>JAEQBH010000821.1:2400000-3068087 GCA_016808115.1 Tetrastigma voinierianum
GAAATCAAATGTAGTCCCGTTTCATAATCTGCTTCGACACATGTAAAATAATCCATTAATGTCTCCCAAATGAAGAGTTCCATATTGTACGGATTTCACATACCTGAAAGTCTACAAAAATGGCAGCAAGAAGTTTAATTACCAGTAATCCCCACATGAACACTTGCCATCTTGAAAATGATGAAATCTGTTTGAATCTCTTAGGATTATTTGTCGACCAACAATCTTTGAAATGTATCCGAAGGCAGAGTGACAGTCCCCACAAACCCGGAGATTTTTCATTATCCTTATAGGTAATGCTGATTGTCGAGTAAGGACGAAGGCAACTGCAATTTTCTCACTGTGATAGCTGAGGAGCTCTTCCTTGTTTTCCAGCTCCAGATCATACAGTGCATACTTTGTCTGGGGAATGTACCCTTCTTCCCTCATTTTTCTGTTCAGTTCCCTGAGTTTTCCGTAAATCGAGTCTTTTTCATGGTGTGATTTGTCTCCAGCCACAAAAACATGAACTCCATCTTTCATGGTGACCCAACTGCAGCCTGCTTCCTTCTTCACTGCTGCCTCCTTCATTGCTGCTCGAGCCTTCGCGACGTCCTCCCACTTCTCTCCAGAGGCATACATGTTAGCAAGAAGCACATAGTTGACGGCATTTTGAGGTTCCAACTCCATAAGCATTTCAGCAGCCTTCCTACCTAACTCTGTGTTTCGACCATTTGATCGAGAGCAAGCCCCAAGAACAGTCCTCCAAATGAGAACATTAGGCTTCATTGGCATGCCATTGATGAAGTCATCTACCTTATCGAGTTTTCCTGCTCGTCCAAGAAGATCCACCATACATGAAAAATGCTCCATCCTAGGAGACAACCTGTATACCTCGTTCATAGATTCAAAATGCTCGAACCCTTCTTCTACAAGCCCTACATGGCTGCAAGCTGATAAAACCCCAACAAAGGTGACATGATCAGGTGGTTGACCATCTAGCTTCATTCGTGTAAAAATCTTTAAAGCTTTCTCCCCATGCCCATGTCGCGCAAATCCTGATATCATTGAATTCCATGAATATACATTCTTCTGGGGCATCAATTCAAAGAATCTTGAAGCATAGTCTATTCTTCCACATTTAGAGTACATGTCTACAAGTGCACTCCCAACTACGACATCAGATTCCAAACAAGCCCTTATCCCACATGCGTGAACTTCCATGCCACGCTCCAATGTTGCAACTGAGGCACATGCGCTAAGAACAGTGGCAAAGGTGAAGCTATCTAATCTCTGACCCGTCTGCATCATAAACCAGACCAAATCCATGGCCTTGTTTAGGAGTTCATTATGTATGTATCCAGAAATCATGGAATTCCAACTCACTTCATCTCTTGTATCAGTCATTCTAGAAAAAATTTTCTCACACTGATTCATCTCTCCACACTTACCATAGCAAGAGAGAAGAGCATTCCCGATAGCAGTGTCATCAGAAAGACAGTATTTTAGCACCAGAGCATGAATCTGATGGCCTACTTCATGAAGTGAAAGAGACGACACAGCTGAAAGAATGTTTATAAAAGTTACTCTACTAAGAACCCATCCGCCTCGCATCATTTCCAAGAAATACTTCACAGCTAGGGAAACTGATGCCTCTGAATCAGATAATGCCCCGATAACAGAATTCCATGAGACCTGATCATACTCTGGCATCAAGGAAAACACTTTTAGGCATTCAGTCAAACATCCAGTCTCTGCATATAATGCAAGAAGGGCATTTGATACTGAAACATCTGTATCAAGTCCTAATTTTATCCCATCAGAATGTATTTGTTCCCCCAACACGATCCAACCCAAGCTTGCACAAGAGCTCAAAGTACTAATCAGTGTGAAATTTGAAGGCATCAGTCCAGTTCTCCTCATTCTAAGGAAACTCTCAGATGAGTCTTCAAAACATTCATTCTGGTCAAGACCAGAGATTAGGGAGTTCCAAGAGACTGAATCTTTACCAACCATGAGTTCAAAAACAGAGCAAGCATCAGCAATGGCACCAGATTTGGCATACATATTGACTAGCCCATTTCCAATTGCAACCTTGCTGTCAGTTAATTCAGTTCGGATTACATGTGCATGAACTTCTCTACCCTTTCTTCTCCCTTCTTCCAATGCAGAAAATTCAGGAAAAGCACTTAAAAGGATTACATAAGAATCAGAGTTTGTTCCAACCAAGTCCTTCATCTCATGGAACACCTTAGCTGCGGCTTCTCCTTGCTTCTGCTTCACCAATCCAACCATCAGTCCGTTCATGGAAACCACATTCTTCTCACCCATCTGCCCCAAAATTTTCTTAGCATCATCTGTCAAACCAAACCTTGCAAAACCACTAACCAACGCACTACCTACATACAAGTCTTGTAAGAATCCTGATTTCTCAACCTTGGCAAGAACCTGCTTAAGCACACAAAAACCAGAATCAACAGAAGAGCGAGCTGCAGTTATTAAGCTGCCAAAAGTATACTCATTGGGTCTAAAACTGAATCCTAGGCCTTCTTTTAGCATGCTTGAGAAAAGTTCAAACGCAGAAATAGCATCTCCTCTATGAGAATAAACAGAAATAATTGAATTCCATGATATCGAATTCCTAATTTCTATCCCATCAAAAACAGAGCGAGCATCATTAGGAGAATCTAAACAACTTCCATACATGGAAATCAGCACATTACAAACAACCACATCGGATCCATACCGTGTTTTTGAAATTAAACCATGAATTTGCAGCCCAAGTTTGCACCCACTTGGCCCTGACTCCTGGCACGCCCGTAGAGCACTACCAAAAGCATAATGATTCGGAATAAACCCTGCTCTAACCATGTCCCGAAAGCGAACACACGCCTCATGAGGCTCGCTATTCTGAGTATAGCCCGAAATCAAGCAAGCCCACGTAACCAAATTCCTACTCGACATTTCATCAAACAGCTTCTGTGCTGAACCCAGATCGCCAATTCTAACATATATATTAATAAGGGTATTGGATAGGAACAAATTGCCCACAAACCCATATTTGATCCCTTTTAAATGAAGCTCTCTAGCCTCTTCAGAGGAGCAAGAACCTTGAAATCGGTTAACCAGGGACTCAAACTTTTCAGAACTCGAAAACAGGGTGGTGTTGCAATGGGAAGTAGACTTGCAATGATCAACCAAATCTTTCAATGATTTGGTACATTGATGGGGGTCATGAGGTTTGAAAACCAGAGATTCGAGTGGCGGAAAAGGTGAAGCAGTTGATGGTGTAAAAGCAGGAGCTGAATTGTAGGAGATTCGCCTCAACTTGCATGAGTGGAAGCCGCGAAACATGGTATTCAGAGGAAAAAGGGACCGATTCGCCCATTGTTTTCCCGCCTTGACGCTTTCAAATTGAATCCTTGTTAGGTATAAAAGCATAAGATATCCAGAGAGGATGCCTGGATCTCCAAGAAACAAACACCAGAGTAAATTAGGAGAAAAATGAAAGATATATCCGTTTTTCCTGCTTCGTTATGATTAAGAGTAGTGATACAAATAAATGTAATGGATTTGTGCAAACTCGTGAAATTTCAATTTCAGGGTACTTCTTGGATGTTATTTTTCTTTAGCAAGAGTTTGCAGGAAAGAAGAACAAGTGTGAGAAAATAAATTATTAAAAGAAATAACTTTTTTCATTTCAAAAAAATAAATAAATAAATAAATAACTTTTGCATTCTAGATCTTATCATAAAAAGTATTAAAAACTAAAATTAACTAAATAATTATACGTAAGTATTTTATTCGCATAGTAAAACATACTAAGTAAAAAGCAATTCGCTACCTTTATAACTAAAACTCGACTTTATTAAAAAGCGCAAAATCGATCAAGCATTTTTTTCACGTGTTTGAAACTCAACTCAAAAAATAACAAAACTCAAATCAATTAAAAAATTAATAAATAATTATACTTAAATACAACTCAACTCAAAATCGACTTGATTAATAAAATAATAAAAGCATTCGATTAAGGCATAGCTGACTGGTCGTATCGTGATTCTCGGGCAGGTCGACAAACTCTTCTACGGCACAAGGCTTCATTTGATTAATTAAATTAGAGATTCAAATATTTTACAGTCGAGTTAGAGTAAAACTAACTAGTTTATACCACTAATTGTAACTCAAGTGTTTAATTATAAAAAATAAAAAAAAAAAAGAAAAAAAAATAGATAAATGATTTATTTATTTTTAAATTTTGCTTTAAATTTTTACTTTTTCAGCCAAATAGAAGCGAATTTTATAAATTCTTGTTTATAGAAGTTATGATATAGGATGAAATAGGTTATCATAAATTGGTAAAATAGATTATTTGTTTGTATAAATTTACAATCACGGCGTTAAAGGATCTTTATGTCTAGAGTCTTACAATGAGATGAGCAATTTCGTGAAGTTTCTTCGAATTTCGACTTAGTGAAGCTAGACTCGTGTAAGCTGACTCGAGCTCGAGGCTCGACCAGAAAATGTTAAGCTAGTCGAGGTGGATGGCTAAATATTTCCTTTCGAAAAGTAAGCGAGAAGCTCGAATATTTTTGTATATAAAATTTTAAAGTTTTTTTAATTTTATATGTCTACTGCTAAGGGATAGCGTAAATATATCTCTATTTTTTTTATTCTTAAACAATCATACATTTTATTATTTATTTAGTTATAAATATATTTATTTTAAAAATAATTAATTTTTAACAAAGAAAAGATGTAAGAATATGATATTATTCTATGAAATTATAATAAAGTTAGTATTATAAAACGTTATATATATATATATATATATATATATATATATATATATATATATATATATATATATATATATACATATATATATTTAAATACGCGGTCTCCTAAAGTTGGATCACGTAATAATTAGAGTCTTAATGAAGCCGCGAGACAAATCTCTCGAGAAATTTCTTTCGGACTCATTTCCGTCAAGCTGGTCAGCTAGGCTGAGGCTCGAGCCGGTCGGGGAAATGTTAACGAATCGAGTCGAGCTTGGCTCGAGTAAGCTCGACTTGTTTCGAGAACCATTTCGAAATCATTAACTGACTCATTGAAATTTCCGATTGAGCAGTAGAAATTCGCGTCATTAAACGCCCACTGTTAATATACATGATATATCATCATGTTTTTTTTTTTCAATGTACAAAAGATTTATTAGGCCAGAGGAATGAACCTTTCAACCCCATGAGGTTTAAATTTAATAAGAGTTTTGGATCAAAATTGACCTTTTTATTCCAAAAAAAATTATTGATTTTAAGTGAATTTTGAAACTATTGTTCATTATAACCCTCTTAATTTTAATAAATTTTTAATACAAGTTAGAAGTCACATTTAGAAACTACGGTTTCATTTTTGAACTAAAACCACCGTTATAACTACAACTTTAGCTAAAAAATGAAACCGTAATTTCTATCTACGACTTTTAAATTAAAATAAAAAAAATTAATCATCTCTCCTACGTTATAAAAGAGAGTCATTTTGGACAAAGTTTCTAAAAGTAACTTAGAATAAATATTTTTTTTTATTAAAGGGTTATTTTGAACCCAAACTCTACAAAATCTCCACTAACTTGGCTTGAAGTGTATGAAAAGTGTTGTGTAGAGTCTTTACGTGCAAAACAGACGATGATACCTAAAAATGATGATACAAAAGAGTCGGAAAATAGAGTACAGATTCTGGGAAGCCATGAAAATTTTACACTCAACGTTGGGTTGTTCTTATTTTCTGTAATCCTCGGATAAATCTCGTGATCCGTGTCCGGTTTTAGATCCATTATGAACCAGTATATGCCAACCTGAGCTGCAGATACTCCAGCAACTTGATAACTTCAAAGGGATTGCCCAGTCTCTACTGGTGTTCATAATGCCATTGAGAAGATAAGTTGGGGAAGTCTCAGCCGGCGTGAAGCTCTCTCACCGGAATCTGGATTCATTGGCTGTCGTTCTGGTTGGCTAATGGGAACTCTATGAGGATGATGAACGATGATCTATCGGCCTCTCTGAGATACTGAACCGTGCCGTTCATGATCTTCACAAGCTTCTGGTTTATGTAAAGGCCAAGACCTTCCCTTGATACACCCTGGCCCTGGTGAAACATCTGCACGATCAAGTCTTCTGGGATCCCAGGTGCTGGATGGGTGATCCTGTGCCATTATAACGAATTTCGGGTTCAGAAATTTTCTGACATATATGGATGCGTTTAGAATGTAAGGGCTTGTTTACTACTGTTTTTGAAAACTATTCTTGAAAATAGTTTTTGAAAACATAGAGAACACCTTTTTGTGTTCTCCGAAAATTGCTCTTCTTATTTGAATTTAGTGTTTTTTATGTTTTTCATAACAAAAAAAAAAAAAAAAACTAATAACCAAACATGTTCTGTTCTCCCTGTTTTCCTTGTTTCTGAGAATAAAAAACAGTAACCAAACATGCCCTAAATGACTAATGCGGGAGTAGGTAGGAGAACTTGAAACCAAGACTTCTAGTTAATTGGAGCCACGATACCATGTTAAGCCATTAATTTTAGTTAAGCTATATAGAAAAGTAGGACATGGTGGAATATTAGGACTTGTCTGGTTTGTATTTTTGAAAACTGTTTTTGAGAATAGTCTTTGAAAACACAATTGAAAACTATTCTTATTCTCTTAATTTAGTGTTTTTTACGATTTTCATAACAGTAAAAAAAATGGGAATCAAACGTGGCCTCTATGTTCTCCTTATTTTCCTTGTTTTTGAGAACATAAAACAATTTTAAAAAACAAGAACCAAACAAGCCCCTAGCTGTAGGTAAGGAAAGTGAAAAAAATGCATTGATAGGTAGAAGGAGAAATACCGAAATTCAAGATGTACAATGTGAACCTTTGTGCCTATAGATTCCCGTCTTGGAATTACTCTGAGTGCAACTGTTGATCCTTCAAATGCTGGGGTGAAGAGAAGCGCGTTTGTTAGGAAATCCGAAAGGACTTGTTGAAGCCTCAAGTTGTCGCCATACAAGTGCATGGACGACACTTCAGCAGGTGAATCATGGATGATTTCCACCTGACGTTCCCGGCTTAGAATCGTAGCTTGGCTTATGACAACCTCCAAAACTTCCCCAAGGTTAAACTTACTAGAACTCAATTCCATGTAGCTGCAAATGGTATAAACATAGATCTTATGTTGTCAAAAAGTTTCCATAAGTGCAAGGAAGAAAGCAATATAAGATAAAATGCAAAGGGTAGCAGCTGCCATGGCATACCATGAATAGAACAACAAAGGGTAACAAATAAAAAGAAGAATGCAGCATGGAATGATCTCAAATACACTGACAAGATATATGAAAGGGCCATTCAAAGACCATTTACAAATACGTTCACTGTGCTACCTAAGCAGATAGACGAGAATGATGAACATCCTAAAGAAGAGGGCATAAAGTTGATTATTATCAAATGGTGTTAACTATGACTAGCTTTCCGAGTTTTGTGGTTTAATAGATGGTCTAACTTGCTTCCATTCTTTATTAAGTGTTCTCTCTCTCTCTCTCCCCCTCTCTCTCCAAACAGCTGATGTTATTAGAGTTGCAGTTTGTCTCTCTCTCTCTGCCTCTCTGTCTCTCTCTTTCTCTCTCTGTCTCAGTCTCTCTCATACAGCTGATGTTATTAGAGTTGCAGTTTCTCTCTCTCTCTCTCTCTCTCTCTCTCTCCATACAGCTGAAGTTATTAGAGTCGCAGTCATATCAAGCCAACCAATTGGATCAACAAGATATAACCTGCTTGATCACTCCAGTCCACCAAAAAGCGATTATCTTCCACTAGGCATGAGATCTTAAAAACATTCCACTGATTCAATGATACTCCTTAGCATTCTTCAAACTGCCGTTCTCTAGTTTCAATCCCGACAGTCCAAGTTCTAGAGGTGAACAAGAATATCGTCTCCAAAGCATTTTATCAAATGTACGATAATTTGAATTACTTCAACCAAGACAATTCAAATATCGTCATACTTCTAGGAAAGAGCTTATCACAGGTCACATGAACAGACTCTGCTTCATGCAGTTAACATATATATTGGCTATTTCATTGACAGCAAAAGGGAAAATTGCTTAGTAGGAGCGTTTGGAACCTGGAAAATACAAGGGAAAGGAAAAAAAATACGAAGGAAAATGATTTATTCATGTTTGGTTTCAACATGGATAATACAAAATAAAATATAATAAAAAAATACTCAAAATTTTACATATTTTAAAGTTTCTTAATCCTTATATTAATAAAGAGATACAAATAAAATCCGTTTTGAATAAACATATATAATTAATTTATTATGTTTAAACTATTTTTTATTTTCCTTCAAATTTTCTTTCCTTCTACTTTTCCTCTCTATTTTATTTCCTTAGTACTTTTCAGGTTCCAAACGGAGCCTAAGAGTATAAACAAAAGCACACAAATAAATGCTATAGTTGAAAGACCATACCATTCCTCAATGCTCTCGATATCAGTGTCATCAACAATCTTTGTTAATTGTTCTTGACACATCATGCTTGTCCTCAGGAATTTTTTCTGGTCTTTGTTTAACTCAGAGGAGTCCATCAGATTCTGAATGAACATTATTCCATTTAAAGGCTTCCTGATCTGCTGACGGATAAATGCCAATTTCTTGAGGCTATCAGCTGCAGCCTGTTCTGATATTCTCTGCACCTGCATAGCATATTGAAGTTCATGACTAGCCACATGCAAAAAGCACAAAACCCCGGTGATATTCCCCTCTGCGTCGGTTCTTTTGTTTGCAGAAAGTAATGCTTCAGTATATTTCCCATGCTGATCAAAGAACCCAAATAACAATTTCTCAGCAGCCTGACCTGCAATGACTCCATTTAGCAGTATCCTAAGCTTGGTTAATGTGTCATGATGTTTAACCTGACAACCAAAACCATTGAGCGTAAAAACCTCCCCGAGAAGCATCCTACCAATGGCTTCTTCTCTCTTCAAACCAGACAAGTTTTGCATAGCATCATTCCATTCCAAGCATTGACCATGCTCGTCCATCATAAAAATGGGAGGAATTAGTGCAGATGGGTTCTGAACAATTCCAACATAATCGCCTTGAATACGAGTGTATTTGTCCATGACCATCTGTTGCCCTGTGATATCTTGCCCAACAAAGCAAACCCCTACGACAATATCCTTTATGTCTCGGCTACAACATGCATTAACTACCAATATAACAGGACCATTGTTTTCTTGGGGACCAAATGTTTTAAGTTTGATCTCAACATTTTGCTCCTCTATACCTGCCATTTACCATGAAAAGAATAGAAAATATAAAGAATGATGTACAAAAGTGGGAAGTAATTTCGAACTTCAAATAGTGATGTTTGGGTTAGCAGAGTTCAACTGAAAAATAGCTAGTGCTGCCTTTTTCTTCGTGAGTAAATATGAAAAAAAAAAAAAAAAAAACGAGCTCAAACATGAAAGGGAAAACTGCAATGTCTGCCTCAATTTGACAAACGGGGAATGTAGTTCCATCTTCTTAAAATAAAAATAATTTTGGATGAGATGGCACAAACAGCATCATTCGAATATGAAGTCGAGTCCAAGAAGTGAGCCCGTTTCGGCTACTATGTTTAATATTCAAAAGAGTGAAAAAGCCAAAATCAGCACATTATGCCAGATGCTTGTTTAACTTGAAACATTCAACCTTGACTTATGTTTATGCCTACCAAGCAATAAGACAACAGAAAAGCTATCTGATCATGACTAAGTTGCACATTAAAACCTAGGATGGAAAAAAAAATGTCTAGATGAACAAATTCAAAACAAAACCTAGAACCACCATGCAAATTTCTGAGTGGAAAAGGCAAAGATTTGCAGATATGACAATATTCCCAATTGATAAGCTAAAAGCACAAAGATAAAGTTTAGTAGCACCTTGCAATGCCATAGAGAGCATCTTATTCACCAAGTCAGCTGAATCAGGCTCAACAAGATCAATTAAGGGCATGCCAATGGCTTGCTGCATGATCAATCCTGTTAGCTCGGCCGCTTTGTTATTCCACCCATTTATACAACCATTGGCATCAACAGCCAAGATGGGGACAGAAGCTGTTTCAATAAGACGAACCATTTCATTTGTGACTATGCGCAATTCATCTGCCATTTTCATGCTAGCATCAACTGATGGAACATTCACAATCATTTTGGAGTCATCTGCGCCCTTATCCTGCAAGGAGCCTCTCAGTATTAGCTGCAAGGAATGGATGGCGTCCATTTCCACGTCTTCCCAAGGTAGGCTCCGCCGCTTAACCACCTCCAGAAAAGCCTTGAATGAGGATCTGGGGTGCATCTTTCTCCCATCATCCTTATCACCAGGATCATGTTTCGCACCACCCCACTTAATTTCCTTTGCCGTGTGGGAACGGAACCAAAAAAGGTAATCATTTGAATTAATCTTAATGGCAGCCATCCCACAAACTGCATCACCAAGAACTGAGGCAGCAGGATAGCCAGCTTCCATGAGGCTATCAGTACTTAAGCCCGTACTCCCACTATGGTACTCGAGAAGCCACTCAGCTATATCACTAATTTGTGCCTCTGTAGGGGTGACCCCAAGCAACCAAAATTTCTTCTGGTAGTAGAGTGCTGCTCCATCACATCTAACAAGGTTCATCACGTTAGGCGATTGAGTAACAATTCCTACGGGTGCATCTCTAAGGAGCATGTCACAGAGCACAGTTTGTGTCTGCAAAATATGCTTCTCCTTCATTTGGACAGCTAGCTCCATTTCCTTGCTAATCTGTACACCAAAAACTTGAACCAAAAACTCACAGGCATACCTCAAAGGGAACGGAACAAATCTAGGGCTTGCATGATGGCAAACCACCAAACCCCACAATTTTCTACTCCGACATTGCTCACTTTCTGTATCATCATCTTCCTCATTGATGGTCACAGACATCACAAGAGATGCAATTGAACCCATATTCGACATGTACTGTGCATGACACCCGTGAGGAGATCTCAATGTCGATCCACAGAGGCTCAATGGTTGAGCTAATCTTTTGTCTTGAATAACTTTAACCGGTTGCGCCAAACAATCACATATCATCCTGACCTTGCTTTTCATGAAGAGGAATCTTGAAGCCTGAGGTATATCAGTAGCAGGGTAATGTAAGCCAAGATAGGGTTCCAAGTCGGGTCTGCGGGACTCTGCAATAACTTCCCCATGCTCATCCTCATGAAATTTGTACACCATAACACGATCATAACCAGTTAAATCACTCACTTCCTTGACTAACACGTCACATAACAGTGATATATTCCCACTTGGCAAAGATTGCAATTTTGAAATGGCTTTTGCTGCAAGCTTATACGACTTCAATGCCCCAGCTGCTGTAACTGGCACATCAGCTGGATTCACTGGCTCCAAA
Organism: Tetrastigma voinierianum; assembly: GCA_016808115.1. Taxonomy (NCBI): domain Eukaryota; kingdom Viridiplantae; phylum Streptophyta; class Magnoliopsida; order Vitales; family Vitaceae; genus Tetrastigma; species Tetrastigma voinierianum. Next base: position 2,411,434 of record JAEQBH010000821.1, read on the forward strand.
TCTATAACTAACCCTACATCAATTCGGTGCAGAATTGCATAGAAGGGCTTACCAGAGTTTCTACAATGGACCAATATGGGATTGAGGAGATTAACTTCTCCAAAATTGGCTGCTTTCTGCAAGGCAGCTGACCCTGAGGATCGAAATAGCGTCCGAACATCTGTTCCAATTGCCAAGGCTTCTTGCTGCTCAATGCTTGGAACAGCATGTGGGGCTAAGTCCAACATTTCAGGGGCATTTTCGCTGAAGGCAAGAACTGCGAGATTCTGCTCATCAACTGCAATCATGCAGCCAAACGGTTGGATCAGGCTTCCTCTCTGCATCTTTTGGAGGTAAGCCGAAACCATGGACGAGGGGACATCGCCGGTGGAACTTGAGATATTGAAGTCAACTGAAGCAGAGTAATCAAAATGCCGTTCAGACTCCTCAAAGCTCTCATGAAGCTGGGCATCAATTGGGGTCTGTGTGACCACACGGGCACCATGTTTTGATCGAGTAGAGCTGCCCCTTGAACAGCTCGTCTTGTTAGTAGATTTTGATGACATTTTTCTTTCCCTTCTTTTCTTCTTCGACCAGCACCTTTACTCAATCCAATCCATGAAACTGGAGAAGTAATACAAAGCCCTCCATCATCGAATCGCAGAGTATATACTCCCAAGAAAAGAAATAGAACAATATCACAGAAGAGAGAAACCGAAATCAAATCCAAAGCCCAACTAAAATCAGGTCCTCTCCATCAAGTAGAATCTACGGGACCAAGGAATCATCATGAAAGGGGTAAATTGTGAAACCCTCCACAAACCATGAAAAAAATCCCTTTCTTTTTTCTCCAGAAGCTTGAAAAAGGAAGCTAATAATTCACAGACTATGCATGATTCCATTCTCAACCGATGGAGACACCAAAGTAAAGGAAAAGAAAAGGGTCAGAAAAAAACGGATTCTCCGAGAACATCTCTGTAAAGTGGTTTCTCCTTATTCCCTCCAAAAAATCCCTCCATCGAAAACGAAAAACTACCATCCAGATAATCGAATCATACGAAACCAGATTGCATAACATCAAAATCCATAGAGACAAATCCACTGAATCGCTTTTGCATTGCCTAAACTCCACAGAGCAGCAACTTGTATCTCCGTTGTCTTCACTACCTCCACTAGCCCCTTTCAACCCTCAACAAGAAAACCCAAATAACAACGCCAAAATCTCCATTGCTAAACCACTCCAAATCATTTGTATTCCTCAAATTCTTCAACCCTCACACAGAATTCAAGTAATCAAAACCGTTTCCTCCAACTCATAATAACCTCAAACGCCCAACCTAACAAAGAGCACCAAGCTCCAAAAGAGATCGAATAAATTACCAAAATAAACTGATGGAGTTATGGGTGTGTGTAACTGTTACAGAACATGGATCAGTAACACGTGAACCCACCTAATTTCTGAAGCTGACCCATGAATCCAGAAAACCCGAAACTTGCAATCAAATTAAAGAAAGATGAATACGAAGAAGATTGAAGCTACTTTCTTTTTCTCATGTTCTATTCTGGTACACCAATATTCAATTTTTCTCTCATAATGAAACGATGAGACTCTTGGGAGTGCTTACTTCAAACGAGGCAACGGAGAGGTGAATCCTTGTCGGATATGGCATTGGGGAAAGAGACTTCTTGCTGTTGAGTAATACCCTCTAACCTCGTCAATCTTCCTCTTTTTTATTCACAAAAATGATAATTTGGGTATGTATGGATTTTGATTTACTCTCCTCAACAACATCATCAGGGTTGCTTGGATAGTAAGAAAAATAATTCAGTCAATCACCGAGACTTCCCAGTTTTGCAGCTTCCTCATGAATGTTTTTGTTTATCTTATTTTGTAAAACAGAAGATTTGAACTAATTTTTCTTTTCTTTTCTTTTCTTTTCTATTTTTTTCTTTTTATATATAGAATTATTAGATTTCTTTAAGAGATGATTTTTTATTTTTTTTTTGAAACAATATCTTTTTAAAGGGAAAAGCTGACTTCTTTTTCGGTGCTCTCTGAAATGACTGATTGGCCCCGAAAGTACAGAGACTTCGGTGGCCGGAATATTAGGGCTTGTTTGGTAATTGAATAATAAAAAATAAAAAATAATTCTTAAAAGTTGGTGGTCCATGGCTGACGGCACTTGTGGGGATGACGGGTGGCGTGTTAAGGACCACATATTATGTGTTTGTGACTACACAATGAAAATAGGTTGTGGAAATAATTAATTAATTGATAAAAATAATTTAGGAAAATGGGTAGTAATTATTATTTCGAGCCTCTTAAATGATTTTAAAAAGTTTTTTTTTAAGAGAAAAGTTGTTTTTTTTTTTACTGTTAAATATTTTGATTACAATATAATAAATTATCTCCTCTCGATATGCGTAAGTCTCACTTTTCTTTCATATGTCTCTCGTTTATCGAGATAGTTCCGAATGTAAAGCGTTTTGAGTTATGAAACTGATGTTTTTGTCGGATTGGATCAATTGATTCGATCGGTTGGATCGTGGCCGGCGTAGTCGATCGATTCAGGTCATGTTTTTCGCCCGATCCGATGATTGAATCGATCGAGCGATGATTGAAGCAGGTCATCTGGTTATAATAATATATTAATTATCCCATTTATAGCGTCGTCGATTGATCGTAATTCGATCGTCGATTCAATACGATGGTAGTGAGCCAGTAAACTTTTAATTCGGTTATCGGTTTGATTTTAAAACATTAGTTATAGAGTGGGGAGAAGTAGTTATAAAAGCGCATTCTCTCTCTATTCTATAAGTTTGAGACAAAAAATTATCATATGTCTTAATGGGTGTGACATTAGGCATAATGGACTTGAAGAGAAATTGTTAAAATATGGAAAAGTTTATTTTGAGTTGGCTATATATGAATTTTTTTAAAGTTTAATTAAGCTTTAATAATATTAATACTTTTAAAAAAAATTAATATCAATAATAGTAATGATCAAATTATTTTGAGGATTGGATTTTGGATTTCACTTGACCTAGTTTCCATGTGCTCATGAGTCATGCTAGAAGCTTTGGAACGAAAACGTTGTGGAACAAAATTGTAATTTAACAAACACTTTAAATCATAAAACAAAACTCTTACATTCCATCCAGAATCGATTTTATAACTTCGAAAGCCACTGTTTCATTTCGTTGTTTTTCATCCGATGAAAGGAATGATGGTTTCGTGCTGACTGAAATCATCTCTCCGTGATTCGTCGACTACATTTAGGTTCTGCCGATAAAGTGATTTTTCATATGATCACGAGTTTAATTCGATTTTCTTTTTTTTTATGTTTTTATCGCGTCTTTATTCTGACGTATGGTTGTGTATGACGATTATTAATTATTTTTCATGCCAGAGCAGATTCGGATGACAACATAATTCCAGTCAGACGAGAGAAGTCGTATGATAGCGTTCGATAATAATCTTTACGTGAATCTAGAATCTTAGGAAAACCCAAATTATATATAGGCTTTAAGTAATTTATTAACTATTAATGCATAGATGTTATATGTCATGTTCTAATGTTTTTAATATTTTGGTTTCTATATTCAGATTTAAAGTATTGCTATTCTAAATCAATGAAATCATTCCACATTACTATTCTTACACTTCCCGTTTCTGAAATGGGATTGATCTTCATTTAAGAATCTCATTCCAAGGAGTCGGGAACTGGAAATAGGAAACGGGGATCAAAGATGTGCAACCCCTACTAGGGTTACCGATGGTCACCAGTTCAAGTTCGTACGAAAATATTAGAGTCTGCGTTAAATGTTAGGAGTTTCTTTGGCTTGCGAATTTTAAAATCTTATGAGATTAGTTGAGTTGAAGCCCATTTCTGACGAGATTAAATGAGTTTTATCCGGCCCAGTTAAATCATTAGAGGTTTGCTAGACCTTAATTTTAAAATCCTATGAGATTAGTTGAGTTCAAGTCCCTACGAACGGGTCATTAAAGGTTTATCCGATCGTTAAATCATTAGAGATTTATGTAATCGTTAATTTTAGGATCCTAGATACGGTAGCTGATCTGGACATCCATGATTATCAAAAAGAAAACAAAAAGTGGTGCAACTGCCGCATGGGCAGAGGCTACCAAGCGCTAGCGACAAAGAGAATAGGTCAATAAGGCCGGCTGGTGCGTATCCAGCAGTGTTAGCCAGTTTTGCACCAGTCATTGCAGTGGCCACCCATGGAATCCCATTTCAAAAGCTTGGACCATCATCTGCAAAACCAGTCTGCCTTTTGCAGCCCTGCTGGTAGGAAGCTCAAATGTCAAGTCCCGGGTGGAAACGAGTCAAGCTACTCGATCTCGACTCATAGAATCTTTGCGTACAGGTTAATCGAGTGATCTTGAGTTAAACTTATCGAGTCTTGTATCATGTCTTCATTTCGAGATTCTTCGCGAGAACTAATCAGTCGATTTCGAGTTCAGTATAATTATTTATTAATTTTTAATCGATTGATTAGGTTAGGTGCTACAGTAGGTTATTTATTTTAAATCCGAGTTGAACATTTAAAGAAGTTCGATCGGGGTTCGAGTTTCGAGTTTTTAATCGAGTACAGGCTCGAGTTTGAGCTATATCGGCTCGGCTAGGTTGATTACACCTCACACCTTACCAAACTCATGTTTGCACTGCCGGAATTTAAGGGTCCACTCAATTTTTTGGAATCCAAAGATGGACAAATGGAGATGAAGAAAACCAGAAAACCCCAAAAAAAACCAGGTTTTGAATGCAAATATTTTAGGAACAATTAACAACTGAACATATTGTCATTTTTTTTTTCTTCAAAACAAAAAGGGTAAAGATATTCCTATCATTATACATGGAGTGTTATTTCACTTAACTATATTGGCATGTTTTAAAACTATAGCTTGTTTGAGGCCGGGCTCAAGTGGTAAAGGGATGTAAATGGACTATGGGAGATCCAAGTTTGAATCCTTATAAGAACGGGTTATTACAACGTAATAAATACAAAGTGAATAGATGTCAAATATATATATATAGCTTGTTTAATATCAAAGTTTTAAAGCATAGACGTCCATGACCAATATATGCAAGAGAGACGTTGTGAATCATTGCAAATTATACCAACCTAATCAATGCCTAGCTCATGTGGTAGAGCGTTCAACGTTTCAAAAAGATAAGGCATAGGGAGAGGAAGGGTCTCGGGTTTGAGTCCCAGTGGGAACAGTTCACTACATTGTAACTAAAGTGTTTAACTGTAAAAAAAAGAAGTGAAAACACAAAGTTAAACAATCAACTCATTCCTCCAAATGCCTAGAAATTATGAATTCATGCTAAAAGAAACACAAACACACAAAAGAAACTGTTTTCTTGATAGATCTGTCGGCAGAAAACCAAGTATACTTGTACACATGCTAAAAGAAACTAAACAAATTTCCTAGCATCAATTAATCAGAATACCAAGACAGTTCATCTTGCAAAATTGAAGCTCAAGAACATCAAGACAATACAAATTTGCAAGATAGAATAGAAAATTCAGATTTTATTTATGCAGTATCGTGGAAAAACAATATGAAAAATCCTACGAGATGTTACAAACAACCAGTTGCTGATTATGTTTTTCCTTAACTACTACTCAGCAGAAGACTCAAGGATGTCACAAGGTACCTCAACTTGTCGCAGACGGAGAAGGATAGTCATGCAAGTGATACATGTAAGCAAAACCCAAGCACAATTCGCGATCCCTTTTGTCCCCCCAGCCTCCCCAACCTTTGAACCCAGCTTGATAGCCAGCCTGTTTCTTATACATATGCACCCCCCATTCTGGTTTGATGTTGACAACCTTATCAATATCTTCTATATCCAACTTCACCGAGCCATTATCAATGCAAGAACCTCTCTCCCCCTGGCCCTGATGAAGACCACACTTCCCAAAGTGAACAGCGCTAGTCCTTGGCCCTCGTAGAGTGTAAACAGGGAGACCAAATGAGGGGAAAACTGTAGCCCACATAGTTATATCCCAGTTATACTCGTCGAAAGAACAAAATTCTGTAGCCTTCCTATGGATTTTCCTCCACACTGTGTGATTAAAGGCATAGCCTACATTTCCCATCCTTTCTGCAATCAGACTCTCCCATCCTTCTCCCCTGGAGTTCACATCACATGGTGCTAAATTCACAGCATAGCAATCAGGACATTTTTTTGGCTTCAAAGCTGTGAGTAGCTGCAGGCTGCGATACGCATTAGGGAAAATGAAGTGGTCTTCCTCTATGAAAAGGATATGACCCGAGTGACCCCGAGTCTCCTCCAATCCATCCCACACAGTGTTCATCATCCACCACCAATGATGCTTCAATGACACAATCTTTGGTGACCTATGGTTCCCATACTGATCAGGATTTCCTTCACAATGTTCGATTCTGGGATCATCCTTTTCCTTGCAGTCTGCCGGTGAGATGCCGGGAAAGCTATTGGAAAATACATGGGGAGAGTAGGGAGCAAATATCTGTTTCACTTGGCAGAAATTAATGCCTTCCACAATCTTGTTCATCTTCTCAAAATACCCATCATGGCTGACTATTAGTAAAGTTTCACTAATCCCCACTACCTGAGAGAGGCTCTGAACTACAACTTGGAGATATTGAGGTCGATTGTGCACATATAGAACAATAGGTATATGATCCTTAGCTAGATTTGGATATAGATCTATGTTTCTAGGAGGCAACTGGTTGAGCTTCTCCAATCTAATTGACAATTTATTCTGTTTAGGAAGATTCAATATTTGTCTATAATGGGAGTGGTTAACATTCAATTTAGAGCCTTCAGATACTTCTTCTTCATCCTCAGGCCCACTGACAGAACTTGAAATTGAATTTGTTCTAAGGAGAAAAATCAGCAGAAAAACTCCTAACAAAGTAATTAAAACCACAGCTAAGAATCTGCGAAGAGCTGCATATTTGATTCTGGGTTTCTTGTTGGAAGCCATGACCGTTCTGTGGCAGTTATGGACCTTCCGGTCGTGGCTTCAACCGCTTCAAAGTTCAGAAAAAAACCAGAAAGCCCACCATTCCAAGGAAGAAAAGATCAAAAATCGATATTCAAACACTCAATAACAACAAAAACAGTACCAACCCATTTGAGAAGAGATTAAACGAGCTAAAGGGTAAGTTTCAAAAACCTCCAAAACGGACCTGACAGTGAGATTGAAGCATCCAAACCTTCATCAGATCAAATCCCTGAAACCCCAGACCTCAGATGCGGCAAATCGACTGAACAAAAGAAACAAAGTCGTCTTCTACATGCATCCGGGTTTCTTCAAATCACAGATCAGAGAAGAGAAAGCCCATATGAGTGGGCAAAAAATATGACCTTTATGCTCTGAAACGTGATAAACCTGCGAGATCAACGGAGGAGATTACATGGTTGACTAAGCAAAGCAGAAAACAGACCAGGAGGACTCGCAGGGATACTTTTCAGCCAGAGACTTTGAAAATGGTAAATTGGAGATTATATGATAGTTTAATTAGAGCTTGGAGTTCTAAATCCGGCAACTTCAAGCCAAGCCTTAAATGCAAAATAATTTTGTAATTATATGGAGAATCAATCGATCGATCAGATCCCATCCCCCTTTTTTTCTTTGTCTTTTTTTCTTGTTAAAAAAATCAAAATGAAGGACTGCAGCTTGATAATACTAAAAAAAAAATTGATGAGAGAAATGATATTTCCCTAATTAACAAGATTTCACTATTACTTTAATGAATTTAAAATTTTAAGGTGATAAATTGAACTTTTATATATCATATTTATGATATCAACCATAATTGAAGTAATGTTCATTTAGAAAAGATTTCACATGAAATAAAAAATATATTTTTTACTATATCATTTTATGACATAAAAAATGAGAGATAATTGGATGCCATAAAGTAATTTTACTTATTATAATATAAAATTGTCATAATGTTTTGGTGCAAGTGGCAAGTAGGAATTTCCATAAAAAAGGAAAAGAAAAAAGAATGAGAAAATATGAAAATTAATAGGGCAATAGCATTTTCTTATTAGTGGAATGGAAGGAGAATATAAAATTTCATTGGCCATCAAGGAACCTGCAAATTTTGTGGTATGTTTCATTGTGTGACTTCAAAGTTCAAAAGCCACCCACCTTATCTTACTTACCTTCTATGTTTGTTCCTTGCTTTCTATGGAAAATGACCCTGAGAAAATTATGCCCCTAATGATGCATTTCTTGTCAAAGAAGGTGATCTTGGTGGGAAGTGGAATAGTGGAAAGTTTGTTAGGAAAGTTGAGTTTTGGTTGAAAGGCCGTTGTGGCATGTGGCTCATATTGAGGTTAAAAGGGTCGGGTTAGTCTTTTTTATTAGAGGTTGTAAAATAACAGGTTGTGTGGTATAGTATAATATTTTTTAAGGTATATGGGTATTTTTGTAATTTTGTCATATTCAGAGTATTATAAATACTTTCCTATGTATAGGGTTAGTCTTTTTTATCGGGGGTTGTTAAATAACAGGTTGGGTGGTATGATACAGTATTTTTTAGGGTATAAGGGTATTTTTGTAATTTGATCATATTCAAAATATTATAAATACTTTCCTATGTAATCCTATTTTGTGATAGTGAAAATTTTGAGCTATTATTCCCATGGATGTAGGTATATTGTCAAACGACGTAAAATTTGCGTGTTTTATTCGTTTTTTCTTTACTCCGATATATATCATCTTTGTTGCACGAATCACAACAAAGGATTCCTCTTTATTATACGCTTTAAATTGTAACGTAATTACAAGCGCTTTTTGAAATTAATATTTTTTTTTCAAACCATGAGTGTTCTGAGCTGTGTGTGTATATACAAAAGACTTAATCCCCATATGAGTTAAGAGGAATCACAAGGACAATAAAATGCAACCATAAAACATAGCTACATTCTTTTTTTTTAATAAATATAATTGTATTCCTAAAATTCGAACTTAAGATTAATAATTAAGTTAGGAAAGACCTAACCATCTCGTCTATATATTCGATGGTTGAAATTAATGTTTTTTTACATATGTTTACTTTATATTATATTATTGTATTATTCTATTCTTATTGGGACTGGAGTCTAGAATCTCCTATACACTTATCCCCTTTCCGATTTGATTATTTTATTTTATTTCATGAAATAAATGTTCATAACAACCTCTTTTTGCCATGTACGCCACCCTTTTAAGTTTCTTTAAATACTTGTTATAGTTACAGCCTAACTAAACTATATTGATTCAAAATTTAGAAATCACATTATAAAAGGATTACATTATTACATATTTAGAAACTTAATTTTAAAATTTGGTTCTTTTTTTATAAATTATTCTTGATAACAGTTTTTGAAAATTAAGAGGATAGTGTTTATTGAAAACTATTTTTATTTTCTAAATTTAATATTTTTTGAGTTCTTAGTATTTAAAAAAAAAAAATCAAACATGTTCTAAGTGTTTCCTCGTTTCATAGAAAAGAAAAAAAGAGATTTCAAAATGGATAAACAAACAGGCTATAGAACCCCCATTTCAAACTAATTTAAATAATAAAAATCTGAGAGTACTTTCAACAACATTTTTCAAGATGTCAATGAGCTACATGTTTGATTGGTGAAAGGCTCCTTTTCACCCTAAATTCTTGATCTATGAGAATGGGAAGCTGTTAGTTCATTCACTTTTTTAACGACATAATTGTTTTAAAAATCAGATCGGTTATTGAATGAAAAAAGTTATCAGTTCATGGTTTAAGGGTTACATTGATGATCAAACTGTGATTCAATCATATTAAATTAGGACTAAAAATGTCACCGATTGATGATCTAACTAATTTGACCGATTTATTCGATCTGATTTTTAAAACATTGATTACCCCTTGATACAACCACATATAAATCACTGTAGTCCATTGACCCATAGATGAAGATGCTAGTCCAACACAACATACATGAGAGAGAGAGAGAGATGTGGGCCACTTGGGTATGTTGGTCATATGTATGTTAGATAAGGTTAGTATCCAGAATATCAGATATCAGTGCCTCTGATACATCCCATTATCCAAAACCTTATGCCATATATGTGATAGCCAAGAAATGATGGGCAAACAAAGAGACCAGACTCTGAAAAAACAAGAGAGAGAAAATAACAAGAGAAAAAATGGCAGCCAAAGTGGCTTTCTCTTCTTGTTTAAGCACCAAACTTCCAATCCCTTCCAAGTCATCCTCACCATCTTCTCTCAACCACACCCCAACTTCACCAAAGAAAACGGCACATCATTTTAGCATTCAAGCAAAGCTGGGTAAGAAAGCCCCTCCCTTTTCATTCCCCATATTCAAGTTTTCTTGTTTCTTTCTTGTTTTCTTGTTTGCTTTTATGTTTTGGGTCAAATTGAGGATGAGATGTCAAACTTTATGGAGTTTGGTCTGGTGGTTTTAGGGGGAGGAGATGGAGAGATCAAGCAGGGAGGGAAAAGGAAGTTCATAACTAGGGAAGAAGAACCAGAACAGTAAGCCTTCAACTCTCATCACTTTGGTTTAGTCAAGACATTGAATCATTGGGATAACGTGCATAAATGCCTTGACTTATAATCGTATGTCCAATTTAGCCTATGAATTTGTTTCTCAGTCCACAAATTCTCCTGATTTTAGTGTTGTAACTCATCCATGTCCATGCCGTCACAAACTTGTATAGAAGGACAAATTGAAGCTATCCAAGTGACGCACCATTTTAACGGTGTTTTAATGTCCGTTTGTCCATCTGTGCAAGTCTATGACAATGGGGACATGAATGAACTACCACACTAGACTTCAAGGGCACTTGTGGATAAAAAACTAACTCAGAGGCTAAATTAGACATCCAACTATATCTCAGGGGTATTTATGCACCTTGTCCCTTGAATCATCAGTTCAAATTATATACGTCAGTCATCAACAAAACAGAGTTTAAATCAACTGCAGGTATTGGCAAACAGCAGGAGAAAGGGAAGGGGAGAACCCCATGAAGACCCCCCTTCCTTACATTATCATATTTGGTATGTCCACCCCTTTTGTTATCTTAGCCATTGCCTTTGCTAATGGTTGGATTAAGGTACCTGTTCGATGACGTGATTATACCGATCTGATTCAATTAGTAACTCTGTTAAGTACCATCTGAGTTTTCATGTGTAAGCATATACTTCTATAGATCTGATTATTATAAATTTCCATGTTGTGAGTTTTGCTGTAGTTTTATTAATACAACACAATAAGCTTATTTCAGCTTGTTTAACCATAAAAAAAATGAGATCAAGGAAGAGAATTATCAGAAAAGATGATTAAGAATTGCATAATTATGCCTGTATGGGCAAGATCCTGTTTGTCTCTTACATCAGCTCTCATTTTTCCAAGCAATATCAATTACATTGGGTAAAACCAAAACAGTTAATCTCAAGAAAGAAACAAAATATTGTAATGAATTTTAGCCTCTGCAAGGCTTGTATAGTACTACTGTAATATATTTTGTTCCAAACCGATGCGATGAACTAAGTGCCACTGCATTCTGGTTCACTTTCTGGATATACAAATGATTCAAAACAATGGTCTGAGGTCTTGTTAATGACTGGGAACTGTCCATGGGGAATGAAGGGCCATTTAGTGGTGTGATTTCAGCTTGTGGAGGTAATTCAGGTGGCTCTCTTTCAAAATCTTGAGCTAATAGGTGTGGACTGTTATAGCTTGAATCAGGGGAAGAAGGGGATTCAGGGTCCCCTGGAACATAATTCTGCATAGTAAGTATACAAACTAATTAAATGCAAGAGTTGATGTGTTCAAACAATCAGAAGCATCTAGGATGAGATCATGAATACTGATGATCAAAATACAAGAAGAAAGAGGTATAAATTATAATGAATGCATCGCCCGGTTGTAAGGGTCTTTCATGAGCAACATAAGAAATCCTGGTGTAACCACACTAAATGTGGGAATGTTTGTGTTACAACCACTCGGGTAGAACTTACCCTTAAAATCCCAAGTGGTTATAAACCCACAAGGCGGCCAAGTCGTAACTTAGCGATGTGGGACTTAGAATAGAGGTCATGTAATCCGTTCCTCTTTGGAACAGGCATCCACGATGGTTGATGAACACGTGGACGTAGATGTGTGGCGCCAGACAATTCCACGACAAGGGTCATCTCCAAGGAATGAACCGTTATGATATCACTATTCACCGTAGCCCAGGTAGAACTCATCGCTAAAGCTAGCTATCAAGGCGGGGAGCCCAAATAGTATAAACGTAAGGCAGTGCCAACAGCAATATGGCAATGTGGAATATAATGGGTCATAATAGTTTTGTGGAGCTGAATTGACATTTTTCGCGGCTTAGCTAAGTTATTTCTGCTGTGTGAAAGGTTTTGATCATAAGTCCTGGGTGTTCTTCCTGAAAATTATGATGTGAATGTGGTAAGGGAGAGGTGGAAACTATCAGTATTTCCTCTAGAGCCCATTGGTTACCAGATGCTGGCATCAAGAGGTTTTACCATAAGTCTGAAGTTCCTGTAGGATGTTGAACAGCCAGAGGAACTACTATGAAGGGGCCTAGGAAAGAATTTGGTATTCAAAAAGGATCCTCTAGCTTATTGTATATTTCATCTAATTTTCTTGTAGAACTTACATAAACTGTTGGAAGTCGATACGGTCCAATTGAAGTGAATATATATGAAAGAACCTTCCTCCCTCTGTAAGGCCTTTTAGTGGGAGATCAAAGGGGTTTTAAAATATCAACATGGTATCAGAGCCAGTCAGGTGTCTGGATCACGGTGGAGGCTCCACACTTATCATCATTTGGAAAGATTGAAGAAAAAAAAGAAAAGAAACCCAGCCTCCGTTTGAGGGGAGTGTTGGAAGTCCAACATCTGCTGGACACGATCCAATTGAAGTGAATATATATATAAAGGAACCTTCCTCCCTCTACAAAGCCTTTTAGTGGGAGATGAAAGCGGTTCTAAAATATTAACATAAACTAGAATACAGAGGCATTGAAACAATACAGCAGAGAGAGAGACAGAGAGGCAATCTTCCACAAAAAAAAAAGTTCTAAGAAAAGGATGCAGGGATGATATTTAGAGTGAGAAGCATAAGTTTACCTTCAAGTCCAACACATTATAGGCACACCCAGTATTATCATAGATCAGAGGCAGTTCAGGAGTATTTCTCCACTGTCCATCAACAATAAATCGGAAGTGGTAAATGCCTAATGGAAGCACCTTTGTAATACTGAACTCTTTCCCTGGTCCAGGCAACAGCTCTCTGAAACAGAAAACAATCCATGTTACCACTGAAAGAAAAACATAAGAAACAAACATCCCATAAGAAGGAACTTTGAACAAATCCTTGTACTTTGATTTCCAGTCATCCCACGACCCCTCAACGGCTACTCGCTTGCCTCCATAGCTCCATCTGATCTGTATTTTTACCATCATCCCATGGAGCATGTCCTCATTTTCCATCGAATTCCCCACCTGTGCACTCCTGACCGGTGTTTGTGAGGGAACCATCAGGGGCTGTAAAAGAAATGAGAAGACAAAATAACTGTGGATTTCTTTTTTTAATAAATTTTTGTGTCCGTTTCTGCTCATTGAAATGAATATTCTGCAGCTACCTGCCAAATTCCACTGAAATACAGGGTTGCCATTCCTTTTGTATAGAGCATCTCACATCATATCGACCCGAAAAGGGCCAGAACATTAGGTTTCTAGAGGCAGAACATCATACATTTTGATGGGTAACTTACAAATTGAAAATACCAACAGTGAGCTGTATGTCTAAACACTTGAACAAATACTGATATACTTCTGAATTAAGAGGTAAACTGATTCTATCATTGGAACCGATGATTGAGTGAAACCGATGTGGGACCAGTATCATTCTTGCGCTTTTTAAAAAAGTCAGACGTCTGCCGGACGGTCGTAGCTTTGGATAGATTCGGCTCGGATTACTTTCTTGAGAATATTACAGATGGTCGTTTTAAATTCTGTGTGAAATTTACCGATGAAAGTATAAATGATATATCTACAAGCGTCTAAAAAACCGTCGATAGGTATAAGACATATGAAACCCAGTCTGTCATGTGATTTGCGATGAGATCGTATCATAAACAATGAGAAATACTAAATATAGACATAACAGCTGACCTGAGGAGGGAGCATTACAGCTGTAAGAGAAGGCCCAGGGTTAAGGGAAGGGGCCAAACACAAGGATGCTGGAGGTGCACCATGCCTAAACCCCACATATTCACCATTTATCCTACCACCAACATGGCCCATTACTGAAAAATTAAGAGCCACCCAGTTAGGGCAGAAGGGGGGGTTTCTGAAAATTAATTTATAAAATCGGTTTTTTTTTTGAGCAATTAGTACCAAAAATTAAGATAGAACAAACCAATTGACAAGGAATACAGACCATGAGAGGAAGACAGTGAAAAGTCCAAACACTGATAGCCTTCTTCCAACTTCTTGACTCCGGAAGTGCCTTCTTCTTTTCTTCCATGATTGACATTGCCCTTCACTGAAAACTAAAACCCGTTTGGAATCTAAAGATTGTTTTTTGAAAATGCTTTCTAGAAACAGTATTGAACCGGAATCCAATAGAAAACCACCAAAAGCAGAATTGACTAGAGATACACACCATGTGCAGAGTCCATGTATTGGTGGCACTCTTCAAACTTCTTGAATCCAGAAGGGCCTTCTCCATCTCTTCCACCATGAGGATTTCCCATTCCTGAAAACAAAAAACCAGTTACAGTCCGGAAGGATTATTTTGAAAGCACTTTACGGAAACAGTTTTAAAAGAACAACAAAACAAACTTAAAACATCATCAGAACAAACCAGTGATTGTGAACACTCACCGTGAGTTCCACCAGCAAAGGATTCCATATACTGATCAAAATCTTCAGACTCCTCTAGTCCATCTTTCCTAGTGCTAGCATTACCCATCCCTGAAACAAAAACCCAGTTAGAATATTTGAAGAACACTTTATAAAAAACAGTTCTTTTGACCAGAAAAACCAATGACAACAGAAACATAACATACCCAATAGAAAGCAGAGAAATAAATCAAAGGCAAGTCTGAAAATTTCTGAGAGTGTATGGTCACATAACCAAGTTCACTAACAAATCATAAACACGAAAGGGGAAGGAAGAAGAGAACCCAAAATTAATTAAATGGGGGTGGTAAGGTAACATTCATTACACTACAGCTTTGTGTTGATAAGTGATTGATTGATGGAAAGTGCTATTTGTCTCTTTCCCTCTTTTCTTCTTTCTCTCCCTAAAGCAAATAATGGAAAGTGATTTGATTCTCCAATGAGTTTGGAAGATCCCTCCATCGTGATCATGGCCTGGTTTTCAAAAGGGAACGTTGCATTGGCATCACCAAAAGGAGTATTGCTGCAACATTGCTTCTCTGCGGTTCATGCAGTTCCCACTCACATCCCACCACGTGGTATGCTGTTCCATGAAACTTTGAGAAAAGTGGTTGCAGAAGATCATTGCCCTTTATACGGTAGAATTTAGAATTTTAATCGCTTGTTTGGTTCTGTTTTTTAGAACTATTTTCGATTTTAAAAAAGTAAAGAGAATAAGAAAAACATGAAAAATATGTTTGATTCATTTTTTTTTATTTATGAAACAACCACGTAAAAATCGATAAAAAGCTAGAATTGAGATATGAAACGAATTTAGAGAGAATCTCTCAAAATGGCGTTCTCTATCTTAAAAAAACTTCTTAATATAGACTTTAAAAAACGTAAAATAAAATATATCCTAATTTTTTTGGTAGTAGTTATTAAGATTGACATTTGACAACTATTTTTCTTTTCTTTAATTTACTTCTTTTTTCTTTTTTTTTTTGCTACTTGTTTCCTTTCCCCAAACCTTCTAACGTGACATAAACTCATAAAGGTTGTTAAACAATTTGGTTTGCCATATTAATTCAATGGCATGTAAAGTTCTTAGAATAATCTTTTCAACTTTAACTAATATTATTTATCATTAATTATCCCTCTAACAACTTACTCCATCTGCTCAACTTGATCATAAAAGAAAGAGAATGTTTTCAAGAATGTATATTATAATGCAAATGGGTTCAGGGAGAATTAAGGATAAGTTTGCCCCAGAACTATGTTCCATAGGAATAAAATCACAAGTTCCTTGAGTTCCAAATAGAAGAAGGAAAAGAGAACCCTATACCCCATAATCTGAACAACATTATGGAAGGAATCCAAATTCCAAAACCCATGAGGTGGAAAGGGAAGGATTATGTGCATATAAATATGAGAGGCAGTTGCTTTACTTTTTGGTACCCCTATGAGGAATAGGACACCTAAAAAAAAGAGAACTGGGCATTTTCATAAAAAAAAAACAAGGAAGCTCCCAATCTGCCATGCAAGGCCCTTTTCTATTTGGGTCCTGGAGTATCAATCTATCTTGCCATGTGAGTTGTCCACACTTTGGGGTTGTTGGGCATCATTTTGATGACTCCCAATGAGAAAAAGAGGTCATTGCTTTTGTGTGGAAAAGAAGTTTATAAACCAAGTAATGGCCTTTTCTGGGCAAAAAAAAAATCTAATTGCCATGCCATCTGAACAAATAGGAAAAGGGAACCTTCATGATCAGCAAGAGTAAGTCACTTTCAAAGTCCTATTTGATCTTTTATTGTATTAGTTTGAATTCCATTAGATTAGTGAAGTATATATATATCTGAAATGGACATCTCCTTTTGTCCACCCATTGAATGATAAAAAGCTCAAAAGTAATGGAGATGCTGAGAAACTCCTAGGCTTACAATTTACTCATCTAGGGTCATTTTGCCTTTGAAAAAAAAATGGTTGTGAGAATCAGATTTGAGTGATTTTCTCTTCAAGAATCCATAGCAACAAGGTAAAAGGGAAGAAAAAACTATAGAAAAGAGAAGCAGATAGGCTAAAGAAAGAGAGTTGGTCATGAATAGAATCATATATTTAATGTCTATAGCCTGTTAGTTAGAAGTTGGCATCATCACATAGTAGGAAGATGTGACAAAGGGAAAAGCATCTGCCCTAGTCACCTTCAAGGGCCCCACCTCCCATGGCAGCATATTCTAACTGGGACAATTTTTTTTTTGAGCCACAAAAATATCCCTCCACTGATATGATCAATACTCTAATACTCTAATGCTTTGTTTGTTTGTTTGTTTGCTGAGTAGATGGGGGAAACCAATACCAAATTCAACAAACACAGTAGTGCTCTCTAATTAATCACTATAACCAGAGGCCTGTCACACACTGAAAATGTGTACAACTACTGCACAGACAAGAAACCAAACCTAGAAAAGTGTTTGTAGATGCAGACATCTTTGAGGTAAAAACTAGAAGTTGAAGGAGTTTGGTTTAAGTTTTGGGATCTTTCAAATAAAACCCTTGTGGTTAGAATATAGTGCTTGGTTAAATATTCCATGGCATTTGGAAAACCTGCTGCTTTCTTGGCCTAATGGCAGCCCTCATGATCTTTATCATGAACATGGCCCTATGGATAGTATATGTCTGGATGCATGCTAGCTAGTATGTGGATTTAATTTTGGGAAAAGTATATATTAAGTTATTGATTTGGAAAAAAAAAAAAAAAAAACAAAAAAGATATGAAAAATGAAAAATCGTCTTGAGAAACATGCTGGGGAAAAATAATTGGTTTTTAGGTAGGGTCTTCATGTAGCAGATGGATCTTATCTTAACTTGATTGTTTAAGGTAGTCGCCAGTGATGCTTGTGTCTGCTATAAAATCGATTATATTACTGTAGCGTGTTTTTTAAATCAATATATTTCTAGGTCTTACATCACGTTCTTCTTTATTTTGAATCGATAGTCCCATCGTATATTTCCATTAATTTTCCTTCTGATAATCTTTTTGAGGACTAGAATCCTTAATCAAAAGCAAGGTGTCATGGGCCTAGGTTTTCTTCTTTTCCTAATTAGGCCAAGAAGCCTCTTTTGACTCCATGTTTTTGTGCTCAAGAAGTTGCTTGTAAAGCAGTAATGGAAGAATGCAGGTGGAGGAAATATCATATACATGTATTTTCCTGGTAATGAGTCATGATCAAGATGGTTCATGGAAATAGTTGCCTCAAATAAAAGCTTAAGACTCCATGAATTGAGGTGCAATTGTGTAATCCTTGTAGCTCTTTTGCGTCTGCAAAGTGTTGGATGTGTGCTGTCTCGTACGATTAAAAAAAAGGAGGATAATGAGTTTATAAGCATGAAACGATAATTAGTGTGAGGCTTTTTGAGGCGAGCAATGTCTAAACATGAAGGATGAGTCATTAAGTTTTCCATTTGGCGCGGTAGAGCTGAAGCGATCAGCGGCATGGGATTAATAGTTTTTTTTGGGATTTTTTTTTTATCGATGATTTTGCTCAAATTCTGAAAGAAAGATAGACACGTAAACAAGATCATTAGTTAAAAGTCATAGCTCAAGATTCAAAGCAACATCATTAAGATAGCAAATACAAATGCAACAAAGAAACAGTCACCAATACTTAGATCATGGTCCCCTAGCTACCATTCTCATAAACCGATGATCAGTACAGCTAAAACATTCCTCAAGTAGCTCACCAAAACAGAGGTCGGATTTGTTGATCTCGATTCATTCTTCCAAGACAAAAAGCTTCTCCAAGCTCGAAAACACTTTTATTTAAAAAAGATATAATAATCTTGAAGTTCAGTTTGTTTCCAATGTTTGTAGTCAAATTGTAGAGCAAAGGGTTTTCCCATTAAGGGATTCATGTGATTTTGCTTTACTAGTACTTCTAGCACCTGCAACTGGCCGGCAAGTGGCACCGCCTTCCATTGCTTTCTTTCGCTTTTCCTTGCACAATTTTAAGTCTTACTTGTTTCCTGGGATGATGTTGTTTATCATCCACTAGATTAGCTTTTCACATTTGACTATTAAGTTTGGAATGATTAGTTTAATGATCGATAAGTCTCATTTTTTTAATTTCGGATCTACTGTATCTTAAGCGAATAGTTGATATGATGAACTCACCGTCCCAATTTTTTCGTCTTGGGCTATCGAGTATGCTCATTGCACAACTACCCATCATAAATCGGTGATAAGCATTAAACGCAGTCGGAGAACCAAAACAAGCATGATAGGTTGGTAAAAGCAGCGTTATGTGGTCGATGATAAAAGCGTTGTAATAGGTTGTGAAAAAATATGTAAGCGAGCGAATCGATGTGAAAGAAAGCGGCTTTATTTTGAAAGAAAGTTTCTCGTCTTCACGAAGAAGAGCTTTGAAGAGAATAGAAGGATGGACGGTTAAGGCCTCCAGAGAGAGGAGATAAAAATACATGATCGATGATAAGTATCTTCTTTTTGTTTTTTTAGATGAAAAGAAAAAGGTGCTTAGCATGGAGAGATCCACTTAGAAGAGGAAAATACAGAATTTGTGCAGATATTTCTTGAAGGATTATGACTTATTATAGATTGTCTTAGGCCAACTTCTGAGCACCTGAGCTAAAGTTCTTCTCTTAATGCTCCATTTCTTGTTTTAGGAAATTTTCATTTCCATTTGAAGTAAAGCTTTCAACAGTTTGGCTCTAATGAATGATTCTTTCACAATCATACAACTAGGAAGTCTATGATACCCTTCTGTCCCCCACAAATTTTTTTCAATGCCAACAAAATTTTGGTATAGTGCAAACATATCACAAATACTGTTTCCTTGAATCCATTTTGCTATTGGGACTTTGGTTTTAGCCCAAGTTCAAAATGAAACAGTATAAATACTTGAAAGATTAAATTAGATAAGATATCAAATTTAGTTATCAATTTAATAAGATATCAAAGTCTTGTTTTATTGTATAAATATATACATACTACCTTTTAGGTTAAATTGATAACTTAATCAAGAGATATAAAACACTATGTCTTATTTATTAAGTAATATTATTGCGACCCATTTTAGAATGACATAACTCTAAAATGTACATCTAAGTTTTGTAGTGGGTCATTTCCTCATGAGCCTTTAGAATATTGTCTTGAAGATAACTATGTAATATCATTACTCACCTTAGAATTATTTAACCCTTGAACGTGGGTTTGCATCATAATTTATAAGCTTTTGAGGTCTGACTCAAATAGTAAAGAGGTGGGAAGGGGCTACAGAATATCTAGCTTCAAATCTTTGTGAGAACATGTTGTACAACTTAATATACAAAGTGAACATCTGTAAAAAAAAAAAAAAAGAACTAAAAAAGAGGAATGGTTGCCGAACATGGTGTATTTATGTTGGATTTATGCTCTAGAAATAATTTGAGTCGTTGATCAAGAATCAAAATTAATAATGATTTGTTAGATTCCTAGGCTAACTAATTAGTAACAAAGCCCATTAATTAATTGCTTAAGAGACAAGAAACTCAGTAAAACAAGAGTTTGGTTACTTGATAAGCAAGAAACTCTATAAGGTAGAGATTGATTGCTATAAGGTTAGGATTTGGAATCTAAACCCCTCCCTAGGACTTGCATGTCTTTACACATACGCGCGTGTTCTCTTCTATAGTCTTTGGCTATTAGGCGCACACACATGCAGATTTGGTTATGATTAAAATAGCTTGGAAGGTCCCACGCCAAAAGGTTAATAAACTGGGATGATGATACTAGTTTATCACCCATCTTGTTCAATCATGATCAGGCTTCCGCTATACATCGATCCTTTAATTTCAATTCATCTACATTCTCTTTCTTGGACCCTTCATAAGGGAGGCCTAAATGATCCTAAGCCACACATGGGGTTTGACAGATGGAAAGCCTTGAACTCCACAACATGAGATCATCATAGTGATGGAAAGAATAGAGAATGCAGGCAGGAGGAAGAAACAGTCCAATTCCTCACTCGATTACACAAAGCAAATTCAAGGAGTGTGGAAAACACAGTCCAATGGAAATTGAGGACGTGGGCATCAACTTGAGCCAAGCCTGCAGTCTCCATGGCCAAGAGTTTTTGCGTGGGCGTGGGGCTATGATTCTTGGTTAGGAGGAGACATGTTGATGTCCCATATGTTAAAAGCAAAGCTAAAGCCATCATTAGGGGCGCAAACCATTTGCAAGGGGGTGGACCACCAGCAGAACTCATAAGGATTAGGCCTTTCTTACCCAGTTGATGTGAGATTTGGTTGAATCAATAAAAAGAAAAGGGAATTACAAAAGATTTTCATTTGGGGTTTCTATTTGGATCTAGCTCCATGCATGGGAAGGTTGTTGATATTAATGATTTGTTTGGTTGCTGAGAAAGCTTAAGAACATGAAGAACCAACCCTCACTGTTCCTTGGATGATATCTTTTCTTTGCCATGGAGAGGAAAAATTAAAAAGAAAAGGAAACATAAGGTAGGTATAATCATTAAAGGGAGAAACATAATTCTAAGACATCAGAATTTTTTCTTTCTTTTTTTCTTTCCCTTTTTGAATAATACCCTTCTTTACTACTTTTGAGAATACAATTAAGAAAAAGAGACTGATGACCGCTGGGAACATTTTGAATTTTGAGTCAGACCCATTTATGTGTTCAGATTAAGCTGGGAAAGAAGACTCTTATTTTGTTCTTCCATGGTCTGGTCTCTAACAAAATCTCAAGTTGGTCATTTCTAAGAAGAGCTTTTCACAAGAGGTGGAATAGAAGAATCATGTGAGCTCTGTGGGTGTAAGGTTGTGATGTCATTGCAGCAAAGTTTCTGAATTTTGACCAAAGGTCTCAGCTTCTAAGCTCCAGTTTTCCATAAAGACTACTGAGAAAGCCTTGATGGGTGTCAATGAAGCAGCAGAATCTGACAGAACAGAGCATTCAATAATGAGTTTGAATCTGATGGGCACAGTAAAGTTTGAAACCACTATTGGTTACTGAAAAAGAGTTGGTGATTTTGAGTTAATCTCAGAGGAGAGGCACTTCTGGTTAATGGGGTTTGAGTCATTCAAACAGAAAAATGAGTAAACAACCTGGTTCTTTGGCATTTGGGTGATGGGTTTTGTCCATCTTTGAAGGAGCTCCAGGTATCGTTTAAGATATAATGGTTTTCTTGAAGTTGCAGAGAAATGGAGGAAGGAGAAAAAAAATATAATATATATATTTTATTTGGACTCTCTTATTGTTTTCACCTATTAATTTATTTTTTTCATTGAGGTTGGAGGGAAAGTGCCATGTGGTGAGCTCAGAGGCCTGCACATGGCTTCGCCCATTTCCAAGCTCTGTGAGTGTGTAAACCCATTGAGTAAAAACCAAGGGGTTTGAGGCTTTCAAGAGAATCAGGTGCAGAGAAAAACCAGCTGATTGGTGTTAGATGTACAAAGCCCAGTTTTTTAGAAGCGGTGGGGGAGTTGGGAAATGTGAGTCTGTGATCAAAGAAACAACCCAGAAATTATAACTTCAGTGCAAGTTTTCAATTGTTTAAGAGGAAAAAGGGCCATTTTCTTTTCTTTTTCTGGTTTTCCTCTTGGCAACCAGTGCTGGTACATCTGTTGATCTCTCACAAGTCACAACATTGTACAGCTTACTACATTCACACTTTGTTTATGTATTAATATGATCTGCAGATTGATCTGTTCCATCCAATATGATATAAACCTTTCCTGTTTTAGCTATGTGTCTTTCTTGATATCTAAGCAAGAAAGTAATAGGAGATTGAAAGTTTGAAACCCACCTTCCATTCCATCCCTTTTGCAGTTTTCAGTCGAAGGTAGATCCATCCATCAATCAATTATCACTGTCTCAGTGTCTCTTAGTAGCTATCTGTTTTGCTTGTGTTGGAGCAGGAAAAGGACAAAGCCCCTTTTTTGCTGTTTCTGGTTCTGGTTCTTGTTCTGTTTCTTCAAATACCCATCAATCTGTGTTTTGGTTTGACTTTCCTTTCAGCCCCAATAAAAAGCCCCCAGAGTTTTTTCCCATCCATTTTCATCTTCTCCATTTTGTCCCCAATGATCTTGAACCAGAGAGTTGAGGATCAAATCTGTGTTTTGGTTTGACTTTCCTTTCAGCCCCAATAAAAAGCCCCCAGAGTTTTTTCCCATCCATTTTCATCTTCTCCATTTTGTCCCCAATGATCTTGAACCAGAGAGTAGAGGATCAAATGGCTTCTTCTTCTTCTTCTTCTTCTTCTTCTTCTTCTTCTCCTCTGTATTTCCTCAGAAACCCACTTCCCTGGGTTGCAGTTCTTCTTCCAGTTTTGGTATTAGCAGGCTTTCTGGGTTTTGGGGTCTTCTCCATCCTCATCACATCTTCAGCTTTGATCTTATCTACTCTCCTCTTCACATTCTCAAAGCAAAGGCCAGTCATGGAGGATGAATCATTGAAACAGAAAGAAGAAGAAGAAGAAGAGTTTCTTAGGTCTGATCACCATGACAGTCTGCTTCACATGGAGGAAGCTGCATCGCCCAAAACTGATACAATCACACAGAGGGATGAGTACATAGATGAGTCTCCTCATGATTTACTATCAAAAACTGAAAGTCTTGATCAATCATCAACAAGTGATGAGTCCGAAATGGAGTGGCCATTCCCAGACAATGCAGGCCAGAGTCCAGAATCCTCAGATGGATCAATTTCTGATGAGGAGAGCCTCATTGAAATAGCACTGCTGAGTGGTCACTATGTTGATCCAAAACAAGAAGAAGACCCCAAGTTCAACTTGCAGAAAAAACTACCAGACTCAATTTTCCAGCAACACAGTGCTCTAATGGAGCTCCTAGCCGAGATGAATGACATGAACGAGGAAGAAAACTTGATTGAGATCGACATATCCATGGGATCCATCAAGTGTTCAAGGTTTGAGATTGAAGCATAAGCATGAGTAAGTGTTTGTAAAAGTAACTCTTCTCTTTTTTCTTTCTTTTTTCAGTATATTTTTTTAATGTTTTTGATCCATTTGGGATTTGGCTTAAAGAAGAATTAGGGTTTTGGGGGTTTAGGATGACTGATTCTTGAGGCCACTTCCATTGACCCCCCAAGCCCCTCACAAACCTTGGATACCGCCATTAAAGCACTTGTACTTTCAACCATGGGCCTTTGTTTTTCTCTAAATATGAAAGAACAGTAAAGTATTAAAGTTTAGAAAAGGCCATCATCAATTGATGGGCATCATTTCCACTTTCATTTCTTTATCCATCTTTTTCCTATAATCTTCTTGTCCATTTGGCATCATCTAATGCTTCAAAGTATACACTAAATGGGTCCCTAAAGACAACTCAAGGCTGAGAAGAACCCATGATGCAGCATTATATTCCATAAGATTTCACATGATCCAGTATCGGTTTTCATGTGATTTCTTTCCATTTAAAAAAAATAGTAGGTCGGATCTTCTCTCCCTACCCTTTAGTTTTCCTCTCTGGCGAGGAAAGAGCTTTAAGAGTCGGGAAAGAAAGAAAAACATTGGCTTAAACAAAAACTGCTCAACAACAAGAATCTTTTCAAGAAATGACATAGCGAACAAATAATATCAATATCGTGACAAATACACTTTAACCATTCACAAAGAATATCTATACGCATTAAATTTCCATTCATTTTGTTTATTATGTATTTGAACGAATTCAGATACGATATAATTACGTTACAGAAAGCAAGAAAATCATCAGACGAAGATACTTAAAATTTTAGATTGCTCACTCATCTGAGTTCAATCTCTTTAGCCTTTGTAAGCTTAAATCTCAAAATCGCTGAAACAAAATATACTAGACGATTTTTCATAACTACTCGATATGCTCTAACCACTACCACGAGATTTGACTAAAAGAGGGGTCCCAAGTTTGGTAGTCATTTATTACTTTATGAACTTTTTAGCATATTTTTATTTGATTAGGCATTGAAATTTTATTCATGTGCATGTCATTGAAATTTTGCTTTAGTTAGTTATTATTATTTTTTAATTATTATAAAATATTCATAATTATAATACATATATATTGTACTTGAAAAGTATTTTGATATTTTCTAGACCCAAGCTCTAAGGAAAATTTCGTTACAAACATGAATTGTTTGGTAGAAAGCACCTTTAATATAAAAAAATTTGTTGTAAAGGTCTTTTAAAAGTTTGCTTATAATATTTCATTGAGAGGCTTATTTCATGTTGTAAAGGGGTGAGATGGATGGATAATCGGGATTAGGGGTGTACATAAAATTGATTAAACGGAATTGAACTGACCCGATTTTGAAATATTTAAAATTATTTTATCAAAATTAATGCCTCTTTTAAGACTCGAACCTTTCCCGTTATCATATCCAGTCATTTTAATATTGACGCTCTAACCAATTAAATTAGGCATATGGACTTATTTAGCTTTTTAAAAATATTTATTTTGATTAATTTCCTAATGATAGGTTGATAGCTTTATGAATCTTTTAGAAGAATTATATATTTTTAAATTTCTTTTTAAATATTATGATAAATCTTATATTTCAATTTAAATAAATTAGACTTAGAATTTTTTTTTTTTAAATTAAGTCTAGCTTTTTTTTTTTTCATTATTTCCGTTATTCTTTTTATATAATATTTTATAATTTTATTAATAAAGTTAGCAAAAATTATGGATTTTTTTGGATAACATTAAATATATTAGTTTTATTTTTATATTACAACTTTAATTTTTTATTTGGTTTTTAAACCCAATTGAATCCAATCGATTTACGTGTAAATGTGTCATATCAATTAAAAATACACATGAGGGATGCCACATTAACGTTGTTAATAGCCCGTTCACCCGTTTGTGAATTATGTTAATGACAAGTGCAGAAATGTGTCACAAAAAAATGTTTAGGAACCAGATTTGACATACGACTAAAAGTCAAGGTCACTTATGCACCTTATTTATGTCTTGAGGTTTGGCTCAAGTTATAAAGAGAAGAGATAAGCGAGGAATTAGGATTCAATCAATGAACACTAATACTACATCAAAATTTGGAAAGTTAATAGAAGTTTAAAAAAAAAGTTTGTTTATAACATTAAAAAATTACAAATGATTGAGTTAACCATTTTTTTGAGTTTAATATATTTGTTTATGCAAATTTAATAAACAATTTATGATTTATAAAGACAAGTTTAATATACATGTGAAAAAGTATTATCGGTTCCATCAAACATGTACATTAAATGGTTAGGGTCTTTTACAACCTAGTCAATGATCTTGAGTTCAAATATTAATAATACAAATGTGTTTTATGATAAAATTTTATCGGTTTATTGCGTTCATATATGTATAGACCCGCTCTCGCCGCTTATGATCCAAAAAAAAAAAATGATTATGGGTAAAAAAACACACGATTTTAGTCCACGAAATTCGGATTTTGGGGTCATATTGACTAGTAATTAATTTTTTTTTTTTAATGTCTTCAAAGGAGTCGACCAATTTTTTATCTACTTCTCCTGAAGCGGCGTCGTTTTAAAGCTGAATTAACAAAGACGAGCAGCTACCACAACCTAGCGCTTTCCTAGAAACGACGCCGTTGCGATGGCGCAGTTTCAGAATCAATGGTGTTTTATGAGGCCACGTGTAATGATAGTAGATCGAATAAGGCCACGGCTCATTCGACTCACCTCGAGCCAAGCATAAGCCGGCTCAAGATTCTCCACTAACTCATTACGTAGTCACATCTCCAGCCGTCAACTCCCCCGTCCACACGGGGGCATCGGACGTCCCAGGATCACCCACGTGAACCTTGCTTATCGACAAAACAAACGGTTCTAAACCAACCACGTGTCACACCCGATGCCATATTACTTCGACGATCCAACGGACCCAACACCTCCTCCTCCGCAACCAAGCATCTCTTCACCGGAGCTACCTCTTCACCGGCGGCGAATACCTGCAAAACCCGCGTTAAACCCTAGTAATCTCCTCCGATTAGCTCAATCCGTGACTGTCAAGTCATGATTCCTTGAGAAACGAAGTGGATTGAAGATCGAAAATTCGAAATTGATGGCGGATTCAGACAACGAATCGGGTGGGCATAACGCCAATAACGAGCTGTCGGCGAGAGAGCAAGACCGATTCCTGCCGATCGCGAACGTGAGCCGGATTATGAAAAAGGCTCTACCGGCGAACGCGAAGATCTCCAAAGACGCCAAAGAGACGGTGCAGGAGTGCGTATCGGAGTTCATCAGCTTCATCACCGGAGAGGCATCCGACAAGTGTCAGCGGGAGAAGCGGAAGACGATCAACGGCGACGACTTGCTGTGGGCGATGACGACTCTAGGGTTCGAGGAGTACGTGGAGCCGTTAAAGGTATACCTGCAGAAGTACAGGGAGATGGAGGGGGAGAAGATCTCCGTGGGAGGAGGGAGGCCCGGCGATAAGGACGGGTCCGGCGGCGGCGGAGCGGCTGCAGGAGGTGGGGGAGCGATGAGCTCCGGCAGCAGTGGGGGTTTCAATGGGGGTGGGATGTACGGTGGGATGATGATGATGGGACATCATCAGGGACAGGCGTACGGCTCCGGTTCGTTTCATCACATGAGCAGTCCGGGAAGTGGTGGCGGCAGCGGAGGAGTGGGTAAGAACCACGGCGGCGGCGGCGGCGGCGGCAGTGGCGGTGTGTCGTCAACGGTAAGGTCAAGGTAGGTAAAAGCCAGTTAGGTTTGTTGGTTGGCGGTCTTTGAATGATAAAAAGTGACTACTTTCTTGGGTTCTAATTGAATTTTCAATTTTTTTTTAAAACCTTTTTTTTTTTTTTTTTACTTTTTTGGGTCATTAGATCCATTAATTAACTTTTGTTTTCTTTTTTTTTTAATGTTATAATGTGTAAGGTGTAATTTGTGGGAATTAAAAGAGATAAATGCAAATAGTATGTGTATCTGTAACTTCTAATCGAGGAAGAATGATGATGACGACGATATTTGAGAACATTTTGTATTTTTTCCAAGACTATATATTTTTCACTAATAAATATAGATATAATCTATTGAATTGAGGCTACTTTATGGAAAATACATATAATAATATTCAACGTTCATATGATAAAATAAAATAAAAAGAAAGAAATCAATATAATGGGGTTTTTTTTTTATAAATATAATGGGCTTTTAGTACCATGGGAAAAGTCTTTTGTACGGACAATGGATTTGTTTGCGGATAACAAATATTTAGGGAAGGTGGTTAAGATTTTTTCTAATTTAATTGGTGGCTTTAAGAGTCTTCAGTTTTACTTTTTTTATAATCCATTTTGACTTGAATGACAATTCGCAACAGAATCATGCTATATGGTAAGTAGTAGCTTTTACCGTTTTTTATAATCCATTTTTACTTAAACGATACCGCTAAGTATAATGCGGATAAAAGTTTTATCATTTTATAATTCCTTTTGACTCGAATGAATAGTCTGACAGTGAATACATGAATAACTAAAAAAAGATATGTTTGAGATTTGATTTAGTTTATTTTCTACAAATGGTAGGGATGGTTTCTCTGCATTTAAAGGTGTAAATGGCAATTGAAGAAAGGAGTTGTTTGATATTTTTGGCTTTCGGATGTTTAGTACCCATTTACCTGATGCGGAAACCCACCTTTAAACCAATTCTTTCAAGGCCACCACTTCTTTTTCTATAATGTGGGCTCTATTCAGTAACTGTCTCCAAAGTTGAATTTGATTTCTTGTTTTTACTTTTTGAACATAAGAAATGGAATTTTTAGTTTATTATACCCTCTAGTTACATTTTAAAATAACATAAGAAATTGCTTTTCTTTTGTTTTTTTTTTTTTCCAACAATATTTTTTCACCTATACTATTACCATTTAAGGTCTGACTTAAATGGTAAAAGTATAGATGTCCGGAACTATAAAATTAGAGTACAACAAGAATTTAATGCAAAGTGAATATATGAAAAAAAAAAAAAAAAAAACTCCAAGCCTACAAACATCATATTTCACAATTCATTAGAGAGGGTAATGATTTTTTTGTCATTTTTGACCAAATCACATTTTTCATTATTTTCTTCTGTATCTCAGCTTTCTTTTTCAATAAAGTTTATTTCTTTTTTACATCGATACTGATTGTTTTTATTTTTTTCTCTATTTTTCGTGGTTGCTTTATCTGCCGATTTGTCATGCAGATTTTGTCACCGACTTATCAGAGCAAGTATAACGGATAAGCCATAGCATGTGGTATTCGTGTGAGTGACCGAACATTCATGATGCTGACTAACCCGACATAATATATTATTTGAGCGACCGAAACAAATAGACAAGAAGATCGATCATGACCCCCAAACAACCAATTTCAGACGAGCGATTTGGATCCGATACATAAGCAGACGTAATTTTACATGGAGATGAAGCAAACAAGGCATGCTTTGCGCTCACCTCACAGTGCAAGACGCATGTGCTAATATATCACTAACGTGGTAAATTAATAAGTAGCGTAAGGACGTTGAGGGTCACTCATAAATGTCCACCATGTGAACACCATGTCACCGAATGGTTCATAAAGGATCAAAGAAGAGTCCCACCGCAAAGAGGTCGGCCTCGCTCTTGGTGGCTAACGCAAATTCAAGGCGAGGAGAACGCAACCTTGCGGAATGCAGCAATCCCTACTCCTTGCCCTGACATTCCAACTACGCCTAGCAACCTTGCGCGATTTGAGTCCACTAATAACCTTTCTCTTCCCCCGCGACGAGATCACCTTCTTGCCAATAATCCTCGATCGGTATGATCTCCTTCTCCCTCTTAGAGGGGTCTAGACCCTGAATTTCGAGCGTTGGATGACATGTCATCATCCCCGTTTGTCCCCGCCATCTTGAACCACGATGCTCCTCCGCACTTCGGCTTGCCAAAGTTCCAAATGTACGTCTCCAAGACCCTTTTGACCACCTTATGCACTTCTGCCAAATAATGACACTGCAAACAGGTAACAATGCTTTGTTGTGTAAAGTCTTCCTATCAAGTTTGGCAAGTCCCACTCCATCGCGTTGCAACGCAACGTCCATTAGGCCGAGGTAGAAGGGCTCAAGGCCGCTTCACAGCTTTCCGAGGTCGAAAGAAGGCGCTGCGGCACTTAGTAAAGCTAGAACTTAAAGACTCCTTTTGTGAAGCTGAGAAAATTCACGTGCTCGTCGAATTGCAAGCTGATTACAAATCCAAGTTGTCAAGGTCAGGCTACTCTGGCCACAACCGCTAAAAGAGTTCCCTATTGCTAAACTAGAGTTCATACCAGAATCGGCATCCACTATAAGGGGGAGAATGAGGCCAAATATGACCACATGGAGCAATATTTGAAGTTGGCACTGTTCCTGATGGTTGGATTCTAGCAGCTAGTAGTGGCCCAAGTCCCCCGAGCATAAAACAGAATGGTCGATGCACTTGCCAACTTAGCCTCCAGCGCCCTCTATTCGTACCGCGTCGAGATAAGTATCATGGACCATCCGTCTATCTCTAACGCGATAATCCTCACGGCTGAGACAAGATCTCGACACTTCTGGATGTCCTCTATCTTGTCATACTTGAGAAACAGGACTTTACCCAAGGACATAAACGAGGCGGTCAAGGTGAAGGGCAGAGGAGCAAGGTACACCTTGCTAAAAGATACTCTGTAGGGGCGGTCATTTTCTGGTTCGTATCAAAGATGTGTCCCGCCAGTTGAGGCGAAATGGATCATGGAGCAAGTCCACGAAGGCATCTGCGACAACCATATTGGAAGATGATCGCTATGTCACAGAATTATGGCACAGGGTTTCTATTGGCCTACAATGAAGTAGGAGTCCGAGCTGTTCGTAAGAAAATGTGATATTAGGCAGAAGTTCGACAATATTATTCATGTCCCAACCATAACGCTGCACTCTGTTTCAAGTCCATGGTCGTTCTATAAGTAGGGTGTTGATATTGTGGGTCTGTTACCATTGGCTACAGGCCAGCACAAGTTCATTCTAGTTGCCACCGATTATTTCACCAAATTGGTAGAAGTAGAGGCCTACACACAAATCAAGGCAACACAACTCGTGCAGTTTGTGCTGAGGAGCATTATATGTCGGTTCGAAGTACCACATTCCATCGTCTCGGACAATGGGCCCCAATTCATTAGCAAGCCTTTCTAGTAGTCATGGACCGAAAGACGATCAAGAATGTCTACTCTACGCCTCGCTATCCTCAATCCAATGGGCATGCCGAGGTCATAAACAAAACATCGTCGGTACACTGAACGTTGAACAACCAAGAAAGGGCAAGTGGGTAGAAGAGCTACTCAATAGCTTCAGCCCATCGTATCAACTCCAAAACAAATTTTTACCAAGGAGACCCAGACGCCGCCTCGGGGGTTGACTAAGGCACTTATTCCCATGGGAGTCCGCACTAATCGCACGACTACTAACCTTTCGAGCCTCTCGCTAATCGGATGAGCTCGAGGAGAAAAGAGAGCGAGTAGCCATCAAAATAGCTGAGCACCATCACCGAGCTCTATCAAAGGGAAAAACTCGTCAAGCCAAGGGCTTTCCAAAAGGGTGATCTTGTCTTTCAACGAACCTTTGAGGAGGGAAAGCTGAAACCAAATTGGGAAGGTCCTTCGCATCGCTTGATTATGGCTTCAGCGAACGCATATAATACAACTTAATACGGAAATGGAGCTCGCCCCTGTATTCGCTTTTATTCAAGAAATATTTTCAATAATTCTCCATTGTCGTGGGATGTATCCTAGCTCTCACGAGTGACTAAAGGATGACAATATTTCTCCATTTTCATTGGGATGATTTATTACATGTCATTATTTCTCCATTTTAATTGAGAGGATTTATTGTGGGACTTCAATGGCCAGCTCCCGATAGCTCTAGGCCTCGAGCGGAATAAGTCCCTATAGGCCCTTCTCCATTTTATGAGATGTCTTATCTCCCTTTTTGAGATGTTTGTACTCCATTTTATGAGATGGTTGATCTCCATTTTATGAGATGTTTTATCTCCCTTTCTAAGATGATTGCTCTCTTCTGTTTTATGGGATGATTATTGTTCTCCATTTTATGAGATGGTTCTCCTTTCTATGAGGTGCTTGCTCTCTATTTTATGAGATGATTATTCTTTGTTTTCTAACAGCAACAACCCCCCGATATGGGAGGCTCAATTCAACGTCTTTATGAATGCCGTCACTTAGATGGTTACTATCCCAGCAACCCACCATTTTCCGATGCACAAGTATCCCCGCACTTAGCTAGTTCATTCTAGTTTCCAACTGTGATTATTCACCAAAATTTAGGCTGAAAAGCCACACGCACAAATCAAGGCAACACTTACTCATGCAATTTAGGATATATCATTATATGTCTGCCTGAAAACACACATTCCATCATCTCTGACAATGGACACAATTCATTGAAGTAAAGCCTTCCAATAGTTCAGCATCGAGTATGGGATCAAGAATGTCTACTCTCACCTCACTATCCTCAATCCAATGTGTAAGTCGAGGTCATAAACAAAACATTGCTTGGGTACTTAAAGTAACGGTTAACAACGGCAAAGGGCAAGTGGGTAGACGAGCTACCAATAGAACTCTAGGTCTATCGCACAACTCCAAAACATCCTACCGGGGAGACCCCGTACGCCTGTTTTCTGGGGGGCTGACTAAGGCACTTATTCCCGTGGAGTTCAGGCTCTAAACCGCCACGCACTAATTAACCTTCGAGCCTCCTCGCCACCGATTAGCCCGAGGAGAAAAGAGAGCAAGTAGTCATCATAATGGCTAAGTACCATCGTAGAGCTCTCCATCAAAGGGAAAAACTCGTCAAGCCAAGGGCTTTTTGAAAAGGCGATCTTGTCCTTCGACGAACCTTTGAGGAGGGAAAGCTAAAACCAAATTGGGAAGGTCCCTTCGTTATTGTCGATGATGGTTACAAAGGGACGTACATAATACAATCCCAGTTCGGGATGATGGAGCCTCACCCCTGGAATTCGTCTTATTTGAAGAAGTATTTTCAATAATTCTCCATTGTCGTGGGATGTATCCTAGCTCTCATGAGTGAATAAAGGATGACATTGTTTCTCCATTTTCATTGGGATGATTTATTACATGTCATTATTTCTCCATTTTCATTGAGAGGATTTAATGTGGGACTTCGATTGATAGCTTCTAAGCCTCAAGCGGAATAAGTCCCTACAGGTCCTCCATTTTATGAGATGTCTTACCTCCCTTTTTGAGATGCTTGTACTCCATTTTATGAGATGGTTGATCTCCATTTTATGAGATGTTTTATCTCCCTTTATGAGATGACTGTTCTTCGTTTTATGGGATGATTTTTATTCTAAATTTTATGACATTGTTTCTCCTTTCTATGAGATGTTGGCTCTCTTCTGTTTTATGGGATGATTATTGTTTTAAATTTTATGAGATGGTTTCTCCTTTCTATGAGATACTTGCTCTCTATTTTCTGAGATGATTATTCTTCGTTTTATTACAACCCCTCGATATGGGAGGCTCAATTCAACGTCTTTATGAGAATGCCGCTTCTCTTTTCAAATGGTTCGTTATCCTAGCAATCACCATTTTCCCAATGCACAAGTATCCTCGTACTTTGGCATCTCAAGCGAGGCTCACTGCACATATAAGGCCCTTGACTCGGGCATGCACTTATCGGGCCCTTTCGGGCCTTAAAACTACTAAGCCCCGTGAACCATCCCAGACCTAGGCAATGGCACTTCTCCAGTAACAGCACAAGATCTGGAAATTTAAAAATTCTTGTCAAAAGAAAACATGTCATTCACAAAACAAAGTGTCATTCAAAAAACAAAAATGCCAGGGATAAACCCCCGTTAGCTAGTCATGGTACATTTTCGTGAGAGGGGGGAAAAATAGCCTTGGGCACGACGAGTGAAAATTCTTGCAAAATGACAACAACGGGTTCTGCGCCAACTGCCTCTGTCGCTTTAGAGGTACCCTCACCCGTGGGTATGGGCAAGACCCGAACTTCCTCCATTGTTATGCTTACTTCTTCAATCATAGGCACGACTTGGCCGACTCAAGATCTCGTATTCACTCAGCGCACTCAGGACCCCCGGCCTGCCGCTAAGAGTCACAATCACCTTCAACGTATCCCTACCCGATAGCCCAACTTGTATTGCTCATCGTACAACCCTGACAGCTTGGATTTGTAATCAGCCTGCAGTTCTGTGAGGACGCAGATTTTCCTAGCTTCGCAAAAGGAGTCTTTCATTTAGTCTACTGAAAAAGGCCACGCGAATCGCTGACCTCGAAAGCTTAAGAGCAACGTGGAGCCTTCGCCCTCGCCGTGGACGCTGTGTTGCAACGTGAATGGAAAGTGCTTTCAAATCTCCACCACTTTAGTTAGAAAGATCTTCATACCGAACCCCGCCTAAATCCTGCGAGGAGACCCGTGATCGAATTAGCTCTAAGAACCGCTCGAAGGCTTCGCTTGATGATGACCTGACCTCGTTGCTTATATGGAAGCAAAGTAACCTTGGTATATGCAGAGATCGCCACAATCTGACATCCTATTGATAAGTCTTACGAACGCTACTAATAACCGATAAGTTCAAGGAGTTCTTTAAAGAACCAAAGATAAATTTAAACTCTCAATTTTATTAATGCTTAAAACTTAAAGAATGTAGGGATAACATGCCTTTAAATAGGCCAAAAAATATGAGAATAAACTAAATATTCTACACAAGGAAAGTAAATATTTGGCCAAAACAAGAAAGGAAACTAAAATATTCTTTTTTCCTAAAGTAAACACATTAAAAAAGAAACTAGATAATCTCTAGATGTTTAATCAATCACCAGAATTCAGAATAAATCAATAGCAAAATCGCTTAAATCGCAAAAGAATCGTGTGAACAAATCAAGACCAACAAGCCTCCAAAATAGCAAAGAATCGCAACAAATCATAACTAAATCATTCCAAAATAAGAAGAAATCAACAAGTCAAGCTTGCCTTTGGTCCAAGTCCGGGGATGCGACTTTGATTAGACGTGGGACCATCTCAGGTCCTTTGAGTTGGAACACGCGAGCCTTCCCACGCGATATCCTGAT
Source organism: Tetrastigma voinierianum (assembly GCA_016808115.1). Classification (NCBI taxonomy): domain Eukaryota; kingdom Viridiplantae; phylum Streptophyta; class Magnoliopsida; order Vitales; family Vitaceae; genus Tetrastigma; species Tetrastigma voinierianum. The sequence goes on from JAEQBH010000821.1 coordinate 2,446,458, forward strand.
TAAAACATGAAGGCCTTTCGACCGCCATAGCCTCGGGCCAGGTCAAGGACCCAAAGGACTTTGCCGCCCACACTCATCGGGGCAAATCTCTAGATGCATTGGCCATTACACGCGCCAGACTTGAAAAGCGACCTCACTCCGCCTCCCTAGGAGGAACATGGACGCCTTCGCTGATTCTCATCATTCCCTTCACGGCATTTGTCCTCTAATCTTAACCATACTGTCGCTGAACTAAAACCTATAGGAACGACACATGGACTCAAGCTGCTCCTCACATATCCCTTTTCCATCAATTCACTAATTGCTTGGAGTTCCTTTGTCTCCTGATTACTCCTATAAGTGGGTCAATTCCGAATGGTAGCACCAGAGACAAAATCACTCTGATGTTTGATCCCCTCGGATGTATGTAACCCTTCGACTTCTCGCCAGAAAGACATTCCTCTGTAAATTTTATAAAAGAGAAACAATGAAACTAGCAAAAGAAGGTCAAGCTGGGTTAGTATTAAATGTGCCTCTTTTGTACAAAAGTATAATCATAGGCTTGTTTTAAGAATAACGCTTCTTAACCCTCACTTGCTCCTGCATAGAAATTGGTTTTTTCTTTACATATTTTCTCTCAAATTTTCGCCCACTTTCTTTTGTTCACTCTCTTTTTCACACTTTTTCTTTGTTCACTCTTTTTCGTTCCCCTTTCTTTGTTTCCACTTCTAATTTCTGCAACCTCACTTTGATCTTCTAAACCCTCACTTGGTGTCAAAGGAACAAGAGTGACGGTTCGTTGGTTGTGCATGAACGAGTACTTATTGGTGAAGCCGTCATGCTTAACTTTCCTATCAAATTGCCATGGTCTTTCTAACAAGTGCCCGACTTGCATTGGAACTACATCACACAAAACTTCATCTTTGTATTTCCCAATGCTAAAAGAGATTAACACTTGTTTATTCACCCTTACCTCCCCACTTTCATTCAAACTTACGTAATTTATAAGGTCGAGGATGCCATTTGCTCTGTATTCCTAGTTTCTCCAATTATGGTTGTGCTAGCCACATTAGTACAACTTCCTCATCAATGATCACACTACATACCTTGTTTTGACGTGGCACCTAGTGTGAAAATGTTATCTCGCTGCATCTCGTCATCTTCCTTAGATTGAAACACTTAAGCCCCTCCGCCACCATTAGCTTCTCGACAAACACAGACTCTCATCACATCTGGGTGATAGAATCACAAACCCGATTCGTGGGTCTCTGATTTTTGTCTCAGTCACCTCTGTTCTTGTTCTATTGGGCTTGACATCAAGTGCTTATCTTCCTTCCTCCATTGATTCAACTTCCAAGTGATGAAATCGACTAGGCTCGTAACATGTTGGTACCGTCCCTCCTCTTGACTTGATTCTCGATCTTGATAGCCATGCACCATATTCTCCAACTGTATAATGCTGCAATTCCAATTACATTTATCCGCTTTGTTTAAACCTCGCTTAGAAACCTCGCCTTACGAGCCTCTCGATCTTCTTCAATATTTGCGTTTCAAATAAAACCTTCATCTCCTTATAATACCCTTTACACTTCATGATTGCTTGCCCTCGTGCTCTTGCAACTTGTCAGACAACTCCTGCAGTAAGTCAAAACAAATCTTTTCGCATCATCCTCTTCATCTCTTCCCATGTTTCACAACTGGCTCCTGTCTGCCTCATATCAAAAAACCAATGGTCCCCACCAAATTGTTGCATAGTCCGAGAACCCTATGGCAGCAAGCTTCACCTTCTTATTTTCGAAATAATTGTGACAATAAAAAACCAACTCCACCTTCCTCTCCCACTCAAGATATGCCTCGGGGTCATTCTTTCCTTGGAAAGATAGAATCTTCATTTTAATGTTTCTCAAATTATTATCTTCCTGAATCCTGGGGCCTTCTATGTCTCCCCCATACTCTCCATCTCAATAGTTTAATCATGATCATTCTCATCCTCAAAACCATTCCCACTATATTCTTCTTCTTCTACACGCACCCCCTCTTCTCTCTTTGTGAGCCCCTCCATTTTATGTTCTCAAGGCTGGAGGGTTTCGTGGTCGTCGGCGCTTTGCTCCACCTCCTGCGGAATCTCGGTCCCAATCCACCTCAAATATCCCTCTTTACTTACCTAGTTATGCCCCATAATGAACATCATATCGACTCCCTCCCGTCATACTTTCTTGATGCGCCCGTTGTTTGACATATTTAAAACAAGGTTAAAAAAATAAAATAAAATAGATCTCGCCAAATCACTCCTCACGTGTTTGCACCTCAAAGAATGATTCACTCGTGTTTTCACACAATATATTCCTACTTTCTTTTTTTCTCTAAATCACCATTCTTGCATTTTTTCCTCCGAATTTCTTTGCTCTTTGGAACTAATCAAACAAATTTGATTTTTTTTTTTCACAAAATCAATCAAACCCTACCAAAGGACAGGTTGGTGGCGTCAACCAATATTCAAGTCTTTTACTTAAGGCAACAAAATAAGGACACCAAAAATTTCTTAGTTTTTTTCACCGACTTTTTTGTTTTATACTATGATGGGGACTTGGTTTCCAACAACTGGAATGATAATATACGCAAAAAAACATTTATGCTTTTTTTTTTCCCGGTTTTTTTTTTTCGACTTTTTTTTTTTCCGGATTTATTTTTTCGTCCTTTTTTTTAGACCAGATCTATCCCTTTACTTTACTTTCCTTTTTTTATGCTTATTTTTTGTTTTTTTGTTTTTGTTTTTCAGAACTTTGGGATGCACTGAATAAAAAAGGAAATAATAAAAATTATATCCGATCAAGAATGAAGAAAATCTGACTTGGGATGGAGATATATTATTGAAAGAAATCAATGAACTGAATTCAGAAGGAATTGAGGAAAGTGGTGACTAAGATGGCTTTAATAAAGAAAAATAATAATAATAAAAGATAGGCAAACCCAGAAAATAGAACTCTTACTCTGATAATTAAATGATACGAACCCCACAACTTCATATGAGACCCGATCGAATTAGCTCTAAGAACCGCTCTAGCGTCGCTTGATGCATGACCTTGACCCGCTGTTTATATGGAAGCAAGAACCTTGGTATACGTGGAGTGGACGCCCACAATCGGTGATTTTATCCGATCGATGTGTTTCTCACGAACGTCAAAATAACCGAGGAAGCCAGCGAGTTTTTTAGTTAACTAAAGAGGACTTAAACTCTCACTTTATTAACGCTTAAAACTTAAAAAGAATAGGGACAACAAGCCTTTAAATAGGCCAAAAAATACGGCGAATAGAAACTAAATATTCGGCCACAAAGTAAATATTCGGGCCAAAAACAAAGAAGGAACTAAAATACTTTTCCTAAAAAGAACACACTAAAAAAGCTGAAACAGATATTCTGTGGATAAGGTTTGGGAATCAAATCAGCCGCAATCTAAAATAAATCAACACCAAATCAACACCAAATCAAGAAGAAATCGTGAACAAATTAAGACCAATAAGCTCCAAAATAAAGAAGAAATCGTGAACAAATCATAACCAAATCAGCTCCAAAATAGCAAGAATCAACACCAAATCTCGCAAAGAAATCGCTCCAAAATAGTAGCAAATCAACAAGTCAAAAGCCCTTGGTTGGCTCATCGAATTTATCAATCAACATTTCCATAATATCGCGGGCCGTTCATCTCCATGAGGACGCCATCACCGACAGTCGCCCTCATACATACTCAAGGTTCTTAAGCCCATTAGGCATCTGGGTCAAGGTGACGATCCAAGCGATGCCCGAGCCGATTCTCCCGAGCTAATTTGATCACCCGGCCCCCAAATAATCGCTGACGGACGACCTCGAATCTGGTCATATATAGAAGAAGAACATTAGTATGCTGTGAGGACACCACAATCTGATGGGGATCCGATCGATAAGTCTCGACGAACGCCACCTTAATAACCGGGATAAGTTCGCCGAGTTCTTTAAAGAAATCAGCAGAATTTAAACTCTCAATTTTATTAATGCTTAAAACTTAAAAAATGTTGGGAGAACAAGCCTTTAAATAGGCCAAAAAAAATATGAGGAATAGAAACTAAATATTCGGCCACAAAGAAAGTAAATATTTGGCCAAAAACAAGAAAGGAAACTAAAATACTTTTTCCTAAAGTAACACATTAAAAAAAAGGAAACTAGATAATTCTGTGGATAAGGCTCGGGAATCAAATCAGCGCAATCTAGAATAAATCAATAGCAAATTCAACACCAAATCGCCAAAGAAATCGTGAACAAATCAAGACCAAATAAGCTCCAAAATAACAAAGAAATCGGGCAACAAATCATAACCAAATCAGCCCAAAATATAAAGAAATCAACACCAAATCGCAAAGAAATCCTGGCTCCAAAATAAGAGCAAATCAACAGCCAAGTTCTCCGTTCGGGTCAAAGTCCGTATTTAATTTGATGACGTGACTATCTTTGTGTCCTTTGAGCTAAACACACGAGCTTCTTCCACGTAAGACCCTGATTAAAAACACGAAGCGCCAATCTCATAGTCCCATTGTGTCATGGGACCCGCCGGGGACTTTAAAATGCCCACACTCACCGGGCAAATCTGGCCAGATGCATTCGTCATTGATGCGCCAGGACTTGGAAAGGACCAATCGCCCTAAGGAGAAACATGGATCGCCTTTGGGCTGATTCTCATCACCTTCTTTCGCTCTGCTACTTACATGCTACGACTCCCCTTAACCACCTCTACCACTCGCATGGCTCCTCGTCACCTCCTTCTCAAGCTAAGGAACCTAAGACTCGGCTTGGACCTTCATATATGGATCTTGAGCCCCTTCCCTCATGTTAGATAGTCGGTTGAGCTGGTACTGTCGGGCGTCACAATACTTCGCCATGTAGGCGTCGAAGATGCTCATCTAAAACAGTAGTTGTCAGAAAACAAACATGAACATGGATGCGCACAGATAGGAAAGGCATAAGATTATCGATGCTGCCATTTGGAAAGCGGTAGAGTCTCTCAAAAGGTCCTGGACCTTCTTTGTCACCACCTCCCCAAACATGGAGGCCAGCCCAACGATAACCTCTTCCTCTGGATCCTTCAGCAACGACTCCTCGAATAGAGTCGAGTTCACTATGAGAACCTCCAAGGAAGGAGGGGACGTAGCCTCCTCCATGGGTGGGGAGGGTTCAAGGACTGCTGCTGCCTTCTTTTTTCCCTTGCTAGTTGTGGCGGGGGGGATGTGTCTCGCGGCCCTCCCCTATCTTTATAACTTTTCGAGGGACGGATGGTCGCGCCTTTCTACACCACCATGTGGTCAGACGATCAACCGCCTTCCATCCGAAGCCGTGATGGTGACAGCCGTCGAGAGCTTCAACCCCTTCTTAGCCGAGTGGGATAAAGGATCTTCCCTAGCTTCCATATGGCGTCGCAGAGCCACCGCTGCGCAGCTTGACAACACTCAGCTTCTACTCAACCCTTCGCCTGAGCCTGCGTAATGTCGGTAGGTGGATTTGAAGTCTTCACCAATCCGGGCCATCTCCTGCCTCTGCTATGGTTTGAGCCTCGATTTCACATTAAATGCGGGAGAGAAGATGATTCAGCATGCGCTCTGTAGCTTGGGCATCACCCGAACCTTCAAAATTTAAGTGTGGCATGAACTCCTCGAGATGGTCTAGAATGCCCTATAGGTTGGTTGGTGTCAGAAGAAATCTGAAGTCTCTTGCGGAATTCGGGAGACTCAACACCTTGACCAAGGAGTCAAATTGGGAAGGACTCAGGTCGTTAACGAGCTTCCCTCGGCCCAAGGTCCCTGTACATGAGCAAACAAGGTTAAGAAGGGATCGACCAAACCATAAAAAGGAAACAAGGATCTTTTTTGTACCTGACTTGCCGTCATCATTACCTGATGAAAATTCTCCGATATTTCTACCGAACATCTGATATCTACACAACCGAAGCGAAATCGCCACAAATTGCCGAGTAAAAATCGCTGAGTACCCGGAAATTTCGCCGATATATTTCCAGATCGACCCGAAATTTCAGCGAAATTTCGTTTGTGGAACACACGTGCACGTGAGTGATTTTTTGCTTCAAAATATCGGAGATATATCGGTAAAAATATTGAAGATATATCGAGATATATAGGCGATATATCGGGATATTCGGAAATATATCCAAATGGCCAGATTTGAAATTCTAACTTGATCCAATCCAAGTATGATTGATCCCAATCCGCTAGTAGAAGATCTAACTGGCCATATTCGCATTCAAAAATTTTACAAATATTTTTTTACCATCCAACGGTTATTTTGACCCAAAAAAAAATTATAAATACCTCTAAAATAGTTCAATTTGATCACAAATTCTCTCTACTAATATCCAATCTTCATTTCACTCAAAAAATTTTCTTTGTGATATTCTGTAAATAACTATAAATTAGTTTAATTTTTGATAGTTTATATGATTATTTCATATTTTAAATTGGTTAATTTAGTAATAATATATTAATAAATTAACATTTCATGTTCGTTAATTTTTAAAATCGTTATGTATTAGTTAATATTGTGTATGCATATTATAAATTTATAGTATTATATGAAGTTTTCATATTTTAAATTAGTTTAATTTAGTAATAATATATTAATAAATTAATTTTTCGTTAGCTAATATTTGAACGAAAGACGCTTAATTAACACCGAATTTCTTATCTATTGTAAGTTGTGCATATACAAGTCAAGACATATACGCATTTACACGCTCGATCTTATAATCAATATTATTATCGAAACACCATAAGTTCGTATGAGTATTGTGTTTACCAATATCGATCCATCCATCAAACGTCGTGAACCGGCTCACATCAATCTTCATTCGATTTTTAAAACTCACGGCAACGTATATATCATATTTGATTATTAATGTCATTTTTACACTTTTAGAAAGATTTCTATGTGAATTTCTCAAAGTATTTTTGTTAATTCTTGATATCTCGATATTCATAAAAATATCTTCACCGATATATTCGATATATCCATAAACGCAGCACCGATATATCCACAAATCGATATTTCCAACCCGTCATTGTGGGTCGGCATTCACCGGGAATTCTCGGCTACTGGGATCCCTAGTGCATCCCCAAGCTCCAAACAACAACACGTTGGCTTGCGGCTTATTCTTACTGGTGTTCGGCAAGTTTGTCACCAGATGTAGCGATTTGGCATCAACAACAAGGTAATACTTCATGAGGTTGTGCCTTTTGAAGGAGTAAGCGTATAGCACCTCCTTCAACCCTAAGTGAAGCTCGTGCTTCCTATTTAGCACGCTCACATCCAAGAGAACTCGAACAATGTTCATGTGAACGTGAATGGGTGGAGTTGGGTGAAGTGCAGGAACTGGTGCACTAAAGGGGGAAGGGAAAACCTCAACCCCTTGCTGATGTGGATCTTCGACCAATAGATGGAATTCGTCCCACCTCGATCCTCATCCGTGCAGGCCACAAACTGGGGCCCAGAGGTGGAAAACGACACTCGGACCTATGAGAGAAGGAGAATCTCTTCCAAAAGGCGTCTGCCCAAGGCTCCCTAATGGGTCTGAGCCTGGTGAGGACTCCGTTAGCATTTGTGCAAGAGAGAACCTTCCCAGACACCCTAGATGAGGAAGCAAACAATTCTTCGTCCCTAAAGCTTCTAGCATTGTCTCCTCTGCAGGCCATCCTATGAGTGCCTCCGTCACCGAAACAATACTTAGAGAATCAACTAGGGTTACTCATCAAGCCATAATAATAATAATAATAAAAATAAATAAAAAAGGCAAAACACTATACCACCAAACAACACCAAAACAATAGCGAAAAAACCAAAAGCTTGTGGAGACCACTAAACGGTGAATCTCGAAAAGGCAAACACAAAATAGACTTATGATCTTCTAAACTTACGATTCAGTTTTTTCCTTGAAAATGATTGCAAGAAAATGGTTGGAACCAGGGAGAGGAAGTAGCCTAGAGTAATGTAGGTGCAGAGCAAGAGTTGAAACAACCTACACACTTGTTCAATGGCGCAAGCAAGAAGCTCCCCACATAAGGCTGAGAAGATATTTAAATTCAAAGCTACCAACGGTATGGGCGAGACATTCAAAAACGACATTTAATGCACTGATTTTGTTGGAGAGCACGCCAAGTCCATGAATGAATCTGGAACTAACACTTGTGAGGGAAGTAGCCTAGAGTGATGTAGGTGCAGAGTTAGAGTTGAAACAACCTACACACTTATTCAATGGTGTAAGCAATAGCTCCACAAGGTTGGAAGATATTTGGTTCAAAGCCGCTAACTAAGATGGACGGGACATTCAAAAACAACATTTAATGCATTGATCTTGTTAGAGAGCACGCTAAGTCCACAAATGAATCCGGAACTAACACCTGTGAGGGACTGGAGTGCAATGATGGCTTTACATGGCGCACGAAACCTTAACCCTAATGGTTTGGTGCAAATAATCGCAAGACAGAATGTCAAAAGAAGAGTTAAAGTCTACCGCCTTTCTAACCCTACTCATTGGAACGACGCCAGTGGGTTAGCTGAACGTGATAAACTACAAATAAGACGCGTGGTATCGCAGAGTGACCCAAACATTCATGCGGTAACCCAACTCGATCAATGCGACGCTCATGCGTGAGCGACCGAGTCAACAAAGCGTGAAGATCGATCATGCATTCCCAACTTAACCACTCCGACATCGAGGTGGATCGATCTACCACTCGAGCGCATGCACCACCGGCATGGGAGATGAAGCAAATCCGGGGCATGCGTCATAAATTATCTCTAAGAAGCACGACGCACTAATGTATAACGGTTAATGTAGAAATTAATAAGTAACGTAAAGACGTTGAGGGTCACTCATAAATGTACACCATGTAACACCACACCCCCTCCCCCCCATGATGAGTATATAATGTATGGGGATGTACCTGGTTGGGCATCCGATTCTTTTTCTTGGAACATAAAACGAACTCTTTGAGAAAGGACATGAGACTTTTCCAGCAAGTAGTTGTGTTACCGATGGTTAGATTCTTTGTGGTTTTCGCATTAGTAGATCAGATGACAAAGTGATCCAAAACAAATCATCAGATCAAATTCTATTCGTCGACATGCTATAAATCTGGAATCTTAGGTACTTCAAGCATAGTTGGATTATCAAATGTGTAGGCCTTGACCTAATCTTTTTTGCTATTAACATGGATACTGCGTCATCCTCTAAAACTTTTAGCACTCTTAATTCCATGTTTATATCAATTATATTGTTAATTTGAATCAATAAATTACTCCCCCAGCAGTATGATATCTTTTGGGCTTAATTAAGTGGTGGGCGGGCTACTATAACCAAATCTGAACTTTTACTTCTTCATTGCTCTCTTCCATTTTGGTAGATGAATCGAAGTTTGAATTGACAAAACAAAAGATAGAAGAAGCGACACACAAAGGAGGCAAAAACACATTAAAAGTAGGACAAAACAACAACAAGTATTAAGGATCTGGGCCACCTTAATGGATATGGTTTGTTCTTGCATCATTAAGGTATTCTTTTAACATCTTTTACTTTTTAACATCTTTTTAACATCTGTCATTATAAAGATTAAATAATTTTAAAATACTTAAAGTTTCTAAATATTTTATGTATATTTAATTTTTTTTTGACATTTTTTATTAGACATTAAATCATGAAAAAATAATTTTTCTTATCATTTTTCTTTCTTTAGTACTTTCCATGAATCAAGCACAATCTTAGGCTCCATTTGAAACCCGAAAAGTACTAGAAAAATAACAAAATATTAAAGAAAATTATTTTCTCACGATTGGTTTTACCATGAAAAATATAAAAGACAATCAAATACAATAAAAAATTTCTCAAAATTTTAGATATTTTCTTAGGCTTCATAGTTCATATGAAGAGTCAATCAAACTAAATTGAATCCTTGATGAACTTCCAAAAACAAATGAGAAATAAATTGAAGAGAGATGACGTCAAACCAAGCTCTGATACCGTGTTAAATGATCAACTCTATTGAAAGCTTAAATTTAGTAAAATTTAAGTTTAATATGAATATCATGTTTTTAATTATAACAAAGAGAAAACAAATAAAACGAGTTTGAATAAAGTATAGAATTAATTTATTATGTTTAAATCTTTTTTTCCATTTCCCTCCAAATTTCATTTACGTCAACTTTTCCTTTATATTTTCTTTCCCTACTGCTTTTTGGGTTTCAAATGGAGTCTTAGGTTTCGTTTGAAACTAGAAAAATATTAAATAAAGAAAATAAAGAGAAAAATATAAAAGAAAAGTATAAGGAAAGAAAATTTGAAGAAAAATAAAAAATAAATTTAAACTCATTTTATTTCTCTCTTTATTATGTAAGGACTAAGAAACTTAAAAATATCTAAAATTTTGATAAATTTTGATTATATTTGTTTTGATTTTTATATTTTATAGTAAATGCCCTCTTTTCATGCTTTTCGGGTTTCGAGCAGTACGTAGTTTTTCTTTAATTTGTTTTTCCACATCTCTCTTCTATCCCATCCTTGCCTAAATTAATTCAGGTTGGCTTAACATTAATAAAAATAAAAATTAAAAACTATATTTAATATGAGACCAAGTTTCGAAGAGAAAAGTTGTAATATTTATTTACTTGTAAATTATAGTTTATTTTAATATAAATAATAAGTCAGACAAAATGTATATAGGATTCCCTCACCCGACCCAGCCTCTTCTGTTTAAAAAAACGTTTTTGTTTAAGACAATGCGATAATATATTTAAATAATGAAGACAGAATCATGATGTGGTGACCCATATTTTTACCATCTCTACCATGCCATGCATGTCCATCGTTATACAAAAGTTATGGCCCTCAAAAGAACATTTATTTTTCTCCACTATTCTCACGGGCTTTGAAATCTAACAGGTCGGATAAACCTCTAATGATTCTAAGAGGATTCGAGTTATCATTGGGTTAAACCTTAAAGCCTTAGATCAACCGAGTAATCTTTAGAGCATTCCCGGGTTAGGTAAGCCTTTTTCCGCTTTTCATTTATTTTACATGTCGATCGGCCCAAATAATATTATCTTGAGGGTTGCTGTCATGCTTTATCCCCATTTACCATTCTGCTTGAATTGGTAAACTCTATACGATTAGGACAAAAACAACTCCCACTACGATTTTTGTGTCCATGACATTTAAATGCTTTTATCATGAATCGTATTCATCTGGCTAGGGCATAATACATAGTATTTTAGGTTTTAATAATTGAAGTTAAAGTTAGTTGAAATTGTTAGCTAAAATAGATAGTGGTTTTGGAGTGAAATTAAAAAAATGGTTAGTTAAAATCGAGGGGTCGAAAATATCGAGTGGCCGGATATATCGATGGTGGATTTTCACGAATATCGAATATCGAGTGAAATATCGATTGGAAATTTTACAAAAATATCATTCGATTAAAATTTTAAATATTTAATTATATAGATGATGAGAAATGATTAAATATCTTAATTAAGGTATATTAAAATCAAATGGATTAGTAATTATTAAATTAAATACGTTATATTTAATATATTATTCGGATATTATTATGTTAAAGAGAGATTATTTATTTATTTTATTATTATTATAAATATTATGTAGATAATAAGGAGATTCAAAATATTATATATTATAATTTTAAATTTTTAAATAATATTATTTTACTTCTTTTCATTTTAAAATTAATATTTGATTTAAAAATATTATAAGTTATAATATAAAATAAAATAAAATAAAATAAAATATTGTAATCATAGTTGTAGGGATTATGAAAAAATAAATAATAAGAGAGAATATAAAAAAGTTTACTTGTATATATAATAAGTACGGTCGATAGCTTAGTGGTTGGAGTGAAAAAGTCGGAAAATTTCGGGGAAATATCGGGTATCGGAAAAATCGAGACAACGAAATTTACGTGCATTTTTTTCGAGGCTCACCCAGCGATATTTAAAATCGGTAATTCGAGTACAATCACGGTTAAAATAGATAATGTAATAAAAATATATTTTTGCTAGCTAATTTAAGTTGCTATTAATGTTATATTTTAGGGATTATAATATTTAAATAGTAAAGTTATGACTAGAAAGAGAAGATTAACAGCTGTCCATGGCCCAGGGTAGTGGAATCTTATCACAACATTTCATAACAAAAAGTTGATAGTTTTTTTTTTTTTTTTTTAAGTAACAAAAAGTTGATAGTTATGTTTAGAGGATAAATTTGCTTTAATTATTCATTAATCAAGGAAAAAGACGTGTTCTAGCATATTCATAATCTATGAAATTTCCAACATGTCCAAGATTTCTCCAATCTAATGATGAATTATAAATTATTTCAACATTTTTTTCTTATAGGAAGAAAGTTTTTGTATTTTGGAAATGCATGATCAATAATTCAATCCTATCTCTTCTACCACTCCAGAGTCCAGACACACCTTAAAACTCCGTTCAATAAAAAAGTACTAAAATCATCTAAATTACGAGTTTGATATCAAAAATGACCGTTTTTTTAAAATAACGTATAGACTTAACTGAAATAATAATCGAGTGGATTTTTATTTTTTTTAAAACCGTATTCATTAACTGCGATTTTAAAATTTAACCTTAAACTCACAATTAGCAACTACGATTTTAAGGTTAATTTTTAAAACCTTAGCTAGTGATTATGATTTTTAAATCATAAAAAGATTAGTTCTATGAATATTTTGAAAAGAAGTTTATGCGTGTATTTAAAAAGAATTATTTTGGCTATAAACTCCTAAATTACCTTAGCATACCTGGTAGATTTGAATCGTATGACAAAATATGCAAGGTTTGAAAAATCGAAAATATCGACCGATATTTCAAGGATGATATCATGTGTCGGTGAAGGTCGACATAATATATCACCGATAGTCAATCAATGGAAATTTCGGAATTTTATTATCAACGATATTTCGTCATATATAGGTCAACTATAAAGTCAAATGCATAAAATGAGCTGTGAGGGGGTTCTAATCCTATAGGATTCTAACCTCATTTCCATTGGGCTAAGCAAGCTTTTAATATATATAGTGTAAATATTTTATATGTTGTCTTTATTATTTATGAATGTTTTTTTAATAAATTTATGAAATATTTTTAATCATTTATAATAACTAAATATAAATATAAAAATATAAAAAAATATTGTATTCTATTTTATGTTGTTATTATAATTACCAAGTTTAAAAATTAACTCTAGACATATAGAAATAATTTATTTCTTAATTAAATATATTTTAATAAAAATAATTTAATTTTTATATGAACAAATATAAATATAGTAAAATAATATAAAAAAATAAAATCTAATTGATATTATCATTCTTTTAAAATAATTTTGATACATAACTTAAATATAATCTTAATTTTAAATAATTTTTAATTACCATATTATCCAATTACCTATAGATATTTTAATCCTTAAAAATAAGTACAAGGTGTCGGCGTTTTTGTGAGTGAGCGAGTGACTGAGTCGGGTGTGCGAGTTGAAAAGAAAATCCTAACCGTCGTTATATGATATTTTCAGAAAATAAAATAAATAAATAAATAAAAAAAGAGGCAGTGGGTGGTGGGGGACAAAGACTGATATCTCACAACAAATCATTATCGGCCACGTAAACAGGTACATGTAAGCGGCATCTTCGTTACAGTCTGGCCTCTTTTGGGGGTACGTTGCCACCAACACTTACGGGTCCCACGTGTCAACCTCATTAAAAACAAACAAATGAATTATGAAATAATTATTAAATTAATAAAGGGATGGAAAGAAAAAGAAAGGCCCATCATGCCCAAAACACTCGATATTTCAGAAAAATAAGTACATGGGAAAGGAGGGTCTCAGGTTTTAATCTAGGATTATAGTATTCTCACGATTTTAGAACGTGTTTATTAAATTGAGAATAGCTCACATTCATATAATATTAATAACTTTTTTTTTTAAGATTGACAAATACTACATTATATAGAGTCTAAAACATAGGAAATGAGGGTCTTGGGTTCGAGTCTAGGCCTAAAAAACCGTAGAACATAGAAAATGAGGGTCTTGGATCGAGTCTCAGGAGGCGCAAAGATCACCATGGTTTAAAGAAACGTGTTTATTAGATTGAAATGCTTTATGTTATATAGTATAAGGAGCTTTCTCTTTGAGATGTAATGATGGCTAAAATTTTGAAAAAATTCTTTATAATGAAAATTATTAATATATGATCTTGAGGTTGCAAATAGAATTATCTGTATTGTCTTCTGTAGTCCTTATTATATCGTAGGCAGCTTTACGAGTTGACGAAATGAATCACTCGTTTGTTATTGTCTTCTGCCAGCGTTTTTATTATCCGGCAGGCACCCCACGAGTTCAAGCGAAAGGGAATCTGCTCGTTATGGGTTATGAATCAGTTACGATGCCGTTTGTAATAGCACAATACATCATCTGCCGTCGCTATAGATTTCGTTACATTTATGAGATAAAAGGAGCCTTCCTCAAATAGATTTGTACGTTGAGAAAAGCCCGAAACATATGAGTATCGTAAAGCTTATCTCATATCCGAAGTCGGATGTAACAAAAATATTTAGCTTTAAAAAAAATATATAACAAAAGAAAAATCATGGAACCATAAGCAATTTGAATGTGAGCGGGGGAAGAAATGCAGCAGAGATGAGAAAACGACATCATTTGTTGTGTAAAATATATAACAACCACCAAATTGTATTTGGTGGATGCAGGTGGCCCCTTCTATGTAGCCAGATTTTGTGTCTATACTTTCAATCACTCAATTAGTCAATTTCTAGAATGCTTTCTCTTTTTTCTTTGTTCATACAGCTGGATCTTACTAATCACTTTCCATTAACGTTTTGGAAAATGATACCTATTTTGTATTTTTGTATTTTTTTTCAAACGGGCTGGTATTTAGTCCTTTCAGAACAAAAAGGAAAATACTTAAATAATAGGTAACTCTTTGTAATATGCCAACTCCCTCATGCAATGCAATCATGCATTCATCGAATATTTTCTACAATCTTCAATGTTTTTACCTAATCTTAAATATGAATATAAGAATTATAGGAAATAATAAAAATTGTGAAGTTAATGAGACTTTGCTCAATGGTTAAGAATTGGACAGGGCATTCAAAAAATTCAATGGTAACATAATAAAAAAAAATATATATATATATATATAAAAGACAACAAAAATTGTGAATATAGATCTAGAAAATTATCTCAAAAAGCATGAGACATGTGACTAAAGTACAAAAGATGTAAATGACTCATGTTATAAGCTTTGATATATAACACTTTTCAGATGTCATAAATTCTCTACTTTCACTGACAATTTAAGTATAGCATTCTTTGCATAGAGTAGAAGCAACATAGTTACAGATTCCGCAAGGAAATTGGCAATTTACTTGAAAATCAAAATTATGAATTTTGATTGAAATTTAGGGTTTGTTCAATACCCTTTTCTAAAACTGTTTTCCATTTTTAAAAACAACAAGAACAAGGAAAATAAAGTAAATACGTTTATTATCCAGTTTTTCTTTGTTATGATAGACATAAAATGTTAAATTCGAAAGCTTGATTAACATTTTTCAAAAGCAAGCATTTGCAAGACTTGTGGGTTTAGGTGTTTTTGAGGAGAAGTATTTAGAGCTAGTGTTTTATGATTTCACTGTGTTTTCAGAAAAAAAAAAATTTGAGAACCAAATGTTTTCTCTCTATTTTCCTGTTGTTCCAATTTTTAAGAAAAAAAAAACAATTTTAAAAGATGAACCAAAGGGGCCATTAGTTTTCTTTTTTGTTATGCAATACATGAAGCAAAATCAAATTAGATACTGCTTTTACTAAAGCTGGACCAAAAGGGTCCCAAACGTCCATCTCAAAATGGTGGGTGATGGGTAATAGTGTATCAAATTTTGAATAACAGCCCATTAGGCACGACCCTCTATGATTGAGGTGGGATACAATATTGTTGGTAGTTGAAAGTGTACATTAACACACTACTGACACTGCTTTGGTACTAAATATTTTATGCACATTTAAATGAAGGTAGATTTCAAATTGGGTTTTTTCTTTTAATAGGGAACCTCAAAGATTTAATGCCTTTGGTCTCTCCAACTAAGCATTGGGCCATATACCAAATGATGCCCAAAAGATGTTTGTCTACATGTGCTTTGCAATAGTCCTTTAGACTAGGAGATGCAAAAGTCTTGAAGCCCCATTGCCTAAAATCTCCATTATTACCAAATCAATTCGTCTATTTAAGTATATACAAATTAAAAGTAGAACTAAGATGTGAAGAACACTTATAAAATTTTGGTATTCAATTCTATTGGGGATAAAATGCATAAATACCTCTGAGTTTTGTGCATATATCCCACTTTACCCATAAACTCTTTTCCGATCCTAAGATATTCACATTTACTTCCATAACTTAATCATACTTCTATCATTAAAAAATCTCATATATAGATAAACGCCCGTTAAAACCCTTTTTAAACACTCCATATTTGTATGAATTTCCATTCATATTGTAATTTTTTTTTAACGGAATGGATATATGTGAGTAAAGGCAAGGTTATCATGAAACCTAAAAAAAGTTCAATAGTAAATGGGACACCAGCAAGCAAAATCCCAAATACTTTGTCTTATCAGATAGAGCTTGGCTATTTAGGAGGGATTTCATTTCATTTCATTTCAATAAAAAAAAACTAACAATTTGCAAATAAAAATGTAGTGTGCAATTAATGACAACTCCAATCTCAATGAGAGGAGTATAAAAGAAGAAAATTAGTATCTTGAGAAAAGAGTAAAGAATCTAGAATTTTACCTAGAAGTACGAGTGTGAATTGTGAAAGGTGAGAGAGATGGAGGGTCCCATGGCTGTTTTGGTTCCAAGGTGGCATGATTTAGTGGCCACCCCCAACCTGTGACAGATAAAATATAATATGCTCACTAAAAATCCATTATAAACACTGCAGAGCTCCTCTACCACTCAATTCTCTGCTCCATAGTTGTTAGCACTAAGCACCACCATCTTCCATCTTCAATCTTCCATCTTCATCACCCTCGCCGGCCGGAAAAAATGCAGCACGCGCCGGTGTTCACGCGTGCGCTTACTCTCTCAGCGTTCTTGCTCTTCCTATCCTGCGCCACCCATGCGCACAATATCACTCGCATTCTCGCCAAGCACCCGGAGTTTTCAACGTTTAACCACTACTTAACCGTCACCCACCTCGCCGGCGAGATTAACCGCCGGGAGACCATCACGGTTCTGGCCGTTAGCAATGCCGGAATGGCGGATCTCCTCTCCAAGCACCTCACCGTCCCCGTCATCAAGAACGTGCTCTCCCTCCACGTTCTGGTCGACTATTTCGGCGCCAGGAAGCTCCACCAGATCACCGACGGCACCGCCTCGTCGGCTACTTTGTTCCAGTCCACCGGATCCGCTCCCGGAACTGCCGGATTTGTGAACATTACCGATCTGAAGCACGGAAAAGTTGGATTCGGAGCTCAAGACAGCGGCCATCTCAACGCCTACTTCGTTAAGTCGATCGATGAGATTCCGTACAACATCTCCGTGCTACAGATCAGCCAGATCTTGACTTCATCTGTGGCGGAAGCTCCGGCGGAGGCACCGAGCCTGAATCTGTCGGTTATGCTGAATAAGCAAGGATGCCAAGCGTTCGGTCGCTTGTTAGAATCTTCTGGAGCCATAAAAACGTACGAGGAGAACGTCGACAGCGGGTTAACGGTGTTTTGCCCTTCCGACGATGCAATCAAGGGCTTCATACCGAAGTACAATAATTTGACGGCGGCGGGGAAGATGTCGTTGCTGCAGTTCCAGGGCCTTCCAATTTATATGTCGATGCAGATGTTGAAATCGAACAACGGATTGACCAACACATTGGCGACCGACGGAGCTAAGAAGTTCGATTTCACAGTGCAGACCGAGGGAGAGGACATTACCTTGGAGACGAAGGTCGTTACGGCTAGAGTGACGGGGATAGTGTTGGATCAAGAGCCTCTTGTGCTCTACAAGATTAACAAGGTTTTGCTGCCTAGGGAGTTGTTCAAGGGGACTGTCGAAGACGATGAGGCGGAGTCGCCGAAAGCGTCGTCGCCCAAATCATCGAAGTCGAAGAAGAAGAAGGCCGACGACGACACCGCAGACTCGCCGGACGCAGATTCGCCGGGAAGCGATGACTCCGAAGACTCGACTGCCGACGAGAGCGATGAGAATGGCGCCGGCAGATTCGACGGCGGGAAATGGGTCTCGGCGTTGTTGACTCTGTGCGTTGGAGCTTTCGTCTTGCTTTGACTTCAGCCGTTCCCGACTGTGGTCACCGACGGCTTGATTGAGATTCGGTGAGACATGGTGACGTGGCGAGATCTCAGAGCAGCTCCATCACGGGTAAATTAGAAATTATTTCCGGACAAACATATTTGTATTTTTATTTCTTTAACGTTATTTTTGAAGGAAAAAAAAAACAAAAAAAACAAATAATCAGTCGGTCGATGTGGCTTTTTCTTCTTCCTTCCCCCATTTTAAATTTTTTTTCTTCTTTTTGTTAAGTTTGATTTGTAATTATTTGTGCGTATAATGTGGATGCCATGGTGTGTGATCGATGCACATTTGTTTTATTTTCAATTTTCTAGGTCAATAATATTTATTTGCTTTTACAGTGTCATTTTGCTTGTACTTTAGTATTTTCCCTTTAACTTGTTACCTTTTTAAAGTAAAAAATGGTGAATTGAAAGAATTAAATTAGTTCTGATCATTTTGATAAAGTATTAAAGTGAAATACTGGCTATATTTTTATTTCGAAATGGGCATGAGGTTATTAGTTTGATTAAAAAAATATGTCAGAAATGATAAAAATTAAAGGTTTGTCTGTCCCAATTTTATCGCTTTCTTTTCTTTAATAATTAAATAAGTAATATCTTGATTGTTATATTCTTCCATGCATTAATAATTTATTATTAGAGGATAAAAGCGAAATTTTAAAGGTAGCCGGATCAGCATTGTTAGTGAATAGTTTTTAGGAATATTTAAATAAATATTGTAAAGGCTTTATTCATATCTTCTTACACTATTATTATACTTTATTATTAGAACTGATTTTTTTTAATTTAGTATTTATATTTAGCTTTTTACTTCAGATGCTCTTAAAATGAAAGGCCATTGAAAAATATGTGTCGGTGGGGGTACAGTAGAATATTAATTATTATTTCTATGGAAGTTATTTATGGGCAAATAACTTCTTGCCCCAGTGATGTTCAGTTATCATATCTTCTTTTTGGAAACGTCTCTGGTTGAAAATTAGTAAAGTACCTCTATACTGTTGTTGACTTCAAATTTGGAATTTGAATTATACATATGATAATGACTTGGAATAGCTGGATTATTCTATGAGATAATCATATTCAGAAATTTAAATATTGACTCTGCTTTTTTGTTAAAGTTAAATGTTTGAGATATAGATCATCTACTTATCAGTTAATAGAAGATGGGGACACCTAATTGGAGCATACCCTTGCAGAAGCGACACCTTCTCAGTTTGTTTTGATTTAACTCAGACTCGAAGCACAGTATATTTGGAAGTACCCAGGATAAAGTATATGACATGATGATCTGATCGAACGATTCTTAAACTTTTGTTTGGATCAAACCTTTATTTATCGTGGTTATCTTGTTCAAACATGTTTTTATCAGGCAAATATAGTGATATTAGGTAAATGAATGTTTATCATGGTTGAATGTGTTACCTTGATCAATACGTCAGGTAAATTATGTGGTAAGGTGATGTATGGTGGCGTTAGATGTTTATTTCTTTATCATTTGTTAATTGTTAATATATGCCATATTTGTTAAACAATCTTAAAGACAATATTTGTCACCAAACAAGTTTAAAGAAATTGGAAAGATTGAATGTAAATCACAAATTAAGGGTATTTGTATATTTTATTACAACAAAATCTGAAATAATTGAGCGATAATGTTATTAAAGTTACAGTTATTAACATGATTCATCATCAATTAGAAAAATGAAGAAGCCAGAGTCAGATTTAATAATTTGATCATATGACTACATCTAGGGAAACAACAATTGAAACTTTCACTACCATATAGGATTACATACGAAAATATTTATAATAATTTTTATTGTAAAAATACACCATATAAGCATCGTGGTTCTTGTAGTACCCTAACCTATTATTTAGTTTCATAACAAAAGAAGATAAACCTAAAAAGCAAATGCGGTCATTGGCCCATTCAAACTGATATTTTGCTGATTTCTCTATGAGATATGAACCACATGCTACAACATCTCATTGAAATTACTTCTGGCGGTGCTATCTGTGACAACACTGCTTATAAACACCCTTTGTTACCATTCTCGAGCATAAAAATATCAATCCAGACTCCAAATCCATTTTTCGTTCATGACGTAGAGAGAAAGAGAGAGAGAAAGAGTGAGACTTAAGAAGGGGAAGAAGGATGAAGGGAAGTTTGGAGAATGTTTTACTGCATAAATGCATGATCTTTCCACAAGAGGCTGTTTACACGACCATTCCATCAATTTAATTCAGTTAAATGTGAGCGTTTAGAATGATAATGTTAAAATTAGCATCTAAAAGTATATTTTTCTTTCATAAAAATTATTTTGAAAGTTGTAGTTAAGGATTTTAAGAATTTGAGCTTGTCTGAAACGTTTGAAGCATCTAAAGTTTTATTATAACAAAATCTATTACAATTTTCTGCTTTTTTAACAACGTAATTCATCGCATCAATAATTCGTCATGTGTAAAAACTACATCTGCAATTTTATAAATTTTGTTGTTGGGGAATAAATGAAATTATTCCGATAGTACATTCTTTAAGTGAATAGTTTACAACAATATTGACAAATGTTAATGGCAATGTCTATATCCTTCTTGAAGGTTAACAGATTCTGCTGGAAGGTTTTCAAATTGGCATCATAATTTTCTTTTCTATTTCAGCGTTGAGAATACTCTTATGCTCTGCATTGGCTCTCCCATAATGGTGAAATTATTTTTTTATTTTTTATTTTGGTGACAAAAAGACTTTAAGAAAACTTACATGATTAAAAGATAAACCACACTAATCTTCAAAACCATATTTTTTAACATCCATCCCACCAATCATGGGATTACATCATTGCTTGTAGACCAACATGGGAAATTTGTTGTGGATCGTGAGTGAATATGACCCTTTTAGTGATTGAAGCTCATCCATGGCTTGCGTCATGAAGCTTGATCGTTTTTGTTCATGGTGAACATAAACCAATTTGGTGTCGGGTGATTGGAAGAAGCGTTGAGATGCAATTAATTGATCGAATAAATTTCGATCGGTACGTGATATGCGTTATTACATTCGCGCAGTTGCAGCGAATCGATAAAGTTCCGCATTAATGACTTAAAGTTGTGGCACCACTCGGTCCGACATCTGGGGTAACAAGTAAGTCCCGAACTTCTTTAAATGATATCAATGTTGCCAAACTCATCAACAATGGATGAAATAGATGTGACTAAACCGATGACCGATGTGATTGCTTGCCACGATCCTCTCAATCAGAATGGCATATCTGATCAGTTTCTTTGTCGACTTGTTGCGGAATAGGGCCAGTCACGAGAGACACTCACCTGACTGTGACCTTTGAATATCCATGGCTTGGGAGATCCTTGGGCAAAATTAGCTGCATTAAAAATAACGTAGATCGGATGCCAGAAATGTAGCTGGCGTATCAAAATTAAGATAAGGCAAACGGCAAAAATGGAATGAGGACCGCGAGAAATGCGAGGAATACGCGGTCAAATTTTGGTCGCGGATTCAGCGGCCGGCGTGGGTAAAGTCGATGGTGATGTAGCCGTCGCGGCGGCGGTCAGTGACCAGCAGACGCGAACGCGGCGGTGTGAGGCGGATGGGGATCGATGTGGTGTTGGCGTAAGCCTATGCTTGATGCGAGGCACGTAAAGTGCCGCGCGTGCGTGGTTGACCTGCGATATGGCGGTCAGGACAACGTCCGCGGACTTTAGGCGTGCGTGTGGCTTTCCGGCGACTGTTTTGCACTGCCCAGTGTGATCGTCTCAAACAAGTTCTCACTCCTGGTGACTGTAGCGGGTTTTGGAAGCTTGCGAAGAGAGAAGCAAAATCATTTATTGATTTCGCCGGAAAAAAATCAGTTATCAGTAATAGCAGGTGGTGATCGTCGGAAAAAGAAGGCTATCTGATAATTTGTAATCATAATAGTGAGCTTGACGAAAAAAATCAAAACATGATGTGAAAGACTTAGGTCTTTCTGTATATTATAAAGCGTAAATTTACAAATCTGAGACCTTATAGGTTTATGGGTTAAATTTATCTGGCCAGTAGGAAAATCTAATTACGAAAATCTGAAACAATCGCTTGATATAATATTCAACAATAAATGCTTTTCTTAGGTTGGTGGTATTATTATAAAAAACCGAAATGGTCATAGACAAATAATATAAAATTAATTTACCTTGTATCATGATGATAATGAACTCGCACAGGAAATTATTAGGGAAACATTGAAAATGTATATGAATTCCTCATAATTGTGTAGATAAGATTTAAAGTAGAAAAGAATCATTAACTCAAGAGATATATTTGCACAGAATAAAGCCCACTAATATTCACACAAAAGACGAAACTTCATAACAAATCCACGTAAATCTACCACAAAAGTTATCCTACAAAACAACACCTCGCATTATTCATATAATTGCAGCTGCAACTGCAAATGAGCATTACATACACTAATATAAACATCTCTCACACACAAACCCACTTCCTACGACCACACAATTGAGATAATTATTTTTCATTTATATCCAAACAAGGACTTAAAAAGAAAATGTCATCAACCTATCGTTTACTAAGGCGGTTACCTCACACAATAATCATTCCTTCCCTGCAATTGTCGGAAGAATGCTATCATGGCCGGTTGGTTATTCAGCATCTGCCAGTTAAGACATTTGCCACACTAAATTATGGTGTGTTATGAACGCCTCGCCGGAAAACCCACGGCGCCGAGGTGGCGCCTGATCGCGGGTCTACTTCCCCACCATATATGAATATGTATTTTCCAATTGCAACGGTCGAAAACACACTTCTTGGGCTGGGCTTTTCACCCTTGGTATCCACTTGGGCCCACTTCTCATGGTCCGGGTCGAAACAATGGACATCGTCCGTCTCCTCACCGGCGAACCCGTACACGACCCATATTTTTCCTTGGGCTTTACCAGGCCCGGCCCTCTTCATACGACTCCGCACGGGCGCAGGTGGAGTCAAGCCTGATTATCAACGTCGAGGCGCCGGCTCGTTGGAGCGGCCAACGACGTACTATTCGAACAGACCCGGCGGTGGTCGGCGACTGATGAATCGTAACTCCGGTGGAGGCGGTGTCGCCTTTAGAGTAGGGTCAGTTGTTGCTACACGCGGTGTCAAAGGTGACTCGTTAGGTTCCCTGTGAGTGCCGTCCCTGCCACCGAAGACGTAGATTATCCCGCCGACGGCGGCCATTGCGACACCGATACGCGGCGGAGGGACATCGCCGGTGACGGTGGCGACGGACCACGTGAGATCCTGTAAGTCAAAGACGTGGAGGTCGTTGCCGATGGGGACGCGTGGCGTGAGCTCCGCCGAAAACATAGGCCTTCTGTCCTACTATGGCGACGGCATGGGAGCTTCTTGCTCCAGGTACGGTTCCATTCTGGTTAAGCTGGCATTTTCATGGGAAAAAAAAAAAGAGACAATAATCATTGTTAAATTCAACCTGGGTTTCATGAATTTTTCAAGCAACAAGTCAACACCCACAGGAAAAGTGAAGCTTTTTTCAAGAAATCCTCAGAGAATGTTTCCAAAACTGTCAATCCCCAAAAAACCAGTTCAAGTTTCGTAAAGAAAAAAAAATCAAAGAGTTAGAAGGAAGATCAAACAAAGAAAACAGTAATCAGTGTGATAGCTGTAGTGGAAAGTCAGGTGAATTATGCAGGGAGAGTCTGAGTGGGTCTCTTCATACAGGGGAAAGGGGGTTGGTTATCTGGAAGACATTTATGCCCTGAAATTGGAGAAAATTTCAAAAAAAAAAACAGGTTTCATTTGGGAACGTATTTTTGTGGTGTTTTCTGTTTCTGTTTCTGTTTCTGCATGGGGCTTGCCTTTACGGGCGATGTTAAATAATAAATACAGCCCCCTCTCTATTGACTATTTTCCTTTTATTTTTATTTTCTGAGAGGGGATGTGAAAAAGAAAGGGCAGATTCTTTCATTGATTATTTTTTCAAAATAAGAAAAATGGAACTAAAATGGAAAAAAATTAAAAAAAAAGGACGTCATCTGTCTTATATATATGTATATAAAGTTATTAAATGTAGTGGTTGCGTGGACAAATCAGTCGGCACCAGTCCCAGTTCCAAATTGGAAATGGTCTTAAAAATTGAATTGTTAGTGCTTGATGACATGTTCTTATCTTTTAAAGCGACATGAATCAAGCTCTTCTTTTTATATAATTTTTTAGGAAAACACTTTGATGCTAAGGCTGTTTGGTTTGTATTTTTTAAATCTATCCTTAAGAATCCTGTTTTGGTATTCTTTAAAAAGTGTTATTGTTATCTAATTTTTATGTTTTTTATTCGAGGATTGAGAATAGCAATGGCGCTACCCCTAAAATTTTAGAAAAAATATGTAATAAAGTTTAAACCCCTAATCTTTGGTTTGAAAGAAAATTACCTAAACATTGGATCAAATATTGAGCTTTGCCTGTCTTAAGTCCCATTTGAAACTAATCATGCCCAACCACTTGATCCTTTTGGTTCCACCACTGGCTGGAACCAAACATGATGGCTCTCTTTTTCTTACTCTCATTGCTTTTCCAAAAAATGATTTTTTGGTAACAAACAAACAATCCCTAAGTTTATGATAATTTGGAGATATGAGTAATATTAAGAATATCATGAAAAAAGGAAAAAAGACCATAAACAAGAAGCAGCTTTATAACATTACATACACAGTAACCGAACCATTAGTGTAAGATTCAACCATCTCTACATTAAAAAAACAAAAAAAAAAAAAACCCAATACATGACATAATAATCTTCTTCTGTATGTCCCTTCAAACCAGGTAAAGGGAAACAAACCCAAACAAGAAGACATTAGTCAAGAAGACAGAGAGTGAGGATTTTGCAGACAAAGGCGTAGGCGATGAAGCAGAGTAGTCATTGTAAGGCACGTAACTGTAAGCCGAGGGAGGAGATGGTGGAGAATACTGAGGATTCTGGCAGCACGCAGGAGGCGCCGGCGGGCAATTGCCAGTAACAGCTGCCGGGGGTGGCGGAGCTCCGGGAGATGGGTACCCTGACGGCGGCGGGGGCTGAGGCCGGCATGGGTAAGGGCAAATGGAACAGTTCTGACAACCACTTGGTGAGTTCACTCCATCCCCATAAACTCCATCTTTCCGTACACAGAAAGTTCCAGAGACCGAGAAACAGAGCACCAGCAGAAGGAGCATCATCTTTGGACAAGACATCTTTCTTCTTCTTCTTCTTCTGACTATACCTGAAATACTGAATAGAAAACAGAGATGGACCGCATGCTTCTTTCTTTCCCCATAAACTCCATTACTTTATACTGTTTTTTCTTTCAGCTTTCTTTTTTTTTTTGGTTATGAATTGATTGAATTCAAGATTCGGTGACACGCGGAAAGGAAGTGTGACACATACGAAGGCATGTGGCGGACTGAGAGGAGAGAAGGAGGTTGGCTTATTTGCATGAATTTCAGAGACAGACAAAGGAAGAAAGCCTGCCGGTTATGTAATTTCCAGTGGGAGAAGATGGAAACAAATGGTTTTCTACATCAGCATTTGGATGATTGTGTAAGCATTTGGTAGATTGCTCCCCTTTGGATGCTGAGAAAATTTTGAGAAATGGGAAACCGATGAACAGAAAATATACGCATTCTTTACAGACCCTTACTTTGTTTACATAAAGTGAAAGTTTTCTTCATGAAAGGTTTAGCTACATATTCCTCAATTGGCATCCACTGAACAGGAAAACAAGCAGAATCATGTTCTGCTTTTGGGTCAGATTCTTGACGATCTGTGATGCAGTAGCTTCTTCAATAAACATTGGGAATTCACCATTCATTATGGAAGATTCAGATTTAAAAGGTTGCAAAGGTTTAAGATCATCAAAATGACATATTTGGACTTCAGTTAGGACTTGAAATGAGTTAAAAGGATGTGATGTTGGATACGATTAAATCTACCTAGATCACCATGTTAGAATACAAAACATGACCTGTGATAATATTAGATAAGATCTGCATCTTGCGATTTGGAATCAGTAGTCGGCGATGGAATCAATGAAGACACGCAAGGGCGATCTCAAGATCTTCTCCTTACCACAGATTATTGTGCGTCAAATGGAGGTGCCTCTCGTGTCGGAGAAAGTATTTCTCCTTATTAGTATGTGGTCTGAAAATCGTGTATCATTGGTTTGGAGGGCCCAGGCATTCTATCTATATCGAATCTTGACCACGAGCCTCTACTCATTCTGGTAGGGCGTCTTCATTATAATGACTTAGTACATATTAATATTTAGAATCTTATTACCATTAATTAGACCAAACTTAATTAGGTTAAATTTTAATTAATGACCGCTTTGAAATCTTACATTCTCCCCAGCAGGCGATATTAATTAAAAAACAAGCGTGTGCACACCTTTATATTGAATTAAGTTATTCTTAATAGTCAGTCATCCATAAGTCTCAGAACTGTCGAATCATGGTATTGCATGTACTCCATGGAAGCCCTTAGCCAGTCGCGATCTTTCAGCTTTCTTGATGTGGATTAAATGGTAGTGTTAAATGGACAATCTATAAATGATGATATTAATTGGTATTGTGTTTTGTTGATCTGAATTCTCTTCTTGATGTGTGGCTGATGTTGTGCGGAGAATCTCCGTCATGGTTCCAACGAGGAACTGTATGGCGTGTTACCTTGATAGGTAACTTTACTTTATAATAACAAAAAACATGCTGTTAAGACTAAATGCAGAGAATGTACAAAATGGCCTGTCTCGAGTTTACACAATTCCTCGAATTTTCCAACAATTGTTTATTTCGACTTGATAAATCTACATTCTGGAAATACTTGTTGAATGTAGAAAGTTGATCTGAGTCAGTTATTACAAAAATGTGATGATTGGTTCAACCTTCATAAGACGCATGGCTCAGCCAAAACCACTAATTACAGTATCGCGATACTCCTAAGCCCGTGTTAATGACATGTCGATCGAATACACACACAAGGCGAAGCCTTTGAATTAAGCGGATCTTGATACGTATCGTCATTTGATATGTGCTCAAAGCTGCCTAATCATAGGTTTGAACTTTTTTTCAACATAGTCGAGATTGTAGTACTTGTATTGTGAACCACGGCGAGACTCTTGTTGTTAATAAATAACAGGATGACCCTGTCTGGCCAACTGGGCTATCCACAAATCAAACAGTTAACTCCTTAATGAGGTTTGAATGCATTGCTGATAGTGTTTGAAAAACATGCTCTGAGCTAAAGCATGGTAGAGGATGCTATTGATTTGTGTTTCTCCACTTTTCCATATCTTTACTCCTGGCAACTTAAAAGATATAACGATTGTTTAGCTTCTTTTTATCAGCGACTGGTAGTACGAGATAGAATACCCAAACTGTTGTGGGTTATGAACGTGTTTCATCATCAGCGTACCGATCTTTTGTGTCTTTTAATCTTCCTTCTTGCTATTGTGACAACCCGATGATGTTATTTGGATTTGATTGATATACGCACAGAAGTCTGTTCTGGCAGCGATATCATTAGTGCATGCCGAGCATACATAATCTCCCCAGTGCATAGCATAAGGTACATTCTTCATTTGGGCTTTCTCTATATACGAATGAGGACCGTTGTGCTTGATTCGGCTGTACCTTTACAGGCAGGAACCAATTCACGGCTTACATTGTTACATGTTGAATCTTTCTAAATCACGATCAAACATATGCCTGAATAAAAAAACCAATGTCTGGCGAGAGCAGTTCGTGATCACCGATGCGGGGTGACGCCTCACCAAGGTTATTCATAATCAAGTTCGGCGACTGTGCTGCCATCACGGTAAGCCAATTAAGCAGCGCAAGCGGATATCATCTATGAAGTGGAAAAATGATTTCCTCTGACCTTCGCGGTATATACATTGATCCCCAATTTGTTCTGCGATAAACCATATAGGCAACAAACCTTTATGAACTTTAAGTACCATTGTCACAGAAGCTTGCTTGAGACCATAAATAGACTTTGATCCGCTACAAGTTTACTGAATCATTGCCACAAAACCTTCGGGTTGCATCATATAGACTTCTTTTATTAAAGGTCTCCATTGAGAAGGCGGTTTAACATCCATCTGGTGTAACTCGTATCGAAATGAGCAACTAGTCTCATGATCCTGCGAAGAATCTTAGAAGAGGCAGGGAGAAAAGGTTGCTTCATAGTCTACTCCTTAAAGTGGGAAACCTTTGGCTACCGATCGGCTTTAAACTTCTCAAATCTTTCCTTTATGGTCCTTTTAGTCTTATACCATTTGTGACCAATGGGTCCTATGATATCGGGTAATTAATGAGTTTAGCTCCATTGTACCTCAGTTGAATTTATCTCATAACACATCAACCAGTTCAGTTGAGACAGAAAGCGACTTAAGCGCCAAGTTGTGGATCGGTGTGAGCAGATGTAGTCTTGCCATCTATGTCAGACCAAATAATTAAGGTGGTATAGCTCATCGTCTCTCCACAGTGGATCTCACTTCTTGAGTAGTAAAAACCATCCACCGCACTTTGAGGCCTTGATGAACTTCATTAGGAATTTTGTCTGACAACGGGATCCCCAGTCACCAGCGGGTTCAGATATAATTGTGCGGAGTTTCCTGATATCTGTATGGGAGAATCTGGTCACCACATTACCCCAGCCGCTGTCGTCCTCGATAGTGACTCACTTTCTTGACCATCAAACTCCAACGTTGTGCATTGAGTTCCACAGTTGTTTTTCCATTTGGATTCTGAGGCAGAATATCCGCCGATATTGGTGAGTCTAAAAGTATTAACATCAGTGGTTGGAGTCTAACGCCATCTTGGGATTCTGTTATGGACATCTGACAGCAAGATGTGGTTTAGCTGAAACTATGGATCATAACAAAGGTCGATGGGACGACTTTTTGTGGAGGTACAGTTAAATAGCTGGCTGGTTTTAAGCTTCTATGGCGGGTGGAACATCCTACTAATCATACTCCTTACCATTTCATAAGAAATGCGATTGCGCCTTCGGCTATACCATTTTGCTCGGGACTCCCGGGGCATAGTAAAGGCGTACGCTGTCCGGAATCCTCTAAGTATTTGGTGAATGGCCCCTTAAGGCATCGCGTCGTAATAGCGCCTAATACTCTCTCACCTGGGTGGGATCTAACAATATGACCTTATTTGTTTCTGACTTGATCAAGAAGAATGTGAACTTGTCAAAGAACTGGGGTTTCTTCAGTATTTCGATATTATATGAAGATAAGTGTTAAATCAAATGTGATGGTAAAGAATTTCATACACAAGGTTGCCATTATATGAATCCACTTATCGGTGTGAATGACTTCAACAAGTTAGAACTTGGATAGGTTTTCTTTCTTATCTTGGTCATTTTACCTCTACAATGAAACAGTCAGCATATCTCTAGTCATTTTGAAATGGAGGATGTTGGTCTTCACTCATTGCTTTCCTCTTATATCCTTGTAGAATATGACCAGTATTATGCTAATGTAGACTCTTACTTGAGTAATGGTCTCTTAAAAACAACCTTTCAGGCGTATGTGTATATGTCAATTGGGAGATAAACTTAATCTGTGTATAATCAGTTGGACATGACAGCATGACCTTATTTGAATTAAGTATTGAATAACGTTGCTTTGTTTCAAAGAAAGGTAATCATATGAATCAAACGATCACGACTACCATTCCGTCTAATAATACAAAGATGTTTCAACATCAATTTAGGCAGATCTAAGTCTGCATGCCACGCGAGCGTGGCGTGATACCGTTTGTTTACAATTGACTTCGTTTAAATCTTGTTTATTCCTCAGGTTTATAAGATCTACCGCTAATTAAATGCAACATGATTAAGTTGCTCCACTATAAACCACCAAACCGGATGATTAGTAAAGTCCGGTTGGATTCTGATAAGTGTTAAAATCCGTCCCATATAAACCGCGTTGGACATCGAAACTTCATTACGCCGCGCTCATATTTCATGTGACCTTTCTTCTGTGAAAACTTGTGATGTGCGTCAGCACCAAGAGATATATTCATTTTGGACATGTTAATCGGATTAAACCCGGTAGTTTCTTGACTTTGTGATCTGACCACCGAACTTCTTGTTTTCCTCTTAATAGATTAACGTATGTAAAATATAATAATAACCATCCTTCTTAGTTCTGTAACCTATACAGCTTGCCACTATCAAGTGTTCATTGATCATCTTAGGGGTGTAGTTATCTTTCTGTCCCATAAAATCAGTTAGGAAGGGTGTTT
The DNA here is from genome assembly GCA_016808115.1 of Tetrastigma voinierianum. Taxonomy (NCBI): domain Eukaryota; kingdom Viridiplantae; phylum Streptophyta; class Magnoliopsida; order Vitales; family Vitaceae; genus Tetrastigma; species Tetrastigma voinierianum. The sequence goes on from JAEQBH010000821.1 coordinate 2,477,172, forward strand.
GAGGCTTGATCTGTGATGCAAGCGTCGGGAATGGTAACATTAAGAGCTTGAAGCTTACGTCCTTTAGGTCACCATGCGGACATGTCTACAACGAAGCGGTACCATCGTAACTATGTTGAAGAACTTTGGAGAAGTGTTCAATATCGACATTAGATGAAATTCTATTTCTAGCCTCTATCATTTGCCATCATTTCTCAGTCTGATTATTGGTAAAACCTTTTCAAAATCATTCTGTGTGGATTTCTTTAATTATCGATAAGTAAGATTGCTCTTTCAGGGGCAACAGTTGTTTTCTGACCCAATCACGGTGTTTGTGATATACGCGGCTTATCCATTGTAAACTAATATGAACATCCGCCTCCATTCCAAATAGAAAATCCTCTTATTCTTAGTTAATCCGGTGGGACCTCGGTGAAATGGAATTGCGGTTCCTGAAAAATTAGTGAAAAGCGACAGCGATACGATGAGAATTACATACATCATCACATAATCACCTTGGGCAAAGATATTACGCACTAGACACTCCACATGACGAATTATGAGAACATATTCTTAATCTTTCGTGAAATCACCAATCTTTGGGTGTATGAAACCACTAAGACGCCTGTTTCGCTAATACGCCATACACATCCCTCCATGAACTAACACAGGATCACCTTGGGAGTATGATCACGTAATAAAACAGGAGACATCCCACCACAATATGAGACTGATATTTCTCAAACCCAGTCAAGTGTGCCACTTTGTTGTCACAACCCAATTGAATCCTTGAAAATCTCTCATACCAGGGATATAAACTTTATGTATCACATTCACTATATCATATATGTACGCCAATTATACTGCTCAATTCATTCATAGTCACGAATTTACACTACATAGTCCTTATGTGGTGATATACATGTGAGCTATCATACATATTTCCAAACCAGGAGAAATACAAGAAAACACGCAAAAATACCCTAAAATACGCTTATTATTGTGAGTTCTTTACGTATTTCTAATCAGAACAGCTTCAAACATGTAAATAAATATACCACATTGTAGAGCATTTCAATATGAGCGCTGCTTGGTATTTCAAGATCGCCCAAAGCGACGCCGGACGCGCACGGATGGGCCGCCGGTTGCGCGGATGTCCGGCGGACGTAATCCGGCCCGATGACGCTAGCATGACGCCATCGGTAGGGCCCGATCTCGGCCCCGGGAGGACGCCGCGATGACGCCGCCACAGCCGGATTAGGATGACGCCATCCGGTTCGTCAAACAATCCGGCCTGGGCGCGCGACCGGCTTCGGCCAAACATCCGTACCGCGGTTGACCGTTCGCCAGATCCGTCCGGCGGTTGACCGGCCGGGTCAAACTTCCGGCCGGGTCAAAACGGTCGCGGCCATAATTCTGATCGGCCATAACCGCCTGCTCAAAATCCGGTCGCTCAGACCGGCCATAAATGAAGTCGATGACGCCGCGATCCTGGCTTCGACCGGTCGAAACGGACGGGCGAGATCGGGCCGCCGACGCCAAAGATGACGCCAAAGAAGCCGCTGGGGTTCGCCATGCGGGCGGTCCTTCACGCCGCCGTCGCGGCTCACGCGCGTGGTGATCGCCTCGCCGAGCAGATTCCAACATGCAAAAAATTTAAGTTTTGCTTGATGAAAATCTCCTAAATCGACGTAAACTAGATTCAAGAAACCCTAAAAATAAATTCTCCAATCTATATGTTTTGAATTTAATCTTTGTCATTCGCATACCAACCGGCTGATACGATTAAATCTACCTAGATCACCATGTTAGAATACAAAACATGACAATAATGAGAACTAACAGATGGGCCACCGCCTTGAATCCATGGTCTGCTTGATGCGAATCATGAAGACTGCAAAGAACGATCTCAAGATCTTCTCCTTACCCAGTTATTGACCTTTGACTCAGTAAGATTGCCTCTCACGTATCGGAGAAAGTATTTCTCTTTAGTGCAATATCTTAGTGCGGCATCTCACATATCCTTGGGTTTAGGAGGGGCTTGAGCACTATATATATATAAATCCAGAGCCACGGGCCTGCCGTTAATGAAAGAAAGGACATTATAAACATGACTATATTAAACTATTTAGAATCCTTATTCTCATAATTAGACAAAACTTAATTGATTAATTTAATTAATGTGAAGCCCACTTTATGAAAATCTTTACATGTGATCAAGGCTTAAGAAAGTTTGAATAAGTTAATTATTATAGGTTTTTATATATTTTCCGTTTTAGTTTGATTTGGAGTCATGTTTAATTTAAGTTGCTTTTTTCAATTTAGAAGATTTGTTTTCTGGTTAAGTAAATTGCTTTATTCAATTTAAAAATATTTGTTTTCCTTGTTAAAGTAGGAGTTGCTTTATTCAATTTAGTTAGTATTGTTTTCCTAGTCAAAATAGAAGTTGTTTTATTCAATTTAGAAAGTATGAGACCTATAAATACCCCTTAATGTAGTCTTTTGATGATCAGTTCAAGTTTAATAATATTTTTAGGTTTCTCTTTTTAAAAGTTCTCTGTTCTCTTATCTCTCGGGTGGATTTCCTTGAGTGGCGAGTTCGTTACTTCTTATCCTTGGGTGGCGAAGTATATATCCTGTTCTCTAATATCTTGGGTGGATTCCCTTGAGTGGCAGTTAGGTAACTAACATCTCTGGTAGATTCATAGTGTGAAATAAGTACCTATCGTTTTTATATTTACTCATCTTATCATCTTCTTACTTTCCGTCAATTCTCCAACCTATTTCAAACTTCCCAAATTTGGTTCCATACTTCTAAAACATGTCCACACCTACTTTGTTTCTCTGAACCATAAAAACCATTGTCACTAATCTTAAAATACTAAAATGCGATAGTGTCGTCTGAAAAAACCCAAAAATGCTGATCTTTCTCTTTTATATAACTCAAAACAAAGAATTTCATTTCTATATGAATCATTAAACAACTAAACTAAATCCTTTGTCACAAACCTTAATTCCATCTTAAATAAACCTCAAAAAGTCCAATAACCTTTGCAACTAGACCTATTCCTTACCTTTTAAAGTTACATCTTATATCCCTAAACTACCACACACCCATCCCTAACTTACCAAAACTGTTAAAATCATCCATATCATGATCCCATCCTCACATCAATAGGATGGTAAGATGGATTTTTGAACTAAAGTCATAGTTGGTAATTATGGTCTTATTATAAATATGAAACCATAATTGGTAACTATAATCTTATTACAAAAATGAAATTGGAGTTAACAACTACATCCTTAGTAAAAAATGAAAAAGTAGTTGACAACTACTATTTTAGTACAAAAAAATGAAACCGTTAATGACAACTACAGTTTTAAGGCTACATCGGACATATGTTTATAAAAAGGGTTAAAAGCAATATTTTCTTCAAAACCAAGGCTATTTTGACACAAAACTAGGTAAGATGAGTGCTAGCCATTTTTCTTGCCATGCCTAACAGGGCATGAAAAGTGAGATCTTGAGACAGGATTATTGTTCCAATCATTTTCTTGGGGTGGACATGAATAATAAAAATAGAAAACATGTCGTTCTTTATCGCGTTGTTGTTTTTTAATTTAAGGCTTTAGTTACAATATGTCATGAGGACCTCACATTACATACCACGCTTTTTAGATTATTGAGTGCTCTACTACATGGGTTATGCATGATGAGATCCTTCTTTTATTTATATCAAGAAAAATTTCACTGTCGAACAAATTTATCAAGTATGCTATCTTGTAATTTCAGTTTTGTATTAAAGTCATAGTTAGCAACTGCAATTTCAGTTTTCATACTTAATTTTTCTTTTATTGAAAATGTAATATAAATTAAATGAAAAATTATTATAAAATAAAAATAAATATTTGAACAATAAAAGATTTATATTAAGAAAATTAATTAGAAAAATTTCACTACAAAATTAATTATATTAATGGTTTCTAGGCCTGATCACCAGAAGACCCAGGGCTACTTCAGATCTGATTGTTGAAATTATATTAATGCTGGATTTGCCGGATCTTATAGTAGTAGCAACAGCAAGGTATGCTTCTAAATCTTTCTTCGCTAAACATGCGTTTCGCATGTCAAATGTCGGATTTTCTTCTAAGAAGCTGGGCTACATATTCCTCAATTATCATCCACTGAACAGAAAAACAAGCAGACTCATGTTATGATGTTGTTATTCATGTAATAATGGGGATAAAATCGAAGTAAGAAAACACATGGATTTTATATGGTTCGACAGTGTATCTATATTTGTGGAAACAGCAGCTTAAATTTCTGCTCCATAAAACAATTACATAATTTCATTTTCTCCTTCGATATGAGCCACATGCCAAAGCATATGATTTTGAATTGGATGGCTATTTTCCCCATAAAGTAATATGAAAACTAAAGGAAAATAATGTTCATAATCCAATTACAGTCAACTAGGAATTACCTGGGCTGCCTCAATTTCTGCATCTTGCTTCTGAATCTCAGAGGAGAGTGGTCGTAACATACAAACGAACATCGATCGACTTGCGTACTCCCACGAGAAAGGACTCATGCGCTTTAACTACGGATTCCAAACAAATCGCGTTGAAAATTTCAGGATGCAGGAATGGGAGAGGAAGAGCAAATAATGAGGTGTTTTGAGTGGACATAGCATGCTGCGGGAAATATGTATTTAAGTTATCTTCTGTCAGAAATTAATCTTATCTAGTCGGAGGGATCGCAGGGTGGTGGCTTCATCGTAGAGCATGGTGAATTCATTCGACGGGGCCATTGGTGGTTATGAGAGATATCTATCATCTCAACTACATGTTCGGTGGTTTCTTATATTACATATGTTGTTAGAATATGTCTCAAATTCCTAATTTATATTAATTATTTTTTGGAAAAAATATTTTATGGGATAGTGCTGATTGTTATAATATTGAAATATTATGTTTCTTATAAAATAAGGAAAAATTCATTAGATACTTTTATAGATATTGCAAGTCATGGGGGAAAGGTATTGAGTATTCGGTGTGTGTCACGGATATAAAGTTTTTAGGAATTAGAGAGTTTTGTAGAATTATTTTCTCGGTATATTCTAATTATCGCAAGGTTTGTGATTTGTGATTTTTTTCTAGTCATTCTGATACTTTGTCTTCAATCTTGTTTTTGTTTTCAGAATAATGGAAATATTAACTCTTGTCAGTGGATGTGAAGCATGGTCGAACACGTTAAAACCCTCGTGATTTATTTATCTCTATATTCTTAAATTCATATTCTCATATATCAAAGCTTTCGAATTATAACACATGTGAAGGAAAACTCTTACCTGAATGCCAAAATTTCCACAAATTCTGTCTTAATCTGTAGAAAATAAACCAAAGATTTAGGTCTAAAAGGTCTGACTAAAAGCCTGAAAGAATGTAACATTCTTGCTTATTGAGTATGCAAACTGCAGATTTATCTCTTACCCCAGTCTCTTCTTCGACTTCTCGCATTGCAGCTGTACAGATATCCTCACCCTATTGATAGAAATATTCAATTCAGAGAGAAGAACATTAACCTAAAAATCGCTCGATTCAAGCTGTTAAAAAACGATCAGACTCTCATAGTTGGCTAGTAGATTTGGGTTTATCTGAATATCATCGCCTAATATCTCCCACTCACGTGCAGTCTTATACCCACGGGAGTTAAATGAAAATAAAATAAAATCATTTATAAACAGTCAGCAGATGAAATAAATTACAGTGGCTCGAATCAAGGACTTCATATATCAAATCAGGCTCTGTCTGTAAAGTTTAATCTTGTAAGTTTAGGTTTGTGGGATATCGTCTATCTTCAATTTACAGTGCAATTTACAAACACCTAACACCCCAGTAGGGAGCTTCCACACCCCAGTGCCCTTAAACCAACCATTTTTTTCCTGAACAACCAGAACCTACCAAATGAAATAAAATTTCTTAATCAGAAATTAGAACTGCCAGGCCTCCAGAATTGGAGAAAAACCCAATCAAATTATCAAAAAATGAAGAAGGGATACCTCTCCTTTACTGTTGATAACAAAAGCAGCTATGCCTATGCGATGAAGCGTTTACGACGAAATGAAACGAGTATTAAGAATCAATGTACAAGCATCAAGTAGTCTGGTTCAGCATGATGGTACCAAAATCCTTCCTGCAAAATTTGGCAAAATAGAACTATGAAAAATGAAGGAAATTACATTTAAAAAAAAGGGGTACTTTGCATTTTTATAATTATGATCAGTTCATCAGGAGCCACCATAAATTAGAAATACGACCATTGTCAAGTTCTCCTCTTGGAGAACATTGCTTAGACAGACCCTTCAATGTATTCCTCAAAACCGTTAGCATAAACTGCATTTTCCATCTGGGAAAATTCCAGAGAATGTAGTTGGTACTATCAAGTTTGATAGGCAAAGGATGATTAATGAACTGAAGTGGAGCTGATGTTGCTGATAACTGATGATTTGTAGACGTTTGTGTTGAGGAATGATCCATGATGATGAAGAAAGACAAGAAAAAGATTGCAAGGGAAATTTTTTTGGAATAGACTGAAACAACAGAAAACTAAGATGGAGGATTCAGAATCTCCGGATCACCATGGGAGGGAGGGTGGGAAAGAATCACTTATCTCAGGCAGAGCCCTGGCTCTGATACCATTAAGGTGTTTGAAAGAATGCTTGAGAGAAAGACAAAACAGACGAGTCGTACATAGAACTGCTCCCAGTCAATCTTATTGAAAAATGTGAATGAAATTAATAAAAGGTTCCAATATTCTTCATTCAGAATTCTAAGAGTCTGTCAAGTTAAACCCTTGGCAATCCAAGAAGTCAAGAGTCGAGTTTATCCTCTATATAAAGGGTGTTGTGTTTTTAAGGATAAAAGGTCAGAAGTTTCATGAATCTCGAGTTATCGGTTTCATGGGTCAGAAGTCAAACCTAATATTGTGTTATCAGATTTCTACAACTTAGAAATGTGTTTTCTAACAAATCCACCTTTCAGATTACAACAGAGGTCCTTTTAAAGATATCAAGAAGAGGCCCTAGAGTACATTGTCATGGTCGTTAAGATATTCTGCTTGAGAGGTTAAAACAGTTCTAGGAAATACAATGGGGTTGGGTCTGTTTGCCTAACATGGTTTTACCTTTACTGCAGCTTCGACAAGATTAGCATATTGAATTGGCAGTTTAATCCACAAGCCTTTCACCCCCTGAAAATGTTTATATGAATACTGATTAGTATATGCTCTGACTCACTAGGTGTTGTGCCATTGAAAACTTTAATGTAGATAATATGAATTCAAGAATAAAAAGATAAAATAACTCATACAAAGACGCATAAGGTTTTAACGTGGTTAGGTCAATCATACTTACATTCACGGATAAGAGGGAATTGTTCCACTATATGATATAAAATGTGTGAAATAGAACAATATCTGATTGTGATTCGTAAAGCATCCATATTTCTAATTATATCAGTCTGCTAGTGAAAAACCGCACAACCATAAGTATTAAGTTATTCTCATCTTTCGTAATCAAATACTGCTCTCTTACTTCTAAGCGCATCTATATCATAAATATTTATAGTGATATTCCTAACTACTTTCTTATTTTACAAGGAATCCTTGTTCTACCAACAAATCTTTCCTTATTCTACAAGGAAGTATAATATAACGACCTAGGAATTATCATATAAAATATTTTGTACAAATAGGAATTAATGCTAATTAGGAATTTGAGACATATTCCAACACCAGTACACTAGTCGGAATATGTATATCTATCCATCGATACCATTCTTCTTATATCAGAAACTCTAAGAATTGTAATGTACAATATGTGTTGATTAAGCCATGTAAATTTGAAGATAATAAGGAAGCAAGCACCTGTTGTCTCCATTGTGAAATTGAAGCTCTAAGCAAATCACCGAATAGATTAGAATCCATAGGATTCTTTATTTCTACAGAAACTCCTCCATAGCTGTCTGGTGTTCCAGTAAGTAACTCGATTTGTTGGACATTATGCTCATCCACCATTATTGAACCAGTTGACCTCGACATCATTGTGGCTAAATGTTGAATCAGAGTTCTTGCCTTGCTTCCTGAATGAACCAGTTGAATGATAAGTGACAACCAAAGAAATAAATAGATTCTTGATATCCGAATTGTTGGAATTGTCTCAAATTCGTTAAAGTATTAATTCTCATTTGTAAAGAATATTTTATGGGATAAATTTTAGAGATGGATGGGCTTGTAAAGCCTATAAGGGGTGTATAGAGATGTGAGGAGGAAAGGAGTGAAGGATTTCACGATTCAAGGTATGAATACAAAGAATTGAAAAACATTCCAAAAGGAATTATCCGAGATTTCGTAGTTCAAAGTTTGAATACTAAGAATGATATAACATTGCAACAAGAATTATCCGAAATGTCTGCAAACTCTCTATGCCTTCAAAAGAAGGAAGATGTTTCCACCCAGTTTGTAGTTTGAATAAACAACACAAAGAAAACGATGGAGGGACATAAATGTAGGAAATATTTGGATAAGAGCTCAATATATGCCATCATGTAGTATGCATGTGTATTTAAATAGAAGCGGCTTGTGGGGAGAGTCGCAGGTTCGAGTTCGTGAGGCCCAGAATATTATATTGTAACTCTAAGTGTCTAATTGTCAAAAAAAAGTATGACAAATTTGACTGAATCATAGTAAAAAAAATGGAGAGAAGAATGAAGGATCATTAGCAGGGATGAGAGAATACCTTTGGTGGAAAATGGAATTGTGTTAGTCTTGCTTAGCTTTAATTTGCAAAAAGTGAGGAAGAAGCAGGCCCAAAATGAATATATGCTTTAATCTTACGATTCTATATTCTTTCCATCATCCTCATATATATATATATATATATATATATATATATATATATATACCTGCCTATACCTCTCTCAATATTTCTTGCAGTTTTGCTCAGAAAAATGAGGAAATCAGCACAAAAATAAGATCTCATATTCATGGAAAGACTGAAACTTCAATCGGGAACAACTCTGTAATCTACGGAGGAAGTTGCTGATGTATTTATGTAGAACATTTTTTTTTAAATATTTTATTCTCAAAATTTATCACGTTTTTAGTTATTTCTAATAAATTGTTATGAATAACTTAATTTTTAAAAATAAAGAGAATATTATTTTGGTATTATCTAAATTTAGTGTTTTTTAATTTGGTTCTTTTAACTTTTTTTTTTATTTTTTTATTTTTTATCTTTTCCGAAAATACTACAAAATAAAATAAACCAAACATATAAAAAATATATAAATAATTTGAGAAGGAGGTCATCGGTTTGTGAGGGTCATCCGTATTCGGTAAGGTCTTGGAAGTTGGAAGAATTCAAAGCACTCATTTAGAAATTAAATTCAAAGTCGAGTCTCCCTTTTGATTTGTTCAACTTCCACGCCATATTTGACCCCTTCCTATGGATTTGCGTAATCGATTACAACACCATAGCTCGTATGCCTTTCCCAACTATTTTAGTTTTAAAATTGTTTCCTTTTCTTAAAAATAACGAAAACAATGAGAATTTATTTGGTTTTCAATTCATCTTAGTTTCAGTAAATATATCCGTCTTAATTTGCGGATATATCTTTGATATTTTGAATCGATATATCGAAAATTAAATCTTTTAAAATTCGCAGAAAATCTTTCACAAAATATAAAAATAACAGTTATAAAATATATATTGAAATTACTGATATGTGAGAACTTGAAATCGAAAATGAAGATCGATGTGAAACGTTATAATATTTGATGAAGAGATCACTATCTTGTAAAGATAATCTTCGTATGAAGGCGTGGTGTTTAGATAATATTGATTATAAGATCGACAGCATCAATAAATATCATGAAGCATGTCATGACTTATATGGATGTAAATTAGGAGTTAAATGCATCATAGTTTAATATTATTATATTAACAAGAAAAATTAATTAATTGAGTATGTTACTACTAAATTAAACTAATTTAAATTATGAAAACATAATACTATAAATTTATAATATCATACAAATAACTCAAAACTAATATATAATGATTTGAATATTAATTAATTAACATAATGTTAATTATTAATATATTATTACTAAATTGGCAATTTTAAAATATGAAAATATCATATAAGCCATCACAAAAGAAAAAAATTGAGTGAAATGAAGATTGAATATGGGTAGAAAATTTGTGATCAAATGGAATGATTTTAAGTATTTATAGATTTTTTGGATCAAAAATAATGGTTGGATGGTAAAAAAAAATCTTTGTAATTTAGTATATTTGTTGGTTTAATTTTGTTGTCGTAGTTAAATCTTCTAACTAAACCGTTGGGATCCAATCATGGTGGATCGGTCGCTGATTTGAATCGAGCGTTTAGATATATCTCCGATATATCACGATATATACCGGGCTATTTCTGAAAATTTAAAGCTAGCAGCGTCGTGTCTTGTGGCCGATATTTTGTGATATATCGGTCCGATATCAATATATCGGCGATATTATCGATTTTTTCTCGATTTTTCATTCAACCGATTATCGATTGCCGATATCGTTTCGACCCTTACCGATATTCGATATATATAGATATTTTAAACCTTGGTTCTCAATTCATTTTGTTTCGGACAAACATAGGGAAAAATAATAATTTTCAGAAAAGCAAAAAAATGAGTGTTCATCTTCCAGATTTTTTGCTCTAAAATAAAAGAATCTGAAGAGTTTTGTTTGTGTTTCAAAAATTATTTTCAACCGTTTAAAAGCAAAAAAACCAGAGCATAGCCTAAGTTTATAATTACTTTTCTTATCCCTTAGTGCTGGCTGAAGTTGTAAAGAAGTAAGATGGGAAAAGAAAGGTTTTACTACGAGTGAATATTCACTTGGTCATTGTTAACGATATTTCACTTGAAAACTTCATTATTCTTCGATTTCTTATTTTCTGAATTTTTTTTTTTTTGTTTTCTATCTTTCAAAAAATGTTCATGAATCAACATATTCTCTGAATCTAATAAAATGTTAGAATTTCACTAAGTTTTAGGCTTCAATTCAGGTGTATATATTCACTTGTTCTAATTATCTTTATGAAATATTGTATTACTTCATGACTTTCACTTTTATTAAACCTCTTTTATAATAGTTTGTTTGCACCCAAATTAAAACTTTGGCCTTATTCAATAATGGGTTAGGCCTAAACCTAAACCAAACCCATGAATAAAATTCCAAAAGAAAAGGGCTCAGATCCATTTGTACAAGCCCATAAAAGAAGTCCTGGATATTTTTGAATTTTTAAAATTTTTTGGAAAGTCAAATGAAGCATTATCAAATTATGAAAATGGACAGATATGTTATGATGTGGAATAATGCTTGAGAATAAGTCTTATGATGAAAATGTGGAAGTGCGAGAATCAGAAGCTAGCAATGGAGACGTGGAGGAGTTATGTGTAGTTACTATTAGATTTATATGATCAAATAAAGCGCATAACTTCAAAATTGTAAAGCCAAACTCCAAATATGTGTACATAGCATGTACAAATTTAGTCTTAGTTAGAGACATTTCTGTTGACAGTTCATGAAGATTAGATCTTTTACACAAAGTGAGGAAATCAAATGAAGGTCATGCTACTATTTTGATTCGAGCATAATATGACTCTTGCAAAAAATAATCGAGAATAGTGAGGGTTCTAGCTTTTTATAGCACTTTATAATGGCTCTTGATATACGCCGTTGCGCGATATGTCGTTGTCGTGAGAACACACAATTAATAGATTACTAGATTCACATGTTTCATGAGAACATATGAGAGTTTGAATGCCCTTTGCGTTCCTTTATTATCTTAATAGCTTGTGTCGCTGGCTTGCACATAAAAACAATTAAAAGTATATCCACCTTATAGTTTGAAATTATTCAACATTCTCACTTGGATGACTAATTGGTTTTAATAGCAGAAATAAGTTTGATAAAAAAAATTAATTAGACCAAAGATAAACATTATTAGCTCGGTTAAGCGTTGTTAAGGATAAGCACACTCAAAACAGTTCTTTCAATGAAACATAATATCAAACACTCACAATTATCTAACAATCTGTTTAGCCTTCAAAATCAACCATATTTGTTCGTATAGTATTGAAGTTTATTGACAAGACCACGTGTGGTGTAGTGTAAGCAACAAATGCTCTTACGCATCTATCAGATCCTCTTAATTTCTTTTACCCAAAAATCGCTAAGAAAAATCCACATGTATATCTTGTGATATTGAAATAGCTAGATAGTGTTGTTCTTGAGATATACCATCCTTGAAATAACACCACTCTTAATGAAATATAAAATTCATGGCAAGATGTGAATATTGAATGTCTATATGATTCAACAAATGTAATATATCACATGACATAATACATAACTCTCATTAACCAAGCAAGACAAAGGACTCTACAATACCCATGTTAAAAACATGTGTCCAGAATGTAATAAGTCTAAGTCTTTGAATGAGGATGTGACTAACATGTTGGTAGTGTCAATGTTCTCCACACCCATGATATCTTCATTTTTGACAAGATCCCTTCTGTGAGGTACTTTAACTCGATGTGCTTTGAACCTTTGAACTTTGTTGTTTTTAAAAATAACACTGGCCCGGCACTAATATCAGAGAAGGTCTTTATAGATGAGATAGTGATAATGACCAATAACCCCGAAATAAAGTTCTTAATATTTGCACAGTAGTAGCACCATAACACCCCAACAAAACTCGACTTATAGTAGAAGAAGCACGAAGAAGTTTGTTCCTCTTCAAGAAATGTCACTCCCGTGTCACTTAAAAAATATACCACCAAAAGTTGATTTAGATCATCTGAACATCCTGTAAAATTTGAATCTATAGTAACCTAATACTTCCCGGGTTTCGGTTTTTCTCAAACAAGCATGTAATCTTTTGTTCGGTTGCAAGTATCTCATTGCTGCTTTCGCCAGCGACAACCTTGGCTTTATGCTTCAGCACCAGGTGTCAAGCAGTGTCATTTTACAAACTTGCTTTGTTTGTTCGTTAAATACAATGTTAAACATAACCTACTATATCTGTGGCAGTGGATTACAAAGAGTATAAAGCTCCATATGAAGTGTTCAACGTTTATAATATTTGCATTTGTACAAAGCAAAAATACATATCGTTAGACCCGAATGAATATTATAGTGGGCACCTGTAGTGATGTGTTGGCCCTTGATTTGGCGTGTAGATTAATGCGGACTTCTCATTTTGCTTCTCCTGTACCTATGATGAAACACCCGTGATAAACATATAGCTTGGTGAAATTTTACTAATTAGACGAACTCTTCATCAAGTCATCACACTTTATTCATATACATCTCTTATATCATATGTATTCGTATTCCACTCACTTGTCATATACCCGTAACATATATGTTTCATACATATGAATTTACACATGTATGCAATCTTATACTTTCTTGTCATATCATATTTCATTTATGTCATTTTACTTTTCTTCTTATTCTGTCCAACATGTACTTGTCCTTTGTTTATATCATCCATAACAATGCTATGCTTTAACCCTATCATGTCATATATCATATACATTTTCATTTATATACTTGTCATTTGTTTTATGTTTCATGCTTGCAAAACGCCAGAGTGGATAAACTTGTAAAGGGCCGAAGCCTTCCACTCCATACCATGAGTGAGTCTGTAAGGGCGGCGTTGTTATCATTGTGAGACAATATGACCATCTATAAGGGCTTGAAGGGCGTAATGACCCCAACGAGGCCAGTCATTATCTTCTGAACTTGTTTTTGTACAATAGGCATACCCCACATCTCCCTCTGTAGTTCTAAGCAGACAATGCATGTGTATTTTATGTTCGTACATATCTCATATTCCGAATAGTATTGTCATCTGAGTAATCATTTGCGATGTTATAATCATTATTTGTATCTTTGTATTTTTCATATCTCATTATGCATGAATATATGATTTACCATGTATGCTTATAAACTATTACTATCATTCCAATTTCATCCAAGCTATATATGGATGGATTTTAGACTCAAGGATTTCCACTTTCAGAAGTCAAGAAACATCAGAAAAACGGAGTTGGACCGAAAAGTAGCAGTCTGAAGTTGGAAACTTCCATGAATAGTGACAGAAGCGGGGGCCTGCGAGGCCTCTCATTTTTAAGTTATTTATAGACCTAATAGATTCAATGTCATCCAAGCTATATATGGATGAATTCTCTAGACTCAAAGACTTTCTCATAGTTTAAAACTTGCAGCAGATTGAATGAAAAGTTATGGCCAAATCAAAGTTAGAGGCCAACAATCGAAAAATGACAATTGTGTCCACTTGAAGTGCTTCACACCATAGCGTCTTTTGCTCACTGAATGAATTTTGAGCTGAAGGGTTCGAATTGAATATACCTATTTTAAGGAGGAATATGTTCTCCTATAAGTCTAGATAATTTACTCATTAGATCATTAGTCGAAATGAGAATGGCAGTTAACAATAGAGTAAACATAGGTTTCAGAGAAATTTTGTCGCAAAACCCAATATTCGCTTGTCTAAATAATCGTAGTGAATTCTGATCAGTGTAGTAAAACAGAACGATATCAAAATGAGGTTCTTTTAGACTGATTAATAAAAAATGGGTTTATGGTTGATTTTTAATGTCAAATAAGTAGGAAATGCATCTGGTAACTCCAGAACTATCTTTGCAAAACCATAAAAATCCATACAAAATCTTTTCTCTTCTATTGCTGTATTTTCTTCCTCTCTTATTTTCTCTCTTTTTCTCTTCTCCCCTTCTCTTTTCTTCTCTATGTTTTTGCTCTCCAAAATGAGAAACCAAATGGGATATTTTGATTCCAAAATAAGGCCATGTTTGGCCTTATACATATTTGAATTCTTTTCCCATTTTCCATTTAAGTCCTTGATCGTATTCCTCAACGATTTCAAGCTTATACAATTACAATCTTGACTTATCTTGTTCCACTTTCGCTCTTTAAAGGAAAGCCTTTAGCAGCGACCGTCGACCACGGCTAAGCGATATATAATGCAACCATAAATATAAACTGCGGATGAAGACAAATGCGCGGCATGTATAACGTAGGTGGTGTGGAGAGAAATCTATAAACAGTCACTTCATAAGCCATTAATATAAGCTTTCCATTATTTAATAATTTGGTATAATTTATAGCCATGGTTTGTAGTTGACTCCAAACCATAAATCTGATTATAAATGCATGATTTGTGATTAACGACCATGGGATAGTTATAGCGCGGTTTTAGTTGGCCCGCATGACCGTATGGTAGTTTTTGGCAGCGGTTTGTGGTTGACCCGGCTATAAAGATAGTTTATTAACAGGTTTGAAAGTCTTGTGGCAGGGATGGTTTATACTTAGCGGTTTATGGACCCCGGCCGCCAGGGATGATTTATAGTCGTAGTTGTGATTGACCTAATACTGAAGTTTAATAAGTTTTTTGGATTTGGATCTTCTTGTCTCATTTTCACCATCTCTCTAATTCTACATTCTCTTCCTAAAAGACAGATAGGCTTCTTCATTTCAAAGTCTACTTGGTGAAAACCTTAATGGGACAACATGCAGGAAAGGAAGAAAGAAGCCATAATATTGTAGAATGAGTCTCTGTTACACGGCATGTAACATGCTTCGACAAATCATTGATTGTGACTCTAAGAGTTAAAAAATATTTTATTTAAAAACATTCGTTTGTTAGTAGATCCATTCTCAAATATAGCTTCAAGAATGCTAACCATTTCTGAAGCTGTCAACAATTCCGAAACAGGTGGAAGAAAAGAAGCTTGTGAAAACATAAGGAAGTGGCCGGCCATTCATCAGCGTTGCTTTGTAGTGATGCCTTAACCTACCTCCAGAATGTCTTTGTGGGAGGCTGCATCGTGCTCTTTGAATTTGATTTTGAATTCTGGGATAATGGGTTGCCAGATGAGTGGCATATGGCTTAGTGGCTATCCCTGACCTCCTGCAATTTCCTCCCTCCCACTGATTCTAAGATAATTGATTTGGAACCTGAATTCTAACTTTGACACAAGTTTTGACACAGTAGAAACACTGGCTGTAAATCTCCAAAAAAACAAGAGATGAAAGAAAATCAATTACTAATAGGTTGGAGATGATGAAAATTAGAAATGTGCAGAAACTCTGAAAATTTATTCTGGGTAAATCACCAAAAGAAAGAGAGAAAAAGAAAAGAAAATCAGAATTCAAGGTTAGAGAAGATGAAAAAATTAGAAAATTTTCCTAAGAAACTTACAAGGGGTTGTTCTGGGTTATAATTGTAGTCAGCAAAATCAAA
Organism: Tetrastigma voinierianum; assembly: GCA_016808115.1. Classification (NCBI taxonomy): domain Eukaryota; kingdom Viridiplantae; phylum Streptophyta; class Magnoliopsida; order Vitales; family Vitaceae; genus Tetrastigma; species Tetrastigma voinierianum. Next base: position 2,493,561 of record JAEQBH010000821.1, read on the forward strand.
TCCTCCCACTAGCTAGTCTTTCTTCTGGAAATAGCTGTTAACAGCATAATCACAGTGACTCTTCATAAGTATTTTAGAGGATTTTAACAGTCAGCTCATGTTCATGTCCTTCCTATGAAATCACAGTCATAATAAAAAACATTAGTCATACTAGATTTGAAGGCTGGAAAACAATGAAAAACAGATTCTGTTGAATCACTCTTACTTTAAGTCATGCCACCACATAGGACATTTCTGTATAAAACTTGAGTTGAATATCAATTGAGATAGAAGGAAGGGTGAAGAAACCAATAAGGCTAGATATTTCTACATGGGCTAATGACAGATGGATTTTACATACATGTATGAAACAACTACGTGGAGTTTCATTGAATGAAAAAGATGAAAAAGATGCAAAACCAAGAGAAGAGGGTTATCAAAAATGTGAACAAGGGTTTAGCAAACCTGCAGAGCTTATAAGTGGGAAATAACTCATTGAAACATTCCTAGTCGTGCATTTACACTGTTTCTGCTCTTTAGTTAATAACTTTGGTTTTAAAATGATTCTCTGCTGGTTTGTTCCTGAATTTCTGGCCATGTGAAAAAATTAATTACTCTTGTTTCTCATGTCAACAGACTGAACAATACTATCAAGCCCCCAAGAAAGTGTTGGGTTTATGATAACTAAATAATGGCTTGATAGTGAAAAAGTATATCTATAAAGCTTGTTTGTGAGACACAGAGGATTATCATTCCTGGATCTCTTCCATCACCACTGTTATTTAATTTCTCTCTTCCATTTCTGGAAACATGTAAACACCAAACAGCGGGCATGAAATTCTTAGTCCTGCGTCCAGAGACAATAACCCCAGACAAGAAGAGTGTTCTATATGGATTTTAATGTGGCATCAGAATTGTCAAATGAACTGAGCCAATTTCATGAAGAATTTGCTATTACCACTCTACATATCATCCATTTTTGGTGTTAGAGAATATATGTCTGGAAAGACAATCTCAAACTCACAAAACCAAGCTGTCTTTTGAGGTCTGGATCTCATCATCAGAAGTTAATAATAGAAAAACCTAGTCATGGATCATAGATTCTGGAGCTTTGAGCGATTAGGGATTTTGATTTATGAAGATCAGGTAGTGTAAGTTCCCCAACAACCACACTCCCATCACCCAAAAATTTGATAATGATCAGGTAATGTAAGTTCCAATAGATCATAGTACTGAAATCAGCAAAAACTAAGTAAAAGACAAACTTCTTATTCCCTTCCATCCCATGACACTGAATGTTTGTTTGTTTTTCTTATTTATTTCTATCTTCATTCTGAATCAGGTAAACTTTTAGTTCTAGTATACACCTGGGTTGCTACATTCAGAAAGTGCTAAATAGTCAATGTTAGGCCCATGTTAACAGCAATTGCAATGTCTTTAGATGAGGTAAAAAGTAGCCAGATAACAACAATTGCAATATTAGTCAAACATTTATCCTGAACCACATTGATAGTAATGCAATAAAAATTTATTCTGTTAAAAAAAAAAGATAGACGTTGGATTTGCAAACCTGAACTATGTGTGAGCGACATGCTTGAATTATGAAACACAAATCCCTGTTAAAATCGGGTAACCTTGACTCAATATACATTTCGGAAAACAGAATTGTTGGAGTGATGCATCCCTTCTGGCAGTGATTTCAGATTTAGGGCCAACAACATTTTCAATGCCGATGATACAGGAAGTCAATTCAAAGTTCTTACATACACAAAGACAAAGTCGAAGTGTAGAAAATCAATGATAATGCAGTCAAGGATAATTGGCAGAAGGATTTACCTGAAGTGCAAAATTCCTTTCTAAAAAGGATAGGCATAGGCTTTAGAAAATTGCAGACTAGGTCTCCTTTGGGCTTTAAATGACTTTCATTCTTTAGGAAGATAAAATCTGGAGAGATAATATTTATATCGAACATCAATGTTTATTAAACTCTTAGAGCATAAAGCTCAAGTAAAACGAGCAATTGGTTGGTTAAAATATGTTTTTTGAACCTCAGTAATCTTAGCATTTTTGACAAGCGCATGAAATGCTAAAAGAATCATACATGAATTAGGGTCTATCATTAATTAAAATCTTATACTATTATTAGCAATTGAATTAGGCATAAAATAGTGATTAAATGGATCTATCTTTAATTATAATTTTATACCGTCATTACCAAATGATTGAAGAGCAAAGTTATCAAACTCACTCATTTGAGCATTTCATGAATGGATGAAAGAGCCCACTTACCAATATATGAAGCAGTGTTTATCCTTATTACTAAAATAAAATTATTACCAACCTCAACAGCTTTGAGTTTTCATAGCAGAATCTGGCTACGGTGTGGTTTGACTAGAATCTGAGCAATGCGGTTTTTAATGCTTTTTCAAGCTAACCATGACAATGCCAATATGAAGTAATTAACCAGCATTCACTATGAAACCATCTGGTCCTAATAGCCCAAATCACTGCGGTTTCAAATAAATTAAAGAATTTATAATGATTCATGAGATAGCCAAACAAGATTATTTGCTAACATGGCTTGGTGAATCAGGAAAAAAGAATAAAAAGCAAGCAAGCAAGGAACAAATCGTGGTGATCAGCAATCATTTCATACAATCCGATCTGAATACTTAGAAACCAAAACATGAAAATCTGGGCATCCACTAAACCTGTGGAAAACCAGGTATCCGTCTAATAAGACCCTATGTCCTCACAATCCCGAAAAAAAAATCTGAAGTGCTGAAATAATACTGAAAAACACTCTCACCCAGACTCAGTAATTACATGCAAATCTGAGCCCCGAACCCATAGCCTTGCACGACAGTTACTATAATCAACGACAGCAAGCAAATCTTAAGTTTGCCACCTCACCTCAATCTACTTTCAAAGATTGCAAGCAAAATCCAGAACCTCAAAAAAAACAGAATATGCAAGATCCCGAAAACAAAGGCAAAATCTCAGTTAAACAAACAAGAAAAAAAACAAATTAGAAGACCAGGTCAGGGCTTCAATTCAAAAGAAGATCAAAAGGATAAATAAGGGTAGTGAAAGAAAGAAGGTTACCTCAAGGTTACCTAAATAGTAAAAAGTCATTTACGTTCTTCTAAATCAGACCCCAGTTGAAACTAGGTGCCTGCACCATATTTGTTTGTAGTGACTTATCAATCAATCTTCCAACTTTCTTTAATCTTCTGAGCAAAACGCACTATCATCACTAGCAAAAACCTTGGTAATCCTCCAACAGATTCACATCATAAACACACTATCCCTTGCCCACACACCAACACCTGAATCAGTACCCTGTAGCATTATCAAATTTAGTGATAGTTAATGGGGACAATGTGATGTGTAGGCCACAAAAACTTCAAGGAACATCAAGCAGTACACACAGCAGTTGTTATCTGGGACTTGTTTATAATGTTTTGCAAAATAATTATCAAAAACAGTCGTTGAAAATGAACTCTTGATTCTGTTTTCAGAAATGTCATTTGTTGTTTGGAACTAAAAAGTATTTGTTTTAACTTAGTCTCCTGTTAAGTACTGTGCATTTATCTGTATTCTTCATATTTTCATGGTTTCTCAAATATTCTGAAAAGACCTGAAAATACCTCTACTTTGTTCTCACAAAACAACCTAAACAAATTTTTCAAAAATCCTTTTCAGTTAAAGACGTCAAACATGTATTTTAATTTTTAAAAACAGAAAACTGCTTTCACCGATCAAAACAGAAAACTATTTCCACCTATCAAGAAAATTTTCCAGATCCGTAAGACTTTTAAGTGTTCATCTTTATCATCTCCAGATTATGAATATTGAAAGATGTAGCAATCACCACTGTAAATTTTGCCTCGTGAGAAGCTGAAAGAAGAATCTTCTGGCCACACATACACCAAACCTACACAACCAGTATGAAAGATCCATCAATGATAATACTCTAGAAAGTGAAATCAACAGATTTGCAAGAGAGAAATCTAGAACATTACTTTAAATGTCCAAGAAGAATCCACATGACATGAGACAAGAAACAGACAACCATGGAACCCCATATCAACTAATCTGTGTTCTTGAAACTGACATCTACGTTGTCTAATTTGAAAGTGTTGGAGAGGAGAGGAGAGTGAGATAGGTATGACTTCATCTGTTGCTGCTAAGACTTGAGAGTTAAAATCTCCTGCAGATAGATAACCAAGGCCCCCTTTGCTCCAGCACTTGCCTACTGAGATGCCTCTTCAAAGAGGGGTTAGGACTAACATAAACCACTGAAAAGAACAACCATTGAAATGTACCTTCATATTTGAGGATTGATCCTCAAGTGGACTAACATAGGGGGTGAGTGTGGGAGGACTTCAACCCCAACGCCTCCTTCCTTCCCAGACTGCTTTTGCTATACATATTCCTCTCTAGCTATACCCAAACGTATTGCATAGCTTGTCTCACTCTTTGTTTCTAGGAGACCTAACATGACAGCCTTGTGCTCAGCCAGAACACATATCCTTTGTTTGTGGCACAATGCAGATAGTACTTGTTTCCAACCTCAAGATCAGGAGATCAATTGCAACTTAGGTCCAGGTCCGCCACTGATTCCAGATTCCTTTAATGGTTTTCTGCCATACTCAGTGTCTCTCCTTCGAGACTTTCTCCTTCCGAAAGAGCTTCTACCACTAGCATTGTCCTTTTCTCGTTTAGGTACTAGTGGTGCTCAAATAGGTTCTGATCTCCCAGCATGGAGCTTCAGGTCCATCTCTTGCTGGAAGTTGATGAGTTACCTACCTTTTCCCTTGTAATTTCTTGAGTTTTCAATGTTCACCTTAGCATTACTAAGCATTAAGAATAATAATCTTAAGTAAAATAATAATAATAATATTACCTTTCATCGATAAAACCGAGTTTGTTTGTTTTTACTACCTATTTCTTTCTGTTAAACCATTTGTCAAACATGTGACATACATACAGAAACGTTAACCATAAATTCAGAATTCTAATTAACCACGAACTCATTCAACAATTACATTAGATTCTGCAAGAAAATAATGCTAAGGTTTTCATTAATTAAAGACAAAGAAAAAAAAAACTCGTGTGAAGCCAAAGCTAGGGCTACTAATGAGGAACAGTTAAGCCAAAGCCAAAAACTCATATTACAGTTTCACCATCTGAGATTTGGGGAAGAAATTGGGAAGAATTAAGATTTAAAATCGGGATTCATAAGATCCAATTTGGGGAAAATTTTCAGGTTCATCTGATTAAGGTTACACATGAGCAAAATATCATTTCCTATCAAGACTCTGTTTCCAGTTCTACTTTCCAACCGGAAACCAAGTAGAATTAGAATAAATATCATGAAAGCAAATATAAAACATACTGATCTGGCTGAGATATGTCCAACAAGCCTTGATACTGGAGACGAAGAAAACAAAACAAGCAATTATCCATGAGAACATTTCCAAGGAAATTCAACCAAAACCAAAACCGGAAACATGTAATTAACACTAGAACCAGTTATTATCATAGCAGAAGAAAGCAACAACAAAGAGGAGCAGCTGAAAGGAATTACTAAAGCAAATAGAGACTTACAGTCAATAGTTTTCAAAGGGGTGATATGAGTGAGAGATCGTTGTTAAGGGTGATCAACCTCAGTTGGAGCTCCAAATGTCGTTTGCAAGAGAGAAATGATTGTATTTAGACCACGCAGAAGACAACGATTAATAAATAACCAAATTATTAGAAAAATCCAAAAATAACGAAGGAAAAATTCTCACCATTAAGAAGTGGAGAAGGTTGAATACCCACGTGTTTCCAGTGGTACTGACCTACCTCCGAGAGGATCGCTTGCTGCCATTGAAAATCGCTTGCTGCCAAAAATGAACAGTATGAGTGAGAGAGAAGGAACCAAAAGAGAGTTTATGAAGAGGGCGCACATGAGAGAGAGGGAAAGAAAGAGGGCTCTGTATCTTAGTCCATTTTGTAGCAATAAAGCCTACATGCAACCACATAAGGGAGTTATTGATTCATTTATGGTAGTATAAAAAAAAAAAAAAAAAAAAAATACTTTTCTTGCAACCATAGGTGTTATAGTAAGGCCTAAATAATTTACACACAAAAGTTTTCTTTCTTCATGCATTATTTGACAAATGATAATAAGTATTTTTAGAAGGCGATTTTTTCAGACTTCATAAATTAATGCCACTATAACTTAATTTCTTCTGTAGTGACTTTTAAGATATATTCTTATTAAATTACGATCAGTCCAATCGTAAATCGACCAATTTATCCTCATTAGATAAATCTTGGCCATGTATTTTATTTTTAAGACATACTATTCCTGAAAATATACATTTCATTTTTACATGCCTAAAACATGTTATGTAATCACAGATAATTTGAGGTGTTACAATCCTCCTATTTGAAAAGAATTTCAGTTCAACAAATTTAATTCAAGAAATTATGACATCGCATTTCCTTATAATTTACTTATTCAAGTAGCTTCTTCTTTGCCATGGTGTTGCCAAAGCACTTTTACTAGAGGGACTTGCTTGTTCCGTAACTGTCTTATTTCACGATCTAGAATAGCTTTTGGCTCTTCATCATATGACAAATCTGCTTGTACTTGCACATCCTGCACTAGTAGTATGTGCGACTCATCAGAGCGGTATCTCCTAAGCATAGACACATGGAATACATCATGTAATTTGGCTAACTCCATAGGGAGTGTCAAACGATACGCTACTGGTCCAACTCTTTCCAACACATAGGAGTTCTACATCTTATTCCATACAAAGCTTCATACGGGGCTATACCAATACTGGACTGATAACTGTTGTTATAGGCAAATTCTATGAGTGGAATGTACCTATCTCAACTTCCCGGAAAATCTAATACATAGCCCTGAAGCATATCTTCCAACACCTAAATCACTCTTTCATATTGTCCATATGTTTGTGGATGGAAAGCAAGGTTAAAATTCGCCCCGTACTAAAAAGCTACCAGAATTCCTTCCGCATCCTCGACGGAAATCGTGGATCGCGATCGAACACTATCGATAAGGGAATCCCATGCAATCTGAAAATTTCACTCACATAAAATTCCGCTAAACGATCCATGGAGTAGTCAAGTCGTACAGCAGTGGCTTATGCATTCTGGTCAATTTGTCCACAATTACCCAAACCGCATCATGTTTCCTTCGGGGTAAGGGAAACTCGGATACGAAATCCATAAGAATGTTATCCTACTTCCATCGGGAATCAAGGATTCACAACCGAATGGTACTGTGTTTAACCTTTACATCGACACGCCACACTTAGATACGCACTTTAAAATGTCCTTTTCATCCCTCGCCACTAGTAGTACCGTTTCATATCCTGATACATCTTATTACCTTTAGGTACAGAAAAACAATATTGTGGCTTATATAATATATTTTTCTCAAATCCATAACATTCTGCACACATAATCGCTCTAGTACAACAAACCTCCGTCTCATCTATGGCATAACCTGCCTTGTCTCCGCATTTCAACTAACCGAATCCATCTCTCAGACCTTGGTATCATTTTTCGAGCATCTACTATCATTTCCGTTTAAATCCGCATGCTCAACGAGCCAACAAGGCTCCACGGCAAGTCTCCAATCATAATCTTTCAAAGTCAAAGCGTAAATCATTTTCCTACTTAAGGCATCTGTCACTACATTTGCTTTTTTCGAGTGGTAGTCAATTATGCAGTCATAATCCTTAAACAATTATAACCACCGACGTTGCCTCAAGTTCAAATATTTTTAAGTTAGCAAAAATTTCAGACTCTTATGATCAGTGAAAATTCTACATTTTTCTCCATATAAATAGTGTTGCCAAATTTTCAAAGCGAACACTACAAACAATAACTCAATCACATGAGGGATAATTTGTTCATGAGGTTTCACTTGTCCGACGATGCTTCACCACTTTCCCATCTCAGATCAAATACACATCCTAAATAAGTCATCGGCGTATCACTGCATAGTAAAATACCTACCCGGCGGGGTCGAATCAACACGGTGCTTCAACCAAAACATTTATTTTAACCTTTCAAAGCTAGATTGACACTTATCATCCCACTCAAACTTCACCTCTTTTTGGAGTAATCTTGTTAGTGAGGATGCTATAACTGAAAATCCTTGTACAAATCTCCGATGATAGCCAGCCAAACCTAAGAAACTTCTCACCTCAGTTACATTTCGAGGTGGCTTCCAACTCACAACTGCTTCAATTTTCACTGGGTCCACTCTAATACCTTCAGCAGATACAATGTGACCTAAGAATGACACTTCCTTAAGCTAAAAATCACATGTATTTAATCAAATAATTACTTTAATTTGTAATACTATCTCAAAATGGTGTCTATGTTCTTGCATCCTTAAAATATACTGTGGATGTCAATAAATACCACTACAAATTGATCCAAATAGTGGAAAACCCTATTCATCGTGTCCATAAATGCACTGAGCATTGGCCAACCTAAATGGCATTACTAAAATTCATAATGGCCATAACGGTTTGAAAGTTGTTTTCTTGACATCAACTTCTTACTGAGTTGATATTATCCGATCGCAAGTCTAGTCTTCGAATAGACACTGCTCCTCTAACCGGTCAACAAATCCCTCTATTCTTGGCAACATATACTTATTCTTAACTGTCACTTTGTTTATTTTTCGGTAGTCAATGCACATCCGAAGAGTGTCATCTTTCTTCTTAACAAATAAAACCGGCGCACTCTGGGCAAGGAGACACTAGGCTTCCGGGATGAAACCCTTCTATCCAATAGCTCCAGAGCTGAGTCTTCAACTCTTTCAGCCCGCTGAGCCATACGGTAGGGTGCCCTCGAAATAGGAGTTGTTCCTTGTACAACTTCAGTAGAGAGATCCACTTCTCTTTCAGTGGTACCCAGACTTCTGAAATACATTAGGGAACCCCTAATCAATGTGAATAGTTTTGAAATTCACTTGCTCTTTTTTGAGTCAAGGATCAAAGCCAAAATAAGCTTCAACCTTTCTCAGAAATGCTCGCCTTCCATAAATAAAATAATCTCAGATTTGGCTCGTGATCTACCAGATCACTACTTTGGATAGGTCGATACTGGCACGATCATTTTCTTATCACAATCAACTATGGCCTGCGGTTCGATAACCAATCCGTCTTAATATCAAATCAAACTCAAAACCACTTTCCCACCAACCATAAGTCGAACTTTGGCAAGAATGAAACTGCACATGGCCTTTTGGTCCATGTATCCACTCATCAGAGCCCTTTCAGTTTTTCAAGCCAAAACTCGCTTTATCTGACCTCCACATTTGTACCATGAATTCCTTCCACTCCATGCTTTCACTAATCACTTGAGCTCGAGGGGCCGTGAGCTCCACCCTGCCACATCCTAAGAGATTTTTACCAATGCTTCCAATTGAAGCATTCATTTGTCGCTGAATCGTAATTTTACTCGTAAGGCATTGACTTAAAGGATTGATGCTTTCAGCTGTTTCATCTACAACTTCCTGAGGTAGATCCATTCTAGACAATATACAAAAAAAGGACATCCACATTAGCCAACACATTACTATGTAGGTACATCCTTAATCTAAGACTCTTCCAAAAACGCCTAAACCTAGGCTCTGATACCACTAAATTGTGACGCCCCCAACTCGGCACCCAATGTCAAGCGAGGGTGTCATTTTTTTTTTTTAAACTTATAACTTTAAGCTTGTTCGTTCATATAATGTTAAACACTTAACTTGTACTATATCCTATAGCAGCGGATTACAAAATATATACAAGCTCCATATATAGAAGTGTTCAACATTTACAATATTTACATTGCTTACAAAAGAAACAAAATCTATATACATTAGACCAAATGGTCTTCCAGTGGGCACCTAGTGATGTGTTTGCCTTGGTTGCTAATGTGAAGTGTCCGGACTTCTCGTTTCTGCTTCTCCTATACCTACACGAATGAAACACCCCGTGCTAAGCTTATAGCTTAGTGGGAAATCATACTCGTGGACGAACTCTAATAAGAATCATCACACTTTACACATATTCATATACATATAACATATCATATACTTATTTCAGATTCCATGTTTCTTGTCACACTCTCGATTCCCGGGTTCGACCCGATTGGCGGATTCAGTTTAAGCTAAAAGTGTGACTCAGGATCGGGACTCTTACCCGATTTTTTAAACCGAACTGGCACTGTGGGTATGGCCCACATCTTATAACAGAGTCAAAATATCATATACATTTATCGAGTCCCATTTACAAATACAAAACTGTACTTTTACATTTACAAATAAGAGCACGAAACCTACATGTAGTGAACCCTTACAAGTGTAAGGCTCCATTTGTGATGCGGATGTTTGTCGGATGTCTTCCTCAGACTTCCACACTGATTAAAACCCGCGGCTGTTTTTACGCTTAGTGCTTACTTATAACTTATACCGATGCATATGCATATGTGATCGAATCATGATAAACTTATAATGTAAACAGACATCAAAATCATCATGAATTCATAATCCATAATATATAATGTGTCGATCATATTCAGCAAACTTAGACATATATACAATGGCAAGGCATCCAATTCCATCTCTTTTACATAACTCATGATTTTCTCGTAGATTTCAGGCTCAAGTTCCTATTCGTGTCATCAAAATAATTCGTCTACTTGTACCTCAGACTTTTAACAGTAACGTTTCTATGTCTCCCATAGGATCCATATTTATACTTATTCAGATTCCTTATAAATGGTACTGAACTTATACTTATAACAATCTTATACTTACTCAGGAATTACACTTATGGCAGACTTATCCTTATTTGGATCTTATACTCATAGCACTCATTCTTATCCGGGCTTATACTTATAGCGCCGATCTTAATTTTATTCGGATTTCTCAGATACCGTGATCGAGCTTCTATACATGTACGTATACTTCTATCTCAAGCTTATACTTATTTCGATCTCCCGTGAGGATTTACGTAACCTATGCTTATATTGCAGGTACATAAAATGCATTGGTATTTATATCATTCAGATCTCCGTAGGAGCTTTCATGTAACTTATAATTCTTATCCTACGGAGTTTACACTTGTTCGGAGGTAATTCGAGGTATCATTTAAATTACGGAACGTATACCTGGATTTTATAAACTTAATCTTATAATGGAGCACCTAGTGAGGTCACTCGATTTACAATGTCCGTCCGACTCAAACTTGTGTCAGTATCATATCCCAACAAGTCTTATGTTAACGTATACCTATACTTATATTTCCGAGTACCCAGAGGTACTCACGGAGTTTATCCTTATCCTAGCTTACACGGAGATACCCGTAGGTACCATGTAAATTGATCGAGACATAGAGCATCTGTAGGTACTACATAATTCACCGACACAAAGAGGTACCCAGGTACTAGATAGAATCCATATTAGTACTTCGTATATTATACTTGTACTACAGAGTCTATCCTTGTCTTACGAATCTTATAATCGGTTTTGGCTGCAGTTTATTCTCGTGTTTCGATCTTATCCGGTATTTTCTGCAGCATATACATGTATTTCGGATTTTATACATGTTATGTAATCCTTATACATGTATTTTTATCTTTACATGTATATTACGGAACTTATACTTGTCTTACGGAACTTATACTGGTCTTATGGAACTTATTTGTATGCTGTGACTTCTATTCTTGTCTTGGCGTATCTATACTTGTGTTACGTAACTGACTTTTGGTATTTTGGATCTTATTCTTTTGCGAAGGTACCCGTATGTACAATAAGTCGGAACAGATCAGGATCATAGCACATACAAGGTCGGATCATACTTATACAGATACGGACATTAGTCTTTCATAGGTACAGATCACAGATTCATTATACTAAGAATCAGAGGTACGATCGGGATTCTATACTTATATTACGTGAATTTATACTTATTTTACGGATACTGGAGTACTGTGAGGGTACTACAAGAGCTTAATCGCATACAAGAATACCAGGTACTGGGCTGCACGTACATGCAGGTACTTCGTGATCTTTACCTTATACTTTATCTTGGTTCATCATATGTCCGTCTCCACTCACCAGACTAATCATAAGAAATAATTCAGACGCAGCACAATGGCACCAAGGTACGACATAAAGATCGGGGTGCCGTAGCACCAATCAAGACGCCGCCGCCACGCACAGAGTGTCGTGAGGCACCTGTGCCAGAGTGCCGGGGCACCGATCGGGAGTGCCGGCTACCAAAAGGACGTCCACTCATTCTTTCTTCAGTCCTAGGTAGTCATACTGTCATATGTCTTTCAGAACTTATAACTTTCTTAATCACATTCTGTGATCATGTGTGATCATGACATATTGCTTTTCATGTTCATGTTTCAGTTCGTTTTTAGGTTTCATATCATATTCAGGTTTCATGCCTATTCCATATGGCATTTCAGATACTTGTATGATATGATGCCTATCCACACATCATTCATGTATTCTTGTCCCTCGATGCATCTACTTTTCTTAGAATTGAATCAATCCAATCGGATAATCTAAACTCAAGTTATGGTGCATTTTCTACGCCAACTAGTCGGTTTACCGATTTTAATGGCGAACAGTCATAATATTAATTTTCCGCTGCCTTTGGTTCCATACTTGACACTGGTTCTTGTGCCCTTAAAGCTAAGGTGCTAAGGGTTCATCTCCAATCAGAATCACCCAAATTGGAGCACCGAACCTGCTACGTCAAATAATCCGACTACTTCTATGATTCAAAACTGATACGTAAATCGCTTGCATACGCCCTACTTCTTTGAGTGGATTTTAAGGCCACTTAGAGTCAGAATTGGACGATGTCTATTCTTTATATTTGATTCTCCTTGAAGTTTATTGTAATTGGCCACCTGAATCACTCAAATCGGATAAGAAATGAGGAAGTTATGGCCAAAATACGAAAACTGGTTGAAATAGGAAAATCAGAACAGTGGTGTATTGGTACACCCTAATGTGTACCGCACATTGGGTTCTCAAGGTGGACTGCACATTCAAAGTGTACCTATGACATTACGACTAAATGCCCGTAATGTGTGTTTTCCCATTTTTCCATATTTTTGATACTCAAATCAATTTACACTTCAAACACACATCTAAAACCATTTCCCAAATTACCTCGAATCTCTTTTCTATTCAATTCCTCTTCAATACTTATCTTTTCTTCCAAAAACATATCGTTAATCCTTCCAAAACAATTCCTAATATGGGTTAAGACCATACACAAACCAATTATGATGATTAGTTAGGTTTGTTCCCAAACCCTAACCAACTACTACACTAACCATGAATCCAAACCTTAAAAGAGAGGGATTCTATAATTATTCAGACCATACGGGTTTTACCAACTTCTATTTTCATGAAATCTAAGGTTAGGATGCAATTCTAACAAAACCCTAGCTTTTGAGACAAGATTATCACGTCCCGTCCCCTCGATCCCACCCAACATGGATCCACAACCGAGTCCGAGCGAGACTACACGGACTCATCGACCTGCCTTCAAAGCAAACTTCAGATTGTGGTTATACAAACAATTTCCCCTGTAATAACAAAATCATTTTCTATATAAAAAGAACTACTGACCGAGGGTGGCCTCTCAACATCTATATACATATATCGAGTCCCACTTACTTATACATGTACATTTTTTTTTTTTTTCTACAAACACTGTAGATCGCTAAGGTAAAGTATGGTGAGCACCTATCTCTCGAGCCGCCCGGCCTCACGATGTGGGATGTCCCGTCTTCTATCCTTGTCTTCAGCTTCTCGTACCTACACGGATTGAACACCCGTGCTAAGCTTACGCTTTAGTCAGGAACATAAGTCTCTGACAACCACCTACAGAATAAACATGTTTATACATACGATATAACTTTATATTACTTTATCATCTTTACATTACTATCACATGTCACATGTTCCTCCGTTCCTCGATATATTCTATCTATACTTTTACCGTATTCTAGTGCTTTGTCATCTTTACTTATCTCTATCGTTCTTAGCACATATGCATTTCTATCATGTGTTCATATTATATCCTATTATGTGTATGTCATATTCTTATTCATATATTTCTTCATGGTTATATATACTATATACCATTTGTCGGGTCTCTCATTTTTATGTACTGCTTTCATATACTCAAGGATCCTATTATGCAATTTAACAATTCAAAACCTTCAAATCATTATGGATGATTAGCTTATAAATACGATACTACTTGTTTTATATACAATTAATGTGGTTCATTGACTGTCCTAAAATACACTTTCATTTTCAATATTTCGCGATTCAACACTCAATTATGCTCACAAATCCAGTCATCAATTCAATTCAACAGGCAGATTAATTCAATATGCAAATCAATTCAACAGTTCCTTAATTAATTTAACTCATGCTCGATATACAGATATCAGAGTCACCCCAAGATCTGGCCCTCCTCGGGTCACAGGCCGATTTGGAATGGTTTTATAACACGCACGGCCCCTCCGGGTCACGACCGGGTATAAATAATTCAAATATGGAACACTACCGGGAGCACACGCTAGGGTCATTGATCGGAGGGACATATCAATAGTCTTCGCAGTGATCGCTTATTCGACCTCTATCAGATACTACAATCTATCCTTAATGCTAAATAAACTAACATTCTATTATATGCTCAAATCCTTTATAGCGTAACATAGTACAATATGTACGCTTGTATAAATAGTTTATTTTTAATAATCATGCAATTTTTATATGCAAACATTTCCACAATCACTTTTCTCAAATCAATTAAATCAATTCATTATGCTTTTAGAACAATCATGCAAAAACTTGAAACGAGGAACATGAGTAAGTAGAACAAACTCCATCTCTTAGTTTCCTCAAGCTTAAATCACATTATGCAATCTTATACCATATCATTTTCTTTAAATCTATATTCTGCTTCATATCCGTAGCTTCATTATGGCTATCATATTTCTCTATAATACATATATTCCTATAGTTTTATCATGCACTTATTTACTCATTCTTATATTCATATATGCTTATCATTCGTGTACCTATGCTCCACTCCTTGGCACATCTTATATCTTATTAACTTATATCTTCACGTACTTTATTATACTATCATATCTTATGACATATACCTATACATTTCTATACTGTGACGCTTTATCATGTTTTATCAAACTATTCTATCTCCCATAGGAGTGTATAATCGACATATATGTCTTGTCATTCAATATCATCCGTCTTAGGCAACATACACCATAATGCTTTCTCCGAACTTATCATTTTATTCTTTTCTTCTATATTCCTTTACATATCAAATCTACTTAAGTGTTATTAGTCCTTGTTCATATCTGCTACTGTTTTTTTCTTATTTATGGACTCCATTAAGAGGTTCCACTCTTTTCATATTATATATGGCTGTATTCTCTGACTCAATGGGCTTTCCATAGAGTATAAGAACACCTCGAATCGGAGTTCGGGATTCAAGGAGATATTGACCCTTCCTGTTGAGGTCATGCATAGTGAACCTAGACGAGTCGACCTGAACTCGACGAGCTGGAGCTGACCCTCGGTAAATCCTGGTCTATCAAATTCTCAGTCAAACATCTTCTATCCTCCTAAGGCATATCAATGGCCCTTGACTCAATGGGCTTTCCATAGAGTCTAAGAACACTCCAAATCGGAGCGTTCAACGGCGGGAGATATGACCTTTCCTCGGCTGGAGGTCAAACGTAATCGGGTCCTGAACCGACGAGCTGCACTGAAGCGACGAGCTCATTTTAACACCTTGGTCTGACATTTGTACTCCTCAGGCATATGGATGGATTCTCTGACTCAATGGCTTTCCAGAGTCCAAGAACACCCAAATCGGAGTTCGGACGAGGTTGGCGACCTCAAGTTGGAGGTCAAACGTAATCAAATCCTGAACCGGACGAGCTGCACTGAAGTGACGAGCTCATTTTAAATAATCTTGGTCTGACATTTAATATCTCCCTCAGGGCATATGGATGGATTCTGACTCAATGTGGGCCGATGAGTCCAAGAACACCAATCGGAGCTCGGACGGAGGAGTTATGACTCCTTCCGGGTTGGAGGTCAAACGCAGCCATTTCCTGGACGAGCTGACTTGAACCGACGAGCCACACTGAAGTGGACGAGCTCGGTTTGACGCCTTGGTTCACATTTAATATCTCCCCAGGCATATGGATGGGATTCTTGACTCAATGGGCTTTCCATATCCAAGAACACCTTAAATCGGAGCTCAAACGAAGGAGATATGACCTTCCGGGTTGAGGTCATGCGCAGCTACCTTTGACAGAGTCACACCGCTGGGCGATCACCGCTTCACCGACGACTTTACCGACGCACTTCGCCCACTGCTCATCGATTTCAATTTCTTGTTTGACGGCTCGCCCATTGTTGGACGCAATTAACGCTTCATTGACGACTTTGTTTGACGCCCAATTTCGCTCCACCGCTTCATCGACGCACTTTGTTTATGACCGCCCATCGGCGGACGTACTAACGCTTCATTGACGCACTGCTCGACGCACTTCGCCCATCGTTTCACCGACGCACTTCTTGTTTGATTTAATTCGCCCAATCGCTGACGCACTACTGTTCATTGACGCACTTCTTTGTTTGACGTAATTTCGCCCAATGCTTCACGACGACTCCTTTGTTTGATCAATTCCTCGCTTGACGACCTCGGTTTGACGACCTCGGCCATTTGACTGTTCAGAGTAAAAAGACCATAACTTGGGCTACAGGAGTCCGAATTAAGAAATTCAAAAGCCTAACATCAAGTTCATTGATGTGGCTACAATTTCCAAGAAGGACTTACTTCCAAATTCCCTTTTCTTCTGACCTAAAAACTTGTTCTAAGATATTATTACTGCATATGGTCGATAAATAGGAATTTTCCTGGTTCAACTTGCAACTAGACCCTTCTCATACACATATTTTGGAACCTTAAAGCTCTTAACTCAACCCTATAAGAAATGAGTTTGGGAGCTTCTAAACCCAAACCATACACAAACAAGGGTTTTAAACCATGTATCTAAACGCTCTAGACCAAATCTAGATTTCCATAATTCCATAGTTTTCAAACAAAACTATATTCATAGTCTAATACAAATACCCATATTTAGTAATTCCATACACCACTCCAAGACACAGCAGATTCATACAAATATTCAGCTCCATACCCATGATCTTCTCTCTCCTTTTCCTCTTTTCTTTTCTTCTTCTTCTTCTTCGTTTTTGTTTCTTTCTCTCTAAGACCAAAATGAGATATTTATTTTTTCTCTTCTCCTTATTCGATCTTATCCCCTTTTACTTTACTCCTTCCAAGGAGGAAACTTCCTCCCTCTTTCCTTCAAACCACTTGTCTCTTCCACAATTTTCTCTTCCTTATTTTATTCTAATATCTTTCTTTATTACTCTTTGGCCCTCCTTTCGCTTATTCTATCCACTTATCAAAATCCTACTGACATATGAACTTATTATATTATGACCCTTGGTCATGAATTACAGTAATTTAGTAATTTACCTCTTAATTGCTGTATTAATTCCAAGTTATTGCTTATTTTATTCGGATAACATTATACTTTTATTTTTATTATACCCTAAACACGTCCGAAACTCAAGTGGCAGATATTTTTGGTAAGGCACTATTAACCATACCAAGCCTTAGAATTCCATAAATCCATACTTAAGTTCAGTTTCCATACAAAATCCATACCAAAGTCAAGCATCCATACCTTGTTGGCCTTGATCTTGGCTCCTCCATCTTCTTCCTCTTCTTCTCTCCTTTCCCCTTCTCTCTCTACGGTTTCTCACCTTTCCCAAAACATGAGACCAATTTGGTCTTAAAATCCCATGTTTGCTAAGGCCTTGTTTGGCCCTCCAAAAACCCATTTTTGGGTTTATTTGCTTTATTTGCTTTTAAGTCTTCCAACTCTTATAATCTATTTATAAATAAACTTCCCTTTATTTCATTTTGGCCTCGAATCTTTAGGAATTACTCAACAATTCCAATTATTCTTGGCCCATATCTTTCTAAATTATGACTTTGAGCCCTTTTGACAAATTACAATTTTGTCCTTAAGTTTTGTAACTTTCCGGGTCTCTCGTTTCCATGTTTCATTTAACTCACGAAACAGTCAAATTATGCTTACAAAATACCCTAAACATATCGAAAACGACTGAGTGTGATATTTTTGCAGCAGTGTTGCTATAATACTATTATATACCGCAAGCTTATATATGTTTGTTACATATAATTTATACATGCTTAAGTAATCTTATACTTTCTTATCATATCATATTTCATTTCATGTCATTTAATTTTTCTTTCTTATTCTGTCAACATGTATTTTATCAATGCTATATATCATCACATAAAGAATGCTTATGCTTCTTATATCATGTCATATCATATATCATTCAAGGTAGATACTTGCCATTTGTTTTTATGTTTCATGCTTGCAAAACCTAGAAGTGGATAAAGAAACTATATGGGCCTAAGGCGCCGTACTCACTGTATCTAAATAAAGGGTCTATAAGGCCCGAAGCGCGTTATCATTGTAAGGAGACAATGACCATTTATAAGTGGGCCTCAAGGCGCTTCGTAATGACCCAACGAGGTTAACTGGACATACATGAATGTTTTCTCACATGCCTATCTATCTCTACCAAGTTCTGCTGCATAATCCATGTGTGTATTTTATGTTCAATGATGATATCTCATATTCCTAATAATTATTGTCATCCGTAATCATTTGCGAGTATTTACAATCATTTATTTGTATCTTTGTATTTTTCATATCTCATTATATGCATGAATAACTCGTTACTTTGTATGTTATGAGCTATTTGCATTATCATTCCATCATCGTTTTATATGGATGATTCTAGACTCCAAAGGGCTTTCCATGGAGTTCATAGAACATCCAAACAGAGTTCGGACTAAGAAATTATGACCGGTTTCAAAGTTGGAGGGCTTCGCTAACAGTGACCTCGAGTGTAACTCAGAGGACCTACTGTTTTTTCATTATTTCTGGACCTAATATGAATTCCAATGTCATCAAGCTATATATGGATGAATTCTAAACTCAAAGGGCTTTCCATAGAGTCTAAGAACACCCAAAATGGAGTTCGGACGAAGAAGTTATGGCCATCCGAAGTTGGAGGCCAACAATCAGAAAAATGACAATTGTGTCCCACTGTGGTCACGCACACCATAACGTGTCATTCCACTTTGGATGAATTTTCGTACTCGGCGGTCTGAATTGATATACCTTGGCTTCAAGGAGATATGTTCTCCTATAAGTCTAGTTTATTTATAAATTTGAATCACTTAATTCAGATGAGAGATGGCCAAGTTATGACCAAAATAAAAATATGGGTTTTGGAGAAATTTTGACAGCATCTCCCCTAAAACCCCAATATTTCCTTAATACAAATATTCCTCAATTGAGAATTACAATCAACCAACCCAAGTCCAAAACACAACCAATATACCAAAATGTGGTTCTTAGACCAATTATCAAAATGGGTTTGTATTTGATTTTTTCCCTACAACCATGTAAAATCTATACACAAGTATCCAAACTAATCCATAAAAACCCATAAAAATCCATACAAAATGCTCTTCTCTTCCTTCTTCTTCCTCTTCTTCCTCTCTTCTTTTCTCTCTTTTTCTCTTCTCCCCTTCTCTTCTCTTCTCTACATTTTTGCTCTTCAAAATGAGAGACCAAACTATATTTCTGATCCCAAAATAAGATCTCCAACCCACTCTATTTCTTCTCTTTAAATTACTTTAGCTAATCAAACACAAAAAATTCTCTCCAACCCACTCTATTCCACTCTATTTTTAGTTTACCCAAATGGCTCATCAAATGCGAGAGCCATTTGAGCTCTCTAAATTCTCTCTACCTTTTTTCTCTCTATCCCTATATATATGTTTGACTTTTTTTAAATTATTGGTTAAAGAAATGGTAGAGTTATATCGAGTAGTATTTTAAAAAAGTCATAAATGCTAAAATAGTGAATTTACATTTAAACATATTTGAGTAGCTATTTTGTTATGTGGTTGAGATGCCGAAGGCCATGTTTGACCTTATACATATTTAATTTTCTCCATTTTTTTCATTTAAGTCCTTCAATTCTCATATATTCTCAATTCAACTTCCATCTAATTGCAATTCGACTTCTATCTTTATTTTCACTTCTTTAGCGTATATTCTTATTAAATTATGACCCTTGTGTCCTAAATTGGTAAATGACCAATTTACCCTTGTCTTTTGTATAAATTTCGGGTTTTGCTTATTTTATTTTTAGCATTATGTTATTCCGGAAAAAATATACATTTGCTTTTATTATGCCCAAAACATATTATAGAACTATCAGGGTATAATTTAGGATGTTACAAACCTAATGCGCCTGTCCAGGATTAGAAAGATATAGCCTAAGAATGCCCACTATAAAGGATATGGTCGCCTCAGGTAAATCCCAGCATACATGAGACTCCACAACAAGATCGCATATGGAACATTCTCCATTGACTTTCAAAATTATCACTGACATCGACTTTACCAAGTTCACACCTTCACAACCCATACTTCTCCAAATTTCTTTTGTACTTCCATGTTAAATCGTTTAAGTACACGATCAACATAAGCATGCTAAGATAATCCTAACAAATTATGAGATCTATCCCGATGAATCTTAATGCCAAGAACAAAAGATGCCTCACCAAGATCTTTCATGTCAAAAGTCTTGGATAATAGACCCTTAGTCTTATTGAGAAGATCAAGATCATTACTGGCAAGCAAAATATCATCAACATAGAGAACAAGGAAAATTAACTTACTCCCACTGTTCTTGAGATAAACACGGTGGTCCACCTTATTCCCAACAAAATCAAGAGAAGTTATTATTTCATCTAACTTTAAGTACCACTGTATGGAGGCTTGCTTCAACCCGTAAATGGATTTCTTCAGTTTACACACCAAGTGTTTTTTACTGTGTTCTCAAAACCCCGGGCTTTCATATATAAAATAACTATAAAGCAAACCCTATTCAGAATGTGTTTTGTAATATCCATAAAGATGGAATCTTATCAAAATAAAATGATACATAATAATTATGAACAATCCTACTGAAAAATATATGAGATGTCAAAGATAATCAATTTCATTTAGAACTCAACATCCATTTTGAATCTCTCAATCCTTCCTTGAGAATCCTTCTTGGTCTTGTATATCCATTTACAACCTATGGGCTTACAATTAGTAGGTAATTCCATAACTTCCCAGACACCATTGTGGTCAATGGAAGTAATCTCATCTTGCATAGCATTAACCCACATACTTGACTGTGGACAAGTAACTACATTCACAGCAGTCATCAATAATAGATCATGGCCTAATGCCAAAATCATGTTCTCCCAGATAAACTACATAATCATCTGGAATTGCAGATTTCTTGGTTCTAGTTGACCTTCGGGAAGCTATTACTGGCTCTTGCGGTGGAACAACTCCTTCTCTCATAGGTGGCTCAACACGAGAAGATTACTGGCTCTTGTAGTAGAACAACTGTGTCAATTGCCACATCTGGTGTCTCCTAAGAAGGAAATGGAATAGGTTCCACAAATTTTGGCTTTCCATATAAGGGCAATGAAATAACTTGCATCTGCTCAAGTTTCTTCAGAAGAGGGGCTTGAGAGTTAGGGAAATAAGCTACACTGTTCCAAATGGCCGTAAGAGACTCAAATACCCTCTATCCACATGAGTATGATTGTAAATTTTGTAGCCTTTAGAATGATCTGGATACCCAATAAAGCAACACCGTATAGTTCTAGGATCAAGTTTATTTTCTCATGGGTTATAAAGTCTAACCTCAGCTAAACAACCCCAAACCCGAAAATGAGTTAGGCTAGGCTTTCTACTTGTCCATAATTCAAAAGGTGTTTTAGGGACATATTTGCTAGGAACTCTATTGAGGATATAATTGGCAGTTTTTATTGCTTCAACCCAAAGGTATTCAGGAAGGTTTGACCTACACATCATACTTCTCATCATGTCCTTAAGTGTGTGATTACGGCTTTAGGCCACACCATTTTGCTCAGGACTCCCAGGCATCGTATACTAAGAAACTATCCCACAATCCTGTAAGTATTTTGCAAAAGGCCCCATATGTTGACCTACATCCCCATGTCTGCCATAATATTCACCACCACGGTTAGATCTCATGATCTTTATGATTTTTCCTAATTGTTTCTCAACCTCAAGTTTAAACACTTTAAATTTTTCTAGAACATTTGATTTTTCTTTAATCAAATAAAGATAACCATAACAAGAAAAATCATCAATGAAAGTGAGAAAAAACCTAGAGCCACATATAGTAGTAGAAAATGGACCATTAATATAAGTATGAACAATCTCCAACAAAACACCACTACGACTTGCTCCTTTATTTTTAGTCTTGGAATGTTTTCCTCTAATACAATCCACACAAATCTCCATATCCTTAAAATCAAGAGATGGTAATATAGTATTTTTTTATCAACCTTTCAACTCTTTCTCTTGATATGTGACCTAAACGTTTATACCCCAACATGGAAGACCTCTCTTGGATTCGTGATATCTTGGATGTTGCTTTATTAGTATGCAAAATATATTCACCATTCATCACTAGAGACAATTTATATAAACCATCAATCAAAACACCATAGCCAATATTGGTAGAATTAAGTTATAACTTGACTTCCGAATTACCAAAATTCATACAATATCCCAGTTTATCTAAAAGAGGTATTGTAATCAAATTCCTCTTGAAGGATGGTATATAAAATGTATTATTCATAAATAAAGTAAATCCTGACTCCAAATGCAAGTTAACATCTCCAATAAAAGTCAATTTAGCTTCAGCATTATTGGTAACTCGAAGTGTCCTTTTTAACTCTTTCGGACTCCGCTTGTTCAGGAACCCTGTGAAGGTGAAAGTAATACGAACTACAGTTCTGACTAATGCTTCTCACCAAGAATTACGAACATTTACTAAATTTGATTAAAAAAAACATGAGCTAAGGGATTACCTTTAGTCTTATCTTGCTTTTCCAGCCAAACCTTGTATTTTAGACAACCCTTTTTCATATGGCCTATTTTCTTGCAAAAATAACACTTGATTGGCTTCTTCATACCATTCTTAGGTTGAAAATTTCCAGCATGCTTAACAAAGTCTTTACCCTTATGAGACACACAGCCCTAGGTTATTGGGGATGAAAGACTAACATGACAGCAACCTCCCTTTCAAGTTTGCTTCTTTCCGCATCACACTTAGAAATTAGTTCATCAAGTGTCCAACTTTCATTTTGAGTATTAAAGGCAGTCTTAAGTTGGCTAAACTTGGGAGGTAAAGAATTCAAGGTATGGTTAATGATAAAACTGTCAGGAATTGAATAGGAATCTCAAAAGATTTTAACTTATCCCTTACACCAATCATCCCTAAAATATATGCTCAAACCCCATCAACACTATTAGACATACTAGTCAATCTGCCTCATCACTCCTCACAGCATTTTGATTGACTCACCTTCCCCTCCTCTCTCTCTCCTCCTCTCCTCCTCCTCCTCCTCTCCTCCTCCTCTCCCCTCACAAAGGAGCCAGAAATAGGTTGGCAGCCGTAGTCTCTGGTAGACCACTCATGAGATGCTCGGGAATGGTTCCCTGTATAGCTAATAGACCGAGACGATTAGATCGTTCCCACATAGCAAAATTATCTTTTTCAACAGTAGTGCTATAAGGCCATGTTAATGTCAACTATTCCTAAAGAAAAATCTATCTACTTTTTCCACTCTTTATAATTGTTACCAGTCAAGATTTCCATGGTAACCATGTTGTTGTTCACCGAGAAAGTAACTGTTGACGAAACATATAAACAATTAATTAATGAACATGTGATAAGTTTGAATCATTATGATTCAGTCAAAAGAGTTAAGCCGTATCATTACATAATCACCTTTGGGCAAAAAACATAACATACAATGCACTCTTTTACAATATTACGTATTCAGCACTTTACTTGTTAAAATATCACCTTGAGTGATACTTTAAAAAACCAAAACACTCTTGTCTTTATGTAATAACACATCTTTAAGCAAATACATAAACATCACCTTTGGGTAGATAAATACATATAATAATTAGAGACAATTCCTTTTAAAAAAGAAAGAAAAATTCATAATTTCCCCAAAATTGGTCACTTTGGTGGCACAATTTAAAAATTACAATTATCCTTTCAAACGGGAAATCCAAAAAAACATGTCATGAACTCTTATGAAATTCACCAGATATCTCATATAAACCTTCCTTCTTTATGAGATCTTTTAAACTCGTATATTCAGATATATATATATATATATATATATATATATACACACACATATGACAGAGACATCAACCAAAGAATTACAAAACAAACACATACACATTTGATTAGCTTGATCCAAATGTTAGATTTATATGATAAAATGTGCTGGATAATCTCAAAACGTAGTCGAACTCCAAATATGTGCAAGGGCTAGCATGTACAAATCTCTAGTCTTAGTTAGAGACATACCTGCACAGATTCATAGATTCGTCTTGCCCAAAGTAGGAAATCAAATAGAAAGGTCTTCCCTACTATTTTGATATAGAGAAACAATGGGACTACAAAAAAGTGGTAATCTGAATAGCGAGGGACTCAGCATTTTATAACTTTATAATGACTCTCGATATGCCCTCCATTATGGCAATAATCTATGTCATTAGGCTACACTTAATAGTGCTCATTCATACTGCCCATTCATCAGACCTTATGAGGGTTTGAATGCCCCTTTGCATTTCTTTATTATCTCAATAATTGTATCCTTTGGTCTGCTTTATAAAACTATTAAAGTATGTCCACCTTATAGTTGGAATTATTTCAACAGTTACCTCATAAAGTGGAAAGAATGGAGAAATGAAGACTTGGGCAGCAAGTCTTCTACGTTTATAAAAGGATCAGAGAAGGATGAAGTAAGGGACATCGAATCAAGCAATCAATCAATTGACTCAATGTCAATAAACAAATCCTAACTTTTAATAAGCTTTCAACAATTTTAGCATTTAAATTCCTAGTTGTAGACAAGTTTCTGGCAAATTTCCAACAGTATTATTTCATTCATTTGTGGTAAAATCTAATATTTTCTATAGCAATTTCAACGTTCTAGTTACAAGTTCTATTCAAGTTTATCAAGTTTTCAAGCACAATACTATTTTCACAATCAAATCCAAGCAATTTTAGCATTATGGTTGCAAGTATTATTCAAGTCTATCAACTTTCAGGACTGTGTTATTTCATTCATTCATAAGAAAATCTAATACTTTTCTTCAGCAATTAATTCCTGCCAAATTTCCATTCGTACATTTTCCACTTTCATTCTATGGAACTATCAAGAGAACCAGAAAGCCTACATAGCCTAAATAGAAGTTTGATTTTACGAGTCATTAAGTTTGAAATACTTTAACTTTTTGGCACGTCCGCACGCCTATATTTTGTATGTTTCATGTGAGATTAAAAAATCACCATAACATAGTCATAATTTAATTATGAGAATAAACATATTAATTTGATGATTTAAAATAAAATTCAAATTAATTTCATCAAATACATGCTAAATATTAAAAGAAACAAATTTAAAGTAGTTAATATTAAATTTTATTGAATACATCCTAAAATCGTCAACTATGAATGGTTTTTTTTTCTTCTGATTTTCATAATAATATGACTTAAGTCATCTTGTGATCATTTCTAAAGGTGACAATTCAGATGGATGGCGAATCAAAGATGAAACCCCGATCAAGCTAAAAATATACGAAATGATCCGCCTGAATTCTGGGCAGTTAGTCGAATCATTTTAAAAGGCAAAATCAAGTGGTAGGTTGAAGCCAAATTTGAACTGGTTTTCTTAGGCTAAAGATATTAATGTACCTCTAACGTAGTCCTAATTTATGGTGAACTGGGAGTTTAAATTGCCAATTCTCTAATTTAAAGAAGAATAAACCTCAGAGGTTAGGTGATATGAGAGTATCAAGCAAATACTAATGGGAAGTATCTTAGAGCCTGTTTGGTTCCTATATTTGAAAAATGTTTTGAGAACAGTTTTTCAAAACACAAAGAACACAATTTTGGTGTTCTCTGAAAACTTTTTTTTATTTGAATTTAGTGTTTTCTATATTCTCTATATTTTCAAAAACAAAAACCTATTGCGAACCAAACGTGTTTTCCTGTTTTCCTTATTCTCCTTGTTTTTGAGAATCAAAAACAATTTTAAAAAAAAGGAACCAAACAAACCCATAGCCTCCCTGCATGTATAGGAAGGAAAAAGAAGGTCGTCTTTACCTATATCAAGGAGAAAATCTTGAACCCATCATTCATAGCTCATGTAGTAGAGCGCTCAACGTTTCAAAAAGACACGACATAAGGGAAGGGAAAGGTCCTAGTTCGAGTCTTTATGAGAACAATTTACTACATTGTAACTAAAAAGTTTGATTGTCAAAAAAAAAAAAAAAAAAAAAGGAGAAAATTTGGCCAAGAATAAACGGATGGAATGAGATATACTAATCATGAACACGGTAAGCTATTTTGTACATTTAAATAGTATGAAAGTACGAGGCTGAGATCCTGAGACAGGATTATTGTTCAATAATTTATCGAAAAAGGACACGGATAAATAAAAAAAAAAATGAAAATATGAATTCTTTATTAACCCTTCTTTTATTTATATCAAGAAAATAAATTTATAGAGCTAAGTATGCTATCTTTTTTACCAAGAAGGTAACATTATAAAAGATAAGAAAAGTTCAGAGCACACAGTCAGAACAAAAGGGAGTCAAAAACAAAACCATAATGGAAAATGAAACTAAAACTACCTACTCCCCAATTGTAGTGGTGAAGTCCAAAACAGTTCTTATGGTCACATTATACATCGTAGCTCAAGTTCACAAATTGGAAACAAAGGCTTTAATCCTTTTCGTGCTCGGAAGAAATGCATACACAAAGCATACAGGGTTGATATATTAAGTTTGCTTTCTAGGCCTGATTATCAGAAGACAATGGCTGCTTCAGATCCTGATTGTTGAAGTATAATGTGCTAGTTTTACCAGATCTTGTTGTGGTAGCAAGTGTAGAAAACCCAGTGTACTTCATATCTTTCTTCGCTAAGCATACGTTTGCTATGCTATCAAATGCTGGATTTTTCTTCACAAAAGGTTGAGCTGCATATTCCTCAATTGGTATCCACTGATCAGGAAAACAAGCAGAGTCAAACTGAAGCATCTCTAAGCACAGTATAGGCTGTTTTGGCTGGGACGATCGCTGTCCCTTGTTCTATTAGGATTTTAAATCAAGATATTTCCAAAGTTAGTCTGAGATCCAAACATTAGGCGTTTGTGATGACTCAGAGGGAATAGAGGGAAATGGAATCTCATTCCATTTTCCTCATTTCTATGTTCGGATAAGTTTTTATAAGAATATGAATTAAATAAAAGTGATTCATAAAATAAAACTTACTTATTAGAATTTTATCTATCATGCCTAGATGGTATTTTGATTATCTCTTCTAAAGAAATAATGTAAAATAACTTCAATTTACTATTTTAATTTCATATATTACTTGAAATCATGTGATAGTATATTACTGCCAATTTGTTTCTTTTTCATTCCAATTCCTAGTACTACCAAACAATAGAATGAAAATAAACAATTATTCTCATGTAAGATTCCTAAACTAATCCAAACACCAGGAATGAAATCAAATTATTAATTCCATTCCATGAGGAATAAGAATGGAAAAAGATTCTTTATTCCCATTCCCCATTTCAATGTACCAAACACCCCCTTGTAGTTGTCACCATGTCTACAGAGAAGCTAATAGAACTGCGGATTGCCTCGTCAAGAAAGATATTGGTATTATAGATGCGAGAATTTGGCTGTCAAACTCCCCTAAAGATGTTACTTATATTAGCTTTGTTGATTACTGCAAATCTTTATAAAATCATCATTGTAAGATTGGTGCTTTGTAGTTTCCCTTTATCAAAAAAAAAAAAAAAAGATTTTTAGTCAGATTCTTGACAATCTATTAGTATGGTAAGATGGGTGTAAGCCATTCTAACAGGGCAAGAAAGCAGGTTTGCATCCCCTTGCTACCAAATGCCAATGAAAACCAAGGAATTCATTCTTTCATGATTTTAATTTGGCTCTCTATTGAATTGGATGGGCTATTTTTCCCAAAATTAGGACTCCATTTGGAACTCGAAAAGTACTATGGAAAGAAAATATGGAGAAAAACTGGAAGGAAAGAAAATTTTGAGGAAAATAAAAAATATGTTTAAACTTAATAAATTAATTCTATATGTTTATTCAAACTCATTTTAACTGTTTCTCTCTATCATACAAGGATTAAGAGATTTAAAAATATGTAAATCTCGCCTTCTGGCAAGACTCCTGACAGTTTGTCAAAGCAGAGATTATGGAGCTTTTCCATGACTTCTTTGTGTCTAAGACCTTCACTAGGAGTCTCAATACAACTTTCTTGGTCTTGATCCCCAAAAAGGGAGAAGCTAAGGATCTGAAGGACTTTAGGCTTATAAGCTATCAAGTGCCTCATAAGCTACTTCAAGGTGTCACAATCCCTCCATGCGTGCTGTCTGCATGTGGTTAGTCTCTGATGCCCAAAACGCCTTTGTAAAGGGTCGACATATTTTAAACGCTTTGCTAATAGCAAACGAGATCATTGATTTATGGCAGGAAAAAAAGGAGAAGGGTGTGGCTCAAGTTAGATCGAAAAGCTTCGATCAACATACAAATTAGCGCCTTATGAAGGTCATGCACTCAAGATGGAGTTTGGTTCAAATGGAGGAGGTGGATTGGTGGTGTATTTCTACTCACAGTACTTTAGTTTTAAGAACGGGTGCTTGTTGGGTTCTTCTCAAGTTCTAGAGGTTCAGATAGGGATCCTCTCTCCTTACCTCTTCATTTTCGGGGTATGGAGGTTTTGAGTATTCTTCTAAGGGCTGTATCGGGGGTTCATTTAATGTACACTTACCGGTAGAGAGGCCTGTTTGTAGCATCTCATCTCCTATTCGCATGACACGTTAGTTTTTTTGCAGCTTCTAAAGATCAATCATTTACCTTAGATGGTGTTGTTTTGGTTTTAATTTGATAAAAAAAGAGATTCACAAGGTCAGATGTGGATAATTTGGATCGCCAATGTCGGGCTGCCGTATCGGCGCTTCCTCCACCCATCTAGGCCTACCTTAGGCTCCCCACAAATTAGAGTCATCGGGATGCTATCAGGAGCATACAAAGGTCTCCTTGAAAAGAACACTCCAAAGGCGGTAGACTAACTTTGATCAAGAGCACCCTCTTGCTAGCCTCCCCTATCTACCGCTTATCGCTAGAATGCCAATTTATGTAGCAAAGAGGTTGGAAAAATTGCAGAGGATCTTTCAAGGAGGTGGAGCTCTCTCTTGGAGAAGAAACCCCACCGTCAATCGACGTGATCTGTTTCAACAAAGGCCAAGAGGCTCCTGCTTAAGATCTTTAACGTCTTTGAACAAAGTTTTGTTAGGCAAATGGATTTGGAGATTTGCCTCTGAAGAGGACTGCCTTTGGAAATCCTTGATTTGCTCTAAATTTGGTAAAAATGATCTTGGTTGGTGAGTTAATGCTCCTGGGATCTGTGGATTTGCAAGGAAATCTCAAAGAAGCTTCATAAGCTTATCTGAAATTCATGGTTGGAAATGGCACCAGGGTTAGATTTTGGACGGATTTTTGGTGTGAGCCTTCAACCCTCAGTCATTCCTTCCCCTCCCTTTTTGAGATAGTTGCTGATAAATCCATCACTGAGGCCGAGGCTTAGAACCATTTGGATGACAGAGGCGACTAGAATCTTAATTGTGTCAGAGCTTTCAATGATTGGGAGATAGATTTGGTGGTGAACCTTCTTCATGTCCTTCAAAAGGAAAGGGTTTCACCAAGGCCGATGTAGTTATCTGAGTGGCAAATGGATGCAACCTTCACAAGGCGCACGTTTATAACCTCGTTGGTCTCAGTTCGTCCCTGTCTCACAAGGACATTTGGATGGCCTCTCATTCCTTCCAAAGTTTTTCGTCGGAAGCCAGGCCGTATGTCCTAACTCTACAAAATCTCAAGAAGAGGCTGGCATCTTCCCAATAGATGCTTCTTATGTGGTTGCGCTGAGAAAACAATTCATCACATCCTACTCCATTGCTTGATTGTTCGTCCTCTGTGGGATATTATCCTCTCCTTGTCAGTGTTTCGGTTTTCCTAAGGATGTCATGACATGCTTCTTAGTTGAAGGATCATTTGTGGGAAAAGAGGACACCTGAATTCGCCTCTCGCATCTTTTGACCATTTGGAAAGAAAGAAACTGCATAGCCTTTAGGAATGGGACATTAGCCGCCTGCAGGCTAAGACATTCTTTTGCTTTCAATTGTGGTTCCGAATAGTATGTACTCAGTGAAGTGACCACTTTAGATTTCGGAGTGGTTCGCTTCTTCTTAAGGGTCTGTTTCGTGGGGAATTCATAATCTGCCTATGCGTATTCTCTAGTTTCTTCTAGCCAATTTTGCTTGCATGGTATATGTTCCTTTTCCCTCCTCTTTCGTTTTCCTTGTATACTCCTTGTATACTCTAGGGCTTGACCCTTTTTTGTCTTTATACTACTCAACTTACTTATCAAAAAAAAAAAAGTTGTAAAACTTTTGAGGAATATTGATTATGTTTTATTTTATTTTATATTTTCTACAACGAAACTAAATACTTAAAAATCATTACTTTTGCGCCCATTTGACCTGAAAATCCTAAAAGGAAAAATATTAAGGAAAATAGTTTTTTCATGTTTGGTTTCACCATAAAAAATATATATATAATAAAAAATCTTTAAATTTTTTTAATCCTTATACAATAGAGAGAAACAAATAAAATGAGTTTTGAATAAACACATAAAATTAATTTATTAAGTTTAAACTTATTTTTTATTTTCTTTCCTTCCACTGTCCTCTTTATTTTCTTTCCTAAGTACTTTCCAGGTTTCAAACGGATTAGTGTTTTTTTTCCTTCCTTAGTATTTTCTAGGTACTAAACGGAGCCTAATTGAAAACTAAAGCAAAATAATGTTCATAATCCGATTACAGTCAACTAGGAGTTACCTGGGCTGCCTCAATTTCTGCCTTGCTTCTGAATCTCAGAGGAGAGTGGTCGTAACATACAAACGAACATCAAATCCGACTTGGTATAGAAGGATTTATGGCTTTGCCTGGATTTAAACAAATCAGCATTCAAGAAAATTTCAGCAAGAGAAAATAAGATTGAGAAAAAAACTCTTTACCTGAATGCCAAAACTTCCAAAAATTCTGTCTTAACCTGTAGAAAAATAAACAAGTTATTTAGGTCTAAAAAGGTCTTACTTAAACCTGGTTAGTTCTCATCATGCTTAAATTTCACAAAGTAACACCTCACCCACCCCTTCAAAAAGGGAGGCATAGGGGTGGGGTCCTGGTTATAAGTTGAGGACAATGATACATCATAACTAAAAAGTGTTTGGGCCTGTCAAAAAAAAAAAAAAAAAAAAAACCCGAAAAGAATGTAAAACTTATTTACCCTAGTCTCATCGATCAGATTGGCAGCTGTGCAGATATCCTCACCCTAATGATTGAAATGTTGAATTCAGAGTGAAGAACAGAACCTAAAAATTGCTCAATTCAAGATATTTATACAGGTACGAACCTCATTAACAACCCCAGTAGGGAGCTTCCACACCCCAGTTCCCTTAAATATGCCATTTTTTTCCTGAACCACCAGAACCTACCAAATGAAGTAAAATTAGAAGGCCACGCCATCAGGATTGGAGAAAACCTGAAACAAATAAGCAAAAAATGAAGAAGGGATACCTCTCCTTTACTATTGATAACAAAAGCACAGATGCCTATACGATGTGAAGCGTTTGCAGGCAGGGAATGAGCAGTATTGGGAATCCAATGTGCAAGCATCAAGTAGTCTGGTTCAGCATGATGGTACCAAAAGCCTTGCTGTAAAATTTTTGGCAGAATGGTATTGTGAAAAACCAATGAAACTACATTATAAAAGGGTATCTATGCATTCTTTTTATAATTATGATCAGTTCTTAGAAACATGCAATTACCTTAACAGCAGCTTCGACAAGATTAGCATGTTGAATTGGCAGTTTAATCCACACGCCCCTTGTCCCCTGAAAATATTAATTTGTATATCTATCCATCAATAATACCATTCTTTTTATATCATCTACTCTAAGAATTGTCAAGTTGATAGGTACCAAAGTGCAATAGGAGAGCCCCAAAAGACCGGCTTGATAAGCGGGAGAACCCCTGCTTAAAGAGATTACCTCTACTCTCTCTCATGTAACCAATGCCGTATTTATATCATTACCTACCCCTGTAGGCCGATCGTCTCGAGGACGGCTCACACTTTGTATAGCTTTCACTACGGACCCTCTCTAAGGGCTTGGTAGCCCTCTCCTGCTATGCACCAGCTCTCAATGAAAGCACCAATGATAGATACCCAAGCCCTCACAGAGAGTTTAACCCTGTAAAGACCGGCTCTGATACTCCACACCGTGGAAACTCCGTATCATTGCCCATCCCCTATGACGTCTCACACCGTGATAAATTCCTTCACTCTTGCACTTCGAGGCATTATGTAGCCCTTCCCCGCGACGCCGCACCGAATGAAAGTACCACGATAGGTACCAACGCACAGGGAAAGTCAACCTAAAGACGTAATTCGATTAGTGGAGAACTCACAAATTTAAGTACTAATTCACTCGCATGTTGAACCGATGGGTCAGGATTACATGTCCTCAAGATGTGAAGATTAGTTTACAAATTTCTCGATGGGAAGAGAAATTTAAGATAAAGCAGCACCTTTGCCTCCATTGAGAATGGAGTTTCACAACACAAAGAGATTAGAATCCATAGGATTCTTTATTTCTACAGAAACTCCTCCAAAGCTGTCTGGGGTTCCAGTGAGTAACTCGATTTGTTGAACATGATCCTCATCCACCATCATTGAACCAGTTGACCCAGACATGATTCTGGCTAAACTTTGAATCAGAGTTCTTGCCTTGACTCCTGAAAGAACACAGAGTTGAATGATAAGCGATAACCAAAGAAATAAATAGAATCAGAGATGAATTCCGACATGGGAATAGTCCAAAATGTCTGCAAATTTTTCTCTGCCATCAAACAAGACCACAACAAGAAAGAGTCTTCTTCCACCCAGTTTTTTAATTCGATTAAACTAGTCAAAAAAAAGAAGCCCTAATTGGATCTGCAAGTTTTGGCGGCTTATAAAATATTTCAAATCAATAAAAAACAAACCCGCCTCCAATTCCACCTATTTAAAAAGGTATGGGAAATTGGACTGAATCATAAAGGTTGAACTATTCTTACAGTAAAATAATGAAGGAAGAACGAAGAATCATCATCAAGGATGAGGAAAATACCTCTGTAGAAAAATGGAGTTGTGTTAGTCTTACAGCCTTTAGTTGCAGAGAGGAAAGGGAGGAGGCTTGTGCTTCCAAAGTGGTGCATGTCCTTTCCCAGCCAACCAATCTTATGATTTATGCTCTTTCCATCACCGTCGTTATAATATGAATAATGTGATGGAATAGCAATGAATCTCCCTCGTCGGAGAAGATATCTTCTTGCATTATTGAATCCTCTGAATTTGATACATATGGGTGGGGTCGTTGAAGAGTTTTTAAAGAGGAAAACCGGGTGTGCAAGTATATGTTTAAACTTTAAGGACTAAACGTTCAATTGCTCTGTTTTTTCTGGAACAATTTCTTAATATTTGAGTTTTAGATTGAAATACTTCATTTGAAAAAAAAAAATTATAAAATTAGTTTGAAACCCAAACTAATATCTAAAATAATATGTTTGGGAGATTTTTATCAAATGCCGCTATCATTTAACGAGTATATTTGACTTTTATCAATAAATATTGGCATTTAATAACGATATTTGATAATAAATTTAATTATCGCTGCTCTACGACAATAAATATTTAATAAAATTTCAATTATCTATTCACGACAATGCAAGATTCGCCATCTTCTGACCTTACATAACTCAACGCATTAATTTTATTAGCTCGAATTAAAACTAATTTTATAATTTTTTTTTCAAATAAACTATTTGAGTCTAAAATTCTTATATTTTATCTTCCAAATAGATTATGGGTGTCTACTTGAGAATAGTTTCTAAAAACATAAAGAAAATTACTTTGGTATTTTTTAAAAAAAAATTGTTAAATGAATTTAACGTTTTTTGTGTTTTTTAGGATAAAAAAAAACTATGAACCAAAAGTGATATCTTATTTTTCTCATTTTTGAAAATATAAAACAGTTTTTTAAACAGGAACTAAACTCATCGTATGTTTTAAGTTATTTTTTATAGAACTTAAAAAAACAGTTTTTTTATTTTTTTATTTATAACTTTAGAAATATTAAGCACTTTTTCAACAATTTGTTTTTAGTTTAATTTTTTTTGTTGGGTAATCGTTTCCGAAAATGCAAAAAATAAAATAAAACAAACATCAAATAATTTGAAAAGGAGGTCAGTCCAAGTTGTGAAGGTCATCGGAAAGGTTTTATAACTTGGAAGAATTCAGAAAGTATTAAAAGTACTCATTTTGAAAATCATAGCGAAGTCTACCTTTTGATTTGTTCAACTTCCACGCCTAATTTCATATACCGTTTGATTTATTCAACTTCCACGCATAATTTCAAAGCTAATAAGTCTTTCCCAACTATTTAATGTTATATTCCGCTTCTAACTTACTTTCAATTGATAGAAAGTTCGAGGAAAGAAAATAAATTTATTAAATAAAGGGAAAAATTGTAATCAATCATTTAACTTTACTTTGCATTTAAATTCGAACAGTTTATTTTAAATATAACAACTTTCTACATAAATTTTATTTTTATATCATTAACTTCATTTTAATCGTAGTTTCAAAGATCAAACAATATCGTTTCATCGTACACGCTAAATACAGAAGAGAGGTGTCTCTGAAGCCTGTTTTCTTGTGACATAAAAACAAAATTCATAAAAGACACATATTTTAAACAAACTTTTGTTCAGTGATTAAATATAAAAGCTATTAAAGCTAGATTTTAATACTAAATTTCCCTTAAATAAAAGCAAGGGTAACTTTTTTTTTTTTAAAATAGAAATTTAATTGATTCAAACTAGCAATACATTCAATTGAAACACATACTCAAATTCACTAAAAACATTAAAGGATGGTGTAACATCCAAGTTAATAACACTAACATAATGACTTGACACAAAGTCTATTGTTTGCACCCAAATTAAAATTTGGCTTGAATCAGAATTGGGTTAGGTTTAAACCTAAACCCATGAGTAAAAGTTCAGATGGAATGGACCCATATCCATTTGAGTAAGCCCATATAAAAGTCCAATAGTAGTTTTGAAATTTTTTTAAATTTTCTAAAGTCAAATGAGACTTCTTTTCAAATATCAGAATTGGCAAAGAAGGTGGGTAGTTATTTGTAGATATTACATTTCCTAGAGGAACAACCCTTCTTGATGCAAACGTGGATAAATTCCTTGAAAAACATGGAGACTTTGGTAGCAAATCAAAACACTTATAAAAGGAGGAGGACCAATCAACTTATCAACAAATCAAAACTTAACAACAATGACAATCTACTTAAGCAAGTCTTAGTTTTTCAATCAGCTTCCATTCATTTCAACACTCTATTCCCTAGTTTTAGCCAAGTTTCTGTCAATTTTCCAGCACAATATTATTTCATTCCTTCATAGTCAAATCCAATGTTTTCTTTAGCAATTCCAGTATTCTATTTCTAAGTTCTATTCAAGTTTTTGTCAATTTTCCAACACTGTGTTATTTCATTCCTTCCTATGAAAATCTAATATTTTTCTTCAACATTTGATTGCTACAATATGTCCATTCATACAACATTTTCTACTTTGATTATGGGGAACTATTGCAATACCCCAAAATATGTCATGATAGTTTTATAACATGTTTAGGGTATAATAAAAGTAAAAATATATTTATTCCGAATAAAATAAGGCTAAAAATAAAATAAGCAAAAATCCGGAATTTATACAAAAACCAAGGTTAAATTGGTAAATTGCCAATTAAGGACCCAAATGACATAAGAATAGAAGATTGTAAGCCAAAGTAGGGTTTTGATAAGTTGAATTGAGAATAAAAATGAAATTGAGGGCCAAAGAGTAATAAAAAGAAAGATTTTAAAATCAAATGATAAGACAAAATTTGTCTCTCATTTTGGTCTAGGGAAGGGGAGAGCAACCTAATAAGCAGAGTAGTACGAGAAGTACAAGGCAGCAAGAATATAAAGAGAAGAAGTGCAGTTGAAGATCAAGAAGAAAGAAAAATGATAAAAGTACGGATTTTTGTACACTAGTATGGAAAAATCAAACCATATAATGCATTTTTTTTACTTAATTCTACTTCAAAAGAATCTCTACTTATGATATTTCCATGTTGCTGGCGCTTTAAACTAGATTTGGAGTTGTTTTGGTTTGTGGTTGATTTGGGGCTGTGCTATAATCCATATGATTCCCCAAATTAGATCAGAAATTCTCCTAACCTATTAATTGTGTAGGATGAGGTTAAACCATAAGTCTTCCTATATGTTTTGGGGAATTGTTTGGTTGTGTTTTGGACTTGGGTCAAGTTGATCGTAATCCCCACCCTGTAAATATTTGACATGGAAATATCGGGTTTTAGGGAGACTTCACAAAATTTCCAAACTCCATGTTTTTGTTCCTGATCATAATTCTTCGTCAACTCCAAGCCGATGTTCTGGGCCCCATGGAATCCTTTGAGTATGGAATCCATCCATATATAGCTTGATTATATTGGAACTCATATTAGGTCTAGATATCACGAAAAACAGTAGGTCTGCTGGTTTTGCTCATAGTCACTGTTCATGGGAAGCCTCCAAATTCGAACGGTCATAATTTCTTCGTCCGAACTCCGTTTCGGATGTTCTTGAACTCTATGGAAAGCCCTTTGAGTCTAGAATCCATCCATATATATATTGATGATATTAGAACTCATATTAGGTCTAGAAAATCATGAAAAACAGTAGGCCCTACTGGTTTTGCTCGTAGTCATTGTTCATGGGAAGCCTCCAACTTCAAATGGTCATAATTTCTTCGTCCGAACTCCGTTTCGAATGTTTTTGGACTCTATGGAAAGTCCTTTTAGTCTAGAATCCATCCATA
Source organism: Tetrastigma voinierianum (assembly GCA_016808115.1). NCBI lineage: Eukaryota > Viridiplantae > Streptophyta > Magnoliopsida > Vitales > Vitaceae > Tetrastigma > Tetrastigma voinierianum. The sequence goes on from JAEQBH010000821.1 coordinate 2,531,046, forward strand.
TATAGCTTGATGAAATTGGAATGATAGTAAATAGCTCATAAGCATACATGGCAACCATAGTTATTCATGCATATAACGTGATATGAAAAATGCAAAGATACGACAATGATTGTAAATATCGTGACATATGATTACCGCGATGACAATAATTATTCAAGTAATATGAGATATACCGAACATAAAATACACATGATTGTCTACTTAGAACGTGGTAAAGGGATGATGGGCATGCCTATTAGGAAAACAAGTCTCTGGCAAAGATATCGACTACAGCTGGCCCCTGCTTTGGTCATTACATTTTCGCCCTTATAGATGGTCATTGTCTCGCACAATGATAACAACGCCTTCGGGCCCTTATAGACCGCTGTTTTGTATAATGAGTACAACGCCTTCAGACCCTTATTCCTTTATCCATTTCTAAGGTTTATGCAAGCATGAAACATAAAACAAATGACTTGAATTTGACATACGAAATGTATATGAATGTTGATAAGAAATGTAACATGATATGAGAAGTAAATATGAGATATGTATAAGCATGTTTAAATAATATGATATGTTAGATGTATATGCATGTGTATAGAAGTGTGATGATCTGTGTTAGTGGTCGTCCACGAAGCTTATTCCCCACTAAGCCGCAAAGCGAAGACGGCCATCCGTAGTACGGAAGCAGCAAGAAGGCTCTATTAACCTCATCGCCCCAAGGTCAAACACATAGTTGTGATGCCCACCTAAGACTTTTGGTCTATTTTGTATATGTAGAATATTCTTTTTTATTATTTAAAACAAATGTAAAGTTTGTATAAGTCAAACACTCCTATTGTATAGGATCTTGAATAATATATTTTGAAATTTCGGCTACGTAATATATCTCAAGATACATGCTTGTTAGTGTATGAATGAACAGGTTATAGTGTACAGGTAAAATGAACAGTGACACCCTCGCCCTACATTGTACGTGGGTGGCGGGTTGGGGGTGTCACAACTATCAAGGGAGCCAAGGAGCCTACGTAGTCTGATTAGAAGTTTGATCTTACAAGCCATTTCAAATTGGAAACACTTTAATTTCTTGGCACGCTTACACGCTTTTTATTTTGTATGTTCATGTGAAAATAAAAAATCACCATAATATGTTTTTGACATGCCCAGTGAGACCTATCTTTGTTGAAGATGCCACCAAAGAAGTAAAATCATTTTGGAGTCTCGTGACTCAGATCTTGATGCTACAAAGTTACATTAATATTGAGGGACTAGTTCCGCCTTTATGGTAACAAGGAGAAATGCATGAAATTTTCTAAGAGGACATGCATCAAACAACCTAAGGTGCAAGAGGCGGGGAATGTGTAATGTGGATGTACCTATTCATTTCCTAATGCTAATAGAAATTTCAAGTATTATCGCGAACCGAAGAACTGAATTTGGTATCGCCAATAAATATCTTACAAATAATGACTTCACAAACGGCTTTGGCCCCACTCAAGTCAAAATTATGGTTGAAAAAACTAAAGCCATAGCTGATCATGCCCAAGCCTTGATAGTTGCGATAGATGAACAGGCCAAAACAATAACCGAGTTGGCTAAGGCTGTTACAGAAGAGCGAGAACAACTATCTTAGTTGTGAGGGAAGATCTTATAGGCGATCTCAAATATTGTTGGACAACAAAGACAAGGAGTTGCTTTTCGACCTGCAAGGCAACTATCTGATGAGCTCGGGGGCAGTACCCCAAGGAAGCAGGTGGATCTCACTGCTCACCTATACAGGTTGAAAATTGCTATCTTCCTTCCCATATGAGAGATGATGGAACTTTGACGAATGTCAATGACAAACGTTCTAATCTTATTAGAACAATTGCTCCTCGAAGGTTATTTGCTAACACTAACCCCGGTTACACAACCTGGAGCCTAAAATGAACCACTTCCTTTAGTTAGAGGAATGGGGGGCACTATTCAACCACCCTTAGGGGAAGGTACTAATAAAGGGCAGCAAATTCACCAGCCTTTTAAGAAGCCACCTCTACCACCAAACTTGGAGGTAGTAAAGGAGGTGGTATAGAAGCTATACGGGCCAGGCCTTAGACAAATTGGCCACCTATAATTCTACAAGTTATACTTAGAGGCAATAGATAGAGAGAATCCTTACCCAAGGGGGTATATAATTCCTAAATCCTCTTTATTCTCTAGAGATGATAGACAATTCACCTTGGAGCATGTGGCTAGATTCATGGAGCCCCCTAAACTAGGAGGAATCTTAAGTTACGCACATGTGCGACCTTTATCCGAATTACTTATGGATACACGTGGCGGCCTGCTCAAAGCAGTATACCATTCAACTTCCTATTTATATAAATAAAGACACCTTCCAACCTGTGGGTGATGATGGGATGCTCATCCGCAACCACAACTTCCACCAATTGGCTGAACTGGTAAGTGCTGATTGTTAGCACGTAACTACCAGTTTTGTGTAGTTATTTTCTTCTAACTCCTGTTCTTTTTTAGGTTGTGGCCATCGAATATAGCCGCTGCTTGCGAGTTTCGATCCAGCACAGATGTGGCCGAAGCGCGACTTTATGCCTGGTCGGTCGCTTCGCATCATCAAACTTTGAACGCTTCTCTAGCCAAGGCAGAATCTTCGGCAAAGCATTGGGAGAGAGAGATCAAAGATGGTGCAGCAAGTGTTATCCGAGCAAAGAAAGAAAGAGACGAGGCCAAGCAAAAAGCCAGGGCGGCCTAGTTAGTGGCTGTTAGTGATGTGCCTTAAGGCAATAGTGTAATTGTTATTACTTTCATATTTCAATAATAAAGAGGCATTTCATTATCATCTTACATTTCTAATTTGGTGATTTACTCCATGAATAGTTGATTCCACTTATGGTCATCAAGTGTGTGACTTGATAGTAGAACCCTGGACTTTAAATGGAATACTATTCTAAATTGTCCCTGGTCGTTCATTATTAGTGGAGCAATAATGAATTAAGACTAGTATGAAGTTTGATTGATGATCATGTTCTACTGATCATGCATATTGATATTAAGTCCACTCATGAGTATGTGTTGGTGAACATTGTACTGGATCGACCCATCATGAGAATACTACATGGATTATAAGTCATAAGTACTTCTCATCATAATAATGTATTCTTTTTGTCTTTTGACCTAACACCACCATAGGTCCCTACATGAGGAGCTTTATGTTTTGAAACAGTTCAACATCATCTGTAATAGGGTGGTAATACAGACTGTAGTTGGACATAGAATAAATCATGTAGAGGGACATGAGTGGATGAAAGGGATTTGTCCCTCATTTTAGAGAGATATCCGTGGGCCCCTCGACATGTGAGACTAGAAATTGCATGGCCTTGTTCAAATGAATTAATAAGGGTTATTAATGTCATTTGTATTATCAGTTTACATGGAGGTTGAGAAAATTGCATGATTGAACTTTACAAGGGAGACATAGTCCATGACTTGTGTTGATGGGATATTGTGAACAAAGGGACTTCTGACATTTATTATGGATTAGGTTATCGGGGTCGTAATGCCTTGCTAGATAAACATGATCCGTGGGCTCGAAATGGGCTTTTGAGCCCACTGCCAACATTATGTGGACCTATAGGGTCACACACATAGAATGGATCGAAAACCAACCCTTGGGCCTAAAATTGGTATTTAAACCCAAGGTATCCCTATGCGGATTGATTCATTCGTTTTTCACAATTGAGAGAGGCGGCTAGGGGTTTTCGTGAGACTCAACCCGGTGCTAGCACACTTGTATCTCTCGGTTTCCAAAGAAGGCTCCTTCGTGTGGATAGCTGTAGAGGATGGAGTGATCTGCTGATTCGTGCCACGTAGGGTGATCCGGAATCAACAAAATTTGTATCCTATATTCCTCCTACTGCCGTTGTCAAGCTACTGCAGTATAGTGGTCTAGGGTCGAACACGGGGATGAGTTTTCATCCCACAAATGATTCGTATCATGATTCAAAATAGTGAGGCTTTCATTTGGATTTTTTTTGGATTTGGGTAAAAACAGAGGAGATTGGTTGTTCACTAGGTAACTGAAACAGTTTAAATTAACGTGTGAAATGGTGACCTTGAAGGCTTGGGTCACTAGCTTGATAAAATGGGGTTATTAAGGTGTCCTCGAGGTCATTTCCTCGCATTAGGGCAAATGACATATAGTCATAACCAAAACGGATCTTTGTTTAGCTTTAAAACTAACCCTTAAAAACCTCCTATTTGAGTTAAAACAAATCTTGAGCATTTAATGTTCCAATAGTTAAACATAGCATTTAACCTCATTTCAATGGCTCGTAAATGACATCTAAAGAATGTCAGTGCATCTACCATTAAGAATGCATTGAACCCTAAAGCATGACAAGTATTGACCAAAAGAAACATGTTAAATAGCATTTAACCCTAGTTTGGGAAGTTTGGAACCAATAATCTGATACTGTTCCATTTAAAAACAATAGGGGACAACGCGAGCCACCAATAACCAAGCTAGCAACCCTCTCTTTCAAGGCTTTGAGGAAACAGCCAAAGCATCCTTGAGTTGTCATCCTCCAAGGGGTGTGTTTGAAAGCGACGAAAATGAGAGAAAGAAGAGAGAAGAAAAAGCGTAACCTAAAACAAGGCTATAAATTTCTAAAAGCTTGATAAAAAAGTTAGAGTTACAAAAGCTATAAGGTGGCTTATTGTTCGCTGGACCAAAAGACATATACAAAATTTATGACACGATTACCAAAGGACTATTGTCTAACTCCCAGCACAATTGCCATGAAACTTTGTTTGCTATTTTTTTACAAGTATAATCGATTAAAAATGGTTTCCTTAAGATCGGATAAATTTCTTTCCTCGTTTTGATCCATGATTTGCAAGTGCACAGATCGAACAAGTAATAAAGTGGATTTAGTCCTTATCGATCCTGACGTAGATCTCAAGAATTTTCAATCAACTACCCTGACTACTCAAGCTCTATACTATTTGGACAATGATAGACAATTTGAATCTGTTTTGAAAGCCTTAAAATAATGAAAATTAAAAAGAATTGAATTAATAACAAATGAATTGAATACTGTAATAATAAAATAATCAATTTAGATTGAACAGTTGTCTGCAAAGAGCCTATTGAAAAAAAAACTATTGTGAAACATCAATTCCTTCAGATTTAACTGTAATTTTAATGAGCAGGAACTACGCATTTAAACTAGTCCAAGGAATATGAAAGTGCAATCGATCTCTCCAAACTTTATTATTCATTATCTAAATCTTGACTGCTTTTCGAAGACAAGGGTTAGATAACTACCTTAACTGGCCATTTTGTTCGGTGTTTTTCTTTTCAATACTTCATACCCATTAACCCGGATCAAACCTCGAGCTCCTAACCTTTAGTCATTGCACAGATTTACACTATACTGGTTTCTCGTCCTCAAAATTAGAACAACTTATTCTTTCCTTGATTAGATCCTTGCTAACACGGGATTGAATTCACTATTCGAATCGAGGCGAACTCTCTGCATGTTTAAATTGATAAATCGTTCAACTCATTCTCGTCTCCAAGTGAAAAGAGGATTTATCAATTTAATCACACAGAGCACATTAAATCACCAATAGCAGGTTCGCATACCGTCCACGAATTGCTCATTACTCTCAGGAATGCCTTCCCTGTGTCACAGAGGGCCTCCTGGAAATCAGAGCTCGAGACAACTGCTATGGTAGGCTTATTAATCGATATTGGGATTAATTCCACAAAACAAACAAAACTAGCAAGTAGATTTACAAACTGAAGTTCATCATCGATGAATAAAATTATGCAGGAAAGATAATTTCTGACGATAGAGTCATTTCAATGGAAGTTGGGTTTCTAAATTACTGATTACACCATACATTGGCTTGCTGATCAAGAAACCACTATAATGAGGAAACTGGTGATTCGAAATCCAAAATTTGTCTAGAATTCAAAGAACTGCATGCTAATTTGAAGAATATAATTGTGATGAAGCAACTTTAATGCTAACGTTAGATCCAAATTTAAAAACAAAATGCAAACTAATCTAAAAAAAATAAAGAAAACAAATAAGAGCTCTCCCCCCTTTCAAAGAACCCGTGACCCTCTCTTTCTGTCGCCCGAAATGCCGCTCCTCTCGCAAATACATATTTATGTGGTTCAAGTCATTCCCACTCGATGCACCTCTTGACTCGGTTAACCGCCCGCTTGGTTATGTTGATGTCGCACATCAATCACACGCTTACCGCTATCTCGCCTCACGCAGGCCCTTGCCTGGTCGCGACATGTCTTTGTGAAACCGATGTCGCGATCATTACTCGTCGCACCAATTCTTTGTCTGATGTCGCGATACCATCGATCGCCGCAGAACCTCACCTCTTTGTATTTGATGTCGCGAATCTTCCGGGTCTTTCGCACGGACGCAGTCGCTGACTCCTTTACGATGTCGCGACCCTCTCGCTCTATGCTTTTGTTGTCGCTGATTGTTTAATGACGCCGCATTTCAAGTCTTTGTAGAACATGTCGCCACAAACCGTGTGTCACTAATCTTCTTTTAATGTGAATCGATGTCACACCACCGGCGATGTCGCGACTTCTCACGAGCGCAATCGATCGCAATTAATCGAAAGTGATGTCACGAATTCCTTCCTTGCGTAAACTAATGTCACGATCGCTCGATTTAGTCGATGTCGCGACCAGATCCGCATGTCGCGACTTAAATGTTCAGTCAATTGTTTATCTTATGTAGAAACTTCTTTTTAGTGTCGCGACTTCATTGTCCATTGTATTGGGTTTAATTCTGTCGCGACCTCTGAATGATGTCGCGACATTATGTCTTCTTCTTCATCAATTCCTGGTTGTCGACTTTGAGTTTCTTCACGCCTGTACCGTTTTATCTTCGAATTAAGCCATTTGCGACCGAGCTTAGAAGTCAGAACCTTAATATGTATTTCGATTGTCAAAGGCTTCACGACATCGATCCTTTAATCCTTTTTTTTCGCCTCCCGTCGTAATTTTCTTCACCACATCAGATCATTTCTGTACCCACATTCGCTCCTTTTGACCGCAATCTATGCTTTCTTTGAATTCCCCGTCGACAACAAGCTTGGTGAAGTATTCCATATTCTCGCATAACTTCACCTTTTTAGAATAAAATAACCGTAGTAATGACCTAAAATAGATGACTTTTAAGCTCATCAAACTCCCCCCAAATTTAAAATTTTGCTTCGTCTCTCAAGCAAAGAAAAGAAAGATTTGTCTATTCCTCAAACAAAGGACATTTTTTCTGTTTTGTTCTCGCAATTGCAACCAATTTAATTGAAAACTAAAATTGCATTCGCTTATTGTACATTTAGCTTCAAGTCCAGATAAAGGTTAGTTTCTACTCAATCGTGTACATAACTAAATTGTCAATTTGTTTTATAAATGATAGTCAATCGATCCCGTCGAAGAATGGTGTTCGCTCTCTTCCTCAATTCTTAGTGAGTCAGTTAACCCTCATAGGCTCTTCACAAGTTGATCCTTTGAATAGTTTCCAAATTCCATATGCTTGTTGTTCATATTGATCTCCACTAATGTAGGTAAATTCCAACCTTCAAGATCACTGTGTCTTCGTGCTTGTAAATGTTAAAGCTTGGGTAATGGGCAGGGATAGATGGAATTTTAGGTTAAGACTACCCAAACTCTTTCTTCTTACTTAACCCGTCATTCTTCCTTTCCTTGTAACTTCTTTTAGTCGATTTCCCCCAAACTTCATCTTGGTATTTCCTTTAATTCTGTGTTTAAAACTCATTGTCTAATTTCTTGTATTTCTCATTGTTGAACTCTTTCTCCGGCCACTTTTCGTAGAAAAAGTCAATTGCTCCCATTTTTTAGGCTTTCTAACACTCTTAGCGTAACTTCGGGTTAGTAACTCCCATACCGCTTGGCATTGTGGCAACTGAAAAGTTGAAACACCCCTAAGAACTTAATTGTTCAAGAGAGTTAGGCCACAAGACAAAACTTTTTCCTTTAAGCTTTCTTTTCTGTTGTTTCCTCCTACCTTAGATCTGTCCTTCTTCACCCCTTTCTGTATTTCTCTTTTAGTTCTCCAAAAATATAACTCCCCCAAACTTCATTTCTTCTTCCCTCCTTGAGTTTTTGGGTAATCAGAGGTTCTTTACTGGATGATTAGTTATAAAGGATGGTCAGATTTAAATTGCTTGTTTTGGAAGATGTGGATCATTTCTGCTCAAATTCTAGAGCTAGGGTGTATGCAAAAGCATATAAATAATGGTGGCTAGAAAGGCTCAAAGTGCCAAGGGATAGCCTCGCATCATTTCTTGTTAGTCAGATACTCTAGGATTTCTCCCTGATCAATAATCTAACAAGTTCTAGAACTTTTCGTTAACTCGTGAATAACCCTAAGGATGTCCTCGACTCAATTTCCCGCTGATGAGGATTTATTTGATCCTGTGTTCACCAATTTCTTTATTAACTGCTTATAATTCAACCCAAAAATCTGCTTCATTCCTTCATTTGTATAACTTTCCTTAAATTCGGGACTTATTAACTAAATTCAAATCAATAATGCAATTGTGTTTCAATTCAATTTGCGCCAACTAGCCCTTATTTTTCAATTTCATTCATGCCCTCGATTATGCAAAAATTTCGGTTCTTTGAGAAAGAAATGTAATTGATGGTTTAATTCCTAAACGTAAAATAACATAACATTTAAACGCAATCTGGATCTAATGAACAACCAATTTGTCAATCAACAAATTCTATCTGGCGCATCAAATTATTTCCAATATTGTACACCTCCTTTTCTTACAAATGAAATCAGAATCAAGTTCAAGAAAACCCTTTATTTCTTGATCTAAATTCCTATATCTTATTTTTTAAGGTTGCGCTCCTCGCTCAAAATTTGGCTCACTGCACCTTGAGCTCCTCCATGAGTGATTCGGGCAAGCATTGTTGTTCAACAAATTGGTTTCTCTCCTTTCTTTTCTTCGAGCTTCTCTGGCTGATGGGTTCTAATTAACCCTTCTTCCACCTTCTTTCCCATCAACCACTTTTTCATTACACATCGTTTTATGGAATAAGGAATCGAATAGGCTTGTTTTCCGACCTATCCATTCCATAAACTGTGTTCATAACCTCGCTCTTTCTTTTCTTCTTTTCTCCATCTTCCTTATTTTCTTGTTTATTCTTCCCTTGTCTTCCCGTCCTTTTATAATGATTTTAACTTCTCTGGAAGAATGAGGTTATTTATTCTTCTTTTTAAGTTTTCACTATATGTATTAAATGACTCGATTCTTTTCTCTTGACGCTTCCGATGGAAATTTTTTAGAATGAAGTAATGAATATTAAAATATTTTCCCAAATCTCCTCCTCGACTATTCTCTCTAAATGACCATTATAAACCAATCTGCTCATTCATCAATCAATCAAGCTTCATTAATTACTATCTAATTCCCCGATTGGAATAAATGTTACCAAAACAGAAAGGTTGAATAAATTTGTGTCACATTAAATTAGGGAAAATTAAAAGTTGCCCAAATTGGCAAACTTTCCTTTGACGTCGCGACATAAATTATGTGTGGAGGACAAGTCATCCTCTCACGCGACAAATGTGCATCCATGACATTATCATGTTGTCAATTTACTCAGCCACGACATCTTTGGTCGCGACCTCATTCTTCTCTTCCTTCAGTATTGACTCAGTCACGACATCAACTTACGTTGCAACATCATTTTCTGTAACGATAAATTTTTGTCACGACCTAGATATGCAATTGCCTCAATTTTAATGAACGCATACCTTTCACTATTTATCAATATGTACCTCAAGATTTCACTAAATCTTTCTGCCACGTAGTTCAAGTATGTATTTATTCAATTTTTAAAGAATTTCTATAGGGAAAGGAATGCTCCCCTTTTCCCGCTTTCGTTCTCTCTTCGCAAGTCAGCTGAGCACTGAGCCTGCTCCTTCGCCCCGAGCCATTTATGCATAAGCACTCTGCAAAATTTTCAGAAAGGATTTCATTAAACAAAAATTAACTTCTCAAGTACTAACTAATCATTATGAATACTAAAAAAATAATCAATGTGAATTATAAAAAATCAAAGTCTAAAATCGAATTAAATTTAAATCCAAAATCTGGGTTGCCTCCCATCACCGCTTCGCCTTTGAGTCCCATTTGGACTCATTGCTTTGATTCTTCTCTCTAATGAACCACTGAGCTCTTTCCTTTCTTTCCTCCTCGCTTGATAATGCTTAAGCCCTTTGTCCATCGACTTTAAATTCTTCCCCAAGATCGCCTTAGTGTTACTCCAAGCCCAAATGTAGTGCTTGACACTCACTGTGTATGGTCCAATTTATCAGATTTAATTTTCCAAAATAACTTAATCTGGGAGCTAAACAGAAAGAACTGATCCCCTAACTCCTTCCCTCGAATCCTTGATCATGCCATTTCTTTGTCTTTGACTGTGTTATCCTAGCATTACCACAGTTTCATTTCACTCTTCCAAAGCTCATTCACTTGAAGCACCTCTTCCTTCGCCATTTTGAAAATTAAATTTTAGTTTCTGATGGCCCAATACTAGCTTTGTGGCCCAATTCAAGAGGAGGTGACATGGCTTGCCAAAAACAACTCTCAGATGGGACATTCCAATGGAGTTTCACGTGTACCCCGTAGCTTCCCAAAGTGCATCATCAAGCCGAAGATCAATCCTCCGCCAACTTACGCCTTTCCATGATTCTTTAATCTCCCCTGGAAATCTCCGCTGCCCATTAGTCTCGGGATGATGTTGTGGCTCATTATATGTTTGATCCCATACCCGCTCATTAGCTTTGCAAATAGTTTTGCTGCGTAAATGGCTTCCGCACACTAATGATAGTCCCGGTGTTCCACCGTCAATATGTTCTTTGCAAGAAACTCACAACTCTGTGATAACATCATTCCTGGGCGTTATTGCTTACACCCATTTAGAAACATAATCCACTGCTAGCAGTATATAGATTTCCAAATGATTGTGGAAAGGGTCCCATAAAATTGCCTCATACATAAAAATTCGCACCACCAATATACTTCTAGAGTGGCATTTCATTTCGATGTCGAGATTTCCAATCTTTTGCATCTATCACATAATTTGACCCATTATGTATTACCCTTGAAAACAAGTAATAATAAAATCCCCACTGAGCATCTTATGAGTCGCTCTTTCTCCGTAAAATGCTCCCTTATATGGTGATGCATGGCATCTGGTCACACTCGCTTGCTCACCTTCTGCACACATCTTCTCTCTTTTTTTTTTATAATCATATTCCCACTCTCTAAATAATGCGGATCATCCCGCATATAATACCCGGGCTGCCAGGGCCATGAGCTTTTTCAAGCAGGCCAACCGTATGAACCACTGCTAAGTAATCTCACAATATCAACATACCATGGCATTTGAAATGACACCGAAATAGTTGCTCATATGGGAAGTTCTTTAGTCTTATCTCCTCCTCTTCTCGCCCGATTTCTTTCTATTCGACAAGTGGGATCGCCCATCACATTTGTCACACCCCTTTTTATCTATAATTTACGTATCAAACTCTCGTAATAAGTAGGGCACCCACCTTATCAATCTTCGCTTAGCTCTCCTTTTGACAATAGATATTCGATGGTCGCATGGTCTCAGGTGAACTATAAATACGGGATCCCAATGTATGGCCTCGACTTTCTCACAAGCAACTGGTGGATAATATCTCCTTTTCGCTTGTGGAATAGTTTTCTCAAGGGCCATTGAAGGTTCTCATGAAGTATAGTATATGGCTCAATATTTTCTCTTTCTTTCGCCTAACATGCCCCATCAGGAAATCACCTGCGATCACACATTACTCGACTCGATCCCATTCTCGGTAGCCACATGATAGGTGTCGAACCAACTGATCTTTACTTTAAAGGCGCCTGGGTGGTGGAATCAACAAAATGAATCCAGGTCTTTCTCCAAAAGAATTCGTGACAAGGTTCCGCTGCTTTTGAGAAGTTTTCGATGAATCTCCTACAAAATCAAAGATGCCCCAAAGAAACTCCTTATCCCTTAATTGTGGGAGGTGCCAGAGCTTTGATTATGGGAAATCTCTGATCGGGTCCACTTCTGTACTGCAGCGTAAATTTTGGCGACCAAGAACAATGCCTTCCGCTACTCGAAATTAAGATTTTTCCCAATTTGCTAGCCGCCGTCCTCGCATCTTTGAAGTAATCGCTTCCAAAAGTTGTCTCGCATACTGTTCAAAACGGACCTATTAATCGCGGAAATCATCCATAAAATTTCCATGATCCCTCAACCAAACTGAGAACATCGACATCATACATCTCCCCTGAAAGTAGCGTAGAGCATTGTGATGTACCCCAAACGGCATCCTTCAAGGCAAAGGTACCATAAGGGCATGTGAACGTGGTCTTTCTCGTCCCTCCCAATTGCAATCTGGTTGTAGCCTGAATAATTCATTCCAAGAAACAAAATGAGGGTGTCCCGGCTAGTCCGGTCCCAACATCCGATCAATGAAGGGCAAAGGGAAATGATCTTTCCCCGTTACCGTATTCAAATCTTCCCCGTAATCAAATTTTATTACCTCCATCCCTGGCCACCGCCTGGCTGGAATTTGACCATTTCTTTCATCATGATCACGCAGAAATCCAATTCTCTTCGAACCACGGACTGGCTAACCCAAGGACTCACCGAAATCGCATAGATAAAACCAAAGATTTAACCATTTAAGCACTTCCTTCGACTACTTTCATTGACCGATTCACTCCTTTGATGTTCAACATTTGGCTTTCAGATTTTCTTCCAAAGAAGATTTGTGTTGCATTGATGGACTGATACCTTTTAACTCTTCAATAGACCAAGCTTATAGACTCCCGATGATTCCTTAAAATTTCAAGAACTCTCTGCTCTTCAAAGATCACCAGTTTAGCGTAGATTATTACCGGGTTTACTTTCGCGCCTGTGTAAGGTTACTTAAACGACTCGGGCAATCTCCTTTTAAAACTAGCCCTTCTTATTGGTTTCGATGAAATTTTTTCTTCACTTTTGTCTTCTTTTTTTCAACCCATTTTGTTCAAGACTCATCACTTTTTCAATAGAACCGTCAGGCAAACAATCAATCAAAACCTCAAAATACTGAAATTCATCTCTTCTTCATCGATAGGAAAGCTGGGAATTACAATCAAGAAAATAACTGTGAATTGTTGACATACAAGACTTATTGACTTGATATTTTCCTTTCTATGTCTGCTAAATTTCTAAACTTCTGATTAAATTGAAATCACCCGCTCTTCTCCAACTTCGAGAGTGCGAGACCCTCTGCATATCGATTAGCCGCTTCAGCTTGCAAGGAATGGCCTTCCTAGCGCTAGGGACTTTATGGAATCTTCTCTTTCCATATCCAAGATGATTTAAGTCAACCTGAAAATAAACTTTCCCACCTTTACTAGCACATCTTCAATGATTCCTTCAGTTTAGCCAGTGGTTCTATCTCGCTACTGAGGGTACGTTAGGCTGGAGTGCTTCTCCCCAAACTTAACTTCGCAACGTATCAGGCATTAAATTGATATCGGCACCGAGTCACGTAGAGCTTCTAAAAACTCAAACTTCCAATGGTGCAGTGGAATGGTGAAGCTCCCGGATCCTTCATCTTATGGTAAGTCTCTCTTGATCAATAAAGATCGCAAGTCATAGCTGTCTACAATTCCTTTTCAAGAATCTTCCTCTTCGTCAAGATGTCTTTCAAGAATTTTGCATAAAGTGGCATCTAAGTCACCACTTATGTGAAAGGTATACTGATCTCCAGCTTTTGAAAGGTTTTCAAAAACCTTGCAACCGGCTCTCTATCTTTGATTCGGGCAAATTCTCCGAGGAAATGGACTCCGCCTACAGATTGCTATGGGTTTTCTTCTTGCTTCCTTCTTCTCCTGACAACCGTTCCTTCTTTATTTCCTTCTCCAAGAGCCAAAGATTGTCCTGCCTTCATCTCCCTTGTTGCTTCATCTGGCTGTATTTTCCACCAAGTCTCTTCCCACTTCAGCCGCACCCATGCGCCTCGGATTCTCTTCGTGTCACCGGGAAAGGCATCTTTATCCGGGGTTTTACGTGCTTCTGGGTGGCCAATGTCTCTATTTGTGTCTCTAGGTTCTTAGAGAGGCATATTGTCTTCAAAATTTCCAGAATTGGTACTTCGAGGCTTCCACTTCGCAAACTTTTGTTCATGGAGATTTAACAAATCTTCTTGGTTGTCCCCTTATGAATTGAAAAAGATTTGATCTTCAAATGGTTGAGCCCTCCTCTGACTATGGTACTCATTTCTATTTTCACCTCTCGCTGGCCGCAAGTAGAACCTCGTGGTCAGCGATATCCTTGTGGAGGATTCTGTCCATGCTCTCGCCTTGTGAGGCCCCTCCACCATATGAAAATTTCATGGTTCCTCGTTGTCAAGGATAGTGTGCCATGTGTCAGATTCGTTTGAAATGATAGCTTCTCGCCCCCAAGTACTTAACTCCTCAAGATCATAAAAACAGCTCTTCGCAGGTGGGTACATCAGCACTCTCCTCACAGTTCTCTCTCGACCGCCTTCCTATTTCATGAGCAAGGTGCACCTTCCTCTCGCTTGTCCATTCTATGCATGATGGCATCCAACTTTGCTCTCCAATGTCAGCCATTACCTTGCTTAGCTCCATGACTTCTTCCTCCGCCACTCTTGAAAACTCTGATGGAGCTTTCATATTGCATTTCGCCAAATCCTCAATCAGATCTCTTGCTTCTTCAGCACTCTTACGTTTGAATGCTCCACAACATGAAGCATCAATAATGCCCTTAGATGTATCATTCAAGGCATGATACACTATGTCCATCCGGGGTCTTCAAGTTCATTCCATGCATCTGACATCTTTTTCGCAACCTTTTGAATCTCTCCCATGCTACATAAAGGCTCTCATCTTCCCCGCGGAACAAAATTATTTCCTCCTTCTCTCTCGGGAGGTGAGTGACGGGGGGAAGAATCACCTAACAGTTTTCACAAGCTCCTCCTGGCATCAACAACCATATGGTAAAGATTCATACCATGTGGCCAGATTCTTAGAGAAAATGGGGAATAAATGCAATTTTAGCGACCTCCTGGGCCTCACCCCATTCAACTTCACTGTTTTCCATCCCGAGAAACCTTCCCGTGCCCATTTCAAGGTCTTCAGGGATGACCAAGAACTCGTTGTTGTCAACCATCACTAGTGCCGGCTTCTCGGCCAAAGTTATTCCGCATCAACCGTAGGCCGGCCCGACGCAGAGTATTCATCCCGACACAGGTCTCCAAAATCCTCCATCAGACGTTGGATTGGAGGCCTTTCCGCCGCCGTTCTTGTTCTTCATTCTCGTCTTGCCTTTCATCTCGCCATGACTGAGTTTTCGCCTCTTTGTTTTCTCTGCTTTGAAAGTGTTCTTCTATCTAAAGATTCATTCGAATCAGACGTTGTTCTCGTTTCCTTATGCATTAAAGTTTTCCCTTAAATAAAAACATACTCACATTGATAGGATTAGTCAAGCCAACAAATATTTTCAATTTGGCTTGTTAAAGATTAGTGGCTAAGTCTAACCACTGCTTGAAAAACTATTTTTGTTCTTTTTCTTTTAAATGTCCAAATTAGTATTTCCTTCTTTCGTCTGAATATTGATTTACTAGACTCTTTCGGACCATTTAGCAATCGCGCTAAAAACTTGTCTCACTGACTAAAAGACATATACAAAATTTATGACACGACAGCCAAAGGATCATTTGCCTAATCCCTAACAATAATTGCTAAGTGAAACTTTGTTTGCTATTTTTCTTTACAAGTATATTGATTAAAATGGTTTCCTTAAGACTGATAAATTTCTTCTGTTTTGATCCACATGATTCCCGCAAGTGCAATGTGCCTAACAAGTAATAAAGTGGATTTTAGTCCGCATATCGATCCCACGTAGATCTCAAGAATTTTCAATCAACTACCTCGACTACTCTCAAGCTCTATACTATCTGACAATGATAGACAATTTGAACTGCTTTGAAAGCCTTAAAATAATGAAAATTAAAAGAATTGAATTAATAACAAAATGAATTGAATAATAAAATAATAAAATAATCAATTTAGATCAACGCTTGTTCGCAAAGAATGTTGGAAAATAAAACTACTGGGTGAAACATCAATTCCTTCATATTTAACTGTAATTTTGCTTTATGAACCACAGATTAAAACTAGTCCAAGGAATATGAAAGTGCAGCTGGATCTCTCCAACCTACTATTCATTATCTTAACCTTTGACTGCTTTCTTTTTCACACGCTGGTTAGATAACTACCTTTAACTGGGTCGCCTGTCTTCGGTATTTTCTTTCAATACTTATACCCATTAACTGATCAGAACCCGAGCTCCTAACCTTTAGTCATCGCGACGATTTACACTATACTGTCATCCCTCAAAAGAACATCTTATTCTTTCCTTGATTGCATCCGCTAACACCTGGATTGAATTCAGCTATTCTAACGAGGCGAACTCTCCGCATGTTTAAATTGATAAATCTTTCAACCTATCTCTCGTCCCAAGTGAAAAGAAGATTTATTAATTTAATCACACAGAGCAATATTAAATCACCAATAGCGTGTTCGCGATACCGTCCACGAATTGCCTATTACTCGTGAATGCCTTCCCGTGTCACTCAAAGGGCCTCCCCGAAATCAGAGCTCTTTGCCAATCCGCTGGCGGGTAGGCGACACCGATATCGATTAATTTTACCTAAACAAAACAAACCAAAGAAGTAGATTGTTAACTGCGGTTCATCATCGATACAAAATTATGCAGAAAGATAATTTCGACGAGTAGAGTCATTTCAATGGAAGCTGGCTTCTAAATTATCGATTACACCCATACATTGGCTTCATTGACTAAGAAACCACTGTGAATGAGGTGAAACTGTAGTTCGAATCCAAAATTTGTCCGAATTCAAAGAACTTATTAAGAATTTGAAGAAATATAAATTTGCATTCAATTAAACTTTAACAAATTTAACGCTCGTATCCAAATTTAAAACAAAATGCAAACTAATCTAAAAAAATAAAGAAAATTAAAATATTACAGGAGCCTTCAAAGAACCCATCTCTCTTTCAAGTCGCCCCGAGTCATGCTCCTTCAAAGAGCGCCTACATATTTATGTGGTTCCTGGGTTGGGCCCTAATTTCGACGTGCACCTCTCGACTTTAGTTAACCCGGCCCGGCTGATACAGCAGAGATGCTCGCGACATCAACTCATTGTTGCTACTCGCTTGTCTCGCCTTTGTCGCATAAGCCCTCGTTGGTCGCTACATGTCTTTTGCGAAACTGGCGTCGCCGATCGCGATCGCTGTCGCGACCGCTCTTTGGTTCGATGTCGCGATAGCCTTACCGACATCGCCAATTCTCACCTCTCTTTACTTGATGTCGCTGACATTTTGTCAGTCGCGACCTTCCGTCTTTGCAACGATGTCGCGACTTTGGCGATGTCGCGACTCGCTCTATGCTTTTGTTATCGCGATCGCTTAATGATCGCCGCGACCTCAAGCTCCTTTGCAATTGATGTCATACAACTGTGTGTTGTCGCGACCTTCTTTTAATGCAACCGATGTCGCGACCATCGCAGTGATGTCGCGACTCACTGAAAGGATGTCGCACTTTCCTTGCAAACCGATGTCGCACGCTCGATTCAAGAGTTGATGTCACATCAGATCTGGGATGTCGTGGACTTAAATGTTCACCAATTGTTTATCTTCCGTAGCAACTTCTTTTAGTGTCGCTAATTTCATCGGGCCCATCAGATTGGCGACTCTCACATGTAATTCTCCGAATGATGTCGCGACATTATGTCTTCTTCTTCATCAATTCCCGTCAGTTGACTTTGAGTTTCTTTCACGCCCAGCTCGTTTTATCTTGAATTAAGCTTCATTTGCGACTGGAGCTTTGTAGTTGTAACCTTAATATGTATTTCGATTGCTGAAAGGCTTCACGACATCAGATCCTTTAATCCTTTTTTCGCCTTTCACGCAATTTTCTTCAGCCAAGCATCAAGATCGCTCGCCCACATTTTTCTCCTTTACTGCACTTGCGCTTTCTTTTACACTCCTCACAGACAACAACAGAAGTATTCCATATTCCTGCACATAAATAAGCCTTTTTTAGAATAAAATAAATCAGAAAAATGGACTGAAAATAGATGACTTTTAAGCTCATCACTTATATAGCCATCCAAAATGTGTGAAATACCAAAAATACCTAAAACATATGATTACAATAGGGATAAGATGGGAATTATACAAAACGAGGTCGCTTTGGAACCAAAACAATGTGGGAGATTTCATTATGCTGAATTCCTCACATCATATGAAATTTCGCTTATGATAGCGGCCGCTATCATAGCAAAAATACAAGGCATAGCTAGGCCTCCAAATTTTTCGCTATGCTCAAGAATCCTCGCTATGATAGCAATTTCGCTACCTAGCTTAAAATCTGTGAATAGCGAAATTTTCGCTGTGGTTGCGAAATTTTCGCAATCCTTGCAAAATTTTCACAATGCATAGTGAAAATCCTGTAATCCCTGCATTGCTTCCTGCATCTTCCATTTCATCAGTTCCACTTGACATTTCTTCATTTTGGCTTGATGAAATCACCGAGAATTCTCAACATTCAAAGACCAATACGACAATCAACTTGAAAATTATGACTGAGGCTCGCAAAACCTGCAAAATTACCAAAAACAAACTCGAAACGAAATCAGTGGTACTAAGTGGACTAAGATGTCAATTGGCGACCACATGATTAGTACGCAAAAAGCACTCAAAACCTATCTTAATTAGGACTCAAAATAGCACTTTTTAGGTACTAATCATCTGCCGCGCCTTTCAATTCGACAAGGAGGGTTTGACGCAAACACGACGCTGCAGAACAAGGATCTTCCAATGAGAATAAGGTATTCTTCTATCCCTGAACATCTGATCATATCACATGGATCCCTGGTCGGGTTAGAAAAATGCAAAAAATTTAATTTTTCCGCTGTGTATGTATGCTTAATTGCTAGTAGGAACCCAATAGTGTCTACGTCAACAGGAGATGCCAAAGCTACCCCTTGAACTTCACCCCAAACACTCAACTAGAAAACCAAAGCACCTACTTGTGAAACTAAACCATCCTTTGTCCCATCTAACGGACAGTGAAGTCAATGACTCCTAGCTAGTTAGCTTAGGGCATTAGGCTTTGAAAGGCTCCTTAGACTGTGCCCAGGATTCCGATTGAAACAACTCACTTATTTATCTCTTTTTCTTTCTTTTTCATATTTTTGATTTTCTATTTCTATTTCTTTTTTTCTTTTGTTTTTGCTAATGTGGGGCCCATTGGCCCTCTTTATTGAGGGGTCCCAACACTATGGGAGTTAAGGTCTCTCAAGGTAAGTTTAGTTTGAGAAGAAGAGGTTGAGACCTCAATGTAAAAATGAGATCTAGTGTGTGTGTGTGCACAAGTTCCATTAAGAAGTGTTTCCTTGACAAACACGAAGGCTCTACAACCAAACCTCCCACAACCACTAGATACACTCAATCTTTAGATCACATAAATGTGATGGTATCCTAAGTTTTGGCCAAATAAACAAACTTTTGAAGCATAATGTCTAAGCATTCTCCAAACAGTTATCAAGCACCAAACCAACTCACATGAGACACAAAAACCACATGAAAAGACGGGTTCAACAAACTGACCAACTAACCAAGCTAAACTAAACACAAACACAAACATGTATAACATAAGACAATAAGGAAATCCAAAGTTGATTCTACCACAATTTGTCCCCCTAAACTTGAACAAAACATTTCCCTCGATGAAATAGAGCATGTAAAACAAGGAGAAAAATAGAGGACTCCCATGAAGATGATCAAGTTAGATCATCCAGTTTCTCTTGCCTTAAAACCAACTTTAGAACTTCCAAAAACCTAAAAATCACAACTAAAACAAAATGAAACAAGATAAAGCATGAAAATTTATTCAAAAACAAACTTAAAGCTAACAAAAAAAAAAAACTAGAAAATGGAGAAGAAAACATTACTAAGCTTAGGTTGCCTCCTAAGAAGCTGCTCCATTTTTTTAGAGTCTAGCTTAACTCATCAAACTATGAAAAGAATGTTGACTCCCCCCCTCCATCCGCTCCTGTGCACCCATAGCTGCTCAATTAGTAACTCGGGGCACATCTACGCTCATTTTTTTTTTTTGAAATTTTTTCTGCTTATTTCACAATGTTATCTTCCCACTTTATTCAATCAACAATGTACTCATCCACCTCGAACATGGGGGTCATTTTTTCCTTTTAAAATTCTTCATGCATCTCACCCCATAGTGTCATCTCCGAAAAAGTCTCAACAACTTCTTTTCTCATCTCATTTGGTTATGGAGAAGTTGACTCTTCTTCTTCCTTTGCAACTAACTCTTTCAATTCATTTGCATCAACCTCTTCTCTTTTAAGCTCCTCAAGTTATCCACCATTCCTCAAGGTGATATCCTTTTTGTTATCCACATCTTCTTTTTCCGACTTCACCTCAAGAATGCTAGGGAAACTCCTTTGTTGTTTCTCCTTCATGTGTTGGGCATTTAACTCTTCTATACTCATTTCCTTCATATTTGGATGTTGTTCTATCTTCAATTCAGATTGAGTATGAGAAATGGCCCTTGGAGTCATTATCTCTTCCAAGCTCTTGAGTGGTATGGACCGAAATTGAACTTTGGCCTTAGTTTCCTCTAAGAATTCCGCTTGAGATGTAACCAATTCAGCTCGTGACTTAGCCAATTCAACCATCGAGATTGCTAGTTCATCCACTTCATTTTCAAATATTAACTCCTTTTATGGAGATTGGTTCACCTCCTCCAAGAAGTTGGCTTTAGAGGTTTCAAATTTAGTTTGAAATCTTCTCCATTTAGTCATGGTTGCCTCTAGGTTTGTCATCTTCTCTTGCGGAAGTTGACTTATCTCATTATGGGTGTGAAACCTAGGCAAACCATTTTGTACATAGTCCAAATCAGCCATTGATCTTTCATTTTCAGCTTGAACCATGGCCAAATTAGCTTGACCTCTTCTCAATCAGCCATGGTTTCCTCTAAACTTGATTTTGCCATTTGAGCTCGAGAATTTTCCATTTTAGCCCTTAATTTAGCCAATTCAGTCATGGTTGCTTCTAGGTTTGATCTTTGGACTTGTGGAAAATGAAGAGTGTTTTCCCATAAGAGGCTTGGGTGATGGTCCCATCCAAAATTATAATTGTTCAAGTATGGGGTACCTCCATACTAAACATGACTCATAGACATATGCCGCTCATTAGCCATGTGCCTTGTTCTTAGTTGCTGAGTAAGGAGGGTCATTTCAATTGTCAATTCCATGAAAGGATCCATTGTGATTTAATCCTACAAAAAAAATTCAAAAGTAAAATAGACCAAGAGAAAATGGTTATATACAACTAAAATAAAACAAAATAAACAAAATAAACAAAATAAATATCCAAAGTAAAGAAGGACTACTTGATATCAATATTAGTAAACACCTAGTCCTCGACAACAACGCCAAAAACTTGATAGGCTCGAAATGTGCTACATAAAATATGTGTATCTATATGCACAAGTGCACACGTCGCCTCAAGTAATATAATAAAAGTATGAATATCGTCCTATGAGGATTAGGTTACTAATTAACGGAATTAGAATAGTCTAGCCTTATTTGAATTAACACAAAGGTGAATTTTAAATGGAAAACAAACTAACCTAAAGAAATCCAAAACTAAGGTCTCTAACATACAAAGTGAGAATGTAATTACAAGAAAGCCTATGATTTTGATTTCATAACAAATTCCCATGGTGAGATTCAAAATGGTCCCAATGATACCTAAATCTATATTAATGGTGGATTTCATCTAAGCGCAAGTTATTCATTCTCAAGTGATAACAATTTACCTTTGGAAAAGGTTATACTATATCTCTACCTCAAACCATCATAATTAAGGATGCATTAAGCATTAGAATCCATAAAGCTACATGTAACCCACAAATATCTTCATTCTATGGTGAAACATGACATTCTATTTATGGTCTAACCTAATTATCATTTCTCAGTCTCAAATTAGGTCACAAATCATGTTAATGGAGATCAAACATCAACAAGCATGAAGTCTAGAATAGAACATTTAATATAATGAGATTCAAGGTTCAAAGATTTACAAAAGCACAACACCTTAGTTCATTATTAAACTACATCAAAAAACCCTAGAAAATGAGATTAGCTAATGGAGAGGAGAAATACAACCAAAGAAAGGAGAGAAAACATAAAGAGGAGATGAAATAGCCTATATGGAAGATGAAATGCTCAATCTTCTCCTCAAATCTTCCTCTTCTTTTTCAATCTTCTTCCTTCCCCCAAAGAGAGTTGTGCTCTAGTGTTTAGAAACCCTAGGGGCTTCCCTCTTTATAGCCAAGAGAACCCCCTTTCTTTGCCTCCACGAACTCCCCCCTTAAAAGCCCTGAGTTCCTTCTCTTATAAATCCAAAACAAGATAGAGATAGGACAGCTTCAGCAAAATACGGGCCTCGACATCCGCATCAAGTAGTGCGTAATCTGGCCACAAGACGAAGAAAATCGATGAGAATCAAACCACAAAGGCGATCCTTGTTTCTCCCTAAGGGCGATGGTCCTTTTCAAGTCCTCGAGTGCATCAATGACAATGCATACAAGCTAGATTTACCTAGTGCGTGTGGACCCTCTGAAGTCCCACTGGGTGCTATGACACGAGCCAGGGCTAAGAGATTCAAAGAAACCCTTCATGTTTTAATCCGAGATGCCCACGTGGAAGAAGCTCGTGTGTTCAACTCCAAATAGGAAACAAAGATGGTCCACGCCATCAAATTAAATCCGAACTTGGGTCAAGAGCCAAGGTGTTTTTGACTTGTTGATTTGCTGCTATTTTGGAGTTGATTTTCTATAGATTTGGTGTTGATTTGCTGCTATTTTGGAGCTGATTTGGTTCTGATTTGTTCCTGATTTGCTACTATTTTGGGAGCTTATTTGGTGTTGATTTGTTCCTGATTTGGTGCTGATTTGCTGTTGATTTATTCCGTATCAGGGTTGGATTTGATTCCTAAGCCTTATCCTAGAATTATCTAGTTTCTTTTTTTTTTAGTGTGTTACTTTAGGAAAAAGTATGTTAGTTTCCTTTCTTGTTTTTGGCCAAATATTTGCTTTCCTTGTGGCCTAATATTTAGTTTCTATTCTTCATATATTTGGGCCTATTTAAAGGCTTATTATCCCTACTTTCTACAAGTTTTAAGCATTAATAAAATTGAGAGTTTAAATTTCTCTTTGGTTCTTTAAAGAACTCCTTGAACTTATCGGTTATTCTATGGCATTCATCAAGACTTATCAATCGGATCCCCATCACCGATTGTGGTGTCCTCACATATACCGTTCTTGCTCAAAGCAACGGGTCAAGGTCATCCATCCAAGCCGACGCTAGAGCGGTTCTTCCGAGCTAATTTGATCACGGCTCTCCTCACAAGTTGACAGGGTTCGTATAAAAAATGAGGATCTATTGGAACTTTCAAAGCCAACTCACGCTCTAGCGTGAGTGGACTCACTCCCTAATGTGAGTGGACTCATGCTAAAGCGTGAGTAACTCATGCTTAATCCGGAAATTTGTCCCTTCACTTCTGATTCACTTCCCGATGTCGTATCTTGCTCATCCAGACTCCGAATCGTGCGATCTTAGAGTCTACGGAAAGCCCTCAGAGTCTAGAATCTACCATGTCAATGAAGAAGCCATGGGAGGACATCATGCAGACAAGAATATCACATGTTTTTTGCGGTTGCATGATGAATTTGCCGATTTTTCTTCGATTTCGCTCATTTTCGCTCAATAGTTGGCCTAATAAAAAAAATTGAGAAAATAGAGCATTATGACACTTATTTATCTTATAAAACCACTAAAACCTGAGAAAAACATGGGGATAAAATGAGTATTTAAGATACACATTAGAGCCGATGAGATAAATAAAAGCATATAATATTTATTAAATAAAGAATAAAAAAACTTAATGCTTGGATTTTTGTTAATGGCTCTTCACATGTTAATTTGATGGGTTAGAATAAATTTTAAGTTAATTTTATTAAATAACCTTAATATTTTTTACATCAACCTTAATATTTAAAACACTAACTAAGCATTACATTTTCTTTTTGTCAAAGGTGTCCTAAACGGGCCCATGCACACACTGAAAGAGCTTGTAAGTCATATTACACTCAAACTAATTCTCATACAAGTTGGGAGGTGCCACAAGGATGGTAAAGTTCTACCATAGAATACAGTTGCATTCCCAAAGTTCGAACTCGAGACCACTGGTTAAGTTAGAAAAAACCCCAACCATCTCACCTACTTGTTCGATGGTAATTAAGCTATATATTTTGAGTCAATAAATTTAAGTAATAAATATTAAAATTTACTAAATGCCTCCTAAATCCTCTAATTATGAATGATTTTTTTTTTCCTATTTTTATAATAATATTATTTAAGCAATGCTTTAAAAATTGGACCGATGAGAATGACTAAACCAAAAAAGTTACCGATTCACAGTTCACTGATTGAATCGACGGTCAAATTGTGATTGAACCGGTGATATCATGAATAGATAATTAATATATTATAAAAAATAAAAATAATTATAAATGGATTTGACTGGTTCAATCTGCTCAACCAATCGTCGTTCAAACTTACCTGCTAAAAAAAAACAGCTTTTAACCTTTGGAAATGTATCTATTTTATTATCGTCACGCTTCAATCGACGGACGCACATTTGGTCCGATTTTTAAAACATTGGATTTAAATTGATATATAGGTTATTATGTAGTGGAAAATGTTCTCATTATTTATTATTTGGAAAGCTCTCAAATACAACTTTTTATCCTTTTTCATGCCTAATTATTTCATGGAAATTCAATGTTTGCTTTAAATATGAAATATAAAATATAAATGCCCTTCTAAGATAGGCCTAATCCAAAGGTAACCCTTTGTGGTGAAAAGAAATTTTAATTTTTAAAGTAGTGCAATAGAGGCTAGGATTGCAACTTGGCGGTTAACTCAACCTGACTCTATGTTTAAGACATGCTTGGATGCTAATTTTTGTAATTTGAGTTGGGCTTGAGTTCAATTTTATCAATTCGATTTAAATTCAGGTTAAGCTAGACTAATTGTTCAGGAAACCTGACCCAACCCAAACATAGGTGTATAAATATAAATCTTATTATTATTATTTTTAATCATTAGGACATTTCCTACTTCATAAGCCATCACCATTCGACTATTTTCATTTCTACATTCATTTGATTATTCCATCACTATTGTGTTATCATTATCATTCTTCACAAACCATTTTTTATTTTGTTTATTAAGGTTTTTGGTTTGGTCAACTACAATTTTCCAAAGTCGTGTATTTTCATTAATCTCAAAGTTAAAAAAACCCAAAAGGTACCCCTACAATCTCTTTTTCTTTTTCAATAATTGACTTCTATGTTATATTCAAACGTTTGATGCTGAGAAAAATGAGAAAAAAAAATGGTGTTTTGAATCCTATTTTTTTTTAAATCAATAGGACTCAAGTGCAATCTTGTTGATTTGACTTTTTCTTTTCTTTGAAATGTTGGTAGCGATTAAAGTAATTTTTTTTTTTACTTTGAATGCTTTTTAAATTTGGAAATGCTATTATTAAACTTTTTTTTTTTTTTTGTAATTCAATAATTTTTTTTAAACTCAACCTGGCCCAATCTAACATAACCCGATCAATATAAAATCAACATGAGCTTAACCCGAGTTTCATAATTTTTGTTCGGGTAGGAAGCTGAGTTGTGCTATATTCAGGTTCATATATTTCATGTTCGGATTTGACTTAGGTTGGCTCTCAACCCAACCCAACCCAACCCAACCCAACCCGTATGAGTTGTAGCCCTAATAGAGGTCGTTAGTGTTTGTAATTTTTTTTACTCATTGTGACTATGTAGATGTTTAGTCATTTACTTCAGAAAGCTCAGTTTATATTTATCTTAGACTGCAGCCTAAACAAAGCCTGGTCGAGGATATCGTGATGTCGCTACCCATAATTCATAATTGGTCTTTAAAGAGAATTCCTGGGTAAATGCAATGAAGGGACCATAATAAGAAAAATAGAAATTTGGTTTTTCATATAAGTCAAACATGTAATAAAGCCACAAAAATAAGGCAAACATGCGATGAAACAATAAATCCATTTTTAAGTAAAAAATACCCTTCATATGGGCCCACACTGTTAGAAGCTTTCTTTTCTTACAAGGAAACAAAAGATGGGGGAGGAGAAAAAATTAAAAAAAAAAAAAAACAAAAAAAAAAGGAAAACAATTACAAAAGAGAAATAAGGTCGATCAGAAACGGTGAAGTCAAGTCTCGTGAGGAGTCACGATCTCCTTCAAACAGATTCGCCGCCTCCTTCGGTGCTCGAAGAAAAACACGTCGAATTCTGTCTCCCAGGATAAAATGACATACGAGAAGCACCTCAGCACCTTGATACTACTCCGACGAACTAAAACTATGATCGAAACTATCACCCCATCAACACTCTCAGACAATACCTAACCGAACTCACTCTTCCTCTTCTTTCACACAAAGAAAACTCAAAAGGAAAATTATCGACATCAAGAGAAGCCTCAATTCCTTTATAGGAATAAAGGTGAGACCTCAATTCTTAGTAGTTTCACTTGGCAACCAAACGTTTGGGCTCCTGCAACCTTTAAAGTCCTCATAGATTAAATGGCATTCATATCTGCATGAATGTCATTCACTCCAACAATTCCCCACATGAATGACATTCATGACCAAAGTTCCCAAAGACTGGGTGATAGATTTATCAGTTGAAACCTGCATAGGAGAGGTAGGTGCTACCCTTTGGAACCCTTCCTCAGAGAAATATGCTTACTCCCACTAACCAAAAGTACGACATCCTCGAGCTATTTTTCCATTAGTAACATGACATATTGTTCCACATGCGAATCTTCCTAACACATTTCAAGCCACTCTTTATGTCCATTTTGGCCATGGACATGTGTGTGGTTCTGCAAGATTTTAATATGAATTATGCCCTATTCAATTCCCTATGAAGCGGCCTCACTTCACTCTTACATAGGTGATCTCTCTATAAATTAAGAGTAGCTCATGTTACTCTTCGCCAATGCAAAGAGATCATTAAAAACATAGCTTAACCTTCTTATGAGCATCACTGTTCATCACAAGAATGGGCACGATAATATCCCCACAAAGGATTGTGATCCAAGTCTTTACAATTTAGTCAGTTCCTTCAACCTGTGATCTGGGATCACCAATCAACTAGGTTAGGTATCCATTTTGTATCAATTTTGTTCTTTACGTGCTTTAGTCCCATTTCGATGACTTTTTAACTAACCCTTTTGCTTAACCCTTTGTTATTGGATCCACAATGTTATCCTTAGATTTTACATAATCTAAGTAAAGATACCTGGCTGAGAGTAGTTGTCTAATGGTATTGTGTCTACAAATCTAATATGTCTAGATCTACCATCAGATATAATGCTTGTACTTTACCAATAACAGATTGACTGTCACAATGTATGCATATTGGAGGCATCGACTTTGGCCACCTTAGAATGTCCTCTAGGTAGTGGCGTAGCCATTCCGCCTCTTCCCCACATTTGTCTAATGCTATAAACTTATATTCCATTGTGGATCTAGCAATAACCGTTTGTTTTGAAGACTTCCATGATACTGCGGCACCTCCCAATGTAAAGACATAACCACTATGGGATTTTGAGTCTTGAACATTAGATATCCAATTAGCATCATTGTATTATTCAAGTATAGCAGGATATCTTATGTAGTGCAATTCTATAGTCACGAGCCATCAGAAGTATTTTACTAATCTCTTATTATTCCTTGCCTATGGCTAGCTCTGTGGATTACCTATGTATCTACTCGCTTTATTAACTCGTGATAAAGCAGGTCCGGTCTCATAACCTATTAAGTACATTAGATCGCTCTATCACCCCAGAGTATTATACTTGAGAAACACTCTCTCCTTTATTCTTCGACAAGCGTAGAGTTACATCTAACGTGTTTTGATAATGTAGTTATCCTTATCAAACTTCCCAAGAATATTGTCAACATAATGTGACTGACTTAGAATGAGTCCTTCTGATGTTCTTTTGATTTTCCCAAAATTACATCAGCAAGTTCCATGTCTGTCATGTCAAACCTTGAGTTCAACATGTTCTTGGTAAAAGCAATCATCTTATCATCACTACCAACAATAAGCATGTCATCTACATACAAGCACACAATGACATATCCAAGTTCGTGATTCGAAGATACACACACTTGTCACATTCATTGATTTTGAATCCATGCGACATCATTACATTGTCAAATTTCTCATGCCATTGTTTTGGTGCTTGCTTTAATCCATATAAGGATTTTACTAGTTTACAGACTTTCTTTTCTTATCCCGGAGCAAAAAAAACCCTCAAGCTGCTCCATGTAGATTTCTTCTTCTAAATCTCCATTAAGAAAGGTTGTTTTCACATCCATCTGATGTACTTCAAGGTTTCTCAATGCAACAATTGTCAGCACCATCCTTATAGAATTTGCTCTCGCATGTGAGAATACGCGGTCAAAATAATCCAGCCCTCGCTTGTTTGTAGCCTTTGATCACAAGTCTTGCTTTTGTACTGCCAATTGATCCGCCTACTTTTCTTTTTTCTCTGAAACCCATTTGAACTCAAAGGTTTAGGAACTGTGGAAGATCCACAAGTTCCCAAGTAAGGTTATGTAAGATGGATTCAATTTCACTATTAAGTTCTTTCCACATGAGACCCTCTCAGAGAATTCCACTCCTTTATAAGTTCGAGGTTCCCCTTGAGCATGTAAGTCGAAATCTAGACCAAAAGATTTTTCTACCTCGTTTCTCTTACTACATCTAAAGTTCAACCTCACCAAGATTACTTCCATCTTGATTATTTTCATTAATAGTATCAAAAGCTCGTTTTGATGAATTTGGCTCTACTTTGGATTTACACGGAAATACATCTTCAAAGAAAGATGCATTCCTCGATTCCATTATGGTGTTCTTGTGAATATTCGGGATATTCAACTCATGAACAAGAAATCGATAAGCAACACTGTTATGTGCATAACCAATGAAGATGCAATCAATAGTTTTAGGGCCTATTTTCACATTTCATGGAGGTATCGCTAATTTTGAATGACATCCCCATACCGCAAGTATTTGTAGGATGGCTTTATTCCTTCCATAACTCATATCGAGTATTTTCTCTCGCTTTGTGTACCTTGTCCAAAAGGTAATTGGGCAGATAAAACGGCTTCTCCCACATGTTTCATGGATGCACTGTAACTAATTAGCATTGCATTCATCATTTCCTTAGAGGCGATTCTTACGCCTCACCCACTCCATTGGATTGAGGCGGACATAAGCTAGGTTTCACAGTATAATCCCATGTCAGAAAGCAATAAAGTCAACAAATGGTGATTTATACTCACCACCACGATCACTTCTAGTACTTTAATTTTCTCACAGTTGATTCTCAACTGCTTTTATAATCAAATTTATCGCTCATCCTTACTTTTGGAGTAAGTACACATAACAAGATTGTGCTACTATCCACAAAGATAATAAAATATTTATTACCTCTTCTTGTTTCTGTACGTTTCAAATCACATATATCACTATGGATTAAGTCAAGAGGTTCAAGCAGTCTTTCAACACTTTGAAAAAAAGATGACTCGGCCGGGCCATTTAACACAAGTTTCCTCATTAATTTATGCTTTGCATCAATTTGGAGTTATATATGATTTTGCTAATTAATTTACGCAATGTATCATAATTAACATGTCATAATTACCATGCCATAGATTAGATGACTCAAGAATATAAGCAAAAGAACTAACTTTATTCATTTCTAACTTAATGATAGTCATTACATTAATCTTCCACATACTGCCACTCATATACCCTTTTCCGACATACATTCCGCTCTTTGATAAATTTATCTGACTCAAACACCAACCAAAATCCATGACTATTCAACAAAGAACCAGACACCAAGTTCCTGAGGATTTCAGGTACATATAAGACATTTTTCAAAATCAGCTCTTTCCCAGAAGTCATCTTCAAGACCACCTTTCCGCCTCTTTCGATATCTCGAGCGTGGCAGAGTTCTATGAACACCTTTTTCTCCAAATAAATTGGTTCAAAGGTGGAGAACATCTTCATTTAACACACGTGGCGAGTATCACCAATCGTCAATCCACCATTCCTCGGGGGTTGACCCTACGATTCAATTCTCGAGACATCAGAGGAGGTTAATGTCGACACATCTCGAGATGTCATCAATCACATCGCTTCCTCGGGTTTGTTCCTCTTGGCAATCTACACTCGAAGATTTGTGACCTTGCTTCCCACAACAAGTACATTTCTCAGAACTTTTACTGAGACTCCGTGTCCCAACTTAGTGTCTTTTCCTTTCATTGTTTCGCTTTTCGAACTCGAACTCGACCATGTTCCACAAAGTTAGCCTTAGCCTCATTGGGATTGTGTGTCATTTTCTTCTAAGATATTATATTGTCTTCTTCGATACGAAGTCGAATAACCAGATATTCGATGCTCATCTCCTTTCTCTTATGCTTGAGGTAGTTCTTGAAGTCTTTCCAAGCAGGAGGCAGTTTCTTAATAATAGTTGCCACTTGAAAAGTTTCTTTCAACATCATTCCCTCAGCATGGATCTCGTGGAGGATTACTTGAAGTTCTTAGACTTAACTGACCACGGTCTTGGAATCTACAATTTTATAATAGAGGAATCGGCCTACGACAAACTTTTGGCATCCTCGGTTTTATATTTTCGATTTAGTGATTCCCATATCTCCTTGGCCGTTTTCTTATCTGTATACACATTGTATAGAGAATCAGTCAATGCATTCATGACGTAGTTCCCACGTAGTCAATGTTTCAAGACCACACAAGTTGATGACTTGATAGTCACGCTTCATCTTCTTTGAGCTGAGCTTCTTCACAAGAATCTTGAAGAGTTCAAGGTCGCTGTGTAGAACAACATCTTTTGCTACTACCTTTTGAAATTAAGTCCATCAATTTCTCTCGGTTTTTCCAAGTGAAATAAAGATAGTCAGCGGGTAGGCAACACCGGCTCATATGCCACGGTAGGGTTGCCCCAGCTGTGGCGCATGCGCTGAACGATAAGAGACCGAATCCAGTCCATTTATCTCGCAAAATTATGTAACATGTCAATTTTCCTATTCCCCAAAACCAGCCTACACACAATTGAAAATAACAAAAAACAGAGTATGCCCAAGAAAGATTAGAGGGGTCACAAACGGTCCCACTTAAAATCAAACTCCTTAGACAGAACGTCTCTGTAATGTAATTTTCAATTTCTTAAGACCACAAAGAAATTGGCTCAAACTTACAAAGTGAGTGTAAAGTTTTAGCCTAAAAGGCTTCTCTCCTTATCATATATTCCTCGTAGGGAATATCACAACTAAGCATGTAGTCTAGTGGTAGAGCATTCACCATTTGAGCTTTCCTTCTTCGTACTTTTGTACTAAGATTTCCCTTTAGTAAACCAACAAACCACTTGTTTGTTTGGTTTTATAAAGTTTTTTCTTTTAAAAAACGCTTCCTTATCTTCTTCCTTAAAAAAAAAACATTCCACATATTTTTTTTTTAAACAACCGACTTAAAAAGGGAAATGCAACTATTCCCCTTCAACTTATCTCCTTCTTTAAAAAAAACATTCCAAAGATTTTTTTTTTTCTCAGAAAATAGAATCAACCGAAAACTTTAAAAAAAAAAAATCCTTTTCTTTTCCCAGAAAACAAAATCAGCCAAATTCTTAAAAAGAATTTCCCTTTAGTAAACCAACAAACCACTTGTTTGTTTGGTTTTATAAAGTTTTTATTTAAAAAAACTTTTCCTCTTTCTCCATCCTTAAAAAAAACATTCCACTGATTTTTTTTTTTTAAACAACCGAATTCAAAAAGGAAATCGAACTATCCCCTTCAGCTTATCTCCTTCCTTAAAAAAAAAAAAACATTCTAAAGATTTTTTTTTCCTAGAAAATAGAATCAGTCGAAACCTTA
Organism: Tetrastigma voinierianum; assembly: GCA_016808115.1. NCBI lineage: Eukaryota > Viridiplantae > Streptophyta > Magnoliopsida > Vitales > Vitaceae > Tetrastigma > Tetrastigma voinierianum. The sequence goes on from JAEQBH010000821.1 coordinate 2,563,319, forward strand.
AAAAAATATATATATCCTTCTTTTTCCCTAGATAACAAAATTAGCCAAATTCTTAAAAAGAAAATTCCCTTCTTTTTTTTTCCTAGAAAAACAATGTCAGTCGAATACTAAAATTTTATTTTTCCAAAACAAAACCAGATACCAAAAAAAAAGGTCTCTGGAAAAAAAAAATAACCAAATCAATTTTTTTTTCCAAAAACAAATACTCATAATTTCCTTTCTGCCTTTTTTTTTTCTTCCCAAATCCTCCTCCATCAATTTTCCAGTGAACCAACCTTACTAGTTCAATTTTTTTCCCATGAATCTGTTTTAAGAATGTTAAGAGCTTTCTTTTCTTACAAGGAAACAAAAGATGAGGGAGGAGAAAAATACAAAAAACAAAAAAAATTGAAAAAAACAATAGAAGGTGATGATGCCTTTTTCAACCTGAATCTCAGCCGAGCGTGCCGAATCGCTGGGTCTAACTGAATCTCACATTGGCCTGGTCACTGTTTCCTGGACGCTTGGACTCCTCTCGCAAAAAACAAGAAATAAAGAGGATCAACCGAATCGGAACTGTCATTGGCCTATTCGCCGCTTTGGACGTTGGACTCCTCTGCAATAACAAGAAATAAAGAGGATCGATGGGGGCTCGCCCGTTGCCGCTCCGATGCCTAAGTTAGTACTTTCCTGTGGAAGAGAATATCACCGCTATAATGAAGTTTCAGGTATACGTTCGCACCTTTCAATCATGGGGTGGCCTGGTATTTATAGTATATGTTTTTCCAATTAGATGGTGATAAGGATTCTCTCTTATTGGATGGGGATTTTCTTTCCTTATTGTCGTCGACACGCTTTTGATAATTGGAAAGCGCTTAATTGGAATTATCCTACTTCCTTAGCTGGTTCGACTTACTGTGATAAGCGTAAGCCATCGTGGGAAATTCTCATCCTATTTCCTTTATCGTGAGATTTGGTTTGGATTTACAGGATATGAGCTCGCTTCAGCCTACTGGGATGTCATCAAGGGCCTATCAAGTAGTACCGCCCTCGCTTAATCCCGCTTAAAGCCAAGGCCTGGGCTCGTTGCATCTATTATTTCAAACCCATCGGGCTGCTCCCACTTTGGACTGTTTTGAGCGTAGGCGTGTCAGACGCTTCGATCAGGCGTGATATCCACGTGGCTACTAGAAGGGTTTGATTGCTCTTTATCATTTCCGCCAATTTGAGCCAAGCCGTTTCCGCCATCGCGCCTTCTAACCGAGCTACTGCTCCCGGGCCATTCTACCTTTCGCGCGATGTTTTCGAACCAGCCATTCTCGCTCCCTTGAAACCGGAAATGCAAGGCTCTTTAAATTAAGCCACATGGCTCTCGAGTTACATGGATCCGGCTACTACCTTCCTCAACCGAGCTACTGGGCCCGAGCCATTCTCGCTCCCGAGTCGCTTATACTTTTGAATCGAGCTATTCGCTCGGGGCTATTGCGCCTCCGAACTCGAGCACTGGTCTCCCCGCTATTCGCTCCCGAGCTATTTATGTTCTTCAACCGAGTTATTCGCTTCACCGCCAGGCCTTCCGAACTAAGCTACTTCGCTCTAGCGCTGAGGCCTCCCCCGAGCTATTGCTCTCGCAAATTGAGCACTGGCCTCGCGCCGCCTTCGAAATGGGCAGCTCGCAACCGAGCCGGCCCCGGGCGCGAGGCCTTCAGCCGCAGCTCGCGAACCGAGCCGCTGGCTCCCCCCGGGCGCGAGGCCTTCGAAATGGGTACTGAACCGAGTCAAGCAGCTTTGGGAGCCGAGGCCTCCCGATTTAAGCCCGCAACCGAGCAGCCTGGGCTCACGGGGTGCCGAGAGGCCTCCCGCCGACAAGTAAGCTCAGAATCCTACAACTGGCCCCGGGCGCCGAGACCTCCCGAGCCATTGCTTGCAAACCGAGTCGCTGGCCCCGGGCGCCGAGGCCTCCCGAAACGTTGCTTCCCCGTGAACCGAGCAACCGCTCTTGGCACTAAGGCCTCCTGCTTCTGCTTTGCAACTTGAGCAAATTGGCCCCGGGATCCGGTGGCCTTCCCGAGTCTTAAGCTCGCAACTCGTTACCGGGCTCCGGCACCGAGGCCTTCGGTCGTTAAAGCTCAGACCGAAACCGTTGAGCCCCGAGCCACGGTCCGCGGCTACATGGCCTCGCTCAACCGAGCCACCGGGCCCTGCTTACTCGCTCCGCGGGCCGCACGGCTCGCTCAAACCGAAGCCGCTTGGCCCGCGGCTAATCCGCCCGATCCAACCGGCTCGCGCTATACGGCCTTCCTGCTTGGCCAGATCTTCGGAACCGAAAGCCGAGGCTCCCGGCTAATCTCGCCCGAGCCGGAACCGGCTCGCGGGCGTATTGTCTTTTCTTTGAAAGCTTGGCCAGCTCTTCAAACCGGGAGCCGCTGAGGCTCCGCGGGCCAATCCGCCCGAGCCGAACCGGCTCGTGGCTATACGGCCTCTTGCGCGGGCCGAGCTCTGAAAACCGAGCCGGCCGAGGCTTTCAGGGGCTAACCGCCTCGAGCCGAACCGCTCGCGCTATATGGCCTTCCTGAAACCAGCTCTTCAAACTGAGCCGCTGAGGCTCCGTGGGCTAATTTGCCTGAGCTAAACTAGCTCTGTGGCTATATGGCCTTCCGAGCAAATGAGCTTCAAAACTCGAGCCGCTGAGGTTCGCACATGCCGAAATAACTAGCTCATGCTATATGGCCTTTTCAAAAATAGTTTTAACTGCAGTAGCTGACTTAGCTACTAATCTTTTATGAAAGCACATCATAATATATTTATGTTATCTATTGATATCACTTTATCTCAATGTATTTCCATTTCAGGAAGTTATCACATGCACAGAAAACCATAAGCAAAACTACTGCCCTTGGACATTGAGAAATCTGAAGAAAGTGAGAATTACTTAAGCAATAGCTATGGTAGAGCAAGAAGGGACTAATTAGCATGTACCCGCAGAGCCAACAACAGAAAGGACTCAAAGATAGAAGACCATGGAAGATTTTTGGAGGCCAATCATCATAAATGAGTACTCAATCAGAAGTAACCACCATTAAGGGTAAATAATTTTTGAGTTGAAGCTCTGGCTTCTTTTGATCACCATGGTGCAAAGAACACACTTATTGTGGCATCCCAAATGAGGATCCCAATATGAGCACCTAGGAAGATTTCGAGATGACAAACACTATCAACCGAATGTTGCTAACCGTATATTATCAAGCCGCACTGGCCCTCTTCATCGAGAGATGAACTGGGCCACTGAGTCAATGCCATATTGATCAATTAACAAATGTGGAGGATGCCACAGTTTTCATGGAGAGGTTTTTCCTACTTAAAGCCTCAGTTCCTGCAGAGAAGAATAGAGATGATTAATATAGCCTTCAAGTAAGGAGGCGAAGAAAGCCTTACAATGCCTTCGAGAGGTCTAAGAAATCACGAAAAGACGTCCAAATGTAATAAACAAGGGATTGATCAAAACACTTAAATGATGATACTTTCTATCACGAATGAATTACTTTCAGCGGGAATCATGATGCAACTGCTATGGTGGAGCACATTCCGGGAGAAAGAAAGCAAAGAGGCCAACCAACTTATTAAAGATATTCGCCAAAAGAAACTATGAGTCTCTAGCCGAGACTCGTGAGAGAGTAACATATCAAATCAAAAGGAGGAGGTGTCAGGTGTTAATAGGATGATCAGAGAATAGCTACAAAGTTGGGGATGTGTTGATGAGTAAAATGAGCACTCAATAAAGGAGAAGCCATTCAGCAAATACAATGGGAATAGATTACGAAGGTGAGGCATGACTGATGAGGGACTTGCTCATGAGGGTCCCTATCAGTGGGAGGAGGTCAAACTTGTGGGTGCTGTATGCACCTCAAGCCCACAACAACAACCTTCTCCTCCAGAACTATCACTGCATTTGGGAGGAAACCATGAGAATTTTCCATGGCGGAGGTATGGTCCACACTGTGTGACACTCTTTCTGCATCAATACATTGGAATACTAACCTGGCCAACTTGGGGTAGAGTGAATCTATTCAATAGTTCTGAATATAATCCTATACAAGTCTGTTTTAATGATTTACTCCAATCGTCACATATGGGAAGAACCTGCAAAGAAGAAGATATGTTTCGCAACTCTAGATGATCACCATTGATAAGCCCTCGCTGAACACATGAGTTTAATCCCAAGTCTTCATGGTTCTTTTAAAGAAACAGTAAATAGGAAATGAAACTGGCACTGGAGTTAATGCAAAACTAAAGAATATAAAGGAATGCTTCTCAAATAAAATAAAATACACAATGTTAGAGACGAATCAATATTCATCGTTAATAATGGAATATCAATAAAACACAATATAAACAAAACTAATATATTCTTTTCTCCCGGAAGAATATATCAAGAAAAAGAAACCAGATAATCAGATATAATTCTTTATTGTAGAATCAACTCAAAGAATCAGAAACACCAACAACAACTCCGCAAATCAAATTAAGAACAAGAATAATCAACACTACTTCAAGAAAGCTCCAATGAAGAGCAAAATTCAGGAACAACGAGATTCGTATTGTTCCAAGAAGCAATCAATGGTCGGCAATTTCTGAAGTTTCTTTTCCTGTCCATTTTTTAATCTTGACAATGATTTGACCTCATTCTTTGAAAGTCTTTGACAGAAAACACTAGCTTCTCCAATGGGCACTTTTAACTGCAAAACATTAGTAATAACATGCTTCCTCCCAACTTTTGAAGGTGTCTCAGCTCACTGTGGTCACTGTAATGATCCACTGGATCACTCCTGCCATCCACAATCACTCACTAGACAAAATCACTCTCATATGTCGCATGTCACTGATTTTCTTCAGAGACCCAAAGTAATCACTTGTATAAAACATGACTACTAAAAGCCTGATTTTCCTCCCATCAAATATACAACTCATGAAGCTCTAAGGGCAAAATAGCCAAAGAGTTGAGGAACCAAAATGTAGAAGCCTTTAGTCTTGAAGATCAAGGTTGAGCTCCATGAGAGAACAAAAGACTTTCAACATTCAGAACAAAGCTATTGAGCTAGCAGCATTCCAAGCAAACACAAATGTGTTTCAAGCCACTAATGCATTCCCAAAGAATTTGAGACTAAGGCGGGGCAAATTACCTATCAATGCAAAATCGGTCTAAGGATTCCTTCTTGAGTGACACAAAGAAGAAATCCAAAAGACTATATGAAAGTTACTCTTAGAAGTGGCAAAGAACACCAGAAAATAAGAGGAGAAGATAATGAAATGATTGAGAAGGAAGATAAAATAGAAGTAAGAAAAGAAAGTGAGCAGAACATGTTCAGAATTGAATGAAGAAAGAAGAAAATTTATGGTACCGCAGGAGGAGCCAGTTGAGGAAGGAAAACTGCAAAAGAAAGAGGAGGTGAGAGTCTATGTGCCTCATGTTCCATTCCCTCAAAGGCTGTAGAAATCAAAGATAGATGATTGATTCTCTAAATTATTGAACACGTTCAAGAAGATAGAGGTGAATATTCCTTTTGCTGAGGCATTGACTCAAATGCCTCATTATGCCAAGTTCATGAAAGATATTATGAGCAAGAAGAGGAAACTTGATGAAAAAGGAGTGTGTTCCACGTTGACTTGCAAGGCTGATCCGTGAGAGCCTGCCAATGAAGATGCATCCAAACTTCACCTTTCCCTACACCATAAGGAATTATGAATTTGGAAGAGCATTGTGTGATTCTGGAGCCAGTATCAACCTGATGCCACTATCCTAGCTGTGAAGAGTTTGGGGAGCCTACTCTATATAGCCATGACATTCTCGCATGGCAGACAGAACTATGAAGTTCACCGAGGGAATCATAGTAGAAGATGTATCACTATGCATAAACAAGTGCCATCGCTTATCGGAAGAAGGTCATTCACAGAGCAGCCTTGATAGATGCAAAGAAAGGAGAGCTCACTTTAGGAGTGTGAGATGAAAAGTGCATACTTCAATCTAATCAGAGCTTGAAACAACCTGATGCCGACATAATGCCGACAGGGGGCATCATCAGAACAAGTAGTTCCCACTGCCCTGAATCATGAGACAAAGACTAATCAATGAATGAGAATGAGGAGATGTGATTTTCCAAGAAAGGCTGGAGGCCTTACGTTAAATATCTGAATTCCAGTCTTGAATTTAAAGAAATAGTACCCAGTCTAAAAGAAATCAATGCAAAAAAGTCAAGCAACAATGAAAAGAATGGACAAGAAGAGGAAAAAAGTCCTGAAGGGTTAATTCTTAAGGAATTACCCAACATCTTGGGCATAAGCTTAGAGCTGAAAGAGCAACTTGTAATCATAGCAAGCTATTTTTGACAAATAGAAAAAGAGCAGAAACTGATTGGAATTCTCAGAAAATATAAAGAAGACATAGCTTAATGTAAGAGAGAGATCTTGAATGAATCATTTCTTCACCTTACATAAAATCCTTCTCGAGGAGAATCGCAAAACATCAATCGAACATTAAATAAGATTTTGAACCTGAAGATGAAAGAAGTTGTCAGAAAATAGGTATTGAAATGGCTGAATGCAAGATTTATCTATGCAATCTCAAATGAAATTTCTTGGGTGAGCCTAATTCATGTGGTCTAAAAGGATGGATTCACAACAATGTAAAAATGAGAAAAATGAACTGATTCCAACAAGAACTGTGACAGGATGGAGGGTGTGAATTGATTATAGAAAATTGAACACAACAACCAGAAGGGATCACTATCCTTTGCCCTTTATTGATCAAATGCTGGACAGGCATTGGCTGTGATACACCCTGTTTATGTTTTCTTTGATGGATATTCTCCAAGCAGTGAATCAAATTGTTGTCAGTTGCCCCAAGGAACAGGAGAAGACTATTTTTACATGTCCTTATGGCACCTTTGCTTTTAGAAGGATGTCATTTGGATTATGTAATGCTCCTACCACCTTCCAAAGGTGTATTGTCACGCCCCCAACCCGACACCTGAAGGGGTGTCAAGCGAGGGTGTCACACTTCGAGACTGGGACTCTTTAACCTTTTCTTTCTTTCGTGAGCCATACACTCGACTGCTTTCTTCTCATTCATTATATGCACAATTCGTAATAACAAAATCTTTGTATATATACATTATAATATACCACCATAGTATATTCATTATATTCTATACACATATATTGAGTCCCTTAATTATACTATTACAATTTACCTTTATTACAAAACTATACATATAATTGCTCAATGAAAATCGAGATTGCGGAAACAGTGCGTGAGCACCTATCTTCGAGATGGCCTATGCCGTTGATGTGGGATGTCGCATCCCTCTTACCTCCTCCTTCTGTACCTACACGGATTTAAACCCAGTATATGTTTTTATGCTTAGTAAACATATGTTACGGATTCACTCAATAACATTGATCGTCGCAGTTTAATCGAATACAATTTTATACTCATACAAACTATATAATGAAGACTTCTAACACTATATCATCTTGTCTAATGCCTTTCATGTGGTTCAAAAAACATGTGCATATATCATATCATTCATTTTATCATATACTTTGCCTATTTCTTGTCATTTTCTTATATCGTATACTTGATCTATTTCATATTATTTCTTGTATCATGTTCTTTGCAAGTTTCCTATTGACACACCCCCACCCCCTTCCAGTGGCGGGCGTGCCAGCCACTCCACAGAAATCCCCACCAAGCACTTAACTACACTAGAAACCCCCGTGAAGCCAAGCCGTATTACTTCTACAAAACCTCCTATAAAAATCTCTTTTCTTCTAAACTTATGATTTAGCAAATTTCAAGAAGATAATAAATGCATAGGACATGTCCCAAATCCTTAAGATACATCCAATTTATACACTATATCCAAAATATGGCAAACTACATACCAACATATTACTTCCCCTATTAAAACTACTCTATGTACATACATATGTTCCATTATACATATTCAAAGTATTTTCTTACATGATAATATCTTCCATTTAAATAAACATTTGTACAATGTCAGACAAACCCTATTATGTCTGAAATGCCTCGCGTGATTGCATTCGAAAAAAATACTTTAAATGACAAAATAACGAAATTAAACGAGCTCCAATGAGCATGCTTTAGAAAATTGTCATAGTTTCTTCTAAACATTCAAAACTCGTAAAACTTTCAATATACGCTGGAGATATTTTCCGTAAATATTTCTTTTCATATTTTATTTTACTTTTAAAAGTTTCCTCAAACTTTTATTGCTTGCTTATTTGGAAAGTTTATAAAACCTTCAAAAATCTCATATTTGTTTTGTTTTTATCTTACTTTAAAAGTTTCTAAAACTTTCTCAAACTCTGTTTAAAAGTCAGCTTCAAAACTTTTCATAAACCTTTGCTTCGGTAAAAGTTTCTCAAAACTTTTTCTCATAAAACACGGAGCCCGCTCAACCATGTTTTGAAATAAAACGGAGCCCGCTCAACCGCTTGCTTTAAAACTCTCCGAAGCCTGGGTTGTCGAACCGGGCCGGTTGGGATTTTTCAAAATCACATCAGATATTATGCTGAAACATCAACCACCGGAGGCCTATTTTTGCTTATCGCACTTAAGCGAACATCGGAAGCCTCGCGACCGCGGTTTGGAAGGACCGTGTCCGCATCACCTTTTTTTTTTTTTTTTCTATGAATATGGTGAATTGACCGGTCACATCACCAGTAATTTCTGAGAAGCTGTGAGCCCAAGCAACCTATATATACCCTCGCACGCGTCACGCGCCTTTAAATGCATGATGTATGTCCCACGCTGCCGATCGTGCAAAACTAAAAAACATCACGTGATGAGGATCCTGGTAACACCACTCGCGCGGCACGCATTTTAATACCTGACCAGCTTTCTTTAAGCTTAGAACTAGAAGGCCTGTTTCTTACACAAATATTCTTGCTTGCTTGTATGTTGTTTTTTCTGAAAATGGTTTGTAATTATTCAAAACCATTTACTTACTTTGTTTTTTGCTTCTTGAAAGATGGTTTACAATTTAGAAATTCCATTTGGCTTATTTTCAAAAAACAAGCCACCTAAACTATTTGCTTGTTGCTGAAATGGTTTAATTATTCAAAAACTATTTACTTACTTGTTGTTTGAAAGATGGTTTGTACTCAAAACCGTAGAAATACCAAAGCAAAACACATACTATAACACACAATAATAATAATATAATTAGTACATTTGGAAAATGAGTTTAACACTCAATTTTGTCATATTGCAGCAAACCTCGAGTACGCTCCACAACCTTCCGCCTTTGCTTTTAGCCTACACACCGATGTATTAGATCACACACGTCAAAGACAACTAAGCAATTCTGTACATTTTGGGTGCTATTAAACATTAAAATTTTCGTAAAATATGTGGGCCCCAAATGCCATTCACAGTATATGGTTAGATTCTAGACTAAAGTGGGACTTTCCATATAGTCTAAAAACACCCGAAAATATTTCGAAAAATTCTCACGACTGTCAATAAAATCCTAAAATTTTAACCAAAATCGTCAAAATGTACCTTTAAATTCAAATTCTGATCATCTCCCTAAAAGGTAATACTCAAAATTTAAATACTCCCAAAAATTCCTGTAAACTCAATCATAAAAATTGACTCAATTTATATTCTATAAGAATATTCCAAGCTTATACATTATATAGCCTTTAGCCCGAAATAATACAAGTAGGAAAATTTCTCACCCTCAACTTGACAAAAGCCAAGATTTTAAAGTGTCCACGCGTAGCTCCTTACTCCATAGAGTAATTCTGAACTTTGGTCCCAAAAATTCTCACCACTAGAATAGCGTAGGATCCGAGAAAAACTAAAAATTTGGGTTTTTTGTACATATTTACCTCGAATTCTCGGTGAAACTCCGTGTTTCTTGGTACTCACGTAGCCCCTGTCGCAGGTACCGTGGTTTATCCCACGAATCGACTCACGATTGGGAATCAGAAGAAAGCAAAAGAGTGCACCAAAAGGATAATTCGCCTCCGCACCGCCTCCGCCATCCTCTCATTGTCCGCTTTATGCCTTTTTATTTTAATCTCTTTTTTTTCTTTTTTTTCGATACGGGACCCATGTTCCTTTATTCCACTTCTTTGGTCCAAGTCACCTCGAAATACAATTTATTTTGTCCTGGTTTTATAATTTTTCTTTTATCTATAATTAAATATTCTTGCTATCACATTTTCTAATTTTTTCTAAAATCTCAAGCTGTGTTTCACTCTAAACTCACACCTAGAAATTGCAAAATATTCCGATCTTCCTCACCAAACGGAATTCCTTTTCTAGGTCACTAGATTTCATGAGACAACTTAACGGCGCAAATTCGCTTCACACACCAGAGATCTAGAGAATTTTTAGACTTCGAAAAATTATGGCAATTCATTATTATTAATTTACTATTTAAACTTCCATTAATTATACTTACCCCCTCAACTTTCCTTAATTGCAACCAACTTGAAATTCTTGCACTATGCCCATTCTAACCCATTTATATGCCTTTGGCACATATCCCTTTTTGGTAAATGACAATTTGCACAATTTCTTGTTTTAAGGTACTAAATTCGTTCCAAAATTTATAATTTCCATTTCATCTCCAAAATACTACAAATGAACACTCAGACATTTTATACACTCCTACAAGATCATGCACTGTAGATGACTTTCTCGTGGACGGGTGTTAGAGCATCTATACTTTCATGTTCATATTTCCTTTCATGTTCGTAGATACCGTATTCAACATCATATACTTTCATAACCCATTCAGGAGCATCATTCTATACTTTTATCTACATCTATACTTTCATATATACAAAGACTTCTTTGCATGCTTCTTTACTGTACTTTCTTATGTATCAGTACTTCTTTCATATGCTTTTCATACATATAAATTTGGGTAATACAAGCTTATGCAATCCTTATACTTTCTTATCATATCATGTTTCATTTCAGGTCATTTACATTTTTCTTCTTGTTCTCATAACATATACGTCATCATATATTATATTATCACATAACAATGCTATGCTTCTAATATCATGTCATGTACTTCTCATCATTTTTGAATCATGTATATACTTGGCTTCATTTGTTTTATGTTTCATGCTTGTATAAACCTTGTGGGCTGGATACGGGAAATAAACTCCAGATGAACTAAGGCAGTATCACTACATTTGCATACAGATCTCCTCATTCCAGATATACCCGGGGCTGCACATCACTGCATTCCAGACAAAGGATCTATGCCATGTAATACGCGGACTCCAAACGGGGCCATAGAGATACTGGCTGCATCACCCACTGCATGAAAGGACTCCAGCAGTCATAAATGATCCAAATGGGATTCATGTCACCTAATTCAAACGAGCGTCCCCCAATATTGACAAACAAAGTCATGAAGAATCATGTCCTACAGCATGCGCCTATCTATCCCTCTACTAGGTTCTGCTTATTAATGATCATAGTTATATTCTTTGTTATTCAAGATATATCCTTATATTCATCAATTATTGTTAGTTATCTGTAATCATAAGCATGTACATTGTCCATGACATTTCCTAACCCAGTTCTGCCTCGCAGTCAGGTAGCTCATGTTCCGTTTTTATTATTCTCACAGAGTTTCTTCTCTTTACAGGTCATACTACATCATCTTCATATATGTCTATTCTATATCGTGATTCCGTTCATGTTTTAGCCGCTTATTCATATTCCATCTATTCACTTGTATTCATATCATGTTCTACTGTATATTCATCTCATATAATAGCAAACAATATCTGCATATAACTCCATCAGATCACTATCTTATGTCATCTACCAGAACATCTTTTATCTTGTTAACTTATATCTTCATGTACTCTATCAGACTATTGTATCTTATGACATATACCTATACATTTCTATAATTACAGATTGTTTTATTTCAGATTTCATCAGACTGTCCTATCTCCCGTAGAGTGCACGTAGACTTCTTCTATACAATTCTTTAGGTACTTTCACAATAGAGTTGGCTTACTTTCTTATCTTTTCTTATTCAAATACACACATATAAGTATTTGCCATTTGGACCTAGATAAAGAATGAGTTAGACTCCGTAATAATATATACCCGAAGGTACATTACTCCAGATCAGACGTGCCTGCCCACGTAACAGCGTGCTTTCGAAACATCACAGCGGTGGAGTTGCCGGGCACGACTGGCTGCGTATACGTGCCGCCCAATGGTTGTAGTCAGTGAGCACTAAATGTGGAGTCAAACACCTGATCATATAGTTTTTATTTGTCTAACATCCGGCCCTAGGCAATCATACAATTATATGTGTTCTGAGCCTATCATTTTATTATATTATTTTCTTCATATTTCTTTACATATCAAATCCTCTAATGTGATAATGCTATTTATCATTTGATGATACTTAATTATATAAGCAGAGAAATCGTAGCTAAGCTTATTAGGTACGCTTTGGTAATTACAATCAATTTTAGAATGAAATTGACACCAAATTCCATTAAATATCATATGACTAGATTCTAGACTCAATGAGCTTTCCATAGAGTCCAAGAATTCCCATAACGGAATCATAACAAAGGAGTTATGCAAGTTGCATGCCATGAATAAAATCAGCAACTTGCAGCAGCAGCAGCAGCAGCCACTGTTTTTAGTCATTTTCGGATGTATTATAAACTCCATATGGTATCAAGCTATATATGGGTGGATTTGAGACTCAAAGGGTTTCGTATAGAGTCTAAAACACTCCAAAAAAGGACTTGACGTAAGGTGTTATGTGGTCCTCGGGGTCGAGGATTCACATGAACAGTGAATTTAAAGAAATACATAACCAGCTAGGTCTACTGTTTTTCATCGTTTTTGGACAGAATATGAGTTCAAAATTTATCAAGCTATATATGGGTGGATTCTAGACTCAAAGGGCTTTCCATAGACACTCAAAACGGAGTTCGGACGAAGAATTTATGATCATCCGAAATTGAAGGATTCACATGAACAGTGAATTATGAACATAACCAACAGGGCCTACTATTTTTCATCGTTTTCGGACAGAATATGAGTTCAAAATTTATCAAGCTATATATGGGTGGATTCTAGACTCAAAGGGATTTCCATAGAGTCTAAGAACACCCAAAACGGAGTTGGGACGAAGAATTTATGATCGTCCAAAGTTGGAGGCTTCACAAACTCCAACACATGTTCACTCCATGGAAGAATGGCGCATCCTTTGAACTAAAAATATAGCCCCCTGTGTGAAACACCGACACAATCTGCTGATCAAAATCGCGGCATTTAAAAAACTATACCGAAACATAACTACTTAGATTCGTGAGCAAAATCAAATGTATTTCTAAATTGCTCGCTAAGAAACACCAGAGTACTAACCGAGTTTGATGAATTCCCATTACTTAAAGCAATTGGAGTAAGTTTTTCCACTTAAGGTACACATTGAATCTAATAAACCAAGAGGAGAAGAGCCCACTTGAATGGCCTAACTTATTTTCTTCTCCGATTCCTGCAATTTGGTTTTCCTTTCCTTGTACAACTCCACCCAAAGATTTGAAATCCAGAGTATACTGACCAAAATTGCTAATAATACAACAATAATCCAGGAGACCCAAATCCACCTAGGAACCACATGATCACCAGCCCCACTAAGAACACAATCTATTTTATACAGAAACAGAGGCCCACAAATCTTTAACAACATAAATAGAATGCAGCTAAAAAAGGAGTTGACAAGAGCTCATACAAAAATCGAAACCACAAATTCACAAAGGGAAGAACCCTAGACCAAGGAACAAACTATAACCCCATACATATTCCATAAAAACCACAAGAATCCTTACAAATTCCATACAAGAATCCATACAATCAAGGCTTAGTCCCATACAAATTTATACTGTTCCATACAAGTCTAGATGTGTAAATGGAATCCATACTTTTCCAAAAATAAAACTAGACTTCCATACCAAAAAATCATAGAAATCCATACCAAAAATCCATACCTTTATTTATGCTTCTCTTCTTCTTCTTCTTCTTCTTCTTCTTCTCTTCCTTTCTCCCTTCTTCTCTCCTTGGGCTTTGACTCACGTAGAGACCAAAAAACAGAAATATTTTTGGTCTCATCTTCTTTATATTAAAATTTTTCCTCAGACATAATAGGTCCTCCAACTCTTGACCATTTGCATATCAACTTTATGCTATTTCTACAATAGCATGCCCCTTTCTTCTATTACACTCCATATCTTTTGACAAATTGCTAAAATTTGTCCTTGTGTCTTGTAAATTTCCTGCTTCAATTTCATGTTTCGCATTTAAATTACGAAAAAATCAAATTATGCCTACAAAATACCCTAAATATGCCGAAAACGATTAGGGTATATTTCGGGGTGTTACATGTATGATGTCCATATTCTCATATTTGGTGGAAGAGGCTATGGAAATTTTTATGGATGACTTCTCAGTATATAGATCTAGTTTTGAGAATTGCCTGAAAATTTTAAAGACTATACTACTGAGGTGCCAAGACAAGAATTTAGCTTTGAATTACAAAAATACACATTTCATGGCAATGTATTAGAATTGTTTGGGATGTAAAAATTCTATAGTCGGCTAGAAGTCGACTAAGCTAAGGTTTCTCGTGATTGGAAACTCGATGCCACTTAATACATCAAGGGATTATAAGTTTGGAAAATATACATATGCTAGATTTTATAGAAGATTTATCAAAGACTTCTCAAAAATTTCCAAACCATTATGCAAACTTCTGGAGAAAGATGCCAAGTTTGAATTTGATGACTCTTGCTTATCTACATTTAAAGAGATAAAATCCAGGTTGGTTATAGCTCCCATCATGGCAACACCCGCACGAAACAAAGAGTTCGAATCATGTGACATACAGTCAATGACTATGGAATGAGTAGTTTTTGGGACAAAGAATAGAGAAAAATTTTCGTAGCAGCAATATACGCTAGAAAACTCCTTCAATGATGTACAAGAGAATTACTCAACTATAAAAAATAAGATGCTAGCAATGGTGTTGGCTTGTGAAAAATTTAGACCATATATATTGGGGTCCCATGTCATCATACACATTGATCATGCAGTAATTAAGTATCTAATGGCAAAGAAAGATGTCAAACCAAGACTGATTAGGTGGTGTACTTACTACATCGCAAGAATTTGATTTTAGAAATTCAAGGACAAGAAGGGGAGTGACAATGTGATAGCCGATCACTATTAAGATTAGAAAAGCTAATATGAGGAAAGAGCGAGAAATTGAAGAAAATTTTCCTACGAACAACTCTTTTTTTTCAGTAAGTAGTCCAATCATCCCGGTATAAGTCAGAGATGAAAGCATCATTTAGCTTGTGGGATAATGCCACTAGATTTCAGCTACCAGTAGAAAAGAAAGTTGATAATTGATACCAGAGTATATATATGGGATGACCCACTTTTGTTTAGAAGAAGGGCAGATCAGATCATCAGAAGATGTGTTCTAAAAGATGAGCAAGGTGGAATTATTAATAAGTGTCATGCATCACCATATGGAGGACACTTTGCAGGAGACAGAACAACCTAGAAAATTCTCCAATCAGATTTTTACTAACCTACTCTATTCAGAGACTATTCTAAATAGGTTAAACATTGTGATAGATGTCAGAGAATGGGCAATATAAACAAAAGAAATGAAATGTCATAGGGATCCTAGTGGTAGCATTTTATGTATAGATAGATTTTATGGGATATTTCCCACCCCCATTTGGAAATCAGTGTACACATTCTCCTAGCTATGGACTATGTATCCAAATGGTAGAAGTTATAATTGTCTACAAAATGATACCAACACTTCAAGTATAGGTTTGTCCAAGAAACATTCTGGAGCAAATTTAGAGCTCCGTGACAATCATTAGTGATGAGGGAGAGTCATCATGGTAAACAAGTTGTTTGCAAACTCATGAGCAGATATGGAAGTAGAGATGTTAGTGGATCGGGCTTATCACCCTAATAAATGAACAAGGTAATATCCAATAAGGAGATAAAGAACATATTAGGAATATCAGCACTGGTGAGGGAAAGATCAGTCACCAAGCTAGATGATGCAATCAGAAGTTACAGAATCGCTATGTAAATCTCCTATTAGAATGTCTGGTGAGGAAGAGGAAGAGGAAGAAGAAGATGATGATTTGATGAACGTCGTGCTGGTGAGGAAGAAGAAGATGTACTTTTAGGGGTAAGATGTGTTAACCTTAATACGGAAATTAACACATAATATTTCAGATCATCGAATTCAAACTCATCTCTGATAATAAAATAATAATAATAATAAAATAGATTAAGTATACTTGATAATTGAAGATATCTTAGGAAACAAGATCTCACCATACTGTGATCATCAAGTATACTAAACAAATAATAGCTAAGCATACCCGACCCCTCCATTGGTCAATCTATCTTTGATTCTTGTGGTTTTGTCTTCCAAATTAGAATGCAACTCTCAAATCCTTGTTTGAAGAACACGCACCACAGAGATTTCCTTCATATTTTTATAGATCTTAAATTTGACTCTTCTTCTCCTTATCAAACTTTGATATATAGAATTGTTTTCCTCAGAATTGATGGAAGAGTGCTCTAACCGCATATGAAGGGGTTTCTAAGTATATAACTTATTGATAGGAGAAGAGGGGCCAAGAAAACACGCTCAAAACCAATATAAATGTGTAATCGAATAATCGTTTTATATTAAATTATATTTATTATAAATAACTGCTCATATAATAAATTATATTTATTATAAATAACCGTTTATAATAAATTATATTTATTATACTCATCACTCCATCAAGTGGGTAAATATCTTCATAACAGTTTATAGATATTGGGTATTCTTTTAATTGGCTAAATACTAGTTAGTGGGCCACCCACTTAATTTTAATGTGGAAATAATAGGATGTACTTCATATATTCGAGTTATTTTTGTAATCATTATTTTTCTACTCTGTATACAATTATTTTTGTGCACACACGTATTGAATAATGTAAAAGATGAGATTTTTGCTTTCAATTTTTATAATATTTTTCTATGGACGTAGACAAACATAAGATTCCCAATATGTTATTAAAAAAAATATTTTTCAAATGTAATAATATCTATCTATCTTAGATATTTTATAATTATATTAGATTTTGTTGTTTATCTCTTATATTTTTGATTAATGACTTTGTTAGTGTGCCAATAATAATAATGTTGTTAATAATAATATACACACACACAATAATTATGATATTATTATTATTTTATCACTACGCCTATAATATGGATCATGCTTCATACTTTTTTCCAAAAAATAATTTTCAGAAAATGATTTTTAAAGATATCACCCGATTACATGTTTGCACCTAGCCTTGTTATGGGTGGAACCTTCATAGAATGCTGCTTGGGCCTCCATCTCTCATTCAATCATGCTTCCAATGATTCAATTTTAATAAAATCTCATCCTGGAGCTTCAAAGCTTGAACTTAAGATCCCAAAGTTTATCATTGTTGATCCTCATTCAATCAAAGAGTCGTAAAGATACCTAAAAAGGCTTGAAAACACGATATACTGGCGAAAGATTAGCTTTGAGAGGTATAACTGGGATCTCCCCAATAACTTACAAAGTCGTAATTGCAAGTGAGGAATTAGTTTCAAAAAGTGTTTTAAGAAAAGATTTTTGGGGATGGGAAAAATGTTGAATTTCGAAATAAGTATCACAAAGGGAGATGAAGGGGAGCAAAGGTGGTTGAAAATGAAATTCAACTGGTTTTTATATTCTCTCAAAATCCAACTCATGATCCCAAGTCAATGGTTTGACCCTAAGGGTTTTCTTAGTCCAAGCTCACAATTAAACTGAGCACACTATTTTTTTTAACTCCACCCACTTACAAAATCACAACTCTACTAATCAATATACCGACCAGTTGATTCCTACAAATATTTACAAGAATCTTATTTCAGAATTTCAAATCATATTTTACAAATAATGGAATATAATTTAGATTTCCAAAAAAAATCCATATGACTCTACTTAATACAAGTCTAAAATAAATAAATTAAAAGGGATAATTCTTATTGTAGCTTCCTTAGCTTTCCGAGGTATCTTTGTATAGTCCTTGGTCTTCGTGTGCTTTTCCATAACTACCTTTGCATCTAAAAATTTTAGACAATAAAGAGGTGAGCATTTCCATGAGCTTAGTATGGTGATGCACACCCAATGGGGTTAAGTGGTATAACTAAAGTTCAATGTTTAATGAATAAAACAAATATAAAAACTTACAATAAATGATAATCACTCAAAATGACGTTGTTACATTCTTAATTCTTTATTATTAAACCCCTTTTTGTGCTAAAATATCATACTTAACTAATTATGCAAGTTGCTGCATCCCTAATCTCGTTACTAAAGTTTTGTTTGAGTTCTAGTTTTTTATAGGCCTTTAGGCACTTTTTCCTGCTTCCTGGAAAGCATTAGGGATTAACAATGAGGATCTTAGGACCCCTAGTCCAAGTTTTGAAGCTTGGGAATCAACTCGAATAATTCAAGGCCTAAAGCATGATCGGACGGCGTAAGAAGTCAAAAGGAGCATGGTGATAAGATCATGTCAAATATAGGAACCTATCGAATATGGAAACCTCGCCAAAAATAGAATGTTGTAAAGTGTATTTCACATCGCCTAAGAGCGCGGCGAATCGAATAATATGCCAATTTTGCCCTATTTTTGATTTATCCTGATTTAAAGCCTTATTTTTGGTGTGTAAAGGGTATGAGATCATTGTAACATGTCTACATTACCCTGCCCCTAGATGTATTTTGACCCGTTTAAATAGAGTTAGGGCTGATCAAATGAATTATGGATCCTTAATTTGAGATTTGTAAATTTTCAAGCTTTCAATTAGAGATTTCATCTTTTCTTCTTCTCTCTCTCTTTTTGTATTTTTTTAGTTTATTCTTCAATTATGGATGTTTTCAACACCATTATGAGTGAGTAGATTCATTTGTCTCAAGATTAGGCAGATCCAACCCACCCACCATGGTAATAAAAGGGAAAATTGTGGTTCATAACAAAAGTATAATTTTGATTTCTATTAGAGAGCTCGAAGGTTGTGTGGTACAATTTGGGGACGCCATGGTGTGGCGGCTACGAGAGTAGGGTCCCCCGAACTATCTTAAAAGGAGTCTCTCATCTTAGGTCACTTAATTCCTTGACACTTGGTAATCTTAGTAGGTAAGTTGGGTAGTTGTAGATTATATCCTTAACCCGTCATCAACAAATAGTTATCTCTTTTCGAGAATTCCAAAAGAACCTAGGTGAGATCCTATGAAGTATCGAAGCATAGTTATCAATAATATACCTTAACCCTAGAATTTGTGCTTCATCTAAATCAAGTAAGAGGAATACCTAGGTGGAGTGTAGGGGACCATTATATGTTGCTCTTTCATGAAGACGATCGGGACAACCTATAAAAGCCCCTCTTGATCCCCAATGATGTGACCAGAAATCGGTCTCGAGGTCTTTTAAATATTGAAGTCAATCCCTTAAATCAACATCTTTTCATAAAAATGCAATCTTTCTTTAATTTCATTAAAAGAAAGATAAAATCAAAGTAAGAAACATAGCATTACACCCACAAGAAGAACACCCATCCTGTGGATGACCTTAGAACCACTATATGCCCTAGGTTGGTAATTAATTGATTATAAATTTTTGTGATTGCTAGAGCTCCTACAAACAACCTGGGACATGGTAATTAATCAATATACCATACGTTTAAAATCCACTGGTAATCTCTCAAGCAAGCCATAAAATAAATAATAAAGGTTCAAAGTTAATCTTGTTAAATAACATAAACATAAAAACTTACAACACACACATCAACACATCATCAAACATAATTCATACAATTTCCCCATTTTAGCAACCACACAAACAATTATCACATATAATTCACACAGTTTACACCCATCAACTTGTTATTGAACATAATCCATACAAGTCACATAATTCATCAATTGCATAAGACAATCAAAGGAGATGCAAATGAGAACGATGCACACTTATGAACTCGTGACTGCTAACTTCAGGGTTTTCTACCAAAGGATATGTAAGTCTATATCCCGCCACTCCATATCGCAGTCATTCCTCGAGGTAAACTCAGGAAAACTCTAAAATCCAAATTTCTTCTAGAAAAAGTAAAACGGTAATTCTTGGGCTGAAAACTGACCTAACTAGATATCGATGACAAAACGGATTTCATAAATTTCATTGAATCGTCTCACAAATTCATTAGCTACCATGTCGACTCCTGGTCAATTCCAAGATAGCCTAATTTCACGTTTTGATAGGTAATGAGGTAGTGGGACACTTAGCACATTTTGAGTGGCTCAAGATGAGACACGTGTCAAGTGGAGATCTAGTCAAACATGAGCTCAAGTGGGACCCATGAGAGACATATGGCATCATGCCATTGGAAGGAAATCCATGGTAGATGAATAAGGGATAAGGGTAATCCTAAGGTGGCTAATAAGAACGGATATGGGTGCGAGATGATCCCACTGACCACCATCTTCCCAACTTGTTTGGGAGAAGGAAAAGAGGGAGAGACGGAGAGAGAGAGAAAGGAGGAGAGATTTAGAGTGAGAATCTCTCACTTCTCTCTAGGTTTCCTGATCGGTCCGTCAAATTCCGGTGAGACAAGAGGCAAAGTTGATCCCTACTGCAAGAGCTACACATGGGTGCCGAAAGTGTGGAGTCTGGCACAAACCCCTCGGAGGTAGCTCTCTCTACTTGATATTCTTGTCAGCAGCCATGAAATGGTTTTTAAAGTGTTGTGAGGCTGGGAAGGACCATGGTTTTCAGTCCCATAAAAGTGGAACCGATGCTTGATGAGGGGGCTGCCCATGGATAACCCACTGATCGGGTTCGAACGCTAAACAGCTTCAGACCGCTTGTTGACCAAAGATAGTCCATGAGAAATTGCTGGCATGTTATTTCGTTTCTTGCAGTTGAATAACATGATTGAGTTATTTGTGTGTCATTGCTTGGAAAATGAACGGCTACATAGTCAGGCATGACTGAGGCCATTCACGGCTCGCTGATGCCAGTCGCTGACAAATTGTGGGTCACCACTAGGCCTAGGATTTGCGTAAAATACTAATACCTCGAGTGATAGTGACTCTGTGATATGTCCATATGTATACTTGAATTGATATGTGGCATGAATGATATGTTAATGCATGCTAATTTAATGTGTTAACCTAATGTTCAATTATATGAAGACATAACTGTCAGTAAGAGTGGAATATATTAACACATCATTTGCATTCATGTGCACGACATCGCTACGCAGCTCTGGTGTGAGTGCACAAGAAGGTGTTTGTTCACTCATTCTTTGGTGAATGTATGATGAGCTCATGCTTTGGATGACGTCCAATAAATGACCTAAGTGTTTAAATCATAAAGGCGAAATAGGAATTAAGGTGCCGTAGCGGAGCAAGAAGGGGGCCGTTAATCCTTTGGCGGAAAAGCCCGGAAATGGGTGTAGGAGAGACTCGCATAATAACATCTCAAAGGTCCTATAGTGAGACTCTCGGTGCTATCCAAAAAGTTCTGTGTGGGTGAGACCACACGGTGTGTTTCTAAAGCCTCCGTTGTCCAAAAGAAAACACACGTCATGGTTATCACTCAAGTCAGCACAGGAGTCAGGGTCGACTGAGATTAGTTACCCATCGCACTCAGCATCGGGTATCGTACGACAATGGCCTCTATGATATGGTGTCATTGGCAATACCAAGGACGACATCACACTCGCATAGCATGTGTGAGGAGTCGATGAGTGACTCGGGATATGGGCATGAAAAAATCTCATGCATGATATAAGTCCTTCCATGTGCGAATTGTAAATTGTATGGAATGTGGATGTTGTTTTGTGCCATTGCATGTGCATTTTAGGTGGGGAGTAGCCCTGGTAGGAGAATTCAACTACTGGGCATTGCTCACCCCGTCGTGGGACCCCCTTTTACAGGTACTGGAGGTGCACCTAGGGATGGGACGCATCCGAGGCCTTAGAGGCGAAGAAATGACCAAACTTGGCCTTATTTTCTGTATTTTGTAAATTCTAGGTAGAAGACCCAGTTTTGGGTAATTTGTAATTAAATACAAATTGTAAATTAACTCATTTTGTGTAATGAATACATTTTATTGAGTTTTCCAGATTTTAGAAGCCTTTGTAGTAATGAGGTTGATTTCTGGTGGTTTTATAGTGGGTAGAAAAAAAAAGAGGAAAAGGAAATTCAGAGGAGAAACTGGAATGGGCTACTGCCCATTTCTAGCACTAGATCAAGACATAGCAGGTGGTGTCGTAACATGGGTGGCTATGTGCTGTGGCGTGCAAGACACGACTCAAAGGGTTACGCCGCGACAAATACTAACGCCTACATGACACCGCTTAAGCGCATTACCCACTGTGGCCAGATATGCTGTCGCGACACATTGTTGGTGTCGCGACCTAACTTGGCAAGATTGGTGTCGCAACACACTGCTTGGTGTTACGACATAGTCACTCTCGCGGCGCCGCGGACCCACCGCTGTGCCGCGTATAGCGAGGTCGAGGGAGGGCTAAATTGGTGTCACGACACACCTATTGGTGTCGTCGGTTACGGTCAAATGGGCTAGGCTAGTTTACCGCGGACATGATTTCGTCACGCATTGAAGGGCAGCCGGGCGCCACAACCGCAGGCGAGCATCGGGCTCCCAACGCACACGCAGCGACGCGGCAATACGGGCTAAGCGCATGTGACAACAAAGACCACGCCGTGTTCAGGCAGCGCAAGCACACCGTATCGGACCCGCCAGGTTTTCGCATCGTTCACCAACATCGTTTCATTCAAAAAATGACCCCCGAGTTATAGGGCGTCACAAAACTTTTTATCTTCCACACTAAGGATCTCACTCTCTTCTTAAATTGCCCATCTCAGGGGTCATCTCATTTTGTCTTCAATTCATATAACCATGTTTTTATTCTTTTTTGTCAACAAACATAGGTGCAAATGAATGCAACACTATCATATATCACCATTATACAGTTCCAAAACTCAACCATGATATTTGACAACATAGCAAACTATTTAAGCATATTATAACATCAAATGTCTTTTCTCAAATCCTTTCATAAACATGTAACAACATTTAGTATTTCTCAAATTATTTCATAAACATATTAAGACATCCAATATTCGGACATCATTTTTTTGATGGATAAACAACAAAGTATATTAAAACCACCAAAAATAACCTTAGGAGAACCCAAAATATACAGGAAATACAATAGGACCCTCAACGGGGAAGCAAGGAAAGAAAACAACAAACCACCCCCACACAAGACACAATATTCGGACATCATTTTATTGGCTCCAAGTTAGTAGTACACATAAAGATATCTATAAACTATCATTTTAAACCTTCATTTCAACCTCTAAGGCGATTAAGAATGAATTTTAAAAATTGTGCATAAATAATTCTCTTTACTTTATTATATCTTCAACAAAAAATTTCAAAATATTAATCTAGCATTATTCCCACTAAAATAAACTTATAATTTCATATATTATTATTCACTAATTCCTAATACTTGATATGTAACACAATCACAATCACAATTTTTTTTTGATAAAATCTTCCTAACAATTTCTTTCCAATACATCATCCAAATATCAACAATATTAAACTAAATCCATAACTCATCAAAACAAGATTTAAATCAAATCTCATAATTTTTTTCTCCAATTGTGTTCAAAACTTTTCGGACAAATCATACAATCATTTTTTTAATTTAATGACATTAAACCTTACAATTCCCTCATATATTACAAACTATATAAAATTTTAATTATGCATTTTATATCTATTTTGCAAAGATCTAATAATTTTAAAAATTCCATATAACTATAAATATTTTTCTATTTATATTTTCAAATATTCCAAAGGAATATCATAAAGCCTACAATTTCCATAAAAATACTACATGCTAATTCTCATATTTTTTACACCCATATATAATGAATATTTCATAATTATCTTACATTTCTATTTGTTTTCAAGAAAACAAATTTTCAACAACCAATTTCTATTTATTTTTGACATCCATATTCATCTAGATTTCATATATAATTTATATTATTAATTATAATAAAATAAATTAATCTTCAATACTTCAACACAATTGCCACAACATTTAATACATCAACTATTATTTATTTATTTATTGCATTATGTATCCAAAATAATCAACACTCACACACATATTTATAATTAACTAAATTAAATTATACATGTTACGCTCCAAATCCCGGGGGTCTTTTTTATTTTTTCTGAAAACATTTGTGAACAGTGCCCATGAACAGTATCCATGAACAGTGCTCAAGAACAACCTAGATCCTTCTGTCACGCGCGCAGGAAGCTTGTTGTGCACATGGCCTAAGGACCATGTCGCAACACAAAAGGCCATGTCGCGACACAACATTTGAAGCACTTTGTCACGACGGAGAACTCTCTGTCGCGACACAAACGCTACCCTTTTCAACTCCTGCACTTCCAGCTCTCACCCAGTTTCCTGTCATTTCATTTTTTTTCTGCATTTATCAACCTTTTGCATACATTCTAAATTATGGGAAACCATTAACACTGAACTAAACAAGTTCAAAAATAAGTTTTTATTACAAAACTCCTCAATTTACAAAATCAAACTGGATGTTTTGTCCAGAATACTACAAAACCAGAGAATAAGCCAAATCTGACCTTTTCCTCACTAAACCTCAAATGTCTCCACCTCCGGGTGTACGTCCAGCACCTGAAAACATTTTTTTTCCATGACGGGGTGAGCGATAGCCAATAGAGAAAATCTCCTACAAGGGCTACTCCCCACCTAAGTGCACATGGAATGCCATATTCACACATCCACACACATTTAGTAAAAAATCTGCATATTTCTACATAAATGTCTACATGCCATGCCCCATATCTCGAGTTTTCACCGACTCTCTTACACATGCATTTTCCATGTATCAAATATGCTTTTTCAAAACAAAAGATTTTTTTTTTTTGAAACACATTGGACATTCTCCGAAAATCAGTATATATTGGTCAACCCTCCGAAATATAGTTTAATGAACATGCTCTGAGAAATATTGTGGACAACCCTCCGATATAATTTAGTGAACATACTCCGAGAAATATTGTTGGACAATCCTTCGAATAAAACTGCTTGTTCGCAAGCCATTTCATGCACTCACACCCGACTCACACAATGTCCCGTGCACATGAAATGTTAAAGTTACTGCATGGAGTTTACCTATTACATGTATACAAAGGAACACATGGAATATTCAAAAATCATGATTAATACCAAGCATCATGGGCAACTACATCTACTGCATGTAATTTCTACCCATACACAATCCATATTCATATTTCAAACATACATATAACAACATGTTATTCATCCAGATAAAAGAGTCTGATCCAAAGAACTGATTTTTTTTGTCACAACTCAGAAAAAAACAAAGATACACAACCTATTTGCAAGCTATTTCTAGCTCATTTTTTTCCAGCACATATGAACTATATTTAGTCCATATTTTCCAGCACAAACACATATAACATCATGTTATTCATCAAGCAATCTGGATATTTTTTTTTTCACAACCCAGGAAAAATAGCATACATAACCTATTTGTAAGCTATTTCCAGCTCACATTTTTCAAGCACATATGAACTATATTTAGTCCATATTTTCTAGCACAAACACACATATAACATCTTGTTATTCATCAAGCAATCTGGATTTTTTTTTTTCACAACCCAGGAAAAATAGCATACACAACCTATTTGTAAGCTATTTCCAACTCACATTTTTCAAGCACATATGAACTATATTTAGTCCATATTTTCCAACACATATAAACTATATTTAGTCCATATATTCTAGAAATTATAACCCGTCTTAACCGTGTTTCCGGGACAGAAAGAACCACATAAAAACCGATTCATCACCACCGCTTGATCAAAACTGCTTTTGAATCACTCCTTAGCTAGAGCTGCTCATGGCCATCGATGGCTCTCAAACAAGGACTAGCCATGGCAGTGAGAAGACCCTACCTATCGGGAGCACAGCACCAGCCCCCCTTCGAACTCGAAAACCCGCACAGCCTCCTCTCCTTCCTTCCTTTTCCTTTCTCTCTAACTTTTCTTTTCTTTCTCTTCTTTTCTTTTCTTTCTTTCTTTCTCCCTTTCTTTCTTTCCTCTCTTTTCATTTTCTTTTCTCCTTCCTCCTACAAACCCTTCTGATTTGGGCGTCCACCCCCTTCTTAAAACCACCGAACTCCTTTTTGGCCCAGTTCTAGAATTCCCTCACACACTTGGCAATCAACATGCCATGTGTTCCTGATGCCTCCATGTTTTCCACTAATTCCATGCATAAGTTAAGAGCATGACACTTGGCTTCCACTCATGTGCCAAGTGTCCTCTCCTCTAGTGCTACATGGCACCACACCCTCATGCCAAGTGTCACTTTGTGATTCGTCCGTTTGCCTCAAATACGTGAAATTCCGATTGTCTCGAAATTCATTGAAATTCGACTATGTATCTAGATTTTGTGAGACGGACTCAACGGTGTGATCCACGTCGTCATCTGAGATCTAGAGAATTTTTCAAACTCATTACCAGATCGTAATGGTAACCTATCGCTTTCTCATTAACTCAAGTTTTCACATTCTTCCTTAAAAGAATTTCGTCTCGAAATTCACACATATACATACTACCACATGCATATGCAATAGTCATTTAACATTTAATGACTAAAACCACGTACCTCCGTCCTCAAAGAGGAAAGGATATCTAGTACGCATCATGTCCTCACGTTTCCATGTTGCCTCTCGACCGATGTCGCCACAACATCTTCACCAGTCTTGCGCCCACGTCGCAGAAACCCGGACCCATTTATCCAAAATACGCACAGGTCCCTCCTCGAAGGTCCCATATGCATCAACAACAAGCTCTCCCCAATCCACCACATGAGTCGGATCTAGGGTATACTTCCAAAGCATGGAGACATGGAAGACTCAGGACACACCTAATAAACTCCTACGACAATGCTAATCGATACGTTAATCGCACCCAACCTCCTCGAGTACCGGCGGGCCCAATAAAACCTCTCGCGATAGCTTCTTGCTTGTTTAACCTGACCACTCCTCTAGCATCACCTTCTGCTAGAAGACATGATCACCCGCTCAAACTCTAGGAGGTCGCCGTCGCTTGTCTACATAACTTTCTATCAGCCTTCTGAGTCGTGAGAAGATGTTTTCAGACGCTCCACTTTCTAGGTGTCTCTAATCACCCGACTTGTGGTGGATCTCTCTCCACTTCGCTCAACAAACTGTAGATCAATATGGCTCTCCATATAAAGCCTCATGTGTTATGTGTATACTCGCCGATAACTCAAGAAAGAGTAGGCGATCCCCGACTCAAGGGAAAATGCTCTTCCCAACTACCCTGAGAGATCCGTGATGCATGCTCTCGCATGTCCTCTAACACCGTATGATTCTCTCGCACTAGTCATCACCAGGATTTAAAGGCAAGGCTTATCATCAACTGGCCCTACGGCCCTCTAGAAACTCTTTCCAAAAGTGAGTCAGAACCTAGGATCTCGGTTTAACATAATAGAGATTGACACTACGCATTTAATTATCTCTCGTGATATATGGCTTATGTATCCTCTAGTGTGAAGGTCATTCGCACCGCTAGAAAATGTGCCAACTTAGTGAGTCTGTCCACTATCACCCATACTGCATCGTGCTTCCGTACTGTCCTTGGTAAGTGAGTCACAAAGTCCATCGTGATATGTTCGCACTTCCATTTTGCGACCTCTAATGGCTGGAGTAGCCCCGTTGGCCTTTGGTACTCAGCCTTTACCTATTGGCACGTGAGACACCATCGAATGAAATCTCCAACGTGTCTCTTCATCCGCTCCAATAATACTGGCGACGAAGATCATGGTACATCTTTCGTACACCGATGCACCGCGAAACCGAGAGCGCGGTAACTCCCCGAGGATCTCCTCTCTCAATCAATCAACTAGGAATCGCAACTCCGTCCCTATACCAAGATCGCCTCTATGTGAATGGCCCACTTCGTCGTACTGATTGTACTGGTCCCTAACGGACACCAACTTGTCCCCGTCCCTGGGAGTCTATCACTTTGCTCAGTAGGGAAGGCATAGCCACCAAACTCCCTAACGCTCCCTAAGCCTAATCAATCAGACACAAATTCAAATTGTTCCACAAAGCCTCGAGCGCATCCGCCACTCCTGCAGGGCCATACTAGCCAAGACTTCGTGACTTATGATCGAAAGTGTATCAATCACCACATTGGCCTTACCTAGATGGTAATGCAAAGAGAAGTCATAATCCTCTAGATACTCCATCCATCTGCGCTGTCTCATATTGAGGTCCCGTTGTGTGAAGATGTATTTC
Source organism: Tetrastigma voinierianum (assembly GCA_016808115.1). Taxonomy (NCBI): domain Eukaryota; kingdom Viridiplantae; phylum Streptophyta; class Magnoliopsida; order Vitales; family Vitaceae; genus Tetrastigma; species Tetrastigma voinierianum. Next base: position 2,591,939 of record JAEQBH010000821.1, read on the forward strand.
AAACTTTTATGATATGAAAACACCTCAACCGCTCACCGTGATAGATATGGCACAAACCTTTAAAGCAAAGACTATATCACAACTCCATATCACGCTGGGAGACTTCTCTCGGGTTCTTCACCGCTTAGGAATCATGTCAACCCACTCGGACTACATTAAAACACATCTCAGTCCGTCATTCGAAGCGTCACAATACACTTTGTACATTGGTCCCCTTTCCGGGACTATCAGAATAGGAGCTGAAGTCAACCACCTTTTCAATTCATGGAATGCTTGCTCACACAAGTCATCTCACTCAAACTTGACCACCTTCCGGGTTAACCTAGTCATAGGTGCAGCTAGTTAGGAGAAGTCCTCAATGAACCTCCTGTAATACCCTGCCAACCCCAAGAAACTACATATCTCAAAGACTGACTTCGGTCTCTCCCAACTCATAACTGTCTCGACCATCTCCGGGTCTACTGAGACACCCGAAGCTGATACTACATGTCCTAAAAATCTCACCTCAGTGAGCCAAAACTCCCACTTACTGAACTTTGCATATAACATATGTTCTTTGAGGGCCTAGAGAACAATCTTCAAGTGATCCTCATGCTCCTCCTCCGACTGGGAGTAGATTAAGATGTCATCAACAAAGACCACCACAAACTGATCTAGATAGGGTTGGAATACCCTATGCATGAGATCCATGAATGCCGCCAGCGCATTTGTCAACCCAAAAGGCATCATTATGAACTCGAAGTGCCCATACCGCTTCCTGAACACTGTTTTAGGGATGTCTGCCTCCTTAACCCTCAACTGATGACAACCGGTGCGAAGGTCTATCTTGCTGCACTCGCCTCTTAACTCGATCAAAATGTATCATCAATCCTGCAAGGATATCGATTCGATCAGAACCCTGTTCAACCTGTCGCAGGTCACGCCACATCAAGGGTCTCATCATTTTTTCACAAACAACCGTTCGCAAACGTAACCGAGCGCCAAGGTGAAGTGTTTCTAGCCTAATGAAACCCTTGTCCAATAATTCCTGTATCTGGACCTCGAGTTCCTGTAACTCAACCGACGCCATCCTATGTGGAGTCATAGAAATGGGCGACATACCAAGGTGTAACTCAATGCAAAAGTCTACATCCCTTTGTGGAGGTAATCCAGGTAGCTCATTTGGAAAAACATCCTCGTACTCGCAAACTACCCGAGGTAGACTCACATCTTGCCTCACCTCATCCTTCAAGGTAAGGCTTGCTAGCCAACCTCAATCCAGACGTTATCCGGGAGTCATACGCTCCGTGCACCATGCTTATCCCCCCGAAACACAACACAAACTCCATCCCGTGTGTAGGCAGTAACTCGCCTACGATCTCAATAGATAACGACTCGGTGTGCCGTCAACCAGTCCATGCCAAGAATAACATCAAACTCGGACATATCCATGACCCTTAGGTCCACCATGAGTAGAATCCCGGAGATCTGTAACTCACAATTCCGACATATCGCCAAAGACACTCACCCTGTCCGTAGAGGAGAACTCACATACAACGAATTCTTCCAAGGTCTCAACCTTAAGCCTAAACTTTCCACACATGATGTAGCAACAATGAACGCGATGCACCCGTAGTCAACATCCTCGCCCATGCGAGATAACAAAAACATACCCCGAATAAGGATCGACGGTGTGCTTAGTCGATATAGTTATGCAATAGACCCCTAGTCCTCGTTGCTCACCGTGGCCCGACCTTCCCCGACCCATGCCCCGCCTCTCGCCCTACTTGTGAAGCCGTAGGTGCTTGTGTAGTACTCGGAGCCTGATACATGTTCCTTGGCCTGTAGTAGGGTAAGGAGGAACATACTGTGGTTCAGGCACGCCCCATTGATGATCGACCGAGGTAACCCATAGTCTGATCCTCGCTCAAGTGCAATCTCACTCATACGCCTGCCGATGGCAATGAAAACATGTCATCGGCCTTGATTGGCTAAGAGCCCTGATAGCCGCGGCCCTGTCCCTGAAACCCTCGTGAACTGGAAGCCTTCAGCTTCTTTCCCGAACTAGAAGAAGGCTGACCCTCCTTCCTCTTGCCACTAGTACCCGCATCTCGGATACTTCGTGCATCCTCTATTTCCCTCTACGGCCATAGTCATTCCGACCATACAGTCCATCCCGTAGAGGAATCTTTAGATTCCACCGATGGACAACTTTAGACCACCCTCAAACTTCCTCACCTTCGCCATTTCTGTGGCCACATAGTCATCCCCGAAACGCATAATTCAACCCGCTGAACCTAGCCACGATTCGAGTAGCGCCATATTTCCTTGTTTCAACTCAAGGAACTCCTGGGCTTTTGCATGCCTCGCAAATGCCAAGAAAAACTTGCTCATGAAGAGCTCTCGGAACTCTCCCCAAGTCATGGCCTCCCAATATCTTGAGGTTTTCACCCAATCCCACCATTGGCCTGGATTCACCCTCTGTACAGAATAATGTCGCCATGATCCAGGTCACATAAGAGTAATCTCCATAGCCTTAAAACTCTTCTCACCCGTCTGAACCAATGGTTAGGCCACCACCACACCCTTCCCTCCCGAATGTAGGAGGATGATGCGCCTCTAAATCTCCTCGGAGATCACTCAAATTTCTCCCCTCGACCGCCACCGCATCACCATGCAATGGGCGGCACCCAGCGCCCATCGCCTCCACAAATGCCCCGCCGATCAAAGCCAAAGTAGTCGCTATCGCCATGGACGACCTCTGCATTCGCGCCCTCGACTTTCCATCTACATAAGTTAAGATAGCAATTTGAGATTATCTCTTTTCATTTATCACATTAGTGGTGCATAATGTCAATTACTAATAAATAACCATTCCTGCGTTATCATGCTCATTTGTTTTTCGAACCCCTAAGGTTATCTTCGCTAACCCTAGTGTTCTCTATATATGTTCTATCATGCATAATTCACAAACACAATACATCTTCCATGGAACAGATCAGAACACACAAACAATCAATGCACATGATGCCGTGTAAGGCTATGATGCTTGTACCAAACACTGAGCTATAGGTAATCGCATACCCAAGCTTTATACCATAACTGCATGTCCTAGACCCACGCCCAACAAGCCTTAGGTAATCGTATACCTAGGCTCTGATACTAAGCTATGACGCTCCAAATCCTAGGGGTCTTTTTTTTTTTTTTTTGAAACATTTAGAACAAAGGTCTATGAACAAGGCCCCCTGAATAAGGTCCATTGAACAAAGGCTCGCCTAACAACCCAGATCCTTCATAGGCGGGCAGAAGAGGTCCGACGTGCACTGCCCGAGGACTGGAGGCCGCAACATGGAAGGCCAAGGTCACACAAAGATCCGAAGCACTCTATCGCGACAGAACTTCTATCATGACACAAATGTCGGCCTTCTCGCCCCGCACCTCCAAATTCTCACCCGGGGCCATTTAATTTCATTTTTTTCTACATTTATCAACCTTCACTACAAAAAATTGACAATTTACCTACGGAAAATTCTGTAGGTAATATAAACAATTCCATCGGTAATTAAATCACCTACCTAACAATGTAATAAATCAGTATTTCGTGAGGTCAGTTGTGGCGTAGGTAAATAAATTACCAACGGAAAATCGATCCGTAGGTAAATTACCTACGGAAATTCCGTCGGTAAATTGTAGAAAAGTGGTAGGTAAAGTTGAGGAAAATCTACAAAATGGGGACGAAATACCAACAAAAATTCCTGAGGGTAACTGTTTAATTTACCTACTGAAGTCCGGTTTGCATTTTTTGGCTTACCAAAATCACAAAAAATACGCATTCGCGGTTTTGAACTTCGTAGACCTGAACTCGGGAAAACACGGCGATCCACTAAACAACAATAATCCAATGCTGGGATAAATTCGAAAATATTATATATAATAATTCATCAACTTGTTATATTATTAATTGCAACAAGCATATATATATATATATATGAGATATATATATATATATATATATATATATATATATATATATATATATATATATATATATATATATATATATATATATATATTGGTTAGAATAAAATAATTAATTTTAATTTTGGATATATTAGGTTTAAACATTAAAATTATTTCATTTTATAAAATTAAAAATATTATTATAATTACACTTATATTTAATAATATCAAGTATTAAAGATAAATATTTCAAAAAAGTATCAAAGATAAAATTTACCTACGGAACACTTCCGTCGGTAATGTTTCGTGAGGTATTCCTGTTATAAATGGAAAATTACCTACTTTAACACCACGGCACTCCGCAGATTCCGCCTTCCGCAAACGACACCTAAAAGTCAAGCGCCATATATAGCGTGAAAATTACTCACGGAACACTTTCACGTAATTCTTCCGTGAGGCATTCCGCCTTCGGTAAATGGTAGCAAAATGTGGAAAAATAATATGCTTTGTTCCGTCGATATTCACGGTAATTACCAATTTAATTTAATCCGGTCGGTAATTTTTGTCTAGAACCGGGAATTTCTTTGGTAGTTATTTTGCATACATTCTAAATTATGGGAAACCATTAACACCATCTAATAGCTAAAATAAAGTGATAGAAAAACTCCTCAATTTACAAAAATCAAACTGGATGTTTTGATCTAGAATACTACAAAACCGTGAGAATAAGCCAAATTTGGTTCTTTCCTCACTAGACTCAAATGTTCCACCCTCCATTGGCACGTCCGAAGACTTTAGAAAACATTTTTTTCCACGACCTGAGCGAGCGACACAAGAGAGAAAATCTCTTACAAGGGCTACTCCCTACCTAAGTGCACATGCAATGCCATATTCACACATCCACACACATTCAATAAAAATCTGCATATTTCTACATGAATGTCTACATGCCATGCCCCATGTCTCGAGTCCTCATCAACTCCCTCACACATGCATTTTCCATGTATGAAATCTTCTTTTTCAAAACAAAATATTTTTGTTTTTGAAACTCATTGGACATTCTCCGAAAATCAGTATATATTAGACAACCCTCCGAAATATAGTTTAATGGACATGCTCCGAGAAATATTGTGGACAACCCTCCGATATAATTTAGTGGACATATCTCGATAGACATGTCACAAAATGACAACAGACCGAATAAAACTAAGAAACATTAAGTCATTTACACTCACACCCGACTCACGCAATGTCCCGTGCAAATGAAATGTTAATGTTACTACATGGAGTTTACATATTACATGTATACAAAGGAACATATGGAATATTAAAAATCATAAGCCATACTACATCATGGCAACTACATTTACCGTGATGTAATTTCTACCCATACACAATCCATATTCATATTTCAAACATACATATAACAAGATGTTATTCATCCAAAGAAACTCGGATTTTTTTTCACACAACCTAGGAAAACAAGATATTAATAACCTATTTGCAAGCTATTTCTAGCTCACATTTTTTCAGCACATATGAACTATATTTAGTCCATATTTTCCAGACAAACACACATATAACAACATGTTATTCATCAAGCAATTTGATTTTTTTTGTCACAACTCAGAAAAACAAAGATACAACCTATTTGGGTGTTATTTTACCACATATTTTCCAAAGACATATGAACTATATTTAGTCCATATTTTCGCAAAGACAAACACACAACACAAGATGTTATCTCATTACAATCTGGATTTTTTTTTTTTCACAACCTAGGAAAAACAACATACACAACCTATTTGCAAACTATTTCCAGCTCACATTTTTTCAACACATATGAACTATATTTAGTCCATATTTTCCAGCAATTATAACCTATTCCAGAACTGTGTTTTTGGACACAGGAAAGAACCAGAAAAACCGATCCTCATCACCGCTTGATTTAAAATCGTTTTGAATCCAACTCTTCAACGAGCTACAGCCACACCATTGGATAGCCTCAAAATAAAGATCGCCACAGAGAACTTATCTGCTGGAAGCAATGCCCTTCTGCACTAAAAAACCCTCCATACCTCCTTCCTTCCCTTTCCTTTCTCTCTAACTTTCTTTCTTTCCTTTCTTTTTCTCCTTTCTTCCTCTCTTTTCTTTTTCTTTTCTCCTTCCTCCTACGAACCCTTCTGATCTGGGCATCCACCCCCTTCTCAAAACCACCGAACTCCTTTTTGGCCCAGTTCTAGAATTCCCTCACAAGTCACTCTAACACATGACAATCAACATGCCATGTGTTCCTGATGCCTCCATGTTTTCCACTAATTCCATGCATAAGTTAAGAGCATGACACTTGGCTTCCACTCATGTGCCAAGTGTCCTCTCCTCTGCTACCCACACTCATACACAGCCAGCCCCAGGATCTGCTGCTACCAACATGAAATTTTGACTACTTGTAATTCAATGAAATTTAATTATATATCTGTGATTTGTAGATGAACTCAAAGATGTGATCCGCGTCATCATCCGAGATCTAGCTGCACTTTTCTGACTTCACAGATCAGATCAGAATAATAACTTATCAAGCTAAGACACCGGTTTTCTAATACAAAAAAATTAATTTCCAACCATACAATATTAAGTAACATTTAAAAAAATACATTTCAAGATATATTCTCACTTATACTTGAATTTCCTAAGAATCATTAAAAAATTCCAACTAATTCAAAAAATGATCCAAGGACTGACATAGAATACATATTAACCCTCAAACAAATTTTCATAATTTATTTCTTATTAAAAATAATTAATTCAAATCGAATAAAACATACATTCAAAATTTGAAGTCGATCCAAAGTTATTTGACGGCGGAATGGATCATCACCCTACCATCGACAACTATTTTATCTCCTCCCTGCTCAAACCCCTCAACCACCACTCTCTCCTTTTCTTTTCCATTGCCTCTCATTCTTGGTTTTTATTATCTTATACTTATCCCTTGAGACGACCTTACTATTAACTTCTTTTTCCTTTATTTTATTATATTTTTTGTTTTCAACCCATTACTTACCCAACTTAGTATTCCCACTAACCATGCTTTTGATTGTTTTCAACCTACTACTTATTCCCACTTCCTTAAATTATTTAATTCTTTATAATTATAAATATACTACTATCTACATAACTTAATTTACTAAAATTCTAATACATAAAACTATAAATTTTAACATTAAATACTAGAAATTATATTTGTTCAACTTGAACTAAATTCTTGAAATTTCTACTTGACAATATTTTCAAACATTGACTTCTGACTAAAATTTTCAAAAATTTGTCTCAAATAATTTTTTAACAAGTGGATTTTGGATACTCTATTTGACCCATTGACTCACAATTTCATGAAGACTTTTTTCATCTTTGAATCTAACGTTTCATGAGAAACATGGGTATTACCTTGCCACACCGGCATCATATTTTCGGCGGCAACGAAAGTGACGTAGTCACTGAGCTCTACTCTAAGATAAGCAAATTAGTCACCGACTGATGGGATTTCGACGACGAATGCAATGTAACATGAGAAGGAGAAAAATGCGGAAACGCCGGAGATGAAATGCCAGAACAGATGACAGCGCCGATACTAAACCAAAGAAGGTTCTACTAGTTGAGAGCTTTCTTCATCTGGTTCTTGCTTTGATCGCGGACTGTATGGAGTTTGAGGTCGTACGTTAAGGGAGCTTGTTAGAAGGCTGTCTTTCAACCTCGCTTTTGGGATTCCCAGTGCGGTGATGTAAGCTCCCCAGCTTTGGAATGATTCCTCTGGAAAGAAATCATCTTTTTTAAATAAGCATCTACTCTTCTTCTTCACCCTCACCACCTTCATTGTTGCTCATTCTTCTCTAGCAACACTGTAATATGAAGGGAGCAAATGGCTGAAAATGAACTTCGGCTAAGTTTTTTTTTTTTTTATTCTCTCAAAATCTAATCAGATACCAGGTCAACTGGCTGACCCTAAGGCCACAAGCCAGAATGACCGAGGATACTAATTTTTTGACAAAAATTAAATAAGCCATGGCTGGCTGGAGATGCCAGATCTACCAACCTGTGGACAAAATCAATGGGCGCGAGCTTATTTTCGTTTCGCTTTTAAACTTCAAATTAATGTCTCGCCTGACTAAACTGGGACAAAATATTTTATAGTTTTTATAAAAAATAATTAATGTAACTAAAAATTTAAACAAAAATTTATAAACTAATATATTATCAAAAAACTGCTATTTTTTTCAATTTCCAAACTTGTCTCATTTAAAAAATTAAACAGGGCGGGACAGAGATGGGAAAATTCCCAAACTCGTCCCGTTTACATTTTATTTTTTTTTATTTTTTATTTTAATATTTTTATGAGCTTGCTTTTTATTTTTATTATATTAAAACTAATATTTTTTCATACAATAAAAATATTATGAATTTTTATAAATTATTTATTAAAAACATTATAATAATAATTATTTATATTGGTAAGTATAAAATAAAATAATAAAAATTATTTTTAAAATATAATCTACGCTTATTATTATTATTTTGGATACATTTATCTATATTGCTTCATTCGCCCGTTTCTATCCCGAAACAATTTATTTCTTTTAGTTCACTTTATTTTGGGATAACTTAAACAAACCATTTCTAACTTTCAGATTTCTAGTAAATCTCATCCTCAGAATTTCACCTAACTTATCACCTAAAATCTGGAAAATTTCCGCTGTCTCATAATTCGACGAAACTTTTATGGGTCACTAGATTTCGTTAGACGAAATTAACGGCGCAGCTGCTGGCCATCCGAGATCTGTATTTTTAGCTTTCTAAACCTTAATTTATTATTTTATTAATATTCGCTAATTTGAAAATTCTAATTTTCTCGCATTTGGCAGAGAGTAACAATAATTTCGAACCCGTGATCGGATTTGAGAAAAATAAAACCCAAACATAGCTAAAAATCCGATTAAAAATTAAATTAAACCTCGCGGCTTATTAAGAATGAGACCGATTTTGAATCTAAAATAATTCATTCCACGCCATCCCTACTTATTACATAATATTAAAAACAAACTTAATACTTAATGCTATTAAGTACTATTCAAGATTAAGCTCAAAAAAGTTATATTCAAAGACAAGAAAAACAAACACCACCTACCGGTGATGTACCAAACGTAGATAAAAAGTCCATAATTTGTCTGTGACTGCACTAAACAGTGACAAGATTAAATTGCCCAATTCTATTCTCGACCAGATATCCCACCCGAGTACAAAATTAATCCTGCTTAATCCTGCGTACCAAACATGGCCTAAGGGTTTTCCTAGTCTAAGCTGACAATTAAACTAATTACACTATTTTTTCTCTAACTTCACCCACTTACAAAATCATGACTCTACTAATCAATATATCAACCAATTGATTCCTACAAATATCTACAACAAGATTATTTCAAAGAATTTAAAATCATATTTTACAAATAGCGACATATAATTTAGATTTCCATAAAAGTCCATATAACTATACTTAATACAAGTATAAAATAAATTAATTAAAAGGGACAATCGTTATTATAGCTTCCTTAGCTTTTTGACGCATCTTCGTACAATCCTTGGTCTTCTTATGTTTTTCCATAACTATTTTTACATCTAAAATTTTTAGAAAATAATGGGGTGGACATTTCCATGTTGCTTACTAGGGTGATTCACAACCAATGGAGTTAAGTAGTATAACTAAAGCTCAATGTTTAATGAATAAAACAAATATAAAAACTTACAATAAACCACTCATAATCCACACAATCTCTCATCACATAAACAATTGAATAAAGGCTCAAAGTTAATCTAATTAAATAACATAAACACAAAAACTTACAACACATAATCAAACATAATTTACACAATTCCCACAATTTAGAAATCACACAAACAATTATTACACATAATTCACACACATCAACCCATCATTAAACATAATCCACACAAGGAGATGCATAATCGTGAAATGTATCGTTGTTCTCGGGCTTTTATTGAAGGATATGTGTCCATACCCTACCATATTCCCCATTTGGAAGTCTTCTAGAGATTTTATCTTTCACACTAAAGATCTCACTCCCTTCTTAACTTGCCCATTTCAGGGTCATCTTATTTCGTATTCAATCCACATAACCATTTCTTTATCCTTTCTTATCAACAATCATAGGTGCAAATGAATGCAACAATACCATATATTACCGTTGTACACTTCCAAAACTCAATCATGATATTTGACAATATAACAAACTATTTAATCATAAAACAACATCCAATGTCTTTTCTCAAATCCTTTCTTAAAAATGTAACAACATTTAGTATCTCTCATATCATTTCGTTAACATGTTAGGACATCCAATATTCACAAATCATTTTACTGGCTCTGAGTTAGTATATGTAAAGATATTCATAAACAAATATTTAACTTTCATTTCTATATCTAAAGGTGATTAAGAATGAATTAAATATTTTGCAGAAATAATTCTCTTTACTTTATTATATCATCAACAAGAATTTTTCAAATATTAATCTAGCATTATTTCCACTAAAATAAACTCAGAATTTCATATATTAGTATTTACTAATTCCTAATGCTTGATATGTTTCACAATCACAACAAATTTTGATAAAATCTACCTAACAATTTCTTTCCATTACGTTATCCAAAACTTCAACAATATTCAACTAATCCATAACTCATCAAAACATGATTTAAATCACAATTTATTCAACCCTCAAACAATTTTTCATAATTTATTTCTTATTAAAAATAATTAATAATGTGCAACGGGTTTAATCGTTCAATTTCTATTGAACCAAGAACAGACTAGTCATCTGGAGACTCCACCATTGCTGGAGGCATCGCCATCCCTTTTAAAAAAAGATAATTTAAAACCTTTATTGTTTTTATAAATCTCCGATGTGGGACAAGTCTAACAGAATTAACAAAGGAAATTTTCTTCAAGAAGGAAGATGGACTGACCTCGGCTATCGATTGGAAAACCCAGCCCTACAACCAAAGGCTGTAGCTCTTCCGCTAGACAGAAGGCGGATTAAAGACTTTATATTATCTATGAATTCCCGATGTGGGACAAGTTTATTTCATAAACTTGGTAAAACGTTGAAGTTAAGTGGCTTCACCCTTTTCTTGGTAAAACATTGAGAAAAGCCTTTATATATATTAAAACTAGGGCTGTGCATGGGACACGGGAATACCGAACTGATCCGAAAAACCGAACCGAAATTATCCCGAACTGAAAAAGGACTTTTGACTTTATCCAACCGAACTGGCATCGAAATTTTTTATGACGAAGCTGATCTACGTTATCCATACCGGTAACCCACCGAACTGTAATCGAATCGCACCGAATCGAAGAACCGAAATTAGAACCGATAATTTTATATATATATATATATATATATTAGTTTATAGTATTTATCTTTTTTTAATTAATAGTTGATATTTATATTGTTATGTTTATAATTGTATTTATAATTTATAATTTATAATATTAAATAATTATAATGTAATAATTATTTTATAATAGTTAAAATTCTTGTAATATTTAAATTAATGTAATTGAATTAAAAAATTAAAATAATATAATATACAATTAAAATAATATTTTAACTTAGTCCAAAACTACGTAGTTTAGACCAAAACAGTGTGTTCGAGATGAAACAAAACAAGAAACCCTACTTTACCCAATTATATCTGGTTTACTTCATCATTTTCTAACTTTTATGAGCTTGCCATTGTCACTCTCATCAGAGCCCTTGGCCATTCATTTTCTCCACTTTCTTCTATTTTCTTTCCCTTTACTTTCAAGACTAACAAGATTGATTTCAAAGACAGCAAAAATCACTCCTCAAGTGTCGACATTTGACTACTTTACACGCTCACTACATATTTTTCACAAGAAGGTTACCCGATTTGCTTTGAGTCCGAAACCCATATACACATTTGAGTGTAATTTCCTTCAATATTATTATATTTATTTATTTTCGTTGTTGTGCATATATGAACCACTATTATCATTTGGTGGATTGATTATATTATGAGTAGATTTTTTTTAAAGAAAAATTATGATCTTTTGAATGTTCATGAAAATTATAAAATTTGAATGACAATAGTGTTCTCCATTTGAGGATATTTTTTTTTTTTTAAGAAAAAAAGTTATGATCTTTTGAATAAAAATTAAGAATTGATAAAATCGTTCTCAATTTTTTTAAAATTAAAAATAAAGATTTTGTTTATATTGTGAGAATGGTTGAGGTGGACTTGTACAGGTGTGGATTTTCTTTCACTTTGATTTTGTTACTTGCTTTTTATCATTCATCTAATTATTTTTATTTTTCCTTTATTGAAATTGCTATAGTGTTCATGGCCTCAAATTCCAACGAAGAATTTTCTTCCTAATTACGGTGAGTTTTTATTTGCATTTTTATATGAAAAACCATATTATATATTATATGTTTTTTCAATAAATATTTATAATTTTTAAATATCTTTTCTTTATTATTCTTTATTTTACGATTCGATGAGGAATTAGTGGCAATCTCACTTGATCAAGAAAAGCAATTTCAGTGATGGAAGAGATCCAAATGCCACCACCACCTTGAAAATTTGAATTAATGACGAGTTCTGTCAAATGCACCCAAACGATTGCTTAATTTTGTTTCAAATGGAAGTGCTCCAAATGAAGGTACTCCTTCACCTACTTCACTTGCTTGTGCTAGCAAAAAAGTTAGATCTGAGGTTTGGGTACATTTTGTCAAACTAAAAGGATGACGAGCAATGAGACGAGGAGGGCTAAATATTGTGTATTGTAGTAAGGATTATCTCGGTAATAGTGAAGCGGGGGACCTTGAGGGTTATGGAAACATTTGAGGATACTTGCAAAAAGTTTCCAAATAAAAAAGGAATTTGTTGAGGCATACAGAGTCGAGATAAAATGCAAAGATATTAAACTTCCCGAGAAAGCAGAGTGAATGCGAAAAAAGTAAATTATCTTCTGGCGGCCGGTTTGATCAACGAAGCTGCGAGATGCTTTAGTTAAAATGATTATAAAGATGAATTACCTTTTCGGTTTGTTGAAGGGGAAGGGTTTAGGAATTTATACAAGTTAGTCTTCCGTATTTCAAATTCCATCTAGGTATACTATTGCTAGAGATTGTTACTATTTGTTTGTTCAAGAAAAGAAGAAATTGCATGCATTGCTTACGTCTCAATGTCAGAGGTTTAAATTATTCTGGATACTTGGACAGAGCTCCAAAAATGTGTTCTTGTTATCTTGTTGCTCGTTTATTGATTCGGGATGGAATTTTCATAAAGAATTACGAATTTTGTGTAGTTAAGAGTCATAAAGGAATTAACATTGGGAATGCTATAGATTTTTGTATGGATGAATGGGGTTTTGAACAAAGTTATGTGTATCCTTTGTTGATAATGCAAGTTCTAATGACCTTCTTGTTCGACAATTAAAGAAAAACGACAAAAAGAATCTTTTGTTTGAAGCTTTTCATATGAGGTGTTTTGCTCATATTCTCCAATTAGTAGTCAAGGATGGCCTTGAAAGTGCTCAATACTCTATTAGGAGAATTAGAGATGTTGTTAAGTATGTGAGGGGGAGTCCACAGAGGCTAGAAATGTTTAAAAAGTGTTGTGAATCGGCAAATATTAAGTCTAAAGCATCTTTTGAATTGAAATGTCTCTTAGATGGAATTCAACTTATTTGATGTTAAGAATCGGTACACATGGTTTATCAAAAAGCCTTTGATAAGTTAGAGAAGATGTTGATAGTAAATTTTAGGCGAATTTGGGAATGATATGCTAGTAGGGTTGATTGGACCAAAAAAGCTAGAAATCTTCTACTTAGATTTTGAAAAAGGTTTTATGATGTTACTTGTAAGATTTCGGGTTCTTTGTACTCTACTTCAAATCTGTATTTTCCTGAAATTATGCGTGTTTTGAAAGATTTGCAAGCTTTTCAAAGTAGCAATGACTTGAACTTGGCTGAAATGGGTAGAATGATGAGAGAAAAATTTGACAAGTATTGGGGCTCCATCCAAAAGATGAATGTTATGCTTTTTATTGCTGTTGTGCTTGATCCTAGATATAAAATGGACTATTTGGCAGCAAAATATAAAAGCTTTTATTCTGAAAATGATGCAAATGATTTGGTGACTCGAGTAACTAATTCTTTGAGAGCATTAATGGATGAGTACAAGGGAAATGAGCAAGTGGGGATGGGTGGAGTCATTAACCCTTCCAATGATGTAGAAGATATGGTGGAGGATGAAGAATTAGATGACTATTTTATAGAAAGGGAGAAAGAGCAAAGTCTGGTTTCCAGAGGGGAGTTGGATAGATATTTTGGTGAACTTCCGGAAAAGTATACCCATGACTTTGATCTCTTAAATTGGTGGAAAGTCCAGTAACAATTTAGATACCTAATATTGTCTAAAGTTGCCAAGGATGTTTTGGCAATTCAATCTTCTCTTGTGGCTTGAGTCGCCTTTAGCAGAGGTGGGAACTTTAGGCAGATTAGGAGTTCTTTGACTCCTACTACGAATTTGAGGCCACTAATTTCTTTGTCAAGATTGGTTGAGATCGTCAAGTAAACCTATCAACTTGGAAGAGCCATTGAAGACTTGGAAGAGTTTGGAGTGGTATGATTCTTTTATAAATTTGATTGATTTTTCTTATGGAATATATTCGATTTTGAAATATATTTTTACGTAATTTTTGATTGTAGAAATCACTTTCGAATCGAAATTGTAGAGAGTGTTATGCGAAGCAGCGTGTTGATTGTTGAACTTCCTTTTTAGAAATGTAAAGAAAATATATATTAAATTATTTGGTTACATTTTATTGAAAAATTAAGTTAGACTTTTAAATTATTTTGTTTTATTGGTTAATTTGAATCATTTACATTTATAAAGACGAGTTGGAGAATCAAGATGTTCATATGAGGCGTTAAATTTTCTTGTTGATATTTTGAAAAATTGTTTTTTTATATATATATTTTGTTTGCTTAATTTGTATTGATGCTCATATGGGACAACTTGAAGTTTTGTATTTTTGTTTGTGAATTTTTAATATGAAGACAATTTGCACTCCAACGTATAGGTTCTCAACCTGTTGTAATGGAAAGAATACCTAGCAAATGGCATAACGTAATGGAAAGAATGCGTAGCAAATAGCCCACGTCTGTTTGGCATCCTCCATGGAAAAAGCGCATAGTAAGAATTTCCTACGGGTGGATAAGGTTGCGACATGGTCTTTGTCGCGATCAACTGAAAATTAAAATTGACAATTTTGTTACGCCATTGTTTACATATTTTTCGTTTGTACATGCTTGTATCTATAGTCGTGCTTTTTCTTTCTGATACCATATGGTGGTGGTGCATCATTTAATTGGCCCGCAGATTTTTATGATGTGGACTTTTAGCTTGTACCGGTGAGAACCATCTCTTGTGTTGGCTAATTTTCCTTTTGGATGCCTTTCTATTTTCTTTGGTTGGTTGATCACTAAGTCTATCGTAGGGGATAGTGGGTAAACTGTCCTTTTCTTAAAATTATCTTTGGTTACATTTGCTGTAATTTCTTACAAGGCCCTTTTTCTTTTAGTATATTAATTGGCCTTTATCGTACCGGTGGTTATCGCGATCATTAGCTAAACTTTTCATGAATAATTTTTCTTTAAAGTTTAATATTTTTATCAGAATGTCCCGGATTCAGTCTTGTCCCGGAGTTGAAATTTCCACTAGAGCAGAAGGCAGAACCGTTTTGTCCGAAATGTTGGGACAAGCGGAGCCAATTTTTGTGGATGCGGGACGGGATCTTGGAATTTTAAAATCGAGACATTTGGAACGGATGTCTGGATATTTGCAAATCCCCAGATCCACCGTGCGAGTGCACACCCACTAATTAAAACGTTACCAATATATATATATATTGTCGATTTTCTTTTGTTTTAATATATTTTTATATTTAAATATAATTCATATTTCATTACATACAAATTTAAAATATTAAGTTAGTATCGAGTTGAAAGCTAATATTTTAAAAATCGGATTGGTAGTCAAAACAGAAAAATTATCGATTCAGCTTTTAACGGTCAAATCATGATTGAATCGGTGATGTCATAAATATAATTTATATTTTTTTAAATTAAAAATATTTTTAAAATTTATAAATGTATATTAATAAAAATTTATAATAAACATATCTGATAAAATATATTTATAATAAATATATATTTTCAAATATTTATAAATTTTTAAAATTAAAATTTTATATTTTAAAATTTATAAATATATATTAATAAAAAAATTAATAATATTTATTTCAATAATTTTACTATTCCCACTTCCTTAAATTTATTTCATTTTATATAATTATAACTTACATCAAATTTATAATTTATCATCTTATGAAAAAAATACTGAAAAAATACTACCATCTTCATAATTTGATTTACTAAAATTCTAATACTTAAGTTTTAAATTTTAATATTAAATACTAGAAAATATATTTGTTTAGCTTACACTAAATTCTTGAAATTTGAATTTACTACTTATGACATGACAATATTTTCAAACATTGACTTTTGACTAACCAATCCAAAATTTTCTTCCAATTAATATTTTTTAACACGTGGATCTTCGACATTAATTCTCTTTGACCATTCCACTCACAATTTGATGAAGATTTTTCTCATTTTTGAAATCCGATTTATTACATCGAGATGCCGGCACCGGAAACAACATACTCCAACAATATATTTCCGGCAGGGACAAAGTCACCGAGCTCTACTCTAAGATAGGAAAATGAGCCACCGACTACTGGGATTTCGACAGTGAATTCTGCATTACACAAGACAGAGAGAATTACGGATCGGAAATGATGATGGTAGGGCCAGTGTTGTCCCTTGTGGCTTGTCTGGTGAGGACGAAAATGCCGGAGCCGATGACGTGCCGATACCGCACCAAAGAAGGTCTCACTAGTTGAGGGCTTTCTTCATATGGTTCTTGCTTTGGCTGCGTACTGTATAGAGTTCGAGGCACGTCGTGGGAGCGCGTTAGGAGGAAGTCTTTCAATCTTGCTTTTGTGTTTCCTAGTGCAGTGATGTAAGCTCCCCAGCTTTAGAATGATTCTTTGGATATAAATCATCTTTTTTCCATCCGCATCCTCTCTTCCTCTCCACTCCACCACCTTCATTGTTGCTCCTCCTTCTCCTGCAACACAATGAGATGAAGGGAGCAAATAGCTGAAAATGAACTTCAACTGATTTTTTTTTTCTTCTCTCAAAATTCGACTGTGATCCCATGTCAAAAGTTGGACCCTAAGGGTTTTCCTAGTCCAAGCTGACAATTAAACTGAGTACACTATTTTTTTTTTCTTTAACTTCACCCACTTACAAAATCATAACTCTACTAAATAATAAACCAACCAATTGATTTCTACAACTATCTACAAGAATCTTATTTCAAAGAATTTCAAATCATATGTGACAAATAACGACATAATTCAGATTTCGTACAATCCTTGGTCTTTTTGTTCTTTTCCTCAACTATCTCTGCATCTAAAAATTTTCAACAATAAAGGGGTGAGCATTTCCATGTTGCTCAGTACGATGATTCACACCCAATGGGGTTAATGGGATAACTAATGTTCAATGTTTAATGAATAAAACAAAGATAAAAACTTACAATATACCACACATAATCCACACAATTTCTCATCGCATAAATAGTTGAATAGAGGCTCAAAGTTAATCTAATTAAATGAAATAAACATAAAACTTAAAATACACATATCAACACATCATCAAATATAATCCACACAATTCCCACAATTTAACAATCACACAAACAATTATTACACATAATTCACATACTTTACACACTTCAACCCATCATTAAACATAATTCACACAAGTCACACAATTTATCGATTGCATAAAATAATCAAAGGAGATGCAAATGAGAATAATGAACAATCATGAAATGCACTATTGTTCTCAGGCTTTCACTGAATGATATGCGTCCATACCCTGTTGATTCGTCCTATTTTGGGTGGTTACTTAGGAGCTCAAGATATACAAAAATTTATAATAACCTAGTTCCAACAACGAGTAGCCCGTAGCTACTATAGGTATAGTGGCTCTAGGGTCATCTACTGGGATTGGTTTTCCCCTTTTTGGTGTAACCTTATATTATTTGCCTTTCTTTAGTTTGCTTAGAAGAAAAGAAGTAAAAACAAAATTTAAAAGTTCGTTGATTTGAGAAGAGGATGGTTGATTGATTTGTTTTGAAAATGATAATTAAAGAGAAATCAGGCTTTGGTTTCACCAAATTCTGCCAAACCATAGAAGAATCAAAGGGGGTTTAATTGTCCTAGTTGTTTGGCCGAAAAACCAGCCTATAGCTGATTCCTCGAACTCTGCTTAGGTGCCTCTTAGAAGATATAGATGAAGCTCATATTCTAGGTGTATGGTTCAGCAAAAATACTAACATTTAGAGGTTTTGATAGGTTCTTAACCTGACTTTTTCGTGTTTCCCAACAATAAACAATCCCTTGGCATGTTGGGTCAAAGGTGCGCTATCTAAGCACCCAACATATTGCTCAAACCTTGCTTAGTACCCAGAAATCTAATGCTTGATGCCCTTAAGCAACTGGTGGGGAGTCACCAACAGATCCCCGCTACATGGACACTTTTCTAGAATACCTTAACATTGCATCCTACTATTTAGTTGTAGTTTTTGAATAAAAATGTGTGTTCTTAGCCTGCTTAGTTCATCATGTGCTTTGCAAGGTAAGTCGGGTTTGGTTGAGGGGAGATTTGTTTTAATGCCTATGCTTGAGAACTAGTCACAAAAACAGTAAGGTCCTCTTAGAAAGGTTGAGTGAGGACTCGGGGACAACCATACTTTATTCACCACGACTTTGGAGACCTTGTCCATTAGAGATACAAAACACTTTAGGATCCTGACAAAGCTCATCTTACTTAGACCTTTCTCAATGCTTTTTGTATAATTGTAGCACCTTCATAACTCCATATTTGTTTTGTTTGATTTGATTTAGTTTATTTTTGGTGTGTTTGATTTTTTTTTTAGTTTATTAGGTTGTTTTGAATAGTTCTCCTTCTATTTCGTTTCTTTTATTGCTAATGGATTAGCAATAAGCTAGTTGGAGGTGTGATAATTGCTCAAAAGTGGAATTTTTAAGGGCTTAATTTCTATATATTCATGCCCTTTTGAGTGGTAATTATGCCTAATTGGTGCCCAGACACTACAAAAAAACAGAAAAATTGTGACCACAAAAAGTGGTCACAAAGTGGTCACTAGAGAGGTATAGCGACCATTTAGTGACCACAAAGTGTGGTCTTATAAAATCTCGTCACAAAGACAAATTAGTGACCAAGTGGTCACAAAGTGTGACCACAAGAAATATGGTCACTGATAACGACCACTATAATGTGGTCACAGATTTGTGATCACGAATACTTGGCATTCTGATAATGATGCGCGAATGAAATAATGACATGAGAAATGTGGTCGCGAGATAACGCCGCTGAATGTGGTCACCAGGATAAATGTGACCCACGAGAGTAATGTGGTCCTGAGATAACGACCACTACAATGTGGTCACAGATAATTTCTTTCAGATAGTGACCCGATTTTATGGTCGTCTTGTGGTCATTAAGTTATGGTTCTTGTGTGAATTAGGTATATAGTTTCCTTCTTAGTGACCGCGTCTTGTGGTGCTAAATTCTAAATATTAATAATTATTTAATTAATATTTCATAAAATTAATTGTACTTATATATTAATAAGTTTAAATTCTTGAAAACTTTTATATATGATAAGTTTAAATATATTTATCATTTAAATTTAAAAACACGGTATTAAACATTAAAAGTCAAGATTGAAGTCCAAATTAATGTTTGAAAACAATACAAAGTATTAAACATTAAAAGTCAAGACAAAGGTCCAAATGTTAAAAAAACACAAAGTATTAAATGTTAAAAAACATGATATACTCAAGACTAAACATGGTCTTAGAATCTGTTTGATCTAATACTGGACCATCGATTTGGCAATGGCCATTTCGAAACCTCTCTCTTTATCCATCATCTGCTCCATCATGCGGCGCTCATCTCCTCGATGCAGTCTCCACTCATTAGAGGGGAATTTGCAGATATTTACTTCGTAGCCTAGTGTACTTCCTCTTTGCAAGGCGAGATTGTCAGAGCTTAAGCTCTCTAATCAGTTGATGAGCCACCTCGAGGGGTGCTAAGGATGTAGAGGCATCAGATGCAAGGCCCCGGATGATTTATTTCGACGAGTCCAGCCCACATGTATACGCCATGTGATGAAGCCTCGATAGCTTGCGGGAATATCTGATCCTCATCTTCCTTTGACAAAGACTTTGGTTTTCCCGATTCTTCTTGGGATTAAAGTAGCAATTAGCTCTTGTATCTTCTCCTGAAACAAAAAACGTCATATGAAACTGGTAGTTTCTTAGTTAGGATGTAAGATAGGTTTTTGAGCACTTACCCCACTTGTCTTGCACGTTGATCGATATAATCATGTGATCCCTCTAGGTTATCTTCATATGGGTATCGTGAAGAAATTAGGTACCTTGCTTGGAGAGCACCCTCCTCAATTCTAAATAAACACATTAGATATTAGATATGTAGAAATTGAGACATTTTTTAAAAATGTAAATATATATATATATATATATATATATATATATATATATATATATATATATATATATATATATATGTATATATATATGTATTCTTACAATTAGTCTTCGCGTGCTCGGCTAACGATATGGATCACTTAGTGTGCGTGACATTCCCGAGATCTGGTGGCAGTCTCACTATGGCGATTTCTCGATTGGCTCCCTTATTGATTGGAATGAGGCATCCTCGGCCCGATCTTCTTGACTCTTGCCACACCTCGTCGGACACAAATGCGGGTTTTCCTCCTTTCCTCCAACGATGGAAGTATATCAGAATATCTACTTACCCATATTTGCTCCCACAATTTCTTAACGATCCCATTCCAAACACCCTCCCACTCATAGTATTTCTGTAATATATAAAGTTAGTCAACATATATGGACTTTAAAAAAAATTTCGAAAGTCTCCCCTAAAAATGCATTATCAAAAAATTACCTACAATGTTTTTCAATGTACATTCACCAATTCTCAATAAATTCCACCAATTTATGACAACTCATATTCACATTATTTGACAATTCTCAATATACAACTTAAAAAGCACAATAAAACAACATCAATTTGATATGATCGGCATTTCAATCATATCAACATTCAAATATCCTAAAATATATATATATATATATATATATATATATATATATATATATATATATATATATATATATATATATATTAAAAAATTCGACGAGAGTCTCCCACTAAAAGTAAGTATCCAAAAAATATCTACAATATTTTCAATGTACATTCTTTTGGTCTCAATAAATTCCACCAATTCATGTCAACTCACATTCATATTATTTGACAATTCTCAATATATACAAGCTGAAAAACACAGTAAACAACATCAATTTGATATGATCGAAAGAATTTTTCAATCATATCAACATTCAAATATACGAAATATATATATATATATATATATATATATATATACTTTTTATATATATATATATATATATATATATATATATATACTGCTATATATATATATATATATATATATATATAAATAAAATTCGATAGAGTCTCCTCTAAAATTGCATTATCCAAAAATTTCCTACAATATTTTTCAATGTACATTCACCCGATTCTCAATAAATTCCGCAATTCATGTCAACTCACATTCATATTATTTGTGATTCTCAATATATAGAACTTTAGAAACATAAAGAAACAACATCAATTTGATATGATCAAACATTTTCAATCATATCAACATTCAATTATCTGAAATATATATATATATATATATTAAAAAAAATTTCGACAGAGTCTCCCCTAAAAATTGCATTATCCAAAAATATCCTACAATATTTTTCAATGTACATTCACCAATTCTCAATAAATTCCACCAATTCATGTCAACTCACATTCATATTATTTGACAATTCTCAATATATACAGGCGAAAAAACGCAATACAAACAACATCAGTTTGATATGATCAAAAAGAAACATTTTCAATCATATCAACATTCAATTATAAAATATATATATATATATATATATATATATATATATATATATATATATATATATATATATATATATATATATATATATCTCTAAATAAAAATTCAGCCAGTCTCCCTAAGTACATTATCAAAAATTTCACACAATATTTTTTCAATGTTCATTCTAAATTCTCAATAAATTCCACCAATTCATGTCTCATTCATATTGTTGACAATTCTCCAATATATAGAACTTTAAAAACATGAAAGAAATAACATCAATTTGATATGATCAAGCATTTTCAATCATATCAACATTCCAAGTATCTCGAACTTGATTACGAAGCAATTTGCTTTTATTAAAATTTAAATCAACAAAATACAAAAAGTTTTAGAAACCTAAACATTTATTTACACGAAATTCATCCCAATAGATCTCGAACCTCTTGTGCCTTTCCACTATATCGGGTATGATGTAGTCTCTTGAAAGATACGGCATATTCGAGATGACATCTTATGAGACTCAACAAAGCTACAATTATATAAATATACAAGTATTAATTGTATACATTACAATTAACTAATTGAATTAAATAGTATTAAATGTCTCACCTCTCCCATCATGCACTTTCGTGGTTTCTCCACGACTACCTATATAGCTTCTTCCTACGTAGGAATACGAGCAGAGGTGTGATCGGCGTATGTGGTTGTGATTCGAGGCCTAATCCTGGAGAGTGGGATGTTTGAGGTATCGCAATAGATGGTCTGAGAGAGCTAGACGAACCAGTCAGTGTGATAGGAGATGTAGATGTGCTTGGGCCAGCAAATGTCGACATTCTGGGCCGGTGAATATATGCGAGGGAGGTGTGTAGTGGATGCGAGATGTGAAGTAGCCTGCGAAGATGAAGGAGAATGACCCCTTCCGGTCTTACTCGTCTCGACTATCCTCATGGATACACTTCGGCCGCCTCGACCCTCATACTGGAAAAAAATCAAAAATTAAGATAATTAACAACTAAACACTTGTACTATAACAATATTCAGTGACAACTACCTCTTTATCAACTATCGGTTTCATTAATATCATTTAAATCCAATTTATCCTCATTAAAAAAAAGAAAAAAAATAATTAACAACTGAACACTTGTACTATAACATTATTCAACTGCAACTACCTATTTATTAACTATCAGTTTCATTCATATCATTTAAATTCTATTCATTTTGAATCAAAATGAACTTTACGTTTGCAATACTTCTGGCCTGGCTAGCCTGTGGCATGTACCCATAGCTATCTTACGGGTCACCTATTGGATCATTTAATGTCGTTTGTTGATCTTCTTCATTGATTTCAACATTATGGTTCAATTAACTCCTCTGTAAAATGGAGGAGTTTCTTGCATATATGTTGTCTTTGAAAAAAAGGTTCTTGGCTTCACAACAACTCCTCTTGGTTTGATTTTCGATACAACCCACCAATCAACTTTGTCTTTTCGCAAACTTAGGTATGAACAAAAATATACTTGAGCTGCTTGAATTGCGAGGACAAAGGGTTCATACTTGTCATATCGTCTTCTATGGTTTATCTGAAGCAATGTTGTATTGCTCATGAACTCTTATGCCTGACCAGAATTCGAATCAAACCAATCACACGCCAGAAGAGAAGCGTGCGCTTAATTGGCGATTAAGATATTCCACTTCCACTACTTCTCTTGCTTGACCATACCAATCATACGCATTATGGCTATAATTTTGGCCTTTGATGCAAACCCCTTATTTATTGACATTTTACTTTGCACCATGTCCAAGCGTGTGAAACTTGTATCCACTTACAAAATAATATTATATATTTTAACAATTCCCAATGGACCTTTTGCGAGATCTTGTATGAAGTTGTTATGGATACGAGTTTGGATCATACGCACGGAACAATAAGATATAGGTATTTTTACACATGTTAATAATATTAAGTTTAATTGATAGGTTGAGAAAAGAAGGCTTACATATGCTTTTAAAAAGAAGGCTTTAATTGATAGGGTGCAAAATAAGCCTTGCATCACGCATGTTAATATGATTAAATTGATAGGGTGGAAAAGAAGGCTTACATATGTTTTGAACCAGATAGCAAAGTCCATCTCAAGTTTAGCATCAATTTAATGTGTTGTTATGTTTGGTTGAATGTTGTAACATCGAGTGTAAATCTATGAATTGTGAGAATTTTAGATATGTTAGTTAAAATATAATGGAGTTGTAAACAATATAATATATTGGAAATGTTTTACTCATAAAAAAAATTAACCTGACATATGGTTCAACTTCTTCTGATTAAGCAAAATGTAGGAATAGGCGCCTTATAATTCTTACATTTGAGTCATATGTCTCGTTTTAGAACGACCAAGTGGTCTACCACTGTATTTGAAAATTGATGATAGGTTAAGGATCATCTGATGGAGATATAATCTCCACCACCTTCATAATTTCGAGGCACAGTCCTAACTGTTGTACATGATCCTCGAAATAATATGAACAAACGTTGATGCTTCTCCTTCAGATATGCATTGCATATCGAGCTTTCACATGTTTTGTATTCCATTATTGACTTCAATTTCGAAGATACCTATAAAATGATATGTTAAGTAAGACACATGTACTAATTCAAGGTTATTGACCATTATGATTTACAAGTTAGGTTTTAACCTCTCAAATGGATACATCCATCGGAATTGCACTGGCCCTGCAATGCGTGCCTCATATGGCAAGTGAACTGGAAGATGTTCCATAGAATCAAAAAAACTTGGAGGGAATATTCTTTCTAACTTGCATAAAATAATTGGGATGTCTGATTCTAGTCTGGCCATGTCTTCATTCGTAATTACTGTTGAAGTAAGACTTTTAAAAAACAAACTAAGCTCGGTGATAGCCTTCCACACATTAGCAGGTAGTAGTTCTCGAAATGCTATAGGCATCAACCTCTGCATGAAGACACTGACAATCGTGACTTTCATTCAAACAACCTCGATCTATGTTTGTCCACACATCTACCCATGTTAGACACGTAACCATCAGGGAAGTACAAATTTGTTAACCAATCGATAACTCCTTCTTAGCCACATTGTCTAGGGTGTAGCAAGCCTTAGGGTATTTGCTCGTTGAAACCAATGATCAAGTTACGGCTAGCCGACAATAGGTATTTAGTTCCTTGACTTAAGAGTGTCTTTTGTTTTACCATGTATATTCAACACTGTATTAAACAAGTTATCGAACACATTCTTCTCAATGTGCATGACATCAAGGTTATGTCGAATTAGATTAGAGCTCCAATATGGCAAATCCCAGAATATGCTGCGTTTTCTCCAACCACATGATTGATTAATCCCTCTGTTAATGTCATAAGCATTGACTTCGGTCACCTTCTTCAAATTAAGATGATCAATTATGCTTAGTATTTGAACGATCTAGCGGAGGTCTTGATCGTCACAATTTTGTTTTTCAGAAAACTCTTATTACGTCTAAATGGATGATCAAGTTCCAAGAACTTCCTATGATTGTCAAACCATGACTACTTACCGCTCTTATTTAGTCTAAAGGAATATGAGTCCTCCATACAATAAGGACAAGCCAACCGTCCTACTGTTGACCATCCAGACAACATTGAATCTGTTGGAAAGTCATTTAATAATAGTCCACATCAATGCTGCTCATGGCCCGAAAATTTTGATTAAGTGTTAAATGCTTCAACCCCATAATCCTATAATAGATTCAACTCATGTATCAACCGTTGTAAGTACACATCTAACTTGTCTTTAGGATTTCGTGGTCTGGAATAAAACGGAGTTAAGAACATGGATGCATCCTTCATACATAACCATGAGTAAGGGTTATACACGGTGACAATAACGGCCGCTGCAGTATTGCTTTGCCCAAATTGGCCAAAGGTTGAAACCATGCATGCAAGGCGAGACGCACATTTCTAATTTCTATTGCAAAATCAGGGTGAACATCATTGAAGTGCTTCCAAGCAATAGAATCGGACGGATGTTGCATGACATTATCCTCGACCATGTTCTGCATGCCACCTCATTTCATTAGCAGTGGCTTTAGATGAGATATAATCTAAGAAGTCAGATCCTTCGAAAAGTAATGCATTTTCTTAAAGAGTGTGTCGGTTTTCTTTCTCCCTTTTCCATTAGTGTCATTGTTTTTTCTTAAAAGCACGTGGATGGTCATGGTTTCACACGAGTCTTGTTCAAATCTTCCCCCGATAAATCATGCATCCATTAGGACACAATGTATCTTCTCAGCGGTAAACCTAAGCCACAGAACCATCGCTTTGTTTCATAAAGCTTTTCGATAAGATTCTCTTTAGGCACAATCTCTTTCATTAGTTTAGCAATTTACCTGCATCAAATGCACGTTCGAGGCAGAGATGGTGATCAGCCTTGATATTCCAACATTCTAGCCTCACCGATAGCGCGAATGATTTTCACACCCTTGCCACAATGGATTATTAGCGACATCAAGCATATCATAAAATTGTCGGGCGTTGGATTAAGTTCTCCTCATATTCATAATTTTGATCGAAAGAATGACAGTGACATCTATAACCATTGTATGATAATCATTCATTGGATTAGAAGGGCGGCGAATCCATAGAATGATGCTCATATATCACATTATTTGTTTTCTATGCCTATTCCACAATATAATGCACTTTGAAACCATGTCTCGCGGATGGTATTTCACTTGTCTCTAGCAAGCGGCGGTCGACACTTGGATCTCTACGGACACTTTATTTTTTCAGATCCGTCCAGCTCTGTATGAGCACAAGCAAATTCCAAAAATTTCTCAACCCCAGAAACAAACTCTGGATTAAGAAAGCCATCTATCAACCTTTGGTACATCCAGTTTCTATTCTCATTCATGATTGTGTCATGTGGGAACAAGGTACGATTAGGGGTGTAATCGATTCGAGTCGAGTTGATATAGAGCCAAGCTCGAACTGCAGATCACAAATCCATACAAATTCCACAACAAAATTATTTTTTAGATGAAGATTATTGAATAACAGATTATTGAATGCTTTCACCTAATAGATGCCCAAGATTCTAATCATTTTACAACACCTGCTTGACCACTAGAAGGTCTTATAACACAACTTGATTGATAAAGGAAGATTGAATAATTCAATGATGAGTAAGCTTTAGTCGATTAACAAAATAGTCATCATAGCCATTATAGCAACACTCCTTTCTTTGATATATTCACATGGAATACACAATTTCAAAAATAAAAAATAAAAATAAATAGAGCCAAAGAAAAGTGGAAGAGAGCATGTTTACGCTTTCTCTTTTTGTTTCACGAACACACTTTCTTTCTTTTTAGTGGATATGTGTTCCACTTTAACACGTTGTTGTGATGAATTTTGTATATGGATTGAGTTTGGGATTTGTTAGGGTTGGAGAAGATCGAATGCGAACCGGAGGAGCCCTAGTGCCGCCTGAACGACGATGTCGGCGAATCGAAGCAGAGAAAAAGAAGAAGGATAATCGAAAGTTAATAGGAGAAAGAAAAATCACACACTACAAGGAAAAAGTTAATCAATGGCATGTTTAATGTCATTCAAAGTTACAATGACACAAATTTTCACCAATTTTTAGTGAAATGCTACGCTACTCTCTCAGTGTCTAGTTCTCCTCGAAGATTCAGTACTTTATCTTCTGTTCTTTTCGGTCGCATTTTCCTTTCTCTAAATCACTAGGAATTCCTTCAAGCAAGTAGTCTCGGATCCAAGAAGATGTAGCTAGATTCCAAAATGAGGGAAATAATGACATATAAACCAGAACATAAAAGAAGATGTAACTGCTAGGCTTATGCGTAGGTGAATAAAAGAAGAAATCTCATTAAGGCATAAAAGGATGAAAGGATGAGGTTGAGCTGAACCTGTCTCAACCAACGACCAAGGGACTCAAGAAATGCATAAAACTACCAACTGTGATGCTCGCCTTCTTCTACCCACAAGCTCATTGACTCCTCCCATGACATTGGTATCTTTCAATTAAAATTGAAGGCTCGACGAGGGACCCCTCGATGTCCAACGGTCCAAACTACCAGGCTTCCTCATTGCCGAGAACAAAACTAGCAAAACAACAAGTACAAAATGGAAGAACAAAGTATCATAATAATCAAGCTATGATCAAAATGGAAGCATCAAAGGAAACCCTTGTGATAGAAAGGAAAAAAACATGGCTTTAACACCCAAAAGCTATATATAATAAGCAATACCTCGAAAGAATCGGATCTTTTGACTCAAAAGTCTCCTAACTCACATTTGGAAACACCAACAATATTTCCGTAGTAGAGAAAGGAAGGGAAAAGCCGATTCTAATCTCTCATCTTCATAAAAAATACAAGTTGTCTTCATCTACCACTCACACTCATATCCTACTTCGGATACGCCCACTCTTTCCCTACGTCCTCTTCTACTTCAAATTCATCCCAATCCTCTCTCCCACTTCAAATTTAGCTATTATGGTGCTTCTTCTATCTTTCTCTTTTCACGAGTACAAGGTAAGGAAGAGAATGGAATGGATGGAAAGGTGAAAGGAAGATGAGGCAGAAAAGAGATTAGGGTTAGAATTTGGGGAAGATCGAAGAAAAGAAAAGCCCGAAACACAAGGAAAATATCTATTTAAGCGTGTAAAAGGTTTTGTATCATTTTAAAATAGACACTTTCATTCGAAATCTATTAAACGTGTCATAGATTTTAAAATTTTCAAATTAAGTTTCATTCTAAATTTAATCATATTCAAACAACGACATAAATTTTAATTTTTGTAGTAGTGTCATTGTTTTCTCTTAGGTGTCGTATATTTGCGAAAAGAAGAAATTATGTTCCCGACATTTGTTTTTTTTTCATATTTTTTGAGGAAATTTCGAATTTAATGCAAATTTAGGAGAAACCATACAGAATGTGTTTGAGATGGTAATTTTTTGATGAAATTTCAAGAGAATAATAAAAAGAATAAGTTAAACAAAAACACATTTGGAAGTTAGAGCTGCAGGCATGTTTGGTCTTCTCTTAGCGGTGATGGAATGATGTCGGCCGAAGAATGGCGGTCTGAAGTGTTGAAGAAAAATTGTGGCGAGTAGGGCTTCGTGGAGAGAAAGAAGAGAAAGGGAAAATGACATAGGCAAAAAAGGTTTGGTATAATGAGAGTTTAAACTTTACTAAAATTTAAACTTTTAAAACTATAGGTAAATAATAAATTACTAAAATGACTTGAGGAGCTTAGAAAATTCCACAGAGTTAGGATAATGAAAGCAGTGCGTCGTTGGAGTCAGTCTCGATCAACGAGCAACTCGAGGAAAAGTTTATTTGAATTCTAGGCATTGAGAATTCTTTATGAATTTTGAAGTTTAGTATCTGATTTAAGCTTTTAAAAACATAAAATTGAATAATAAATAACTAAAATGAGTCAGGGAAGCCTAGAAAATTCCCTAGAATTTGGATAGCCAGCTTGAACCGCGTCGTTGAGTCAGTCTCATGAACGAGTAACTCAAGAAAAGTTTAAGCTAAATTCTAGGCATTGAGAATTCTTTATGAATTTTGAAGTTTGGTATCCTGAATTTAAATTTTTAAAAATATAAAATTTAATAATAAATTACTAAAATGAATCGGGAGATAGAAAATTCCACTAGAATTCGGATGATGAATGAAGCTAACGTCGTTGAGTCGGAATCGTGAAAAGCAGTGGCTTTCGAGAGAAAAGTTTTCGAGATTCACAGCCATTGAGAATTCTTTGTGAATTTTGAAGTTGGTATCCCTAGAAATTTAAACTTTTTAAAAATATAAAATTTAATAATAAATTACTAAAATGACTCGGGGGAAGCCCTAAAAATTCCACAGAATTCGAGAGGGTGAAAGCAGACCTTCGATCGTTGAGTCGGAGTCTCGTGCAGTAACTCAGAAAAGTTCATTGAATTCCTAGGTATTAAGAATTCTTTATGAATTTTGAAGTTTGGTATCTGAATTTAAACTTTTTAAAAATATAAGGTAAATAATAAATTACTAAAATTACTCGGGAAACTGAAAATTCCACAGAATCTAGGGATGTAAAGCAGCTGTTATGTGGTGAGAGTGGAGGGTGATGTCGAAGGAGGAGTGGAGAGGTGAATATGTTGATCGGTGACCATAAGGCTATGTGATTAGATCGGTGACCACAGCTATGTGGTCTGATCGTGACCACATGCTGTCGGCGATCGTGACCACGAGCTATGTGGTCGCGATCGGTGACCCACGGCCTGATCAGCGATGATACATTTCCATAGGATATGTGGTCACTAATTGTGGTCACAATGTCGTCACAGATAAGGTTTGAGCTTTGTGATTGTACAGTGGTCGTAATGTGGTCACTAAATTGCGACCACTTTTTGTGGTCACAATTTGTGGTTACTATTTTGCTATTTTTTTGTAGTGAGATTTTCTCTTTAGATTGGAGACCTAAATTGATCCAAAGTCTAGTTTGATAGCTTGGATGATCGAATTCTCTTGTTTTAAAATTTATCCACTTGATAGAAGATTCATAGGCCCATCAGTAACTTCCTCCTCAAGTACCGTGGCCTCTAAGAGTCCTAAACTACTTAGAGTTCTGACTCTCCCAAGATTGGCACATCCTTGCCTTGTGAGATTGCCTTAGTCAGGACTTGCTTCCAAGAATTTAATGTTTAAACCATCAAATCTTCATCAAACTTTATATTTGAAGTAGTCATCTTCTTGTAGAAGAGTGGAGACAAAGATATTGACAATTCCAAAGTAAAAGAATCTCCTTCTTTGGCTATGTATTTGGAAAAAACAAAACTTGAAGAATGAAGCAAGAAGATGCACTGAAGAAGAGTCAAGAGACATTTGGCACTTGACACTCGAGATGAAGATATTGCGACTTTGCATTGATGGTCTGCCTTTTTACATCTCGGTCATACATTGTGAAGGAACCAAAACATTTTTACCTGATATTTGTGTCCAGATTACCACATTAGTTGGAGGCCCGATTAGTTGGAATTTCTTTGTTGCATGTCTTTGGAGGAGGCGTGTGGCTTGTCAAAGACAAGTTGTTCAATGGAGGCGTTTCAAAGACAGACCAATCCCTTATATTTGTAGCTCCGCCAACTGTTGTTGCTCATAGAGATGAGCCAGCAAGTTCTCGTAGGATTGCATGGTCCTATCAAGGATTCTGGCCTTCTTCAACAATGGGTTAGAAGGCTAGCGACGTTGGAGACAGATGTGAGACCGTGGTTGGACTACGAGGCGGGTCTCGGTGCTTTGCTCTTTCATTTTCCACAAAGGGACATCTATTAGGCGATGTCCCTCGTATGGCTGTGTGAAGCATTGTAGCTCAACGGGGAGCTGATATATCGGCATTGGTCACTAGATCCTTGTTTTGCTTAGTGAGTATTCCAAATATCAAGGATAGGTACCCAAGAGCCTTGCGGTAGGAGACAGTCTTAGCATGGCGTATGATGTGTTCGAACACCAAGCGACCAAGGTTTAACTTCCTCTTCATTCTAATCTGGAAGAATAGGGTAGCAAACTTCTTTGTGATTTTCGTTTGGTGCGTGGTAGGCAACTAGTTGGTCATGGTTATTTTATGGAGGATGGAGTACCTGGTAGAGAGGTAGGACATTCGGAGGTTGTACTTGACAAGCCACTCCCTCAACTTCGCTCTGGTGATAATTGAGACCAACGGGGCCGTCTTTGAGATCCACTTCATCTTTGGCTAGGTCGTCACATTCCCAACAGGTATTTATAATGCTAAGGGA
This sequence comes from Tetrastigma voinierianum, assembly GCA_016808115.1. Taxonomy (NCBI): domain Eukaryota; kingdom Viridiplantae; phylum Streptophyta; class Magnoliopsida; order Vitales; family Vitaceae; genus Tetrastigma; species Tetrastigma voinierianum. The sequence goes on from JAEQBH010000821.1 coordinate 2,623,967, forward strand.
GAAGTTAAAGGTGTGTCCCCGGACCATTGTCTTCTGAAAGTTCAGACTTGCTGGTCTCCTATGTCTTTGAAGAGATTGAAGTAGAATTCCAACATGATTTGGGTCACGAACTGTGGCATCTTAGAAACTTAACCAAGCAAGTTCGTCTCTTCCAACAATTCTTCAATCCCAGATAGCCCAAATTTCTTGCGATCCAAGGTTTGTTCGCTGACAAGGGTTCACTTCTAGATTGAAGAACAAAGCTTGGCATGGGTAGAGAACTTAAAAAACAAAGACAAAAAGGCACTTACCGTCGGAGAAGTCCAGACTTTTTGCTTCTTAGCCACTGGTTAGGATGGATCAACCTTCTTGGATCGAGATGATAGCCTAGTAGACTTTCTGGTAGATAGCGGCAGTGGCAGTAATGATTCCGAGGAAGAAGAGGAGTCATTCTTCTCAAATTCCAACCAAAGAGAGTCTTAATACTCAATAACTGTGGGACGAGTCTGTTTTGTCTAATATTTAGGAATCTCGACGGCTCTGGCTAATCTTCTCCAGTTGCTTTAGATTCAATCTTAAGCACCACCGTCTCCGGTGTTGTTCGAATTTCGATTTCTTCAAGGTTCAAACCCTCTACACTGGGACTCCCGATGGGAGAACTTTCGGTCTTCTGCTCAAAAGCGGCAGCTTCAGCAATGGAGACAACAACTTCATCCTCCGATGTGGCATAGGGCACTAGGGCTTTTGGAGGTGTAGATCTAAAGGGTTCCATATCGATGGGGTCCATTGCTGACCCTTCTTGTGACAGCCCCCGAGCCAGGGGTCAGTTGACTGCAGTCGACCCACGGGCACTCGTGGATGTCGGGTGACCCGGGCATTTCTCCGCAGAATCGGGCGAGTCTCCTTTATGCACGGGGAGCTCTACCCAAATAAAATGCACCTGCATATACAGTCCCAAACGATTGCAATAGATCCAATATATCCCGATCACATGATGTCTGGCCACTTGGGCCCTGGCTTGATACTCATGTACATACTATATGATCCAACTATATACCAATAGTTCTGAAGTTACAATATTTTCACTCTTATACAATACATATATTAAAATTAGACATTTCAATACATGTATATATCATCAACCAAACCACAACTTGGGGCTTTCTTCTAATCCTCAATCCACAGGACGGCCGAGTCCCTCTTACGCTCCACCATGCACAGCCAAATAATATCCTCGGCTTGGGGTGAGCTAATCTTTCAGTAGTGAAATTGCCTAAGTGGGCTACTCTCCGCCCTAAGTGCAGTGCAATGTTCCAAAATAAACATACATTCAAGCAAATGCATGATCCTACTTGAATGTCTGCATGACCACCTCGGATCAGGAGTCCCTCGCAGGCTCTCTCACCTTTCGCCTAAGCCTCGTGTTATGAGAATTATTGTTTTGTTAGTGGACAACCCCTCGTTATATATATATCAATTGGGCGAGTCTCAGACCGATTGATATATTATTTGTTTGTGGACTACCCTCCAATAAATATCAATTGGGCTGCTCCGACGATTGATATTTTATTTTGGACTACCCTCCGATAATTAATATTTTTAGACAACCCTCTGAACCATTTTCTCTAGACTCATCTCATGCACTCACTCCTATATAGTCTAGGGTCGGTGCATATGGAATGCATGTATGTCAATTCCATCTGAGTCTAATCATGCAAATATGTAAACATGCACATATCCACATAATATCTAATCATAATCATGTTATGTAATTATCGTTTCAAACATCAAAATTAGCTCCTTGGAAATTTAATAATCAAACCTGAGCAATTCAACGAATCACTCGACCAAACACATTATTTCACAAAAATTATTTGTGAACACTATTCTCGGGAATAGGTGAGAGCCCTCGGTTACTATTCTGAAAAATCATGATCATCGGTTCACCTTGTGAACCCTCACATTCCGACCATTTGGAGCTCATTCCAATCAATACATGATTTATTATGCAGCACAATTTGACACCACTAAACCGGCCGTGGCGATCACATTTGCTACTCTTGGGTTTCAAAAATTCATATCAATTCGATCCCAATGTTTGGGACCAATCAAACGGCCCCTCACGGCCTCATTGTACTCAAACATTCGTAAAGTACTTAAGAGAGCAAAACCCAGTAGGGAAAACCTACCTCTCGGAGTTTGAAAAACTCCTAAATCTGTGCCACGCGAAGCCTCTCCGTGAAACGGCTTCCCTTCTTGTCCTAGCTAGCAGACGGTCGGATTGCAGAGTATTTCTAGAGAAGTCTAACGCTTCTCACTCTAAAATCACGTTCTGCTACTCACTGCCTCCTCCCCCCTTCCAATTCACGTTTTTGGCTTCTATTTCACTTTAGAGAAGAAGTGCACTGTAGCTCTTTTTGTCCTTTAGTTCATTTAATCAATTTAATTAATTAATTCCTTTCTTTCTCCAGTTTTGACATTCGGCACTGTCTCGGCTATCCATTTTCATCATTTCTCTACTCATGCCACTTATGGCACATGAGTACGTGTTATCTGTGACTTTCGTCGCATCGAAAATGGATTTTACGGCGCCGACGCGATGCCTCGGCAGGTGTCAACTCAGACGTCTCGGGAATTCTCACGGGAAATTTTTACGTGTTAAGCTAGATTTCGCAAGATGATTCAACGGTGAATCCCGGATTTAGATCATCGAGATCTAGAGAATAAGTGCAGTTTTCTAGCAGAAATTACAATTTTGTAACCAAAATTACGATTTTGCCCTTTTTCCATGAAATTGGAATTTCTCGGGTCTTACACTTCTTATGAAAAGGTCCCACCTTTGCTGCTAGAACTGCCTTTCCTCAACTTTCATGTGTCGGGCCCATCGGATCTTATCATCACTATTTTTAAAAATTGAGAAAGATAAAAAAATACAAGGAAAGTTTAAACCTTTAGAAGTTCTTGGGAGAATTTGTAGAAAAAGATGATTGCCTTACAGAGGTCCAACCACCTCTCAAAAACACCCTTGATTTATCTTCTAACGGTCTCCTAATTAATAGGGCGTTAGGACACCCCCTACGGACGAGACTCTTCATGATCCGTTTCCATTTCAGTTGGGACTCTCTGCATGCTTTGCAACGGTCCACCAAGGCGATCTGCCACCTGTCCATCCTATTTTCCCATTTTTTTTTTGAATTTAGAAAACCAAAAAAATTACACGATGCATAACCCTAGGGATGATATGAGAGTCTCATACCTAGTATCATCCAAACCCCTAGTGAAAATATCGGCCAATTGATTTTCAGTGGATATGTGCCTTAAATCAATGATCTCGTCTTCGACCAAGCTTCTTATGTAGTGGTGATGAATATCAATGTGATTAGTTCTTGATGCAAAATCAAGACATGACTTCAAAGTGTGTAATTAAAGTTCCAAAAATGTAAGTTTTGAGAGCACAAGGAAAGAAGGAAGCATTCAATATGCTAATTTGAGTTCTAGAAGAATCTACACTAATTTGGGATGTTTTCTAGATCACAATGTATGGCTTATATGCCAAGTTATTCACTTTCCTTTTAGTTTATTAATTTTTATTTACTTTCCTTTGTTTATTTTTATTTAGGTTTATTTCCTTTTTTAGTTATATGTTGATTTAGGTAAAATAATGGAATAGATATTTTATTTCTTTTTCATTTCTAGTTTGTAGTCATAAAAGGCATGTTTACAATGTAATAAAAAAAGAGAAGCATATTGATTAGAAAAATTGTGAGAGTCTTCTCCTCTTTGGTTCTCCAAAGAGCTTTTGAACTTATCGAAATTTTCTGTGGCGCACATCCTATTGACTTATCAATCAACACTTCCATAGTTGATTGTGGCATCTTCATTCCATCGACTTATTAATCAACCATTCTATAGTTGATTATGACGTCTTTATTCCATCGACTTATCAATCAGTCATTCCATAATTTATTGTGGTGTTTTCATTATCCCATCGACTTATCAATCAATCATTTCATAATTGATTGTGTCATCTACACTTTTCCTTATGGCATACACAGAAAATACCTAACGGTTTATAACATATGCCGGGGTGTAAATAAATTAAGTATATTTTTAAAGTAGTTTAAATGAGCTAACGAAAAATGATACAAACTGAAATTTCTGGGGAGCCAAATAAATTTGGTAAAAATGTCAAATGAGGACCTAAGGGTCATAAATGAGTAATGTAGGTGTAACGTATAAATGAAAAATGAAATGAAGTGGAAATGAAAGTGAAATGAGGCTTTAAAAATGAGAAAAAAAAATGAAAAAGCTTGATTAATGTGCTAGCCAACATGGCATTACACATGACATGAGAATAAGAACCATTGGTCTATGGAATGTGATTGGGCATTCACTTTGAGAAGGAGCAAGGAAGAAGGGCTAAGGCTTGGGAGAAGAAGGTATTTTAGTGTGTTTATCTCCATTCACTTGGTCTATCTTTGTTCAAGCGAAGGAAAAGATTTGAAGAGAGCTCGGTAAAATGTAATATCTCCTCTTTGATGATTTTGGTTGGGAAAAACCTAACCTTATGTAAGGTGATTTTGATTGGTTGTAGATCAATTTGGGTGTTTGGTTAAGTTTCAAAGTGTTTTTGGGTTAGGATTGGTTTTGAGGAATTTTTATATAAAGGAAATGATGAAGTTTCGAAGGAGTTGCTGTCAAAAATTTTTCAAAACCCTTGTTTTTGTTTTGGCTATAAGTTAAGTTATAATCATCCAGATTGAGTGATTCCAATTGATAAAGAACCATAAGAGAGCTATAGCTACAAATGTATAGAAGGGACCAGGAGTAAATTGTAGATCTAAGGCTCCCGAATATCGGCTTAAAGGTGAGTTTCGGGTAGCTGATGGGTATGCTCTGTTTTGGGTGTAGTTGTGGTGTTTTAGCTGTAAGTTGAGTTTCAGTCAAGTAAGTGATTCAAAATTATGGGTAAACTAGACTTCTAGGAAAATAATTTACTTGAAGGAAGTATATGCAATGCAATTTTAACCCCAAAGTGCCTAGAAATCCATCAAAGTGGAACTATGTGCAAGAACAATCTGATTTTGCTTTGCAAATTAGAGTAGTTTGAATGTAAAATGCAATAACTTGAGTTTTTGTAATCCAAATTGGTTGATTCCAATTGGATAAGAAACATTACAACCATAGCTTCAAATGAGTAGAAGGAATCATTACCAATTTATGGAGTTAAGACCCCTGAAATTGAGAATAACAGTAGGTAAGCGAGTGAGCTGGGCATACTGACCAGTTTGGCATTAAAATGCCGTAACTTGAGTTTGGGTGATTAAAATGAGATGATTCAAATTCCTACTAAAAAATATACTCATAGATCTATCATTTTCTTGAAGGAAACATGAGCAAAATATGGCTCGTGTGTCCCCAGAAAATTTTGCAAGTGAAGGTGTATTTGGTAGACATCAACCCTAACCAAAAATCCTAGAATGCATAACATATTTTTTTTCTTGTGTTGTTCTTTGATAGTGACATATTTGTGATGGATTAAGGGTTGGTGACAAGGAAGCTTGACCCAAGAATGGGATTATGAGAATAGGAATCGAAGAGCGACAACCTTTTTAGGTTTGTTCTGCACACTTCCTTGTTTCGGTTTTGTGTTTTGTGGGACAAAATAAATCTAAAAGGTTTTATATGAATATGCATGTGTGCTCCGTTTGAGCCATAAATGAATTGGTTTATTCTCCACTTCTCTCTCTCTAGTTATAAAATGTTTGAAGGATTATGAAATTAGTGGTTATTGAAATGAATTGCGATAAATTGCATATTGATTTGTTTTTAAATTGATTTGATACAGTGATTGTCAAATGAATTGCACATGAAAAATTGCATAGTATTGGAAACCAAGTATTTGGATATAAATGTATATATACACTATTTTTAAATTGCTATGAATGATTTGGCGCCCTTAATAGAATGCTAACGATGCGAGTGGTTAAGAATAGGTGGTATACCAATAAGGGTCGAAATAGGCAATCTTCTTGTAGAATGTAATGATGTCACTCTGTCGTGAATCAGCGGGACCGTGCTCGATAGTGTTCACGAAATGATTTATAATAATCAGTCAATAGCCCAGCGGGATTGTACTATGTTATAAAACCTTTTTTTTATCGGCTTGCAGACCAGCGGGACCGTGCTGGTGATTCGTTATCCTGTGAACCGAAAGCATAGGTTAAATTCACTTAAGGGCAAAATGAAAAGAAAATTGTAAAAGGCATGATTTGTGTTTGGATGATTTATTGCATATGAAACTGCATAATTGAAATGACCAATGAATTGTAATTTGAATGTATACGAAATGAAAATATTCATGTATGTATTGTACCACATTAGTCATTGAAAAAATTATACAAGGACATCGATTTAGAAAAATGCATGATTTACTTAAATTGAAATGAAGAGAGAACTATATAGAACCACTAGGCATGAAAATACTTAGTGCATTGTTTTATCATTGCATAGGTACCGAGCGAATTGGTACGAAGGAAAAGACCGCAACAATTCAAAGTCGGCGTCGAGGCCTCGCGGGTTGAGTAAGCTCGAGCCACACGTCGTGAAATATATTTGACACTTTTTGTACAAATTATGATTTTGTTTTATAAATATTTTGGTATTGAAAATGGCTTATAATGTCGTAATGTGTAAAGGTGGTAAATGGACCAAATGGGCATGTAATGCCATATTTAATGGAAAATGTGTATTGAAAACAAAATGATCGGCCCCCTTTAAGTTGAATTAGTATATACAAATATATTTTCATAAAGATAAATATTTGATGAGTCTTAAACTCATATATTTTTAATTCATTTTTCTGGCATGTTTTTAACAATTTTAGATCTATTTTTATGCCAAATTATGGAATATTCACCAAGTTTATGTTTTGTAGGTGTTATTTGAAAAAAGAGAGAAAACAAGCAGAAAAGAAGCAAAAAAATGTGGAAAATGCAGCAATCTTTGTCGCGACATGATTTTCGTATTTCGCGACACAAAATTTAAGCATGCCAAAGGAACTATGTCGCGTAGCAGCTAAGTAATCGCGACAATTCAGGGCGCGCTTCGATGGTTGGAAGAATTTTGTGTATCGCGACAAGGGGATTTTTCTATCGCTACATTATTAAAGAAGATTGTGAAGAATTCGCATGATCCTTGACTCTGTCGACAATGATTAAAGCGAGGAAGCGAAAGCGAATTAATGCGACAATATAAGTTCTGTCACAACATAAAAAGATGAAGACTAATAGATGAACTCTGTCGGACAAAAGACAATCCTATCGTGACAGAAATTGCTCAGATTATAACATAAGTCAATTGAGACAAATATTTTTATGTTGCGACACAGTTTTTAGCATCAAGCCAACTCGAGGAATAATTGTTGTCGCAATAAAGAAAATCATGTTGCGACATAACATTCAAGATTCACAACCAAGAGCAACAAAATCTTTGTCGCGACAAAGATTATTTCTGTCGTGACAACCAAAACATGAAGGAGGTGAATTCCCTGTCGCGACAAGAAGCTGAAGAGCAACACAAGAAGGATGGCGATAAAGAAATTCTTGTTGTGACATGATGCATGAAAGCAAAAACCTCTGTCCGCGACGATAAAAGCTATGGAATGATAAAATTACATCGCTGACAGAGAAAAAAATTAGATCAGCGACATAGAATTGAAGAAGAATTCAGGCATAGCGAGGCAATTATGTCGCAACGAAAATAATTCTATGTCACAACACGGCTCAATGAAGCTAGAGGAATTAGAGAAGAAAGTCATCAAGATTCAGGATATCTTTCAGTAAAGTACTGGACTCAGAATCTGTCAGAGACTAGGATTGATGAAATGAGTAAGTGTTTATGTTGGGTATTATGTCCGCGACGAACTCTAAAGGATGATCGGAGTGAATCATGCATGCATTTAAGTAAAATTTCTATTTGTTTTTATATCTCAATTGCATGATTCACATTCATATTCACTAATATTGCGCTAATCCTCCATACTATAATGTTTTATAGAACATGGTGATATTTGAATAAAAAAGGAAGCTAAATAATAGAAGAAAAGAACCAAAGAAGAGAAAGCAATGAGAAGTGCGGTGGGCCTCAGTGCAACGACGCGAGGCACTCAGCGACTGCGGCATGGCGCCGCAGCGGCGGTGGAGGCCACACGTTGCGAAGAACTGGATTGAGCGGATTCTGGGGGCTTCGGGTGCAATAGGCGTAGCCTCATCGCCGATGAGAGATCCTCTTTCCCAGACGTGAGCGTTAAAACCTTTGATTTTATAGGCCATTGATGGGCTCGGATCCTGATATATAAAAGGGAAGCAATTTTGAAGCGAGGGGATCGGGAGGCGGCCCGAACATAAGAGAAGGATAGAGATAGATTGAGCGGAGAGCGGATTAAGAGATCGTGAAGACAACTTTTCACGTATTTCTTTTTCACGATCGTTTGATCTTGAAAATCTTTCAATCTGTAATGAAAATCACTATGAACTAACTTTTCTCCCTAGGGTTTTGTCAACCCTAGCCGCATCTTTATGGATTAATAGATTAACTGTGGTTTATTTAATATTGGTATGAATATGTATGGTTTCTTTACTCCTGAATTTAATTACATGCTATTATTTGGCCAATTTTGGCATGCTAATGCTAAGTCGATATTGAGAGATGATGACTCGTAGGGACATGGGTAAAGCAACACTTGGTTAATCAGGGATCCCACATTCCAAGTGTAGTACTAAGGTTTGCACATTCATGTATCTCGGAGTCAAGGGGTTGAAGCAGAGATGCAATACACCCCACTGGCGAGATAGGAAGCTATATCTCGAGAGAGAACATCTTGTAGACACGATCAACCCGCTAACATAAATCATATGAAATATTAAATAGATACACTATCTAGGTTAAAATCCATAAGGTGTGGTAGGCGTAGGCAAAACCCTAATTTTCTCGTCATTACTTTAAATCAAAGTTTTAATATTAGGCTTTCCTTAAATCAGTTAATTTAGTTAATTTAGTCATAATTCACTATAGGAGGTACGGATCCAGTATTATCGCAGATCACTAAGCGATTACTGGCCTTACGCGCTTCTCTTCGTGGGAACGACACTTGACTAGCCACTACACTATGTGAACTCGACGTGTATACTTGCGCTTATGGGTATACAAATTTGACCACCTTTTAAAAACTCACTTTCAGCCCGTCAAATGACAAGGACATGAGAAGCTGGTTGAAAATAGGTTTGGTGTCGCGACACAAGGCAATCCCTGTCACGACAAGAACAAGATTGTTGAATAAAATTTATGTCACGACATTATCAAAGTATGTCGCAACACAATCCATGAGCAAGCCTAGAGAATAGGTCGCGACAGAAAACAAGAAGCTACTATAGAGGCAGCGACAAAGACTGAAAGCTCTGTCGCAACAGACCTTTCTATGTCACGACAAAGAGACCAATTTGGGCCAGAATTTTGGGGATCCACAACGCAATTAATAAAGTGAGGCCTAACATTGGAAAGCCTATAAATAGACGCTTCTAGGGCAATGTGCACAGCTCCCACAACTCCAGGACGTCTGGGTGGTGGAAGACTCTTGTATATATATATCTTAATCAGGTTTGCTTATCTTTTAAAGTTTCATTTTTCAGAAAAAAAGAAAAAAAAAAGAAAAAATAATTCCTTTCATGTCAAAGAAGATTTGAGGACAAATCTTTTTTTTCAAGAGGAGGATAATGATACAAAATCAAGACATGACTTCAAAGCATGTAATTAAAGTTCCAAAAAGGCAGATTTTGAGAGCATAAGGAAAGAAGATCAAGAATGCACTCAATATTCTAATTCGAGTTTGAGAAGAATCGAGACATATTTGAGATGTTTTATAGATCACATTGTATCGCTTGCAGGCCAAGTTATTTACGATCCTTTTAGTTTATTAATTTTTATTTACTTTCCTTTGTTTATTTTTATTTTGGTTTGATTCCCTTTTAGTTTTAGGTTGATTTAGGTTAAATATTATAGTAGATATTTTATTTATATCTCCTTTCTAGTTTGTAGCCTATAAAAAGACATGTTTACAATGTAATGAAAAAAGAAGAAGAATATTGATTAGAAAACTTGTGATGTGTAGAATGTGTACGCCTATGTGCACAAGTGAACGCGTCGTATCAAGTAATATAGTGTACCTAAGTACGGATATCGATCCACGGGGAGAAGTGCGTTGACTACTGAAATTGTTCTTATAATATTATCTGGACTTAAACTCAGAATTTCTATTTAACTAACATGTGTAATTAAAATGAAATACCCTTTCTCAAGGTATATCCCAGCCTATCTATGATGGGAGTTAGGTGCTCTACTTGAGCCCAATACTCGAAGCGGCAAATGTTCAAACCACAATCGCTACACTTAGAATGGGATATCTCTATTCCTTGATTTAGCAGAATTAAGCTCTATTCAGATCTTTGGGAGTCCTTATCTCTCAATCTCGGATACACAACAGGATCATGCTAATGTTAGCTAGACATTACCATGTATTTAAATCACAGATATAGAGACGATTGATGCAAATCATAAATAACGAAATAATATATGTTTAAACTTTAATCCATTCAATTGTGACAGGGTTCAACAAAAACCATAGATAGAAATCAAGAACATGTTGGAACTGAATAAACACATAATCTATCTATAAATCATCAACAGTTTTTCAGAAAAGAATAAATACAAAAAAAAGGCGATGTCTTCTCGATGATCTCGATGGCTGGCGCTATGCTACGCACTCCGATCCGCAGCGTTCTTGATACCTCAAATTGAGTCTCCTTGCTTTTTATGATGCTGAGGCAGAAATCACGGTGATGTCATGATGTTGAGTCCGCACGTTCTTCGATACCTCAAAATTAGGTCTCCCTTGCTTTTTATGATGCTGAGGCAGAAATCGCGGTGACGTCACGACGTTGGGTCACTTGTTGACTTTACTCTGTTGACCGGTGTGCGTGGCGTTTACAGCGTCAGCGATGTTGCTACCCGGTTCTTCTCACACTTCTTCTGACCGACCATTTCCCAAAAAAAAAAAAAGAAAACACTTCACGCAATTCACAAAAACTCCATAAATAAGATATTGGGTTATAATGCGCTTATTTAAATGTAAAATCAACTAAAAAACATAAAGCGGACGCGGGTATCATATGAGTGTTTTAGGCACTCATCACATGCCAAGTTATTTACTATCCTTTTAGTTTATTAATTTTTATTTACTTTCCTTTGTTTATTTTTATTTTGGTTTGATTCCCTTTTAGTTTTAGGTTGATTTAGGTTAAATATTATAGTAGATATTTTATTTATATCTCCTTTCTAGTTTGTAGCCTATAAAAAGGCATGTTTACAATGTAATAAAAAAAAAAAAGAATATTGATTAGAAAACTTGTGAGAGTCTTCTCCTCTTTGGTTCTCCAAAGAACTTTTGAACTTATCGGAATTTTTTATGGTGTTCATCCTATCTCAATCAACCCTTCCATAGTTGATTGTGGCATCTTCATTCCATCGACTTATAAATCAGCCCTTCCATAGTTGATTGTGACCTCTTCATTATCCCATCGACTTATCAATCAATCCTTCATAGTTGATTGTTGCGTCTTCACTATCCACTGACTTATCAATCAATCATTCCATAATTGATTGTGGCTTCTTCACTTTCCCCCTTCGAACCTGATTGTAGAACAATCCAAGAGAGTATCCTATTTCAAGTCGTGTCAGCTCGTGGCTACCTTGCATCAGTTCTCGAATGCTGGACAGGATTCTTCGAGATATTGATAGCACTGAGGTTCTCACAATAGAGAGTTAGGACTTTTTCTGGGACTCCATTGTCCTTGAGCATATTTTTCATCCAAATAAGCTATGTGCACCGCTACCTGGTGCTATATACTCTACCCTCAACTGTGGAGAGTGAAATGTAGTTTTGTTTTTTGTTGAACCATGACACAAGGTTGTTTCCAAGGAAGAAACATCCTCTAGAGGTGCTCTTCCCATCTTATGATTTTCTAGCCCAATCAGCATCACAATACCCTACCAAGATAGTTGTGGTGTCGTGAGTGTACCAAAGACCATATTTAGCTATTGCACTAACATACTCAATGATCTTTTTGATTGCTAGGAGATGACTTTCTTTGGGACTTGCTTGGTACCTCACACAAACCCCCACACTATAGCATAAGTCCGGACGGCTAACAATCAGGTACATCAAGCTCCCAATCATGCTTCTATATAGAGTTTGATCAACTCCATTACTTGCTTCATCTCCGATAATATTTTCATGAGTCCCTATTGAAGTCTTTCTATTCTTTTCTGGATCAAGTTTGAACTTGTTGACCAAGTTCTTTGCATATTTGGCTTGTGAGAAGAAGGTTCCTGAGTCGGTTTTCCTTACTTGAAGACCAAGGAAGTAAGTTAGTTCTCCTACCAAGCTCATTTCAAACTCAATGCTCATGTGTTCCACGAACTGTTCCACCATCCTCTGAGACGTGGATCCAAAGACTATGCCATCCAAATAGATTTGAACGACAATTACTTCCCTTTGACTTCTTCTGATGAAAAGTGTACGATCTGCTCCCTCTCGAGTGTATCACTTTTTCAAGAGGTACTCGGTTAGCCTCTCATACCAAGCTCTTAGAGCTTGTTTCAATCCATAGAGAGCCTTTTTTTCAATTTGTAGACATGGTCAGGATGAAGGGGGTCTTCAAAACCTTTAAGTTGTGCTACATACACTTCTTCATTCAAGTATCCATTCAAGAAAGCACTCTTGACGTCTATCCAATAGATTTTGAACCTTAACGTGCAAGCAAAGGCGATTAGTAGTCTTATAGACTCTAAACGAGCTACTAGTGTAAACGTCTCATCAAAATATTTTCCTTTCACTTGAGTGTAGCCTTTGCAACCAGTCTTGCCTTGTTTATGATGATGTTCCCATTCTTATCTATTTTGTTCTTGAAGATCCACTTTGTTCCTATTACATTCACCTGATGAGGTTTTAAAACTAAGTCCTAAACTTCGTTTCGTCAAAACTATGAGAGTTCCTCCTATATGGCATTGATCCAGAACTCATCATTTGGCGCCTCTTTGTAGTTTTTGGGCTCAATGGTGGAGGTGTAACAAGTAAGACCTATCATCTCTCTATAGTTCACTTTGTGGATTCCTCGAGTCTAGACACTCCCTTCCAGATCTCCTATAATGTTAAAGGCATGATGATTCTTCCAAATCTTTCTAGAGGGCTAACAAGCCTAACTGTCTATTTGTTCACCAGTGTCTTGTTCATCCAAATTCTATTGAGTTCCTTTTTTCATTCTGACACCCTCTATGACTGGGTCCTTAGTTCCAAGGGTTATCTGAACATCTTTTGAGACTAGGCAGCTATCTCCACAAGATGAAGTTAAAGCATCCTTAGGAATGCTAAGGATATCACCTTCTTCAATGGGAGAAATCATAGGGGGGTCTTTTGGTCTAGGATAACTAGATAAAAGAAGGTAATCGTTAACTTTTACATTGATTGATTCCATAATTGCCATGATTCTCCTGTTATAGACCCTATAGGCACGGATGTTTGAGGTGTACCTTATAGAGACTCCCTCATCACTGTTGACATCAAATTTTCCTCCTGGTTCCCTGTCATTCAAGATGTAGCAGGGACTACCAAATTCATGAAATTTTTTCAAATTTGGTTTCTTACCTTTCCAGATCTTATATGGAGTCTTGTGAGTTCCTGGACGGAGATAAACTCTATTTGAGATATAGCATGTTGTATTAACTGCCTCTACCCAGAGTTTGATTGGGATATTTCTAGATTTTAGAATGATCCGGGCCATCTCTTAGAGGGTCTTGTTCTTCCTTTCTACTACCCCATTTTGTTATGGAGTTTTAGGAGTTGAAAACTCATGTTCTATCCCATTCTTGCTACAAAAAAATTATGAACAATGAATTCTCAAATTCCTTACCATGATCACTCCTTATCTTAGTGATTTTTAGGAATCTATGGTTGTGATCCTTGGCAAGTTTTAGCCATAGTTCTTCAAAAGCTTCAAATGCTATTGATTTGTTCCTCATGAGAATCTCGAAAAATCATCCACACACATAGATGTACTTTTTTTCCAACAATGTTTTCAACCTCTATAGGTCCCATAAGATCCATGTGGACCAATTCCAAAACTCTTGATGTAGAGGCCGGTTGGGACTTTGTGTGGGACAATTTAGTTTGTTTTCACGGTTGGTAAGGTCCACACATCCTTTTAGGTTTAGCCTTCATATTAGAACTCCCCTAATGGCTTTTGTAGTGATAGTGTCCTTGAGACTACTGAGGCTTATGTGTCCCAACCGTCAGTACTAGAGACTATGTTCATTCTGCATGGTATTTAGGCAGGTGTTGGGACTAGCCAATAGATAGCAGTTGTCGGATTACCTATTCCCTTCCATGATGTTATGTTGATTTTTCAAGAACAATGCACTTATCTTTTGTAAATTTTCCAAAAAGATCTTGGTCGCATAGTTGGCTAATGTTGATCAGGTTGGCTTTAAGTCCTTCAACAAGCAAAACATCTCTTAGTCTTGACATTCCTAGAACATTCAGGGATCTTGAGCCCAAAGCACTTCTTTTGGCACAGTCCCAAAGGTTACACAGTCCAGACTAGATGGCTGAATGTTGGTTAGTAGACACTTTTTCTCAATCATATGTCGTGAACTTCTACTGTCAAAATACCACCTTTGCTCAAATTCTTCTTTCAAGGAGGTGAGTACCACAAAGCTCTTAGATTTTCCCTTTTTAACCCAGAAAGACTTGGTTACTCGTTGATTTTCCCTTAGTCTCTTCTTTTGGTCAGCCTTGTAGTGTCTGCAGTAACGTCGAATGTGACCCATCTTCTGGCAGTAGTAGCATCTCACATCTTTAGTTCCCTTTTCAAGGACTTGCTTTTTCTTATTCAAACCGGATGCGCTAGTTCATGGGGACGTTCGAACTATCCATTTTGATTCACGGACGGTTGTGCATCCTTCTAGACTCCAAGCTTTATCCCAAAAGATCCCTTATGATATCCCAGACCTTCTCGTCCATTGGAAGTATTCTCATACAAAGGATGTGATCCAGGGATGTGGTTATTGAGTTCAACATCCTTACTATTTTCCTGGGATGATCTAGTTCTAAATAAACCATATCATTCTTAGAGATTTCCCCTTTTAGATCAACTGCCTCTTTCTCTAGAGCCCCTTTTTTCTTGGCTAAGTTGAAGGACTTAGGCTTGAAGAGTTTCAATGGTTTTTACTGCATCAATCTAGTTTTCATCTAGCAATGTGTAGGACTATGCTTGTTCTTCATTTGAGATTTCATTATCTTTTTCATCACCCCTAAAGAGAGTTTGAACATCTGGCTGGAGCGGGGCGAGGAAATACGGGCCCGATGGCGAGGCGCTTCTAGAACTTCTTGTCAACATGTTTTTGTTTCTCTATTTGAGGTGAGGTGACCCCGAGTGATGGGTTGATTAATTTGGTTCTCATCTTTACCGCCCTCTTCTGATTCATCATCACTCCTAAGTTACAGTGGGACGGTTCTTCTTTTGTTGCTTTACTCAGCAGATGTGACCATATCCTCCACATTCTCTACACTGGATCGATTTTCTTCATTGGTTTGACCCTGTAGTTCATTCTTGTGTCCTGCCAAATTTTGTAGGATTAAAAGAACCATAAGCAAATGTATGGGTCTGAGGGTTAGCTTTTGCTTGAGTATTTAGCCTTTTTATGGCTCTTTCAAAATTCTTATACAACAAGGCTATTGATTATGAAAACTCATCACCTTTATCATTAGGAAGTTCAGACTTAGCCCTTAGTCCCATAAGTTTCTTCCTTTCCTTAGCTTCTTCTCTCAGCTCTATTTCAAAGGAACGTAGAGACCCCATGAGTTCCTCAAGTCTCATAATTTTTTTTAGATCTTTTGCCTCACATACTATTGTTGCCTTGTATGCGAACCTTGGAGCTAAAGATCTTAGAGCGTTCTTAAGGAATCTTCTCCCCAAGGTAAAGGATTCATTCACTATGTCACACAGTCTACCATTAAAGTCGCTGATAGTCTCCTCCTCATTTATCTGCAAGTTCTGAAACTTAATGGTTAGAAGTTCTAACCTGGATTCACGAATTGCATCAGCTCCTTCAAAAGAAACACGAAGGATGTTCCATGTTTCCTTTGCTACTTTAGTAGTGGAGATCATTTTGAATTGAGTGGGATCAACACCATTGAAAATTGCATTAGGGCACGTGTGGGTGGACAAGGTGCCTTCTTTAGGTGTCCATTTTGCTTCACTTTTAGGAACAGTTTTATCTTCAACATCACTCTTGGTTGGAGGCTTCCATTCTAGTAGAAATGATCTCCATTCCTTTTCATCAATTGATTTTATCAAGGCACACATCCATGCTTTCCAATAGCCATAGTTCGTCCAATCAAGTAGAGGAGGACGACTTGTAGATCCACTTTCTTTCACCAAATCCATCTGATACTCACACACAAATAATTAGAGTAAACACGCATCTCACTCAGTAACTTTTAGTGACCCACTCTGATACCAATTTTCAGATATAAGTGTGTGTTCTTAGACGCACTCCTAGTGTTAGGATTATGTTAGTTCAGACCTTAGTGCGATGAGTCTGAACTTCCCTGTGGGGCTTTTTGTGTGTAGAGCGGACATAAGATATATGTCGTCTAAGTGAAGCACACACAATATGGTTACTGGTTTCGTCCTTATCGGGTGGATAGATTAGGAGCTTGGGGAATCACAATAATTTAGAATACTTAAAACAAACCCCGAGTAGCCCACAACTACTATAGGTATAGTGGCTCTAGGGTTGTCCACTGGGATGGGTTTTCCCTTTTCATTTGTAATCCTTGGTCAATTACTTTTATCTAATTAATTTATTTAAAATTGAAATTAAAAATAGAATGTAAATGGTCACTTTTTGGTTGCTTTGAAGAAGAGATGTTTGCTCATTTTTAGAGAAAATATATAAAGAAGGTCTCGGGCTTTGGATTCACCAAATATGGCCTCACCATGGTGATTCAAAGGGGGGGTTTTATGTGTATCAATCGTCTTCCTAAGAAACCAGCCTATAGTTGATCCCTAAACTTTGCCTAGGTTCCTCTTGTATGACATAATTTAAGCATAAATTATAGGCTTATGGCTAAGCAATTCTTATCAACTTTTTATAGGGTCTATGATTCTGACTCAACTCGTGGTGTTTCACAAGCAATCTATTATGCATGCTACGTCAAGGTGCCTTCTTTCATTTAACATACCATTCAGACTTGCTAAGTATCAAGAAAACTAGTAGAAGAGATGATGGACTCCTATACAGATAGTTGGGGGAACCAAGATTGCTGCCACCTAGGGGTGGCAATTCGTGTCGATGGGTCGTGTTCGTGTCGTGTCAATGTACGGATCGTGTCAACATTTGCTAACCCAAACCCGACACGAATAATAAACGTGTCAACATTCGCTAACTGAATGACCAATTTATTCTTGTTAGAGCGAATTAAACACGAATATGACATTTTAATTTGATTATTTAAAGAATAAGAATTATAATTAATCATCCATATGTTTAACACGAAAATAATCTATTAAATTTAACATGTTTGTTAATTTTATTAGTTAAATTAATAGGAATTATAATTAATAATTCATATTTAACATAAATAATTTATTAAATAGGTTAATTAATTAACATAATAATTAAATGGGTCAATTCGGGTCAAATTCGTGTTAGGCTTGTCAATACGAATATGACCCATTTATTAAACGTGTTATGCGGGTCAACACGGATATGACCCAAACACAATTATACTCAACCCAAACCCGTAAAAACCATGTTGGGTTCGTGTCGTGTTCACGTGTCGTGTCAAATTTTTCCAGCCCTACTGCCACCCCATACAGGGTGTCCCTAACTGATGTACACACAACCTTTAGACCTCTAAAATAGTAATAAAAGCTTTACCTTTTGTTTGAAGCGCAGCCGCCCCCTTTGTCACTGCAGTAGGGTGGATCGGATCCACCTCTCCTCGAGAAGAAGACTACTCACTCATGGTGAGTACTATGCACACCATGGATGATGAAGACAATAAGAAAAATGAAAGAAATCACGCTGAAAGCTTCTATTAATGAAAAAGAGAATGTTCACCCAAAATTACAAGAACTAAACTAAAAATTGTATGTCAAATGTGTACATTGTTTTGACCCTCAGATCTCTATTTATAATACATCTTTGGAGGTTACTCCATGCCCAAGTATATTTGATTGCCTATTACAAATCAAGCTTCAAGACTTAGGATATAAAACTTTCTATTTCCTATTTTTCACCAATTTTGCATTAGAACTATGCAGCGGTGCAAAATTTCTCACTAGCTAGTATAGACAGTGTGAAATAGAGCAGTGAGCTACTTAAACGGGGAAGTGGTGCAAAATTTTGCACTGCCTATTGGAGCAATGTGAAATCTCATTGACGTAGTGCGAAATGCTCTAAAACAGGTTCAAATCCTTAGTCTTCTTGCGTGATCATTCCTTTATGGTCCCACCTCGTTTGAATTGCTTCCACGAGCTTCCAAACTTGCACAAAAAATCATGAGACATCTTCATTACTTGACCTCATGATTCCAAAGAGCTGTAAAGGTGCCTAAAAATACCTATAAGAATACATGTACTCAATAAAACCATTAGTAGCGGGTTTTGGGGCTAACAACTCATAAAGTCAGTAAAGTGTGAGTTTTCATCACAAAAAGAGTTTTATTTTGTGAAAATTAAGTGCTTAAAAATGAACTTTTTAAGTGGTTATCACACCCCTAAGAAGCTTGTTGCTAGTCCCTTAGCAATGGATAAGCGTAAAACAGAGATAGGTTGATCAAATCAATTTTCAAAAACTAATAATGCAGAAAATAAACATGCAGCAAGCAAAATAAAATAGGATGAGTTAGATGGTGCTATTATTATTAGAGAAGCATCGATAAAAGTCTAAAAAATTAGTAGGTTAAGTTGGAATTTCATAGTATCTACAATTTCAAGGAAAAAGGTTGTTAAGGTATGGTGATCTAGGTGATCATACCCTCAATCGAATTTTCCTAAAGGAACTTAGTGCAAGTGTGGTTTAAGATCTCAAGTATAGATTAAGTTTTCAACACTCCCCCCAACCAAATTCAACTCACCCTTTTGATACAAGAAAGATTAGAGTAGGTTGAGAACGCACCTCTTTATTTCATTCCTCTTTTTTTTTCATGTAAGTGTGCAATACCAAAGATATCTAAGTTGCAGCCCATGTAGAAAAGATTCATCGATGACTCCCTACCAATTGTCTTATTGCATCAGGCATTAAGTTCCCCTCGGACTTCACCCTAAGCTAACCATCCAAATAATAAGGTACCTCAAGGTGAGATTGATCTATTTTTTGTCTCATGTAGCAAGTAGTGAAGTCAGTGACTCCCAACCAGTTGGCTTAAGGCACTAGGCATTAAATTCCCCTTGGACTATGCTCAGGATTCTGATTGAATCAACTCACAAATGTTTCTTTTTCATTTTCTTTTTTTTTTTTTTGTCATAGGTGGGGCTCATTAGCCCTCTTTTGGAGGTGTCTCATCACTAATAAAACAAGTTTAGCATCTCAAAGTAAGTGGCACTTGAGAAAAGGGGCCCGAACTCAAAGTGTATAAAAGAGATCTTGTGTGTTTGAGATTTTTAAGTTCCAAAAAGAAATATTTTCTTGAAAACAAGGGGGCTAATCAAGTCATGTCCCCACAACCATTTTGTTCCTCAAATCCAATATTTCACAAACACTATGATGTCCCAACTTGGTTAACAATTATCAAGACTAATGTCAATGCTACTTAGAATAATATTTTGCACCTTCTATCTCATGTGAGACACAATCATGCCGAAAAATAAAAACTAAAGCAATTTTTAACTCAAAATTTTTGGTTGAAAAAGTTGTTTTCTCAAAATGTCTCCCCCCAATCAAGGTTTGACTTAACCCTTTCATTAAGTGCAAATATAAAAAGGCAAGATAAGAGTTATCTCAATTGAAGAAGGGTGCTTTATGTATGACTTGGTCCAATGCACAATCTTTGATATTTGAAGGCCATGTGATTCCTATGTGTGGTTAATTCCACATCCACATTTTGAAGCACCAAATGAATTGAAGAGTAGTGTGCTTTATTGGCATCATGTGATTCCCAAGCTTAGGGTATATGTGTGATGCTCAATTTTGGAGAGCAAATAAATCCTACACTACTTTGTTTTGGGCTAGTTAGTCTCAAGCTAGAGACTAAGCTTGGATAGGTCCATATATTGCTATTCAAGGGGGTTTAAAGATGAATTTTTCATCATTCTCCACAGTTGTAGATTTCCCTTGGCTTGAGATTGGATACTCATTCAAGTTGGTGAGCATATGGGAGACTTTAAAGTCAAAGTAGCTGATTTGGTTCCTTATCATGTCTTGTCGCATCTCTAGGTGATACATGTAACACCCCGAAATATACCTTAGCAGTTTTCGGACTTGTTTAGGTATATTAAAAGCTAAATGAAATTTTTAGAAATAAAATGAGAATCAAATGAATATCAGACAAGGTAAATGAATATTTACCCTCGAGATACTAAAAGGCATAAACTCTGCAGTTTATATGCCATTGCGAGATTTGGAGAAAGTTGGAATAGAAATAAGAGAGAAATGGGGGACCAAGATGCAATTAGAGAAACTTTCTTAAAAGCAAAATTGGTTTTTGACTTGGCCAAACATGGCCTTAACTTCTTAAATGGATTTAAGACCAAATTTGGTCTCATTTTGGGAAAAATCAGAGAAGAGAAGAGAAGGGGAGAAGAAGAAGAAGAGGAAGAGGAAGAGGAAGAGAAGAAGAAGAGAGGTTCAAGCAAGGCCAAAAAGGTATGGAAACTAACCTTGAGTATGGAACTTTGTATAGATTTAAAGGGATACATGTTTATGGGTTGTGGGTTGTGAGAAACCCAACCCTAAAATGTGAGTTCTTGTATGGAAATCATCATAAATCTCCTTTGTTTTCTAGGGCCTTGTTACGAGAAGATTCAGAGGTCCCATTACATGTGCTTTGGGGTTCTAAGTGTTATGTAAAGCATGGGACATGTTTATTTGTTCTAGGTTTAATAAGAACCCTAGATTTCTTGAAGATGGGTTGAGTAAAACTTGTGCCTTGTATAAGAGATGAATAGAAAGCATGTTTGAGTTCATTAGAGTCTGAGGTGTATTGAAAGATAATTTTATAGAAAAGAGATTACAAGATGAATTTGGAGGAATGACATGTTTATAGAGTGTTGGGTTGATTTGGGTATCAACATATTGAAAAATGGGAGAAAAACACACATTATGGGCATTTTCGTGACCAGACGGTACACCTGAACTCCACTGCAGCCAGCCCCGTAACCGAACCTGCACTCGCATTGCAAGGGTACACCCTGCTCTATTTTGACCAGTGTTTGTATTTTAGCCATAACTTGCTCATTTCTTATTCGATTTGAGTGATTCAAGTAGCTAATTAAACTAGACTTCAAGGAGAACCAAACATTCAGAAATAGGCATCGTCAAATTCTGACTCTAAGTAGCCCAGAAATTCACTCAAAGTAGGGCTATGTGTAAGCCAATTCCTACATCAGTTTGATCATAGAGTAGTCTGAGTTGTTTAGAACATAACTCAGTTTCCCGGTGTTCGAATTGGGTGATTCTGTAGCTTGAGAACCCTTAGTACCTTAGATTTAAAGAGTACAAAGAACAAGTGTCAAATATGGAGTCATGACACTGGAAATGAGTATTACAAACTGTCCTCGGGTAAAATCGAATTGACTAGTTTGGAAATAGTACCATAACTTTAGTTTGATGATCCAATTGGAACGATTCCACTTCTAAGTAAAATGTATCTGCTGAGGGACAAGAATAAGAATGATGAATACATACATCATACTGGACAAGTATATGGAATGCCATATATAATAGACATGAAACAAGAAAAGTATAGGAAATGCAAAATGTATAGATGTGTTCATGAAACATGAATGTGATATGGAAAATGAAAATGAGCTGAAACATGAATATGAACATGAAAGGCAATTTGTCAGCGAACACATATCGTGGTTAAGTTATATATGATTATTATCACATATAACCAGAAAATGATAACAAATGATAGGAAATATATGAATGAGTATATGAATGAGTACACATGAATGAGTATATGAATGAGTATACGTAAATGAGTATTTGAATGAGTATGAGAAATGTGAGTATAATGTAAATGAGTATAAGGAATGTGAGCATAAGGAATGGAGTATACGTAAATGAGTATGAATGAGTACATGAATGAGTATATGAATGCGTATACGTAAATGGAGTATAAGGAATGAGTATATGAATGAGTATAATGTAAATTGAGTATATGAAATGAGTATACGAATGAGTATAAGGAATGTGAGTACACATGAATGAGTATATGAATGAGTATACGTGAATGAATATATGAATAAGTATACATGAATGAGTATATGAATGAGTATACGTGAATGAATATATGAATAAGTATACACGAATGAGTATACGTGAATGAGTATATGAAATAAGTACATAGATTGAGTATATCTTTGAGAAGATAATACGAAAGTGAAATTGGAATTGAAATGTGATATTTGAAAACCGAATGATGATAAAGACGGGATTCATTAAACGGAACTGGCCATAAATGTGATCTGGTTGATATATCAATAAAACCGCCTCGACGGATGCACCAAACGACATCCGCCGCCAAAGGCACCCGAAATTGTCCAATGTCCCACTTGGCGATGTACCACCGAGACCATTATGATGGCATATGGCATTGAAGAAATGTCCCACTTGGCTGATGCACTAATTCATCCGCCATGATGAAGTATGGACATTTAATTGATACCATATGCTCGTTGCACCAAACGGCATCCGCTCATGATGGGAGACCACTGTAAAATGTGTAGGCACATTATCAATGAGGTTGGGGCATGGATCTATTAAACGAATCCGCTATAAAATGTGAATTAAATAGTCAGCGGAAATGACCAACATTGACGAAAGTGTAAATGGGATTTTTATGTATATGCTTAAATCTCATAAATTGAATTGTGAATTGAATTATTGCATTGAAAATGTACGTCATGTATACGATAAACGATTAAACGAAAGCATGCAAAGTTCGAATAGCATGAGTATATGTGTGTATAAAGGCATTATTTTGTAAATGCATTTTGTTAAATGTGAATGTTATGGATCTTTGAATTTGTAAACGTTTATGGGATTGCCAAAATGAAGTGCTTCCGCGTAACTAAAAAGTCTAAATGGAATAACACAAACAAAAATGTTTTGAGAAAATATTCTGAAAATGTCGGAGGTAAACCGGCTCCGACTTGATTCACCAACCGGTCGAGCCTGGGATTCGGGTCACACACTTTTGAAAAACGAAAATTTAATAAACCAAAACAAATGTTTTAAGAAAATAATTGAAAATGTCGTGGAGTAAACCGAGCTCCGCATTGATTCACTCAACCGGTCGAGCTCATTCGTAAATGGCTACACTTCAAAACCAAAATTAAGAAAACCAACAAAATGTTTTGAGAAGATAATTGAAAATGCTCTGAGTAAACCGGCTCCAAATTGATCCGCCAACCGGTCTAGCTCGGATTCGGTCATGAAGACTTAAAAAACAAAATTTAATAAAACGATAATTAAATTAAATAAACGTGTATCGCCCGCACTTGACCCTCGTATGTATTTTGATATGACTTCGATATGTCCTACTGCCATCAGAGATGTATAAGCTCTGTTTCAATATGATATGACACGACATGTAGAAGATATGAATTGAAACTTGTAAAAGACATGACACATGGCATACGAACAAGATAATGATATGGAATCAAAAGGATAAAATCTACATGTATAATATGATATGAGTTAGAAGTCACATAAGAATAGGCTGCTATATACAAGAAAAAGGAAATGTAAAAAGATTTGTGATGACGACATTGTTATTGGTCACATCGTTTATATGTTCCCTCACTTAAGCGTAAAGCTTAGCACGGGTGTTCAATCCGTGTAGGTAATCGGTTGAGGAGATAAAGAGGATGTGACATTCCACACCGCCAGATGGGCCATCTCGTGATAGGTGCTCACACAAAGACCGTCTGATCTCCTATGTTTGTATTAGATATGTGCATGTACATTGTATAAGTAAATGGACTTAGCATGGTGGTATGAGATTTGAACGGATAAATGCACCCCGTGGTAGTTCCTTTGTATATGTAAATGATTTTTGGTTACTACAAAAATTGTTTGTATACCCACAGGTGTAAGTTCAGCTCTGAAAAATAAAAAAAGAAAAAAATAAAGAGTCACAGTATATGGTCTCGCATCCCGAAACCGGTTCGGATCCGCCAATCGGGTCGGACCGGGAATCGGGGCTTGACAATACATCTTCAACTTAAGTTCCTCATTGGTCTTGGCTTGTTCCACTATGAAGTCACCCATCATACCATGAAGTTTGGTCAAGGTTTTTTCAAGTGGGTTGGAGTGTATGCATGTTTTTACCCTTTGATGCATCTTGAGGTATTTCCAATTTGGAAGATAAGTTGTTACACACTCATGAGCTCTAGGTGTGTCATGGTTCAGCTTGGTTCTTTGTGTTATTTTACCCTTAAGTTTACCAAGCTTTTTTATGGAGGACTGATGCGAAGAGATAGTATGGTACTTACCTTGCCTTCGACTGTGGGAGTTATTGTGAGATTTTCTTGCAATTGGTACTCTTCCCATTTTCTAGATGTATCAACTAAGAACTCTAGGAATTGCATAGATTTTTCGGGTGTCATATCTAGGAGAGAGCCTTCGCTTGAGGCTTATACCGTCTTTTTGTGCTAGGTGACATGCCTTTGTAGAAAAAGTTTACTACTTGCCAGATTTCATATACATACCTTAAGTAATCTTCAAGTAGTCCCATATACCTATCCCAGTAAGCATGATAGGTCTCTCCTTCAAAAGTCGTGAAGGAGACAATTTTCCTTAGGAGATGAGCTTTATCCATTACCTCTCCCAATTTGATTCTCTTATCTCCCTTGGAGTGATCATCCACTTGAGATGATAGGTTTTCCATACTTCATATTGTGCAAAACAAATTAAACTAAAAGGAAAAAGAAACTAAATGAAGCTATAAGTAGGGTTAGTCCCAAAAAGAAAATAAAATAAAAATTAAGTAAAAAAATTAGAAAAATATAATGCAATTAAATTTGAATTACTTAAAAAAGAAGGCACCATCCTCGATAACAGTGCCATGTGGTTATGTTCTTATCGGGTGGTTAGATTAAGAGTTAGGGGAATCACAAAAATTTATAATACCTAAAACCAACCCCAAGTAGCCCGCAGCTATTATAAGTATAGTGGCTCTAGAGTCGTTTATTGGGATGAGTTTTATCTTTTCAATTATAATCCTAATTACTTTATTTAAACCTAATTTTTAAAAACACAATGTAAAAGGTCGCTTTTTGGATATGTTTGCTGATTTTTAAAGAAAATATATAAAGAATGTCTTAGGCTTTGGATTCACCAAATTTGACCTCACCATGGTAATTCAAAGGGGTTTTTATGTGTCCCGATCGTCTACCCAAGAAACCAGCCTATAGCTAATCCCTTGAACTCTGCCAAAGTTCCTCTTGCATGATATAATTTAAGCATAAATTCTAGGTGTATGGTTAAGCAATTCTTACCAATTTTTAGAGGGGTCTAACAGATTCTCAACTCAACTCTATGGTGGTTCTGGATAAGAAACACCTTACGCATGCTGGTCAAAGGCAATTTACCTGGCACCCAACATACCATTCAAACTTGCCAAGAAGAGAGGGAAGAGATGAGAGACTCATAAAGATAGTTAGGGTAATCTCAGACTGCTAAGCTACTCCCATACTGTGGTGTCCCTAATTAAGGTACACATGACCTTTAGGCCTTTAAAACAATAATAAAAGTTTTACCTTCAGTTTGAAGTGGGATTGCCCCCCTCTTTGGTCACCATGGTGGGGCAGATCAGATCCTCCTCACCCTAAGAAGAAGACTACTCCACTCATAATGAGTACTGTGCACTCCATGGATGATGAAGCTAATAAGAAAAATGAAAGAAATCGTGCTGAAAGCTTCTATGAATGAAAAGGAGAATGTTCTCCCAAAATTACAAGGGCTAAACTAAAAACTTGTATATCAAAAGTGTATATTGTTTTGACCCTCAGATCTTTATTTATAATAGATCTCTAGAGGTTACTTTGTGCCCAAGTATGATTACTTTCCTATTACAAATCAAACTCTAAGACTTGGGACACAAAACTTTCCATTTTCTGCCTTTCACCAATTTTGCACTAGAACTAGGCAATAATGTGAAATTTCGCACTGCCTAGTAGAGGTAGTGCGAAATCGAGTAGTGAGCAACTTAAAAATGGAAGCGGTGCAAAATTTTGCATTGTGTGTTAGAGCAATGCGAAATCGCATTGAAGCAATGCGAAATGGCATTGATGCAATGCGAAATGCTTTAAAATAGGTTCAAATGCTCAATCTTCTAGCATGGTCATTAATTCCTTCATGGTCCCAACTCATTTGAATTGCTTCCACGAGCTTCTAAGCTCACAAAAGATCTTGAGACATCCTCATTGCTTGACCTCGTGATTCCAAAGAGCCGTAAAAGGGCCTAAAAAGGACTATATGCATACTTATACTCAATAAAACCATTAGTAGTGGGTTTTAGGGCCAACAATGCATAAAGTCAGTAAAGTGTGAGTTTCCACTACAAAAAGGGTTTTATTTTGTGAAAATTAAGTACTTAAAAATACACCTTTTGAGTGATTATTAGTTACGTGGTTCAGCAACTGCCTACGTCCATAGGGTTGTGCCAAGATGCAAGGATTTACACTAATCCGATTTAAGGTTATAATTAGTCTTATGTGGTACGAGACTTCCTCTTTACCCATGGTCCTTTAACCTAATCACTCATAGTGGAATTCAAAAAGGTGCTGAATTCTAAACAATGAAGAATTCATAAAGGTGGAACTCCCTCCATCCCCCTCTCAAATGCATCACACATACCATGCCCACATTACATCAATAAGGTGAAGAATTCTAAAACATCATCTTTCACACAAGGTGAAAGACCTTGAAGGTGCAATACCTCAATCGAGTATCTGCACTCCGTACTCTTCAACACATCTAGACTTGTTCTTCTTCAAGCTCTACTCCTGAAATCTGTGTTGAGCATCTTCCAAGCCCTTGAATTTATAGCCCTTGCAATTCAGTCTTGGAAGATTTGATAAAGCTGGATCATTATCCTAATAATACTCTATGCATTACCTTCTTTTTCTTGAACTTATCTTCAAGCTATCCCAACGGAAGTAGGAGACTTGGTGCCCAATTTTCCTCTTTTCCAAATCTAGTTTAATAGCTTCGACGATCGGATCCTCTTGTTTTAAACATTATCCACTTGATAGAGGAGTCATTTGCCCATCGATAGCTTCCTCCCCAAGTCCTGTGGCCTCCAAGGGTCCTAAACCGCTTAGAGTCCTAAGTCAATTCCAACTCTTAGTCCTAACTTTCAGATCAGCACGCCCTACATTGTGGGACTGCCCTAGTCAGATTGGATTCTGTGGACTTATGTTTAAACCATCAAATCTTCATCAAACTTGATCTTCAAGTAGTTGGCCTCTTTCAAGAACAATGAGATGAAGATATCGACAATTCCAAAACCCAACAATAAATAACAATTATTAGTATTAGTATTATCTTATCATTTATATTGTGAACATGCTTCATACTCTCTTAAATGAAAAACTTTTCTAAAAAATAATTTTTAGAAAATGATTTTTAAGGATAGCTTTTCCTAGCTTTCTTTTCTCTCAATTTTCTTTTCTTTCTTTTCTAGCCACTCATATTCCTTAAGAAAAAAGGGGTAAATATTTTTGTCATTATGGCCTTAAATCACCTATGTACACCTCTTTTTATCAATTTATTTCCTAAAAAAGGGTTATTCCACATAGATATGGGTTTTATTTTATTTTTCGTATTGCAACATTTGGTTTTGTATCGTCTTTTACAACATTTTATTTTTTGTCATCTAAAGCATATTTGATAAAATAAAGACAACAAATCAAATTATAGTAGTTAGTATGTTACAGAATTGAGTCATATGTACATTAATCACTATAGTATTGTCAAATTTGGTAGGCTTTTGAGCCAATTTATTATGTTATTAACGAGTGTACCATTTCATCCTATGACTTTTTAGTGAATTTATAAGTATGAATTTGTATAAGTATTTTTATTGATGTATTTCTAGTTTGAATAAAAAAAAGGATAGCTTTTGAAAAATTTCTTCTGTCTTCCTATGGTTTTTTGGAAAATATATATTTATGAACATGAAATGTTGATCCTATTTAGCCAAAACATGGTCAATGAAAGCAAGTTCTCAAACAAGCCTTTTTCTTTCTTCTCATAATATATATATATATATATATATATATATATATATATATATATATATATATATATATATATATATATATATATATATATATGTGTGTGTGTGTGTGTGTGTGTGTGTGTGTAAGAACTTTCCTTATCCGTTTTGAATGAAATTACCTTTTGAAACGGCATTGTTTTTAAAATCTTTGGAAACGTTAACATTGATGGGTTTTAATCCTCTCTTTCGTTAGTCTGAAATAGTCATAGGCCATTCAAGTCTTCCATTTGGTTGAGGTCATTTTAAAGAGAGTTCTGACTCTCTTTGGAACAAGATTTTCCTTCAGTAAGATTCCTTTTAGGACAGAGATACAAACATAGTTCAATTCGCCGGGAGTTACTGCAAACGAGGTGTTATTGTCGTCATTCATAGAAGATTGTTTCATTCTAGGAAACAATTGGGAATTTCTCAAGGCCCCGTCAAAGAAGGCAAATTTGCTTTAAGGAAATTGTGTTCTCACAAGACTCAATATTTTCCTTCCCTCTATAGTGTTTTGGTTTTCTTTTGTAGTAATCTTCTTTTCTCTCCTTCTTCTTCTTTTTCCGTTTCAGTGTATTCACAATTCTATAGTAGTCTTAAAGCATATTTGAAAGGGGAAAAAAGAGGCATGAAAAAAAAAAAGAAAAAAAAAAAAGAATAACCAGTAAGGTGGTTTACTGGAAAAAGGGGACGTTGATTTTTTTTGGGAAAGAAAACAAATCCAAAAAAAGGTTTGGTCCTAAAAAAAATTTTAATTTGATTTTGAAATAATTCCTAGCTTTTAATGAAAAACAACTTGTCCGTTGGAAAAAAATTAATTGATATTTTTGGTAGTCAAAAGGAATCTTTATACAAAAAATTGTTTTCCTTATAGTTTTGTAGAAAAAAAAAATCTTTAAAAAAAAACAAGAAAAAAGGAACATATAGAAAATTTTTTGAGAAAGTTTGGTTTAGTATGCTCTTGGTTTGGTAAGTGAAGCTTTTTTTTTTTGTCTTCCAAATTTTTTTTTTTTTTTTTTTTTTTTTTTTTTTTTTTTTTTTTTTTTTTTTTTTTTTTTTTTTTTTTTTTTTTTTTTAAAAATATATATATATATATATATATATATATATATATATATATATATATATATATATATATAGTATATATATATATAAAAGGATTTTGCTTATCCATTAAAAAGGGAAAAAATATTTTTGGTTTTTGGAAGAAAAAATAACATAAGTTCGAAAAGGAAAATTTTGATAGAAATTTTTTTATAACCTAATAAAAAAAATTTGTTTTATCCTGGAGAACGAAAAAAAAAAGTTTGGGAAGCAAAGTTTGTAGTTTTCTTGAGTTGAAAAAGAAAAGGTTTTTTTAATATTGGAAACCAAACAAACAAATTGGTTTGTTAGTTTATTGGAAAATCCTTATTATAAAAATACAAGGTAAAGGTTTTAACCTATGATATTTGGGTACATAGTACAAAGCTTCAACCACTAGGCTATGACTATTGGTTATGTTTTTCCTTGCGATGAATATATGATAATGAGATAAGTCTACTAGGTTAAACTTTACACTCATTTTTGAGTTTGTGCTAATTCCTTTGTGGTCTTAGGAAAATGGAAATTACGATACAGAGAAGTTTTGTTTAAGGAGTTTGGATCTTAAGTAGGACTATTTATGACCCTTTCAATCTTTCTTGGGAATTGAATATTCTATCTAAGGAGTCTGGTTCTGGCCCGGGTTTCTATACCCCATAAATCTTTCTTGGGAATACTCTATTAGACATTATTTTCAATTATTCTGAGAATTGGTTTTGGGAATATAAAATTGACATATTTTCTACAATCTTGCAAAGAAATGGACTCTAATTCCAACAATGGTGTTCCAACTGCATCTGCTCAAGTGGCAACCCCTACTATGACCCAAGCGCTAGTGATGCCTACTGTTGTGCCTATCTCGGTCTCACTTGGAAAAAAACAAGAGAAGTTCAATTGACTTAATTTTAAATGGTGGCAATAGAAGATGTTCTTCTACCTGACTACCTTGAATCTTGATAAATTCTTGACTGAAGATGCTCCTAAGCTCAAAGAGGATGAGCACGATATCCAAGTCATCAGTGCTGTGGATGCTTAGAAACATTCTGACTTTATATGCAAGAACTACGTCATGAATGCTTTGATTGATTCTTTATATAATGTGTATTCATATAAGAAAACAACTAAGGAGCTATGGGAATCACTTGACTGGAAATATAAAACCTAGGATGCTAAGGCTAAGAAGTTTGTTGTGGGCCATTTCCTTGATTACAAAATAGTAGATTCCAAGACCGTGGTTAGTCAAGTCCAAGAACTTCATGTAATCGTCCATGAGATACATGCTGAGGAATGATATTGAGCAAAACTTTTCAAGTTGCAGCTAGTATTGAGAAGTTGCCTCCTACTTGGAAAGACTTCAAGAATTAGCTCAAGCATAAGAGAAAGGAAATGAGCATCGAAGATCTGATTATTAGACTTTGCATTGAAGAAGACAATATATGATCTGAGAAGAAAGGGGCGCACAATCCCAGCAAGGTCAAGGCTAACTTTGTGGAACATGGTCAAAGTTCCAAGTTCAAGAAAGCCAACAATAAAAGGAAAGGCACTAAGTTGGGACATAAAAGAAAATTCTCTAAGAAATTGAAGTTTCAAGGAAAATGCTTCAATTGTGGGAAACAAGGTCAGAAATCTACTGATTGTAAACAACAAATGAGGAACAAATCCAAGGAAGCGAATGTGGTGGATGGCATCATTAAGAAAATGTCTAACATTGACCTCACTGCAGCAATCTCTGAGGTGAACTTAGTGGGGTCTAATCCCAAAGGAATGGTGGATTGATACTAGTGTTGGGTGACATGTGTGCTTTGACAAGAACATGGTCTCCATCTTTGAACCAAATGAGACTGTGGAAAAGGTGTTCATGGGGAACTCTTCCAAATTCCTAAAATCAAGGGCAAAGGAAAAGTTGACTCGAAGATGACGTCTAGAAAGGAACTGACTCTAAAAAATGTCTTGTATGTGCCTGAAATCCGTAAGAACTTGGTGTTTGGTTCTTTGCTGAACAGTCATGGATTTTGGATGGTTTTTTAGTCAAATAAATTTGTACTATCTAAAAGTGGAATGTATGTCGGGAAAGGTTACATGAGCGATGCTATGTGGAAGCTCAATGTAATGACTATCATAAAGTCAAATATGAATAAAGTTAATACTTCTACTTACATACTTGAGTCCTCTAATCTATGGCATTGTAGATTAGGACATATTAATTATGATATATTGCGTAGATTAATTAACTTAAATCATATACTAAATATTTAAATTGTTTAAAACATAAATGTGAAACTTGTGTTGGAAAGTAAACTGTGTCTTTCTTTAAAGTATTGAGAGACATACTGAACCTCATGACTTAATCCATAGTGACATATGTAATTTGAAATTTGTACAAACAAGAGGTGGTAATAAATATTTTATTACCTTTGTTGACGATAGCACCAAGTATTGCTATGTGTACTTACTCAAAAGTAAGGATGAGGGGATAGAGAAATCTGTTCTCTATAAAAATGAAGTTGAGAATCAACTCAACAAGAAAATTGAAGTGCTAAGAAGTGATCAAGGTGGTGAGTATGAATCTCCATTTGTTGTTGTTTGTGCTCAACATGGGAATATACATGAAATCATAATACCTTATTCACCTAAATCCAATGGAGTGGTTGAGCGAAAGAATCGCACCCTAAAGGAAATGATGAATGCAATGTCTATAAGTTCTGGTCTACCACAAAACATGTGGGGAGAGGCCTTTTTGTCTACTAATTACCTCTTGAATAAGGTATCTAATTAAAAGAAAGCAGAGAAAACTCCATATGAGTTATGGAAAGGATGGATGTCATCCTATAAATACTTGTAAGTGTAGGGATGTCTAGCTAAAAAGACAGTTCCTCCACCTAAAAAGGTGAAAATAAGATCTAAAACTATTGATTGTATTTTCATTGGTTATGCACATAACAGTACTGCTTATCAATTTCTTATTCATGAGTTGAATATCCCAGATATTCATAAGAACACGTTAATGGAATCAAGGAATGCATCATTATTTGAAGATGTATTTCTATGTAAATCTAAAGAAGAGTCAAGCTCATCGAAATGAGTGCTTGAGACTATTAATGAAAATAGTCAAGATTAAGATAAAGATGGTGAGATAGAACCTAGACGTAGCAAAAAAACAATGGCAAAAAAATATTTTGGTCTAGATTTTATGATGTATGTGCTTGAAGGGGGAACCTCGCACTTTCAAGGAGGCCAATGAACTTATAGAGGGTCTCACATGAAAAGAGAGGCTATTAAGAAGAGTGAAATTGATTCCATACTATAAACTAGAAGGATTTGGGAACTAGTGGATCTTCCATCAGGTTGTAAACCCTAAGTTCCAAGTGGTGTGCAAGAGGAAAAGGAAAGTAGATGGACTAATTATTATACAAAGCAAGACTTATGATCACACGTTACAAACAAACTAAAGGCCTTGATTATTTTGACACATTCTCTGGTTAAGAGAATAAATTCCATAAGGTTGCAATTGCTGCATTGAGTAACCTTGAAGTGCATCAAATGGATGTGAAAACAACCTTTCTTAATGGAGATTTAGATGAAGAAATCTACATTGAGCAACCTAGGGATTTTTCTGCTTCGGGACAAGAAAAGAAAGTTTGTAAATTGACAAAATCATTGTATGGGCTAAAACAAGTACCAAAACAATGACATGAGAAATTTGACAATGTCATGATATCACATGACTTCAAAATTAATGAATATGACAAGTGTGTGTATGTCAAAGACACAAAACATGAATATGTCATTGTATGTTTGTACATAGATTACATGCTTATTGTCGGTAGTAATGATAAGATGATTCCATCTACCAGAAACATGTTGAATTAAAGGTTTAACATTAAAGACTTGGGACTTGCTGATGTTATATTGGGGATAAAAATCAAAAGAACATCAGATGAACTCATTCTACATCGCCACATCTATGTTGACAATATTCTCGGGAAGGTTCGACAGTGATATAATAGTATAGTCGCAATTGTCAAAGATGTAACTCTACATTTCTCCAAGAATAAAATAGAGAGTATTTATTAAGTAGAATACTCTAGGGTAATAGACAGTCTAATGTACTTAATGAGTTGTACAAGACCAAACATAGCCTTGTAGTCAATAAACTGAGCAGACACACGAGTAATCCGGGAGCCAAGCATTGCAAAGGAATTATGAGAGTATTAAAATACTTATGATTTACTCGTGATTATGGGCTGTACTACACAAGATATCATGTTGTACTTTAAGGATATAGCGATGCTAATTGGATATCTAATGTTAAAGACTCAAAATCCTAGAGTGGTTATGTATTCACATCGAGGATAAATGTAGCCCCATGGAAATCCTCAAAACAAATGGGGCTATTTCAGATACACAATGGAATATGAGTTTATAGCACTAGACAAATGTGGGAAGAAGTTGAATGACTACGCCACTGCCTAGAGGATATTCCAAGGTGACTAAAAACCCGTGTTTTAATATATACATTGTGATATCAACTGCTATTGATAGTACAAAACAATATGTATAATGGTAAATCTGTATATTATTCGTCGACAACACCATTTGATGCAAAGTTAAGACACGACTTCTAAGGTTGTATTTAAAGTTCCAAAAAGGCAGGTTTTGAGAGCACAAGGAAAGAAGATCAAGGACGCATTCAATATGCTAATTCGAGTTCTAGAATAATCTAGACGTATTTGTGATGTTTTCTAGATCAAGTTGTATGACTTGCATGCCAAGTTATTTACTTTCCTTTTAGTTTATTTATTTTTATTTACTTTCCTTAGTTTATTTTTATTTAGGTTTGTTTCATTATTTAGTTTTAGGTGTGATTTAGGTCAAATATTGTAGTAGATATTTTATTTCTATTTCCTTTCTAGTTTGTAGCCTATAAAAAAAATATTTTTACAATGTAATAAAATAGAAGAATATGAATTAAAACTTGTGAAAGTCTTCTCCTATTTGGATCTCCAAATAACTTTTGAACTTATCGGAATTTTTTATGGCATCCTATCGATTTATCAATTAACCCTTCCATAGTTGATTGTGGCGTCTTCAGTATCTACCGACTTATCAATCAATCCTTCCATAATTGATTGTGGCATCTTCACTTTCCCCTTATGAACATTATCGTAGAATGATCCGAGAGAGTATCCTATTGCGGGTTGCGTCGGTTTGTGGCAACCTTGCATCACCATCAGGCAACTACTCTCAACTGGGGTTATCTCTCTAGATTACGTAAGATCTAAGGTAACATCATGGATATGCTAACCAAAGGGTTAAAGAGAGAGTTAGTTGAAAAGTCATCAAAGGAAATGAGACTAAAGCCCATAAAAGAATAAGTTAATACAATGAATACCCAACCTATCGATCGAGATCCCAAGATCAGTTCAAAAGTGACAAGGCTTTGATTTGATCATCGTGGATCTTCCTCATTCATTCCTCCTACGACGACACAGCCATGCCTATAAGCATGCAAGGTTAAGTGCTTTTTTGATTTATATGCATTGGAAAATAGTAACATGAGCTACACTTAATTTAGGAGATCATCATAAGAGTGAAGTGGAGCTAACAAAGGGAATTGAATGTTATTACACCATATCAAACTCTTATAGAACTTGGCGATGTCTACATGGCCAAAATGAACATAAAAGTGAGAACTCGAGAAAATGTTGAAAAAGACCCATGTGTAAGGTATGTCATCATCTACACAAATGACATAATGGTTCAGGGACATCGTGTCTACTGTTTGATTAGTAGAGTAAACATACTTCTACAATGGAAGTTTAAAGGGTAACACCTACCTCTCCTATGCAGGTTTCAATTGTTGTATTCTATTACTTCTAAGGAATCGTTTGTCTCATCATTGGGTGTTAATTCAATTCATGTGGGGAATTGTAGGAACTTTCCTTGTCCGTTTTGAATGACATTACCTTTTGAAACAATTGTTTTTAAAATTTTTGGAAACATTTGCATTGATGGGTTTTAATAATCTCTTCCGTTAGCTTGAAACAATCGGAGGCCATTCAAGTCATCTATTTGGCTAAGGTCTTTTTAAAGAGAGTTCTTACTCTCTTTGGAAACAAGATGTTCCTTTAGTGTTCCGCATGAGAGATACGAACATAGTCTTAATACAGAATCTGCGCGAACAAGTGTTTAAAAGAAAAAGAAAAAAAAAGCGGAGAAAAGAAGATTACACGAGAAAAATAAAACACTACAAAGGGAAGGAAAATATTGAGTCTTGTGAGAATACAATCTTCTTAAAGCATATTCACCTCTTCACTCAAGGTGTTTCTTATGAAATGAGATCTACTTCCCAGGATGAAATGATCTTCTATGACTGAAGGAAAACACCTCGCTTGGCAGCCACTTCGCACTGGACTATATTCGTATCTATGTCCCAAAAGGAATCTTACTAAAGGAAAATCTTGTTTCCAAAAAGAGTTAGAACTCTCTTTAAAAATACCTCAACCAAACAAAAAACTTGAATGGCCTCCGATTTTTTTCAGCTAACGGAAGAGAGGATTAAAACCCATCAATGTAAATGTTTCCAAAGATTTTAAAAACAACCGTTCAAAAGGTAATTTCATTCAAAAGGGACAAGGAAAGTTCCTATATATATAGATGGATGCATTAAGATTTTAAAATAATTAATTGTTATATGTATATATGTATGTTTTATCCCTTTAATGTAATATCTTCTTAATAAATTGGAAATTGTTGTGAATCCTGTAGATCCCACATCGCTCCCACACAGCACTACCTAGCGCCTTATATTGTGGGGCTCCCTCTACCTAGTTTGATGCGTTTTAAAGCCATGAGGCCTATTGAGGTCAAAGCGGACAATATCTAACTGGAATATGGAGCTACCCTTATTTGGTGGCCCATGCAAGTCGCGATGGGGGGGTGTGTTGTGAATCCTGTAGATCCCACATCGCTCCCACATGGAGTTGTGAAGCGCCTTATATTGTGGGGCTCTTGATCTTCATCATTTCTTATGATGTCCATAGCCACTTGGAAAGAAAAAGCATCATTTATATGGGTAGTATTTTGATCCCATATTCTTCCCTTATGTATATAATTGATAGAGATCTCTTCATTGTTATGTACCTAATCATTAAGAGATAACTTTGACTAGTGCCTCTAGCTGCGGGCTACTGCTCATCGACCGGGCTTACCAATTATATGCTCTTCAGAGTCATAGATATAAAGACTTTTCCTTTTTCTAGAATTTGTCTTTGGAGCCAATAGGTCTCCACGCTTTAATCGTGGTTGGGCTTAGGTTCATTTGTCATGTCGTTTGTAATTTTCCCCGTTGGGATTTCAATCCTCACTCGGGATATTTGTAGCCGGATATGTGGATTTTGTAACTTTGTCGAATCAATAAAAGCATTAGCAATTTGATTTGCAAGACTCAGAATGAATTATTTTCAACTTCTAGTTCAGATTGCTTTGTACAGGGATCAAGGTGAGATAAAGATGACTCATTCCATGTAATTTCACGCCATTCTTCTGGAATTGGTTTATCTCCCCCTAATGACGGGAAAAGATTTTCATCAAAGTGACAATATGCAAATCGAGTAGTAAAAACTTCCCCCGTAAGAGGCTCAATATAATTTATAATAGATGCGCATTGAGTTAACATACAATTAAGATCGCATTGAGGACCTAACTTAGGGTCGATGTGGGGGCAATCGAACAGATAAACGATAATAACAAAAATTTGCAAATGCAAAATATTAGGTTGATAACCTTTAGCAAACTGTAATGGTGATAAATTGTGATTGGTTGTAGGACGAAGGCGAATTAAATGTGCAGCATGTATAATAGTATGTCCTCATGCCGATAAAGGCAATTTGGTTTTCAAAAGTACTGGTCTAGCAATCAATTGCAGACATTTGATAAAAGATTCAGCCAACCCAATCTGAAAATGAACATGAGCAACAGGATGTTGAACATCTATACCAATAGACATACAATAATCAAGGAATGCTTGAGATGAGAATTCACCAGCATTATCAAGACGAATTGTCTTGATAGGGTGATAAGGGAATTGTGTTCAGAGTCTAATTATTTGAGCCAATAATCTAGCAAAGGCAACATTTCTACTAGAAAGAAGGCATACATGAGACCATCGAGTGAACGCATCAATTAAAACCATAAAATAACGAAAAGGTCCACTAGGTGGGTGAATAAGCCCACTCCCTCGAATATGTTCTAGAAAAGCTGAATTAAATGTAACATTTGTAAAAGATGGTCTAATAATTAATTTGCCTTTGGAACAAGCAGCACAAGTATAAGCATCAATTACTAAAATTTGTCTGCTTGTTAATGGATGCCCATTAGAATTTTGAACGATACGGCACATCATGGAAATTCCTGGATGCCCATTAGAATTTTGAACGATACGATGCATCATGGAAATTCCTAGATGCCCAAGTCGTTCGTGCCAAAGTAAAAATGCATTGGAGTCATTGAACTTCTGGTTCATGACAGCATAAGATTCAATAGATCTAATAGTTGTCTGATATAACCTACAAGATAAAGAAGGCAATTGTTCCAAGATACATTTTTGCCCAGAAATAATAAAAGTAATGAGTAAATACTCATTTTCATCATGATTCATAGTTTCAATATGATATCCATTTCGGCGAATATCTTTGAAACTGAGTAAATTTCTACTAGATTTATTAGAATAAAGGGCATCTTCAATTTGGAATTTAGTGCCTTTTGGTAGAATAATGGTATCGCTCCAGAGCCTTTAATCGTGTCAACAGACCTAAGATAGTATGAAATATTAGATCGAGCCACGTGAAGGTTGAAAATATTTCTTATCACGTAAGATCGTGTGGGTTGTGGCACAGTTAGCAAGACATGCATCACCAATGATGACATATATAATTGATCAATTCTGAGGAGGGATCCATATACCTTCAAAATAAAAACTAAATTTAAATAGAAAATCAAAGTTCGCATTATATATAACTGTATTGAGAAACAGTATGGAAAAGAAAATAATATAGAAAAGTAACAGGATAATCATATGTCTCAATCATAGCACATATTTCCATCCCGAATCAAATGGTCAATTTTTCCACTTGTATCTTCAAAAAAATCAGAAAAATCAAAATGTTTCAAAGGTATTGCACCATCATCATCAAAGAAAGGATCATCAGGATCCATAGTGTCTTTTCCGTTAATAAAATTTGTTTCAATTTGCTTGTCTTTTCCTTCACGTGAGTTCCCTGATAGGTCAACCAAATGCTCGGGTCAGTATTGGGACGTACGAGACCAAGAACCCTTCATTCCACATCCGTATTATCTACCTCATAAACCTTGTTATGTGGCCCCCGCTTGCCTTCTAGATAATTTTTTCCGAACGATTCAACTTCCGTTGTCGAGGTATTGTTCTTTCAAACTCATCTGAGGATCAATGGATCCTTGACCGTTAGATATTCATTTTTCATGCCTTCATCAATATGATGATGAAGGAATATTAAGGTCTTTAGCGATTCATGATGTATTTCCTCCTTTGATTGTGTTTCCAAGAGTCATAGCATCCAAGTGGATTTCAGCATCCAAATGCGGTATTTTTTTCTTTTTTTTTCTTCTTCAAGCTTCAGGTTTGAACATTCCAGATGCAGGCTTCAGGCCTGTTTTTAGAAAAGATAAATAATTCTTACCCGAAATATCAAGGGCAGCAAATTCAAGTTTGGTGATATTGGACATTTTCTGTCTGAAATAATTAACAAATTTAAAAAAAAAAAAATATATATATATATATATATATAGCATATATATATATATATATATATATATATATATATATATATATATATAT
This sequence comes from Tetrastigma voinierianum, assembly GCA_016808115.1. Classification (NCBI taxonomy): domain Eukaryota; kingdom Viridiplantae; phylum Streptophyta; class Magnoliopsida; order Vitales; family Vitaceae; genus Tetrastigma; species Tetrastigma voinierianum. The sequence goes on from JAEQBH010000821.1 coordinate 2,663,515, forward strand.
ATATATATATATATATATATAATTATAATTTGTGGTGTATTTAATAATAATATAATTGAGTTTAAGTGGTAGTTGGTGTAAAATTAAAACCGAACATCAGGGGTTCAAATCGGTTTGAAAGAAAAATTTTGTTTTATTTATTTATTTTTTGTTTAGAAATAAACCCCCCTTTTTTTTCTTTCTTCTGCTTCGTGCTTGAATATTCCGTATGCAAGCCAGCCCGTTTAAAAGAAAATAATTTCTTCTTCATCTTCAAGCACGTCGAATATTTCAAACGTAAGCTTCTCGAAATGTTTACAAATTTAGTTCAAGTTTCTAGGCTTTTCACTCTGAGTTCTCAAAAAAATTTAGACTATAAATTTTTTTATTTTCCGGGTTTCAATATTACAATCCTGATAATCTACAACAATATCATAAGCCAGTTGCGATTATTTCAATAAACATAGATCACATTACGCTATAACTTACTTTGAAAGGTAATTGTGCGGTAAAATGAAAAATTTTCTTGTTTTATGGTTTTGTAATATCGTTTGAGGTCCAAGTTCCCTGGGTTTGAGTTTTTTGACTTTGTGATTGTTCGAGCTCTCGTGCTGATAACGTGTTGAAATATAAAGAAGAGAGAAAAGAGATAATAGAGATAATTCAAGAAGAAAACTATATTTTTATTCTTCCAAAAACCCATATATATAGTGTTTTAACCATTAATACCGTAATAATTATTCACCGATTACAGTCATTAACCGTAATAATTATTCACCGATTACAGTCATTAATACCGTAATAATTATTCACCGGTTACAGTCATCAATCGTAATAATTATTCACCGGTGTGGGTGGTCATTCACAAGACAATTAATCATTTATAAATTAAATAATAATGTTAGACTTTAGCAAACTAATATGGCAAAAGAGAAAAATAAAATAGTCTTACCCTAAGTAAGAGGTAACTATTTGCAAGGACCGATAATAAAATAAAAAAGAAGGTAATAAATGTTAAGGTAGTATTTATTTTTTAGGAGAAGTCAAAATATTTAACATTTTTGAATGAATTAAAATAACTTGTTGATACATTGTGGCTTGACTCAAATGGTAAAGATGCGGGAAGAGGCTAATGGCGATTCGTAGATTCAAATCCTTAAGAACATGGTCAGATGGATTTACGAAATATCCCGATTCAACTTGAATGTGAAACATACACATAAATATTATACAAAAAGTGAATAGATGTCAAAAAACAAAAAATTTAGCTTGTTGACTTTAATCAATGTAATTAAGAGAAGCATATTTAAAAAAGTTTGCTTTATATTAATTAGTTGATATTTGGTAAACATAAGAGGTCAAATATTTCAATTTTCTTATTCAATCTAAAAAACAAGCACTATCTAAATAAAATGATTTCTTTTTCTTTTTCTTTTTCTTTTTTGAGAGAGAGAGATAAAATAGTAATGATGCTCTAGAACTTAGAACGTTAAAAGAGTAAGGTATGTTGTTAATAAAAATTTAAATACTAAAATATTTTAATGTTGTATTAATTGAAACTTTATACTTCAAAAAAAAAAAAAACTAACACGAAACAAAAAAGAAATTTACTTAAATATTAATAAAATCATTTTCAATTAAATAGTAAAAAAATAATTCTAGGCACACATTTTCTTTCTAAATTTCAATTAAATATAAATAAATGTTATAAAGAATTTAAGAAATGAAGAGAGAAACCGAGAGAACAAAACAAGTAACTCAAGAGGTCTTTTCATCTCTTTCATTACTGGTGTGGATTCATATATAGGACTTCATTAATACAAAGAATAAGTACATCCATAATAATTAATTGAAGAATGTGTGTGTTCATTCATGTTTCAAAATAAATTATTATGAACACTTCCCTCAATGACCACCACTAGACGCTTAATATTGTCTCATTAAAAACCTTCCCAAGAAAAACCTAAACATGAGACCCCTGAACCATGTTTTCTAAGGAAGGATAAAAATGGTGATTTCGGTTAAAATCCGGAATTTTTCTAGTTCTCGGATGACTAAACGGACTTCACCGTTGGAATCATTCGCGAAATTCAGCTACCACTGGCTGACTTCGTCAATTCGGATACTGAATTTCCACGCTGAGGCACGTGGAGGAGCGCCGACCACGGCACTTCATGAGTGGCCAAGAGGTGCCACGTGTCAAGCTATGACCAAGTCAAACATGAGCCTGGGCGGGGCTATAGTCGGCATGGTGATGATGCCGCCAGAGGGAATTCACAGTGGTTGGATAAGAGGATAAGGTGTAATCCTCTCAACCAGAAATTTGACATGTGGCACAGAGGACTTTTCTTGTCCTAATCTTACCTCAATCTGGTTCGGGAGGGAAAGGAAGAGAGAGACCTCAACCTGAGAGTGGAGATGAGAAAGAGAGAGCCAGAGAGAGGCTCCACCTTCTCTAAGTTTCCCGACGACTGGATCCTGTCGTGAAGCCGAGAGCAAGAGGGAGAGTTGATCTCGCAGTTGAGAGCCACAAGGTTTCAGATTTGGGGAGTCGACAAACTCCAGAAAATAAGGCTTTTCTCCTACTGCTTTACTTTTGTTTAAGGGTTATGTAATGGATGGGGATTTGTTAAAGCCTCGACGGGTTACGATTTTGCCCCAAAAGATTCGGACCGAGTGAATAAATCTCCTGGAATGATTTGGATATCTACTTGACTGTTTGCGTGATTGTGTGATGTTGTGTTATCGCTACATGAGTAAACAATACGCTGATTGTGATTTCGTGGGCGGTTCAAGATGAACCTGATTGAAAGTCTTTAGCCCATAGAGCTAATCTTATGTTATTGTTGTAAATCGAATAGCAGCTTAATGAGAATTAATTTGTTAATATATGAAGGAGTGATATATTAGCATGTGTTGAATGTTTGTTGTGTCATTGCATTGCACTTAGGTGGGAGTAATCCAAGTAGGAAATTCCATCACTCGGGCATTGCTCACCCCAAGCCGAGGAATATACTTTTCGTGCAATCGAAGACGCACTTGGGGATGGGACGCATCCGGGACCTTAGAGGCGAAGAAACGGCCGAGATGGCCTTATCTTGTATTTTCTAAAAAAATCTGGGCAAGAGACCCATTTTTTTGTATAAATTGTAAACAAATTGTAAACAAATTCTTTTTGTATAAAATATACATTTTATGAGTAGGGATGTAGGCCTGCGGCCATATTTTGCAGCGTATGGGTCTCATAACATGAGACATGTAGATTTTCGCGGGTTGACGGGTAGTCAACGGACACCCCGGTTTTGGGGCGTCACACTTAGTGGGATAAAACCTGGACGAAGGGAAAAAGAATGCAGAATACTAACATCTTTAACAATTCTCCCCCTGATAGTGACATAATACTTCATTTTGAAAATCTTTTACCTGACGCATACCAATCTGGTGTACAAGTTTCTTGAATGTTGTAGTGGGCAAGGCTTTTGTAAATAAATCTACTAGATTATCACTAGACATTATCTGTTGCACATTGATTTCACCATTGTTCTGAAGTTCATGAGTATAGAAGAATTTTGGTGAAATGTGCTTAGTTCGATCACCTTTAATATATCCTCTCGACTACAAGTAATACACTTAACATTATCTTCATATAATATTGTTGGTTTGTTCTTGATGGAAGATAATCCACATGATTTTCTGATGTGTTGTATCATGGATCTCAACCAAACACATTCTCGATTAGCTTCATGCATGGCAAGTATTTCTGAATGGTTTGAGGAGGTGGTCACCATTGTTTGTTTTGATCGACCTCCGTGATATGGCAAAGATCGCCAAGTAAATATATATCCCTGTCTCGTGATCGAGCCAGAGGGTCCGAAAGATAGTCTGCATCTGCATAACTGAAAAATTGTGGTTCCATTGTTTTGGAATAAAATAATCTCATGTCAAATGTCCCATGGAGATATCTTAATACATGTTTAATTCCATTCTAATGCTTTTTAGTTGGAGCTGAATTGTACTTTGCTAGTAAATTAACTGAGAAAGTAATGTTTGGTCGAGTATAATTTGCAAGATACATTAGTGCACCAATTGCACTAAGATATGGTACTTCAAGACCAAACAATTCTTCATTTTCTTTTATAGGCAAAACGAATCTTTGGTCACTCGTTCTACCTAACGTACGCTGGGGAAACTAAGGGGTGTGATTTATCCATATGAAAGAGCTTCAGGACTTTTTCTGTATATGTTGATTGATGGATTAATACACCATCTGAACAAATGCTTGATCTACAGGCCGAGACAATATTTTGTTTTCCCAAGATCTTTCATTTCAAATTCCTTCTTTAAATAGTCAATTGTTTTGATGAGATCTTCAAGAGTCCCAATCAAATTCAAATCATCCACATATACCGCAATAATTGCAAATCCAGTTGCTACTTCTCCTTAATAAAAACACATTGGTAAATTGAATTATTCACATATCCTTCTTTGAGAAAATACTGGCTTAAACGATTATACCACATTCGACCAGACTTTTTTAATCCATATAAAGATCGTTGTAACTTGATTGAATACATGCTCTGTGGTTTTGAATTCATTACTTTAGGTAATTTGAATCCTTCAAGGATTTTCATATATACATTAGAATAAATAGGCTGTGACTACATCCATCAGTCGCATATCAAGACCTTCGAAGACTGCTAAATATGTTAAATAACGAAATGTAGTTGCATTCATTACAGGAGAATACATCTCCTCATAATCAATTCCATGTCTTTGCAGAAGCTCAAGCCACGCGGCATGCTTTATATCGCACGATTCTTTACTTTTCTCATTTAGCTTTCAGACGCATAAAGATCCTAATACCATTCCAATAGGTTTTATATCTTTAAGTGTTTGAACTACTAGTCTAAATACCTCTCGTTTAGCTACAGATTTTAACTATGTTTGAATTGCTTCTTTCCATTTTAACCAATCATTTCGACGTTGACATTCATTCATACTTTGTGGCTCCTAATCTTCATCATTGCTTATGATGTCCATAGCCACTTGGAAAGAAAAAGCATCATCTATAAGGGTAGTATTTCGATCCCATATTTTTCCCTCATTGTTATGTACCGGTACAATCTCATGAGATAATTATTCAATTGATGCCTCTGCAGGGGTTATTAGTTCATCATTTAATCCTTTCACATTTGTATGCTCTTCAGGGGCATTGAATTTAACACTTTTCCTTTTCTAAGAATTGTATCTTTTGATCCAATAAGTCGTTTGAGTTTTAATTGTGGCTTAGGCTCATTGGCCACACTATATTTCAATTTTCCCATTGGAATTTCAATCCGTGCTGGTATATTTGCAAATTAGTATATGTGGGATTTTCAGAATCTTTGTTGAATCAATAAATGCATTAGGCAATTCCATTTGCAAGATTTTTTAAATGAATTATCTTTGGACTCCTAATTCAAATTGCTTTGTGGGGGGCGCCAAGATGAGAAAAAGATGATCTGGCCCATATAATTTCTCGCCATTCTTCGAATTGGCTTTTCTCCCCTAACGGCGAAAACATCTTCGCTAAAATGAGACAACATGCAAATCGAAAATAAAACCTCACCTGTGAGAGGCCCAATATAGTTAATAGATGAAGATTGAAACTAACATAAATACTAAAGACGGTATTGAGGACCTAGTTTAACATGAGTGGGGTGCAAGGAGAACATAAACAAGACAACCAAAAACACGTAAATGTGAAATAATAGGTTGATAACCTGTAACAAGTTGTAATGGGGATAAATCTTGACTCCGCTTGTAGGATCAAGGCAACTTAAATTCAGCAGTAATGAATAATACATTCCCATGCCGATAGCGCAATTTGGTGTCTGCGCAATGGTTCAGCAATTTATCGCGCATCGCTTGATAAAGGATTCAGCCAACCCACTTCGAGTATGAACATGAGCAATTGAGTGTTGGAACATCTATTCCAATGGAGGCAATAATCAAGGCTTGAGATGAGAATTCACCCATTATCACAATAATTGTCTTGATAGGATGGTCGCAGGAATTGCAGTCATGAGTTAAATCTATCTAGCTAGTAACCGAAAACACAACACTGGCAGAAAGAAGGCATATGATGAGACCATCTTGAGCGGACGACCAATTAAACCATAAAATAACGAAAAGGTCCACTAGGTGGCAAATGCTTCCCACAAATATTCCCTTGAATAAGTTCTAGAAATGCAATGGATTTTGACTTGCCTTGAGAACAAGCAATACAACTAAAATCATGAGATTTTAAAATTTGGTCTCGCTTCATATGGATGCCCATTAGAATTTTGAGCTATACGGCGCATCATTGAAAGTCCCATGTGTCCAAGCCGTTCATGCCACAGTAAAAATGCTTTTGGGTCGTTGAACTTCTTATTCATGACAACATGAGATTCAAGAGGTCTAATAGTTGTTTGATATAATCCAATTGATGAAGAAATCAATTGTTCCATGATTTGTTTTTGCCCAGTAATGAGTGAATACTTCGTTCCATTATGACTCATAGTTTCAATGTGACATCCATTTCTAGCGAATATATCCTGAAACTAAGTAAATTTCAATTAGATTTATTAGAATAAAGGGCATCATCAATTAAACTTCTGGTGCCATTAGGCAAAACAATAATAGCTCTCCTGAGCCTTTAATTGTATAACAGATCTCAGATAGTTCAACATTAAATGGAATTAAAGTTAAGTTTGAAAAGTATTTCTTATCACATAAAATTATGTGAGTTGTGGCACAATCAACAAGACATGCATCTCTAGGAGAATGATCCATATATCTTCAAAAGAAAGACAAAATTTAAAATAGAAGAACTCAGTTTATATTAAATATGTAATAAAAAGTAACATAATAAGCATATATGTTAATCATAGCACACATTGCCATCAGCAATCAAATGGTCAATTTTTTCCACTCTGCCTCAAAAGTCAGAGATATCAAAATTGAGCTAAAGGTATCGCACCATCATTATCAATGAAATCGTCATAAATTTGATTGTTGACTTTCGAGGGAGACTGATAAGCACTCATCAGATCCATCGCTTCCTTGACCATTAATAAAGTTGGTCTCAATTTGGTTATCTTTTCCTTTGATGGAGGTTTAATAAAGGTCAACCAAATGCTTGGTTGGACGACAGGTACTTGACTAGTGAGCCTTCATTCCACATCTGTAGCATTCAGTCTCATAAAGCTTGGTCAGTCTTCATTCCAAATGATTCAGCTTCTGGTTATTGGATTTGTTTTTCTTATTATGAGGTTGATTATAATCACCTTGATTCCAAGTGAAATATGGCAACTACGGCCTCGACTGCGGCATAAAATATCCACGCCCACGCCCATGCCCACGTTTATTAGTTTGAATTGTGGCATTAGCTTAAGGCAATGATATAAATCTGATAGGGCAAGATTGGTGATTTTTTAATAACAATTCATTATTCTACTTAGCTAGGAGGAGACATGCAATTAACTCAGAATATTTGGTAAAACGACGCTCTCTATATTGTTGTTGTAAGAGCATATTCGAGGCATGAAAAGTGGTATATGTTTTCTCAAGCATGTCCTCATCCGAGACCTTTTCTGCACATAATTGCAGTTGAGAGCTAGTTTTGAACAAGGCTAAGTTATAGTCACTGACTGACTTAAAATCTTGTAGTCGTAAATGAATCCAATCATAACGGGCCCTTGGAAGTATTACGGTCTTTTGATGGTCATACTGTTCTTTCAAACTTTTCTAGAGGATCAATGGATCCTTGATCGTAAGATATTCACTTTTGAGGCCTTCATCAATATGATGGTGAAGGAATATTAAAGCTTTAGCACGATCCTATTGGGATGTGGTATTCCCTTCTTTGATGGTATTTCCAAGATTCATAGCATCTAAGTGGATTTCAGCATCCAATAAATAATTATTGTCTGAAATATCAAGGGCAGTAAATTCGAGCTTAGTGATATTAGTCATTTTCTGAAATAATTAACAGTATATGAATAAAGTGAAAAGATATAAGAAAATTATAACTTAATAACTTAATGATGGTGCTTTTTCTACCGATACTGGGCTGGAGCTTCTTGGAGCCGCTGGGCCGGTCTGTTGGATCGGCTCGTCGTACAACCTGCAACCTGCACATAAAGGATGATCCCAAGTAGGTGTACAGCCGCTCCGATGGCTAAGTCAGTTTTTTTCTTATGAGAATGAAATAATTCAACTATTTTATGGTGTTATTATTGCATACCTTTTTGTGGTGGAATGGATTGGTATTTATAAGGGGAAATAGTGGTTACTTTCCCTTATTGTATGGGTGATACTAAGATTCTCCCTTTAGGTGTGAGGAGTTTCCTTCTCCTTTATCATATGGACCGACCTAAGGGATAATGGAGGAGCCAAGGATCATGAAGATCCTTCTTTCCTAATCCACGGGTGCGCATCATGGAGACTAGGTAATTCTTTCCTTTTGCACGAAGTTTTTGACCACTTATATCACTTGATTACTACTTCCAAATAGGTGGTTTCACTTCGGGGCCCACCTAGTACTTCGCAAGGGTAGGATCTCACTATAGGTCGGGCTTCTTTATTGGGTCTATGCCCCAACTCCCTTCATAAAGCGGAGGTTTAGGCCTATGCCCTGGGCTTGCGTTTTGGGCCTATGCACATGTTGTTCTCTACCCCATCAGTAGCCCCCCATCCCTTGGCTGAAGCAAGCTTAGGCAAGGGCTGAACCATTTCTTGGATCGGTTGCGGCTTCCATGTGGCTAGCAAGGGATGGTTTGATATGAGCTTTGTCGCCATCAAACGTCTAGTGAGAATGATGGCGTTCTTTCGATTTTCATACTTGTTTTGACTGTTGCTTCTCATATCTTTAGAAACATTCCTTGTATCACACTTTTCCACTTCTTCTGCAGGTTTGGAAGTGTCTTTGATCAGCGCCGAATCGTTTGTGATGCTTTCATGGCCCTATCTCTAGGACCGCTTCCTTGTTTTTCTCCTTAGTTCGATGCATCCTTTTTTTTCTTCGCCTATTTTCCTTTCCTTGTTTTAACTCCCCAAAGTTGTTAAGGCAATGTACGGGTGGTCTCGCCTCTTTGTTGCTTTGTTCATTCTCTCCGACACTTACCAAGGCGTGCTTCCCCAGGTCTTCTCGTCTCAGAGGCCCGCCGCGATAGAGGGAAGGCCAAACAGGAGTTCCAGGTCGAGCAAACCAAGGGCGAACCAGCAGGTCTCTGCCGCTATGGTTGTCGGGGTCCTTCTAGTAGGTTATCTTCCTCCGCCAGGCAAGGGCAAGGGGAAGATTAGCAAGATTAGGTATCCCGTTGGCTCCGAATATTTGAGGGTCGCCGTGAGGTACGCGGAGGTTGCACCAGCCCGTTGAGCCATTGTACGCCAAAACCTTCGCTACTGCTATGGACCCTCCCATCCAAATCTGGTGTCCTAACTCCCACGTCCACGCTTGTTCCCTGCCTCCTAAGATGGTCCGCTCGAGGCGGCCTTCGAGAACGGCCCGCTTCCTTTGCACCCCTTCATCAAAAGCGTTCTACATCATTTCAATGTATGCACGTCCCAGCTCTCTCCCAACTTTTGGGGCGTCTTGGTTGGCCTTTTGGTTTTTTTAAGGGATAAGGGCCTCGGGGTCCCTAATATAGCTTTACCGGCTGATCTCGAAAGGTTAAGGCCCCAGTTTCTCAGATATTCCAAAGCGGGCCACTACCCGACTCTATCATTTCAACCCCTTTCTCCCACTACTGAAAGAGATCTATTTCTTGTCGTGGGGTCTAATACTGGAATACAACCCCTTCGTTTAATTATAACGATACGCTGGGATCCCAATGACGATCCGCCCCAACTCCAGTGAGTTTCATCCCAAGAGAGCGTCGTACCTTGCGGTCGCCGCGCCCATCTGGTCTAATGAAATGTGTTTCTATCCATTATCCCATTCACTCCCAACACAAGAACAAATGAACAAAAGTCTGCTTCAAAAGAATCTCATCTATCCCAAATGACAACTCCCTTCAAAAAGAGTCTCTTTTACTTCTAGATCCTCCTGCCCCTCACACATGAAAAGAAGATTCTCTTCCCATACTCCTGGTCAGCCAACTGTGGTGAGAGAATCAGTTCAGCCAAGCCCTCATAATAAATACAGCAGGCAGAATAAAACAGCGCCTGTGATCCCTCCCCGAGAGCGCCCCTACCCGAGGTAAGGCCCTAAGTCGGGGAGTATTGGTTCCGTGATCGTCTATTGAGGAACGAGGATCACATGCCCAAGTTCGGGTGAGGGGGCAGGCGTTGCCCTCTTTGGCCGAGGTGTCTGAGGAGGCGGGTGCGCAGCGTCGCTCATCCTCTGCTTTCGGAGCCAAGGGTTCTTCGAGAAAGGCTGCTGGGCCTCCTTTGAAAGTTCTTCCTATCTCTATCTAGAGCCCTTCGGTGCAAAACGCCATGCCTTCCCCTCCGATGTGGGAAGATGCGAGGGATGATCGCTTTGGAGCTGAGGGGGGTGAGGACTCACTATTTACCAATGCAGAGCTTGCCGGGGCTGCTCTCTCTGGCCTATCCTTCAGATTCTTGATCTCAAGAAGACGGAAGCCCTCAGGCGCTGAGTAGCGCTCCGTCCCATCACCTCAAGGACCATCTCCTATGTCCAGGCCGCCTCTTTATCCGTCTGGCCGCTGTGGAAGTTAATGTTATCCGCTAACTCCATCTGTTTACGTAGTCTATTTATATAAATGACCTGGAGAGGGGGGCGGCCGAGAGCTTTGCTAACGCAGCGAAAGCATACAAAGCTAAAGTCGCCTCCCGATTTCCCGTATATCGAAATGCGGAGCTCCTGACAAGGCCCGACCGAGGAGGTTGCGACTCATAACTGACCTAGCACACCCTGGCTGTACAAAGGCCTGATCGAGAGGGGCCGCTTCAGTCAGAGCTCACAATTAGTTAAAGCATACAAGCTAAAGTCGCCTCCCCGATTTCCCGCAAGGCTCAGCCAGAGCCTGATACAAGGCCTGACTGAGGAGGTTATGACTCATAAATCCGACCTAAAGCACACCCTACGCAAAGGAAGAGAGCGAAGGTCGAAAAGAAGGTCGTAGAGGCCTAAGGGTTGTCCAGATGAGTCAAGGGTGGTTAAGAAAGAGTTTCAGTTACCAGCAGAGTTACGCACTGAAGCACGCAGGTTGATCGGGCCCACGCTGGTAGTTTTTAGTTTCAAAGCCCATGGCACTCCTGCCATGAGTGCAATGCGCTGACAATGGGATCTCCCAGAGGCGGAGGCTATGGTTAACCATAGGGATGGGAGTAATAGCGTGAGCCGAGGGACTGCGGTCACAACTCGCAGCCTCTCGGATGGTCATTTCCAATGCAGCGGCCAAGGCTTTTCCAAGTTTGACTTCACCCCTCCACTCCGATCCCGATGAAGAGGAGGCGAACAGTTCATTTCTCGAGGATCAGGCACCTAAGGCTCCACATCCCTACCGTCCTCCTAGCGGCCGAGTCCCCAGGCCGCCTCCCCCACCCGCCTGGCCGCCTTCTAGCCGCATGGCTCCTGAGGCTCGCACCATCGAGACTCCGTCACAAACCCTACCTCCTCAAAACATTTAGGCCCCTTTGTATAGTCTTTGCTCATTTTGGCTGACTTCGAGCTCTAAGCCTTGGATCTCTATAACTCTAGCATTGGTTTTGTTATTCTATGGATATTCGTCCTTTTACCTTCTTGGTTTTCCAATCTTCTTATGACCAGGTTGAGGTTTCCCCGGTCATCCAATCTGGGATGGTCGGGCTCTTACCGAGCTATGCGACCCTTAATTGGTCGAAGCATCGTGGCTCCCATCAAACCGAGCCATGTGGCTTTTGAAACTGCCCGGGAAGGCTCGTTTGAAATCGAGCTACGTGGGCCCTTTCGAAACTCAGCCACGGCCCTTAGCTACTTGGTCTCTCTAGGGATGTCAGTTCTTTAAGAACCGAAATGCATGGTCCCTTTGAAACCGAGCTATGGCCCTTCAAAATCGAGTTACATGACTCCTCGCTACTTGGCTCGGGCTGTGTCAAGTTCTTTAAGAACCTGAGCCGACACCTTCAAATCGAGCCAAGGCTCTTTGAAACCGAGCCGCAAGGCCTCAGTTGAAACTCGGGTCGCCTCGCTGAAACCGGAAGCAGTGCCTCTTAAGCTACAAGGCCCTGTTGAAATTGGGCTACAAGGGTCCCAATATGAGCTACTGGCTCTGTTGAAACTGAGCTGCAATGCTTTTTTGAAACTGAGCTGCAAGGCTCATTTTCAAACCGAGCTACGCGAATTCTCGAGCTACGCGGCCCCGCTGAAACCGGGTTATAAGGCCTCGATTCGAGCTACGCGGGCTTGTTGAACCGAGTTGCAAGGCTCTTGAAACCGAGTCGCAAGGCTCATTTGAAATTAAGCCACGCAAATTCTTTGAAATCGAAATGGCAAGATCATTCAAATCGAGCCACGTGGCCCTAAGCCATACGGCCCCATCGAAACCGAGCCACGTGGCTCCCGCTACTGGTCATCTAGGTCGCTAGGGTTCTAAGAACTTAGCTACGCGGGCCCCCTTTGAAATGGAGCTACATGGCTCCTTCGGGGCCTCTTTCCTGGGAAAGCCACGCTTAAATGCAAATTTATGGAGAATCGGAAAAGACTGTGTGGCTTCCCAGGCATCCAAGTTTCTTTATAAATAACCGCCTCCCTTCGATGGTCTGTGTTATACTCCTTTCCCAACCTTCTTCCTTTCTTCGATAGTGTCGAAGTTCCTACATGATGAAGCTTAAGGTGTGCGGGATCGATATTGGCGTGTGAGTCTGCTTAGCGGGCGCGAGGTCGACAAGGTTGTTTGACGTCACATTTGTTGGAGCTGTGTTTTCCCTAGTCCCCCCCCTTGTGAGAGTTGTGTTGTTCCCTAGTCTTGCCCATTGATGGAACTGGACCAGGGAACATATTCGGAGAGGGCGGAGCGCTCAAAGGGGATATTTTTAAGTCCCGCTTCCTCCATTATTCCTCTTCTCCCCCCTTTTCTCCTTCTCCTTCCTTTTCTTTCTTTCGTGTGGTGGTTTTTGCCTTGATCTGTGTTGGTCGATCGTGATCTTCCGAGATGTAGAGAATAAGCTCATGTAGAGAACAAATTTGTCGATTGTAATTTTCTCGAGATAATAAAAGTACAGCCTTTGGAAACGTGTGTACTTGTCCTGACGCTTGCTTTTTTTTTTATTTTATTTCACGATTCAAGGAGAATATTCACTGGGGCCGAAAATGAACGCAAAGATCAAGTATTAAAGTAAAACCGTGAATTTGTTATTAAAGGCTACAATTCGAAAGCCCATCGCAGAATGATCAGAGGGTGCTCTGCTCCAAGAAGTGTTATTTTTCCTCCTCTATTCAAGTCGAGTTGCCGTGTCTAACTATTCACGATACCACGTAGGGTCCTTCCCAGTTCAGTCCTAGCTTCCTATGTGTGGGGTCTTTCCTTGTTGGCAGGAGTTTTTTCAAGACTAGGTCGTAGGGCTTAAAGCTCTTGGGCTTGACCCTTCGGTCGTAATATTTTGCTGTCTTTCTATGATAGTCCTCAGCACGCTTTAGAACATGCTCACGTTTTTCTTCTAGAGGTCAGTGTCTCAACGAGAATCTCCTCGTCAGGTTCTGTTTGCGAACTCACTTAGTGATTTTAGCCCAACTCGATAGAGCTACTGCCTGCCACATGGTTTCTAATGGGGTTTCTTGAGTCGACTTACATGTAGTTCTCAGATGCCCATAATACCTCGGGGAGGTATTCTACCAATTTTCCCTTAGATTTTCCAACTTAGTCTTCAACGCGGCTGAGTCCTTATATAGTGACTTCCGCTTGTCCGTTGGACCCCGACACGAGCTGAGATAGCAGTAATTCTTTATTCCGAGCCCGGCGCAAATCTCGTAACTTAGGATTACTGAACTGCTTCCCCAATACTCCAGCCAAGGCTCTGTGGGATCTCGAACCTGCATATTATGGGACACTAAACAAAGTTACGCACCTTTTGCTCGGTGATGGTTGCTAGTGGCTCGGCCTCGACCCACTTAGTGAAGTAATCCACTCCCACAACAATAAACTTGCACTGGCCCTTCCCAATGGGTAGGGCCCCACATGTTCAACACCTGAAAGTGCCAAGGGCCTCGTGATCGAGGTCACGACCCGAAGGAGGCGAGAGATCCGGGCATGCTCTTGGATGTGTCTCTACATCTTTTAACCAGCCCGTGGCGTCTTGGAGCCAGAGCCACAATAATATCCTTGTCTTAGGGTCTTTGCCGCCAAAGACCTAGCTCCAATATGGTTGCCACAGATACCTTCATGCACCTCTCTGAGCATGTAATTGGCGTCTTCCTTTCCCACGCACTTGAGGATGGGTGTAGAAAAACCTCGTTTATAAAGGGTCCCCTAATGGATGGTGAACCTGGCCGACCTTGTCCTGAGCTTGTAGGCCTCCTTTGGGTCGCTTGGCAATATTCCGTCCACTAAGTAACAACCTGCACGGGGTCCATCCAGCTCGGCTCATACATTACCGAGGACACTTCTTCATTGTCGATGTTCATCGAGGGTTCTAGGAGGTGCTTGACCGGTACCAGTCTATCTAGATCCTCCCGTGATCGCATAGCTTTGCCAGTGGCATCCGGCTAGCGTGTTCTCCTCGCCTCGGGACATGCTCGACTTGAACTTGTATGAACTTTTAAATGTACTGTGACTCGAGGTAAAGGACCATTTTTTCACCCCGGCTTCAGAGTCCTCTTATCTCGCTTGACCACTAACTGGAATCACTGCATATCTCCCGCCTGATCAACTTCCATGGAGGTAAGGTTAAGCTCGCATGATAGCTTCTGCACTCTACTAAGTATTTGAGAGGCTTGAAATCCGAATATGAGTGGCCCACATCAATTGTAGCACTCGTAAATATACCCTCAGCGCTGCACTTATTTGTATATTAAAAACTAAATAGGAAATTTAGGAAATAAAATAGGGAACTTAGGAATTAATAATAGAACGAGGGTAAATATGTAATTAGGTAAAAGGGATATAAGGAGAACATAAATCAATAAGATTATATGTAATTATAGGTTGAGAAAAGATGAGGGGCCAAAGATAGAATATGTGTAAGTTTGCTTTGCAAAAGAAGAAAAGTCTAGGGACTAAATGCAATTATGAAACTTAAAAGCGAAATGGTTTTAGCAGTGAAACATGGCCTTAGCAAAACATGGGATTTAAGGCAAATTGGTCTCTCTCATTTTTGAGAGACCAAACCGATAGAGAAGAGAGAGGAGAGAAAGGAAAGAGAAGAAGAGTAGAGAAGAAGAAGAGAAGAAGAGGATTCGAGCAAGGTTAAAAGGGTATGGAACTACTAAACTTGGTATGGATCCTTGGTTTGCATGAATTGTAGCTTGCTTTCGAACCTAGGGTTTGATAAAAGTTCATCCCAACATGGGTTTCTTGTTGGTAATTGATTTCTTTCTAGGGTTTGATAGGTTTTCATCCTAACCCAAATATTTTTTGAGTAAGGTGGGTAAAACCCCCAGTGTACAAGAAAAACATGGAATCCTCCCTTTATGAGGTTTGGATTCGGTTTTAATTGTAAAGTAAAGGGGTTGGGTTAAACCAAACCCTAGCAAATTTATTAATATTGGTATGAGTACGGGTTATATTATTACATAGAATTGTTTTGGGGAGAAAATCATGAAATATTTTGAAGAAAGATATGTATTGAAAGATGATTGAGTATAGTGGAGTTTCACAGGTGAATATGAAATGGTTTGAGGTGTATATGGAGTAAAAAGTTGAATTGGGTATCAAAAAAATATGGAAAAGGAGAAAATACACATTGGACATTTGGTCATGTGTACCGGTACACCTTGAATGTGTCTCGTACACCTATCGAGGCTTGATATTGTACCGGTACACGTTAGGGGTGTACCGGTACACCCTGTTCTGCTTTCCCAATTTCGACCATTTTTTGTATTTTGGCCATAATTTCCTCATTTCTTATCCGATTTGAGTGATTAAAGTGACCAATTAAAATAGACTTCAAGGAGAATCAAACATAAAGGAATAGGCATCGTCAAATTCTGATCTTAAGTGGCCCAAAAATTCACTCAAAGTGGGACCATGTACAAGCCAAGTGCAGTTTCCCGACTTTGAACATAGAGTAATCCAGGGTTGTTTAGGATGTAACTTGAGTTTGATTGTTGGTGGGTGATTCAGTTGGAGAAGAACCTCGGAGCCTTAGATTTAAAGTACAAAGAGATAGTGCCAAATATGGAGTTAGACCCCGGAAAAATTAGTAGTACAAACTGTTCTGTGTCAGGGTAAGCAGAGCTAGTTTGGCAGCAGAAAATGCCATAACTTTAGTTTGGATGATCCGATTGGATTGATTCAAATTCCTATGTAAAGTAGATTCATAGAGGAATAAGAATATGAAGGAACATGATTTCATAGACATCATACTTCACAAAATATGAGAAGTGCAAAAGTATGTAATAGGCTTGAAACAAGGGAAAATACTTAGAAAATGAAATGTATACCATGAATGTGTTCATGAAATATAGAAAATGATGTGGAAAATGAAATGAAAATGAATTAGAGAACATGAATGTAGACATGCAGGCAATATGTCATGAACACATAATGTGGATTAAGTGATATATGATTATTTATCACACATATAACTTGAGGAAAAGAAATGATAACAAATGATAGGAACACATGAATGAGTGTATGTAAATGAGCATATGAATGAGTACACGTGAATGAGTATACGTAAATTAGTATATGAATGAGTATACGTGAATAAGTATATGAATGAGTATACGTGAATGAGCATATAAATGAGTATATATAAATTATCACATGAATGAGTATGTGATTGAGTATATCTTTGAAAAGATAATACGAAGTGAAAATGGAATTAGTGTGATATTTGTTGAATGAATGTGAATGATGATAAGGGCTAGGGATTAATCAAGCGGAATCCATCATAAATGTGAATACGACGAATATGAAATTGAAATGTAATATTCAAAGAGCTTGAATGAGCGTGAATAATAATAAAGGCGGGATTCATTAGCGAATCCGTCGTAAATAATTGTGAATGATATATTGAGATGACTGTGGGATACTGTCGGCATCCGTCCGCGACACCTAGAAAATTATCAACTAATACGCTGGGGATGCACCAATGTCGGCATCCTTCATGATGGCGTGGCATTCGAAGAAATGTTCACTTGGCGGGATACTGATACGGCGCATCCGTCTTGACTAGCGTATGGCATTTGAGTGATACCACGTGTCGGGATGCAAGCGGCATCCGTCATGGTGGGGAGATTGAACCGAATAAGTGATACGATGTGCAGGATGCATCAAACGGCATCCGACATGATAGGAGAACGAATAAATGATACCATTGCGAGATGCGCAAAGCGACATCCGACGTGATGGGAGGCGAGATAAATGATACCGCGTGTGAGGATGCACCAAAGCGATCCGACGAGTGGGAACCCGAATAAATGATACCCGTGCCGGGATGCACCAAGCGGCATCCGGCATGATGGGAAGAACGAATAAGTAGCCTGCGTGTCGAGATGTACCAAGCGGCATCGGCATGATGGGAAGCAAGATAATGTGCGTGTCGAGATGTACCAGCGGCGCTCCGTCATGATGGGAGATTAGACCGAATATTGATACCACGTGTCGGGATGTACCAAACGGAATCTGTCATGATGGGAGATTGAACCGAATAAGTGATACCACGTGTTGGGATGCACCAAAGAGCAACATCAAAATCATGATGGGAGACCCGGGTATAAAGTATAGGCATTCTTAGAATGATAATAAGGGTGGGATTCATTAAACGGTATCCGTCAGAATTGTGAATTGAATTATTGCATTGAAAATGCATGTTGTGATATGATAAATGATGTGTAAAATGAAAGCATAAAAATGAATAGCATGAGTTTATGTGGATATAAAGGCATTAATTGTAAATGCATTGTGATAATTGTAAAATAATTATGGGCTTGCTAGTAAATGTTTCACGTAATTAAAAATACTATAATGGAATAAATCAAACAAAATGTTTTGAGAAGATAATTGAAAATGTCGGAACCGGACTGGATCGGATCCGCCTTTAGGGTCGAGTCGGGATTCGGGTCGCGACACTTTTGAAAATGAAAATTTAATAAAACTAAGCAAATGTTTTGAGATGATAATTGAAAACGTCGGAGTAAACCGGGCTCCGTCTTGGATCCACCAATCGGGTCAAGTCGGGGATTCGGGTCGCGACACTTTTGAAAATGAAATTTAATAACACAAAACAAAATGTTTTGAGAAGATAATTGAAAATGTCGAATGCGGGCTACAAGCGGATCCACCAATTAGATTGATCGGGGGTTGGTCGCGACACTTTTGAAAATGAAAATTTAAATAAAACGATAACTAAATGAATTAAGCGGTGTATCAGTCTAATTTGATCTTGTATGCATTTGATATGACTTTGATATGTTCCGATTTGTCATTGTATATGTATAAGTTGTTTGATTTATGATCTGACATGCCATGCATTATAGAAGAGATGAAATTAAACTTGTAAATGACATGACACATAGAGTATCTGAATAAGATAATATGGAATGCGAAGGATAAAATCTACATGAATAATATGAGATGAGTTAGAAGTCACATAAGAATAGGCTTCGTTAAATGAATAAGGAAAAGTAAATGTAAAAATATTGTGACGGCAATTATTGTTGTGGTGCGCTCTGTCTATATGTTCCACTAGCGTAAAACGCCGCGAATTAATTCAATCGCGGTATGATGCGAAAGGAGATAAAGAGGACGGGACATTTCCACATGGCCGGTGCGGGCCGTCTAAAAGATAGAGTGCTCACCCGCACTATTCCATGATCTACGATGATTTGTATTAGATATGTATATGTATAGTGTTTGTATAGAAGTAAATGGGACTTAGTACTTATGTGTATAGATTTTGATGGATACCACTCCGGTGGTAGTTCTTTTTGTATAATACTTAAATGATTTTGGTTATTACAAAAATTGTTTAGCCTTGGAATATAAATTCCGACTCACGAAAAAAAAAAAAACAACAACAAGTAAGAAGTCCGGATATGGTCTACTTTTAGGACTCGTTGGATTCGCCAATCGGGTCAGACCGGGCTTGAGGCGTGACATCGATCACATCGATGAGGTCAAATCGGGCCTTGCCTTCCTTAGAATTAGCGGTATGCAAACAGCCTCCGGATGGGTAAGTCGAGCACTTCAAGCGGGTAGTTTCGGTGGGCTGCGCTGGGGTATTTGAAGGGGTAAATTCCATGATGAAATCTGTAAGAACACCCCTTGACCTTGTCCTTGGCTTTGTATGATGTTGAACTCATTGAGCTCCTATGGCCCATTTTGCTCGATCTTCAGGGTCTACGGTTTGTCTGATATTTCATTGGGTGTCTTGTTGGGGAGTTTCAATAGTGTGAGCTTAGGCCATAGTGATACAGCGGTGGTTTGCCAAATGCTAGGATTAATTTCTCCATCTTTGGATACCTTTCCTCCCGCTCCTCTCGAGCTCGTTTGTAATAATCGCCAAATTGTGTATTGATCTTATTTCTTTTGGCCAGGCGGCACTATTTGAAATCTGAAATGGCGAATAAAGGGTAGGGTTCTCCTCGGAGGCTTACGGGACGGGAGGAGAGCTTAGATAAGTTTTTAGCGCCGAGAATGCCTCTACGCATTGGGCGTCCCAGTGGAAAGCCTTTTTCAGAACCTGAAAGAATGTTTGGCATTTATCATTTTGGATCTAGATCTAAAGCTGACTCGGAGTAGCTATTCTCTGGTCGAGCAGTGAACTTCTTTGGTGTTCGAAGGCGGTCGCATGTCTAGCACGGACTTTATCTTATCTAGATTTGCCTCTATTCCTCATTTGTTGACTATGAGCCTAAAGATTTTCAGTGAGACTCGAGGCACGCCCGAGTTTGGTTAACTTCATGTTATAGTTCTTCAAGACTTGGAGCGACTTCGGCCCGAGTGAAATTTCACGATGAACTCGGCCTTAGCGACTTCTGACATGTCATCAATATACCACCTCCATAGATGCTCGATGCATACGAAACATTTGTTCACCTAGCCTCGATCGATGGCGTATTTTCAACCAGGCATCACTGGTAACGATGACACCTTGCTCGATCCTGAAAATGAGGTCTTCTCTTGGTAAAGCAGTTATCGATGCGGTTATATCCAGAAAGCGTCTATGACTGAGAAGCTCGTGGCTTTCTTTGTGGCATCCACACCTTGGAGTCCAATCGAGGTAGGAAAACTATCTTTTGAATGACTCATTGACATAAATTGAGTAAATGCAAAGTTACCATTTACCGTTTTCCTTTTTGACGAGGACTACATTAGCTAACCAGTCAAGGTATTCTACTTCTCGAATAACTTTGGCTTGGAGGAGTTTCTTAACTTCTTCATTGATGCCTTCTGCCTTTCTAAGGCGAAACTTCTCCTTTTTTGTTTGAGGGGTTTAAAGGAGGGGCTGATGTTCAGCTTTTGTGTGGTCTTGCGAGGTCGATTCCCAATATCCTCCACCGCTCCCGGTGAGCCTTCTATATTCTACTTTAAGAAGTGGATAAGGAGGTCCCTGACGTCTTTGGCCAATTTGGATCCGATGTAAACGAGATGCTCCAACTAGTCGTCAAGCTGTATCGGCTCTAGTTCTTCTAAGGGTGCAGGTCGGATGCTTACCTCATCTCTTATGTCGAGCTTCGTCGGTGTGAATCACGCCAGCACTTTTGTCTCATTGATGCGTCGCACTCCTTAGCTGCGATCTCACGTAGAACCATCCCTACCCATTCGCTGTGGGGAATTTGATAATCATATGATAGGCAGAAGGGATGGCCCTTATGGCATTGAGGGAGGGTCTGCCCAGTAGTATGTTATAAGCTGATGGGGCATCCACTATGAGGAACCTTATCGCCGTTGTGGCCTGGCATGGGGAATCTCCCAAAGTGAGCACTAGTTGGATTGACCCCAGGAGTAGCACTCTTTCTCTAGAGAATCCTCGCAGGTGGGCATTGACCGGTTCTAGTTTCTCCTTTCCGATGCCCATTTTATCTAAGGCGGATGCGAAGATGATGTCGGTTGAGCTTCCGTTGTCGACCAAGACCCTGTGTACTGTTTTGTTGGCTACGACGACCCTTATCACCAGTGGATCGTCATGGGGATGCTGACAGCCTTCCATGTCGGAGTCTGAAAAGGTTATGGTAGTGTCAGTAGGGAGGTTTGGATCTGACTTGTATTTACAGTGTCTCCACGATTTGATGCGAGAGATGAGCCTTTAGAGGCCAGGGCGAACTATGTTCCTCCCGCAAATCCCTCGGAGATCACATGGATTTCTCACGAGTTCTTGTGATGTTGAGTTAGAGAATTTGGTGCTTGGTGATGGGGCGTGCACATGCGACTTTGGAGCCACGAGAAGCGGTGAAGATGTCCACGTCGGATCAGGTATTCAATTTCCTTCCTCAGTTGGATGCAATCATCTGTTCGGTGTCCGCGATCGCATAGATTCACAATATTTAGTTAAGTCTTTTGTTAGTGCATCTTCATCCCGAGATTGGCGTGAAACTTTCGTGTTATTGTCTCACGTGGGACACCGTGACAACGAAGATTTACGTCATGGGGTGAATTCTTGGGGTGGATATAGGCTACTTTGCATTTCCGGGTGAGTGGGCCCTAAGCGTCACTAACGTTGCCTCGTCTCTTTGGAGACCGTTCTCTATTGTCCCTTCGTGGGGATCTGTCCCTATCTCCTCGTTTCCTAAGGCTCCACTCTCGCCTCTTCTCTCCCCTGCTCTTCTCCTTCTGCGCGGAAGAGTTTTCTCGCTTAGATAGAAGGGCTACCTCACCGTTGATGCTCCATTTCCTGCCTTTTGGCTGGCACCTCGGCCATGCTTGCACGGGATTCTTGAGATAGAAAACATCAGTCTTTCATTCCCCCACTCCTAGCCGTGATGAAAGCGATGATGGAAGCTTCTCGTCTGGGGCGTCTACCCATAATGACTATACGTTAAACCTGCGGGCGTAGGACCTTAGGTTCTCCTGTGGGCTCTGCTTTATGGTCAGCAAGTGATAACTCTCGACTTCTTGGCACGTCGGGCTCGGAGTGAGTGGGAGGCGAATGCGATGGATAACATACGAAGGAGGATGGATTGTGGTGGTGGAGTCTATTGAACCACGTAGCAGCCGGGGGCACGAGTGAGAGTGAGGCGCTCTGCCTCCGGGGTCGTATCCATGTAACTCTATCTCTAATTCTTGTAGTGTGAGGTGGTCTCACATGGTCTTTGTTTAGGTGACGTTTCGATTTGAGGCGTGATACGGGCACTTCACTTGGAGAGGGTGTAGTACCTACAGTCGTGAACGGGGGTTCGTTGCAGTATCCATGAGCCTTTCGTCCTGGTTTCTTCATGGCTAAATGCTTGCTTTGGATGTGTGAAGCATACTCCCTACGTTCCTATCTCTGTGTGAAGGATGGGTCCATTGCCTCGGTTGTTCCTACCAGGTATTCCCTCATTGTGATCCTCTCCAGGGTGTTTGTAGGGATCATGCTCCTTGGCTTGGTTGGTTTCTCCCTCTCAGCATCTCGAGAGCGTTGTGAGTATGCGTTACAACAACTCTTAGTGCACTTGTCATGTGAGGTTCTTCGAGTCTCTCATCAAACGGCGATTGGTGAAGATGGAGGGCCCTCCATCTCGTCGGTGTTGTCTGTGGAAGTTTACGGATTTCTCTTGGTAATGACTCAGTCGCCTTCTTCTTTGGTCTTGTCCTAGGGGATTGGCGGCTTACTTTGCTCTGTTTGGTCGATACCATCAATCACTAGAGTCGATTTTACTTGAGAACGGTCGTTCCCGGATCTTGTAAACTAATGGTGCTTTTCTCTGCGAATCTTTGGGCTAGAGCTTCTTAGAGGCTGGCTGGGCGTACGTGGATGCGGCTCGTTGTGCGACTGTAACACAAGAAAGGATAAGTGAGAGTGTATTCATTTCTTATGAAGAAAATAATTTAACTAGTTTATGGGCGTTAACTGCGTGACCTTTTTGTGGGTGGGTCGTCGGTGTTATGAGGAAATAGTGGTTACTTTTTCTTGTTAGATGGTGATATCGGTATCTCGAGATTCGAACCAACAACGCTTTCATCCCAGCGATTATTGCTGAAACCACGCCAAATGGTTACTTCTTTCCTTTTATTGATTTTTAATGATCTTAATAAATATTTACTACCTGCAGAAATCAGAGTAAATCACGACAATAAAATATATTTATTTTTTTTCTCGATATGCACCTTGAAAATGCTGGCAGTACCTTATTGCGTGAAGGTCTTTGTATGTCTTTTCTTTGTTTGAAATTTCCACTTTGGCATTGGCCATTCAATCTCAAACAAATCAAATACAATCGAATCAAAACAATAAATTCAATTTTGTTAATCAAGAATCGAACTAGAACAATTCAACAATATATATAAATGGTCATGTATTTACAACATATTTGAACTGATACCGTCATAAGATTTAAATAATCAAATAAGCGGATAACTTTAAATACGAAAGCGAGATCTCGAAATATGTGTACATAGCATGTTTTAATTTGTTTTGGGCTTATACCTCAAATATATGTGGTACATAGCATGTTTTAATTTGTTTTAGATAAAAAACATACTGTTAATGATTCGTAGTAGGATTCATCTTTTAATACATGAGAAATTAATATGAAGGTGCCTCGCTATTTTACGTCTGAGACACAATGGGATTTAAAAAGTTATTAGAATAGTGAGGGACCTAGCCTTTTATATGTATATAATGACTCTTGATATGCCTCCCATTATGGCGTGTCCGATGTCATTAAGCTACATAATAATCTTGAATTCGATTCATTTGTACCTTATGAGGTTTTATGCCTTCGCATTCCTTTATTATCTCAATAATTATGACCTTTAGTGCAGCATAATTAAAATGACAATTAAGTACATCCATCTTATAGTTGGAATTATTCCAACAATTACAATTGTAGTACTACGTTCTAGTAATTTGATTCTTCAATATGCTCATTTCACCCCTTCTTAAGCTTGAATCAGCTCAAGGCAATAAATATCTTAATTAAAGTAAGAATAACTGTACAAACTAGGACTATATTAAATGTAATTAAAAACGAACATAAGTTTTCTTGATATTAATTAGTTACTTTTTTTTTTTGTGATATTAATTAGTTAGTTTTTTTGTCTATTCACTTGCCATTAGAAATGTCCAAACATAGTATTTTGTTCCTTAAATTTGTCTCAATTGGAACTTCTTTACTATGCTGTCAGAAGGCTCTTAATTAACAAATTGAGCTAGTCTTTTGACAATTAGTTAGTTTTAGCTAAACAAAAAAGTCCAAATATTTTTAATTTTTCTATTCAACCGAAAAAAAAACTACCAATATATATATATATATATATTTATATATTCCCTATTAAAATTTATTTTTAAGTAAAAATTGTTTTAAAAGAAAACGAGTGATAAATTTCTATTAATTAAGAATATCAACTTTTCATAAATACCTTTTGTGAACACAAAATTCAATCTATGTCAATTAATGTAAGGGGAGGGTGAATCAAGGTTTGCATCTTTATAAAAAAAAACATAATAAATTAGGAATAAATGTAGAAGAAAGTGTGAAAATAAATGTAAACTCTATTTATAGCGATTCCAATAAAGTTAATTTTTCTGCCTATTATGTCTAGTTCATGATGGCAGAACATTAAATAGTTTTAAGCCAGATAAAGAGCACGAAGTCTGGTCCCAAATTCAAGTCCTTTGTGACCAGTTCTTACCTAGAACTAAAGTTTATTCAATAAATAAATAAATAAGTTAATTTTAAGCTCTAACTAAATAAGGGCTCTATTAAACTTCAAGGCTTCAACATCATGTACTAAGAATACTTGATTCAAGGTTCCAATAAGCAACCATAAATATATTAAGCCATTCACTTCACTTGATCAAACACAGTTTTCGTAAGAAAAGAACACAAAATAAATATTTTAATCCGAGCAAAGCGTGGTAAACTATAATAAAATGAAACGGTTAAGGTGTACTTGTGAGACTACCATAATCGAAAGATATAAATATTACTGGCTTCCGATAAAATAGCTTTTAAAATTATGTGGACAATTGAAATATAAACTTTTGAAATTTTCTATTCATTTTGTATTACATTGTAATTGCACTGTTTTATTCAATTTGGGATCTCTCTTAAATCTCACTTCTTTACCACTTGAGAATTGATGTTCATAGAATATTGGAAGTATTTAGTAATGGGTACTTCTAATCACAAAGGAATCATATTTGTTTTTACTTTGATTTGAGGTGTGAAAAGAATCTATGTGTGGGCATATTTCATTGCCCAGTCAGTTGCCTTTGGAGTGGATGGAGTTCCATAGGTGTTAGAATCTTGGATATCCAATTCCACATTGACTCCTCCTGGGTATGTACGGTAAGAGAATGTGTTGTGCCCTCAGCATACTTCCCCCATATAACACTAGTGTGAAATCCATCTAATGCTCTAATGCTAGAGCCATACATTCTACTCATATGAGATCAATAAACTCTTTGATAATAATCAATATGTTGTAACAAAACCATTGAAACATTAAAAGAAAAAAGGTGTCCTAATTTATGCGTAATCGTGTTAGCGATATGATTAAAAGACATAATCGTGCTTAGATGGGCAACATATTATCCTTAGTGTCACTAATAATTTAAAAAAAACACACTGGACACAAGTCTCTTACAACAACTTAAGCTATGAGCAAATCCACCACGACCTGAGAGACAGATGCCCCGTTTGAACCAAGGTATTGCACTTTGCCTCCTAGTATAAATACTAAACCATTGGACCGACCTATCACTTAAATTTCCCCCATTAATATTGAATCCCAGATTTGTCTTAGGCACAAGGTGCAACACAAGATGTGTGTATGATTAAAGTGAAATGTAACTATAGATGCACATTAATTTGATAAAATATAATTATAATAAAAAATTAAATTATTAACATTTACAAGAATATTAATAAAAAGTATTAAAATTGTAAATTTCACAAGAATAATTAGAATTTCAGAATAATTAAGCATTTAAAAAATTAAAGCCTACAAGGGCATTGTTTCTTCATTGCATGTCTTAGGAGCAGGTGTTTGTAAGGAGTTGTTATACCTTGAGGAAGTGATAAACACTTAAAAAGATGAACACCATGGACATGATATCCTTGAAAAACTATGGTGCAGTAACCCCGGCTTCAATGGCAGTGGCGAGACACTTGAGCTTCTTTCAGCCTCCTTAGCAGCATCATGAAGCATATGCAATCCACAAACAAATAGTAGATATGACATCACTGTCCACACAGCAAATCTTGCAAAAGCTCCATAGACCCCAATATGAACACGTTGGTGCAATGCTGATGGCAGCCATGAACTAATGCTCCCCAAATTTTCCTCCCTTGCTCAATCAACATTGCCCCAGTGTTTGCCAGGAGACAGAAACTACCTCCCACAACACTATCCATCCATCTTTACTCAGTACAGACATTCCAATCGAAGATCCCAACATTACCACAAAAACCAATAAATATTCCGATCCGAATCCGATGTCTCGCCCGAAACATATTACCGCCTCACCAGCAGCATGGGGCCACAAGCGAAAAGATGAACAAGGTCGAGATCGAGAGGAGGTTTGCCAGAACATCCAGGCCTGTGAAGAATGCGACGACCGAGTTCGCAATGGTCATCACAATCGTGGCGTTCACCGGCGTCCCCGTTTTCCTGTTGATGGACGCCAGAAACGGCGGAACCATGTGTGTTCTTCCAATGTGGGTGAAATATCGAGCTTGGCCGATTATATTCGCTAGCAGAACTGTTGTCATCCCCTTCAGAGCTCCAAATGCAACAATGTATTTAGCCCAGTCCATCCCTACAGCCGTGAAAGCCACACTGTACGGAGCATCGACGTCGATCTGATAGTACTGCATCAGACTTAGCATTCGGCGAGGAGGCAATAAACGATCATGACTACCGACATGGATCCGACGAGCCCCACCGGAATGTCCCGGGAGGGTTTCTTGATCTCTTCGGCAAGGGTGGTAGTGCCGTCGAATCCGACATAAGCAAAGAAGAGCATTGATGATGCCTTCAAGATCCCGCGAAAGCCGGGCAGAGGGTGAAGTCGCTGAGTTAGCGAGTGGAGCGCTTGGTGAGGCTCCGACGGCATGAATGCAATGATTACCATATGGATTATAGATGAAATCAGTTAAATCGTGAGGAACCCTTGGTGCTCAAGCAAGCAAGAACATAGAATGGATACTACAACTGCGATCGGATCTAAACGGTTGTAGTTTTGCGCAAAGACGAAACATAAAACCGAAAATCATTAGGGCGATGGTTTAACGTCGCAAAGTAAGAAGTCATGACCTGGCCACGCCTGGCGCCGGCAACGATATATTCGAATAGGATGTTTCCGGCCCGCGATGTAGGCGACGAAGTCTCGAGCTCTCTCTTAGATAGGAACGAGCCTCCGGCACGAGAGTTCGACTGCGGAATTCAGTGTAGCACAAGACGGAAGAGAATTGCAAGTACCGGAGATGAAACAGGAAGGATGGCCTTGGGGCCGGCGTTCTGACTGGCAGCCTGTCCGGTGAGGACAAAAATGCCAGAGCCCATGACGGCGCCGATACCGAACCAGAGAAGATCCCACCAATTTAGGGTTTTCTTCATCTCGTTCTCGCTGCGGTGGCGGAGTGCTCAACCTCGTCCAGGAGCGGGTGAGGAGGCGGTCTTTGAGCCTTGCCTTGGTGTTTCGAGCATTGAGTGTTCCAGTTTTGAATGAATTCTCGGTAATCTGACCTTTATTCATCCGCATCCTCTTCTCTTTGCACCATCACCATCTTCTACTCCCCCACCTTCTTCCCTAATTACCAGCCTAAGTGATCTTGATTCCAGGCCCGTGGCCAATCCTTTTATTTTATTTTTATTTGATTTTTATTTGAAATAGAATGACTCTTAGGAAATTAAATTCTGAGTTTTACAAATTCCTCATTCAATATAACTAATAACTATAATAATAATTTTTCTTCAAAAATAATGTAATAATCCTAAGAATTTTGACTCAAAATTGATTTAGAATTTTCAAATTTTAGCTAGACTCATTAATTTAAACTAATGAATTAATATATAAAATAAAGGCAGGAGGAAGTACTTTCCCAATTAAAATAAAAAATTAATAATTAATCTCAAACATAACTGCAAATTTTAGCTTCTGTTAATCCGTTCTATGGAGATCTAAATAAGGATAAGGTAACATAATGACAATAATTGGTTTGTGTTTATATTGATTAGGTTTCTTGAATGGTGATTATTTTCTTTAATTATTATTATTGTGTTTACTTCTCTTTCTTGTTGCATTTCCTTCAAGTTTTATAAGACTCGAACATGATCTAAAATTACCAACACAGAAAAAGACTAGCAAAGTTCAAATTTACTTATCTGATTAGATCTCCCCAAATTAGACGTGATTTTGGAGAAGGAAAGAAGCGAAAAGACCGTTTACTCGTGACATCCAAACAAGCCATTAAAAAATGAATCAATCGAGGATGAGGATGAGAAACAAGAAACAAATAGAATCAATGAGAAAGAAAGAAGGAAAGAGGCATAACTGACTTCTACAGTAAGTAGAGCCTCCTTTAATTTATGAAATCGGGATTGAAAATTACAGTTTTGCAAAATATAGGAATGTTTATTGAATAATAGGATAAATAAAATAGGCTTTTCTCCTGTTTCGGATAATCATAGGTGTCAAGACCCAAATGGATTTCAATAATAAAACCACATATTATAAATTTCTTGACATTTTTATTGTTTGTTTTTTTACTCGTAAATATTTTAGTTACAATATGATGATGCCTAAAATAAAAGCATTACAGGCCCGAGCATAAGTCAGGAAGCGGGCTGGAAGTGGGTGTAACATACTCAGTGGGATGCGAGAAAGGTCTCACGGAGACTCGATCCGCAGCGATGTCTAGTTCCCCCGAGCTGGCTGATGCGTAACTAGCGGTGGTGACGGAGTGGCCGAGGGTGTTGTGGCCGCCGGATGAGCGTGAAGGGCACTCCATATTGTTGATGATGGTGGAAGGAAGGATCCCCGGCCTTCTAGGTATCCTCTAAATATTTGGTTGGCGATGGGAAGAAAAGATCCACTGCTGATGGGGGCGTGTCGTCGCGAGTCGTGGTATAAAATGCAAGCGATCACGAAAGGTAGGCAATCACGCCGCCTTGCATCAACCGGTTGAATTCTTTCTTCGGTAGAAAAACTAACTTAGGCATCGGAGCGGCGAAGCATCTCACCAGGACCATCGCTGATGCGGTTTTGGAGTTATGTCATGACGATCCGGTATGGTATGGCCATGACCCTACGAAGCTCCGACCGGTGATGATAGAAAAGCATCATTAGTTTGGTGTGGCGAGAACATTGTTCCTTCTCTGTCGCCAATTTCTGTTGGCGATGGTATCGGCTTCGAACATGGCGTGGCGCCCGACGCGGGGGCCTTGAGACCAGGGGCGGTTGGCGGCGGCGGAGGAGGAGCGATACCGGGCTGAGGCACGCTACGAGATGCGAGCCCTGGTCGTCATCCTGCCTTCTTGAAGGTTGCGCGAACTCACGAGTAGTGCGGCTACGGGATGCGGCGTGGAGCGCGACACCATACCATGGAGAAAGCGTGTACGCGGCTTTACAGAGCGAGGATGGAAGAGGAAATAGTCGGATTTGAGAGGCGGATCCAGCGTACGGAGGCGGTAAATGAAGGCACCAACCTTGAAGGATGATGGGGTGGCGCCCTCAATGGGAAGGAGCGATCTTGGGCGGCGGTTCTAGGATATCGATAAGAGCTCGACCACGTGAAAGGCGGTAGAGTTGAAGCCGGTCTCGTAGACCTTTGATGCAGCGAGGTCCACATTTCTGATTTGAGGTGTTACACTTCCTCTACGACAAGTTCGAAATCTGCAGCTGGCTTTGCGATGGAATGGACCACAGCAGACCACACCTCAACACCTCCCGAAGAACCACATGGAGCTACAACGGATGCCGACCGAAGTGAGATCTTTGAGCCTTTGCCGGCTAATCTCCCAGAGGCTCGACGCCGTAGTTCAGCGAGCTCCACCGATAGCCTCGATCCTTGTCATGAGGAACTCTCCATTGCTTTCTTGTCTTTCTTCGCCGGGCCCGGAGCGCGTGTCGATCGAGCCTGGCGACCGCCGCCACTCAGAAAGCACGGGGATCTCGATCGGAGGGTTATTTCGGAGTCATTGGGGTGAATCGAGATGAAAATTCACCATCAGCTGCCAAGGGTGCAGGCATATAGACCTAATGTTCTCAATCTCGAAGAACTCACGAGTAAACTGTGTGAGGGTCCTGAGTACATTAATAACATCGAGGGAGGCCCTTATGTCTAGCGAGGAAGCTCTCTTTGCGAAAGGAGAAGCGAGAGGATGAAAAAGTGAAGGCCTTAAGCTGGGAGATGAAGGAACAAGGCGGATCACGGAGGACCAGGGAGGCAGAGAGATCGATCTCTAAAGAGAAGAATGTCGAAGGACCGCTTGGGTCACCCGACCAGTTGTGTAGTGGTAATCTCGGTTCACTAACGACCTGGTATGCGAGTCTTATATGAAGTGCAGCCTTGAAGCAAGATGGCCATCTCGAATGAAGACGGACCTAGCGAAGAGACATGACCAGTGACTTCCATGAAGGATCACGGACTGAACAAATGGTATGTTGATTGAAAGTAGAATTCGATCAGGCGCGTGGACGTGTCCGAGTCGTTGCATTGACTCTGAAGATCAGGCGGCGCTCCCTCGCGCACTGTTGACGTGCTCGCGTGTATCAACCTCACCGGGAGAAATCAATGTCCCCATTACCGTAGGCGGTGGGGAGTCGGTCGACCGAGGAAGCCCACTACGCAGCCTTGGGAGGAGACACTAGAGGTGTGGGCCGTCAAACTCTCCCTGGTGGATACCCGCAGCCTTCTCGGATGCTAGCGGAGAAAACTACAAACACACATGATGACAGGTGATAAGGGGCCGTCGTGGCCAATAAAAGCGCCATAAGGTCCTAATCGACAGCGGAAGCTGGTGACTGTCATCTTGCTGGCATCGGCATTTTGACAAAATGGGCATTGGAGAAAGCCCACAGGCTGAGCATATAAGGATTCTCGGGTTGCTAGGATTAGATACGACTAGTGCTAACAGAGACCCCCACGAGCCACAACGACGATAAATTCTCTTATCCTTAGGCCCCATTGGTGTCCTGACATGTGTTATTGGGTGACCCACTCCTCGATGCCATAGAAATTTGTCCCTGCGCACATCATATGGTGTGCGTCAATTCACTACTCTCTGAAAATGGGGTATAGGAAGGCCGGAGACCAGCGGATATCAGGAGTGCCAGGCGTCAATAAAAACCTGCAGGTTGATAGCGTCCCACGGATGAGCTCGATATGAATGGACACCGTGACACCCTCAAGAACGCAGGCAATGCAACGACAACCGGTGAACACACAAAGCATCGGATCCCGAGCTGGCAAGGGCGTGAACGCTCTCATCTTCTTGAAGTATAATGTGTGATATTTCGGCGGGAAGCGAAGGGCGTGGATTGACTGGCGAGTCATCACCCACCAAACTAGAAATAACCTAAGTCTCTTTCAAACCTGTCAAATATAGAAGAAGCCGTACGGCCCAGCTATCGATGAAGAGTCTGACAAACTCACACGAAGCTATCGGGGAGGTGGATTATGTGACTAGCGGCATTAGTTCCTCGTTAAAAAAGCAAATGGAAAATGGCGACTACGCATTGATTTTCTTTAACTGGCAAGCACGCACAAATCTGATTTCCCACTACCTCGGATCGACCTCATAAATGATCTACGCCGGCGTCTGTTTACCTTGAATGAGATGGACCAGACGGGGAAAAAGACCTCCTTGATGGCCGGAACAGGGCGATATTGCTATCGGTGATGTCTTTTGGGTTGAAAAATAAGACCTTGAGCTAGTAAGCAGATGTTAAGGTTGGCATGTGGGTACCTCCTGAATGATGACCATCTTAGTAAGTTTGTCGACGAAACTCACGTCAACCACCTAGCCGGCGTTCCAGTTCTAAAGGCCCACAAGATGAGTTCTGACCCCAAATGTCTTTTGGGTCTCTGTAGGGAAGTTCTTGGGTTTCTTGATAGTCGCAGCCACGAATTAAATCAGACAAGTGGTCACTTTCGACATCGCCTCAGCAAACACACTCTAAAAGTTTAACGCCTACTTAGAATGATTTGCTGGCGAGTCGGCTTTGTGTCCATATCAAGTGACAAGTGTTAGCACTTCTTTCAAATTCGGAAAAATGCCGATGGGATGCCCCATTGTGGGGAGGCGTTGGCGCTGAAAACCACTTGAGCTCTCCCCCTGTTTGAGTGGGTCCTCAGGAAGGAGAACTCCTCACTACTGCTTAGTCTCCCAGGTTCTCGACTAGTCTGGCGCCACGGTCGACGAAGACGGAATGCGGCAGGCGGTCTATTCTGCGGTGAGCTTTGTAGAGTGATCGCGGAAGGTGCAGATGGAAAAACGTGTCTTAGCATTGGTGCAGTCACCCAAAGGGCAGGGTGGTACTTGACCCACTATCAAAATTCCAACAAAATACTGATGTGAGCAGTGTGACAAACCTGGAAGAGCCCCAGTCGAAATAGGGCCCATAGGTTGAGTGAGTTCGACATTGGGGTACAAGCGAGAGCACGGCTATCAAAAGAGGCCATTTGTGGCCGGGCTTGTCATGGAAATTCCTCGGCGAGCCACGAACGTGACACCGTTTGACTAATTGGAGTGTCATGGGACCATGCCACGGAAGTGGGGCGGGCTTGATTACGACCTCCACGGGAGGATCACTGGAATACGTCGGGTTCCAGTGCCTCGATGACGAAATAGAATATGAAGCCCTCCTCGTTGCTAGACTAAACCTACGCCCACTATATGGTGATCAAGCTAAAGGTATACCATATTTCAATTTGGTGGTAAATAGATGAAGGCGACTAAACACAAAAAAAGCGAAAGTGAGTCGTGCGTCTCTCCCGAAGAGATCTTGTTGGTTATGAAAAGATTAGTATGGGGTTAGATTGGACACATCCGGGACAAGAATTGCAGCGGGAGCCTACCCAACTAAACTAACGACCATACAGAAGATTTGGACAGACAAGTTTCGATCGAGCACCTCATGGAACATTCGGTAGATGTCGGCGCGGCGAGGTCCTGCCAATGTACGGCACGGTGGATGGATCCATCATCGATTGACTACCTCTTTGACGGGATATTGCGGCGTCAGAAGGCTTATCTAAACTAAACGAGGTGCATTAGAACTCACCTCTTACGGAGACCCTTTTGAGGAGAGGGAATTTGATGAGGCTTTTCACCCTCTGCAGGAAGTATAAGGAGGGGATGCAATGACGTCTTGAGAGAAGTGCCTGCGAAGGCATGCGTAGCAGCGTTTGAACAGGTGTGGCGGAAGCCCTTGCGAGGTATTGCGGCCCAGATAACCAGACGCCATCAGTGTGGTCGGAAAGTGTTGAACACGAGATCATCTTTAGAGTCTCTAAATCTCAGTAAGACCACTTGACCTGTTATAAGCCTGGCGCTTTTTAATGCGATGGAGGATTACAGACGGCCACACTGTTGGGAAGGGTCAGTTGAGTTCGCTATCGTAGGGTGATGTATGACGCTGACGAGCACCCAGATGTCAAGCGAGGTGCTCGTTTTATTACTATGAAACATAACTTCAATCTTGTTCATTCATATAATGTTAAACATTTTAACTTGTACCTCTATTACCTTGTGTGGATTACAAAATATATACAAGCTCCTGACCCCATTACAATATTTACATTGTTTAAAAAAGCAAAACTACATATGTAAATATACCAAAGGTCTTCCCGGTGGGCACCTAGTGATGTCTTGCTTTGGCACTACGGATGCGGATTGTCATCCTGGTTTTCTCTTATTACCTACGGATGAAACACCTATACTAAGCTTATAAGCAATTAGAATAATACTCGTGGGCTGACCTAATAAGAGTCATCACACTTTACACATATACACATATACTTATAACATATCAAATACTTATCTCATATTCGATACTTGTCATATACACATGCTTATATATGTTGCATATATATAATTTACACATGCTTATGCAATCTTATATATGCCTCATATCTTGCTATTTTTCATGTCATTTACACTGTATGCATGACTTGTAGCATGCTGTTTACATATCATCCTGTAATGTGCTGCTTCTCATATCATGTCGCTCATGTCATATTCAAGTCATTTGTTTATGTTTCATGCTAGCATAAACCTTAGAAATTGGATAAAGGAAACTATAAGGGCCATGAAAGCGCTGTACAAATAGTGGTTTGTAAGACGAAGAGTGCATTATTATACGGGCAATGATGACCATACATAAGGGCAGAAGGCGCATGACCCCAGCTTGTGAAGCGACTAATCATTGCGAGACTTGTTTTCCTAATAGGCATGCTGTAGCCCACTCCACGAGGTTCTGGCAGACAATCCATGTGTATTTTATGTGTAATATCGCATATTCCCGAATAATTATTGTCATTCGGTAATTATATGCGATATTTACAATCATTTATTCATATCTTTGCATTTTTCATATCTCATTATATGCATGAATAAGTATGGTTACCATGTATTCTTATGAGTTGCTTGAGAGTTCATAATATGAATTACTATGGTTACCAAAGAAGGCTTACCTGCTTTTCATGATTTCTGGACTCATTATGAGTTCCAATTTCATCAAGCTATATATGATGGATTTTAGACTCAAAGGTCTTTCCATAGAGTCTAAGAACATCAAAAAACAAGAGTTCTATCGAAGAAATTATGACTGGTCCGGTTGGAGGCTCTTATGAACAAGGACCCAAGGTAACTCGGGCAGGCCAACTATTTTTGTAATTCTGACCTAATATGAACAATGTCATCAAGCTATATATTGATGAATTCTAGACTCAAAGGGGAGTCCAAGAACACCAAACTGAGTTCGAACGAATAAGCAGTGGTCATCCGGTTGAGGCCAACACAAAATGACAATTGTGTCCCCTACCGTCAGACACCATAGGAGTGCTACTCCACTTCGATGAAATTCGAGCCCGGGAAGGTTCGAATTTGGATATACCTATTTCATGAGATATGTTCCCATAAGTCTAGTTTATCCAAATATTTGAATCACTCAATTCGGATGAGTGATGGCCAAATTATGGTCAAAACAAAAATATGGGTTTTTGAGAAATTTTGACAGCATCTCTCCTAAAACTCCAATATTTCCTTAATACAAATATTCATCACGAATCAACCAACCCAAGTCTAAAAACACAACCAATATACCTGGTGAGGGTCTCTTTTAGACCTAATTCATCAAAAATGGGTTTATGGTTTGATTTTTTTCATACAAATCCATATAAATCTATACAAGTATCCAAACTAATCTATAAAAACCCATAAAATTCCATACAAAATCCATACCTTTTGCTCTTCTCTTCCTTCTTCTTCCTCTTCTTCCTCTCTTCCTTTCTCTCTTCTCATCCGTTTTTGCTCTCCTCCAAAGACCAAAAAATGAGATATTTCTTTAGTCTTATCTTTTTTTATGATTTTAACTTTTCCTTTATTTACACTTTGGTCCCTCATTTCATTTATTTGCAATTCTACTTATGCATATTCCCAATTTGGCATATGAACTTATTACATTATGACCCTTAGGTCCTGAATTGGAAAATTACTAATTTACCCTTGACTGTTGTATTAATTCCGAGTTTTTCTTATTTTATTTTTAGCATTATTTTATTCTGGAAAATATACTTTTACTTTACTATACCCTAAACATGCTATAGAACTGTTAGATATAATTTAAAAGTTATAGTGGACTACTTCACTAAATGGGCCGAGGGCCATCCATCGCATTAACACCGAGTTAAAAAGTGTGCAACTTCGTTTAGCGGTCCATAATCTTAGGTTCGGAGTCCTAAAAGCATTGATATTAGACAATGGAAAACAGTCCGACAACTAGAGATTCAAAAGCTTTTGCGCCGAGCTCCTGACTGGGCACTACTATTGTCCCACTTCATCCAGAGTCTAAATGCATACAAAGTCACTATATGACTCTCAAGGCAAAGATTGAAGACTAAGTTGGAGGGAAAATGGGTGGAATGCCTCCCAGAGGTACTATGGGCATACGTGAACTGGCCACGCAGTCCAACTCGAAACTCCGTCAGCCTCGCATTCCCAGACCGGCTAGCCTTGTCGAGGCTAGGCCAGGAGTCACCTGTGGTCAAGTTCATCACCGAGGGCACATGAGACTCTCCGCCAACCTCACCCCCGAAGAGAAGCGAAGCAAGCTCCAAGCGCGCTGAAACTACCAATGAAAGACAATATGTTATGATCTAAGGTCGTTTCACAGTTTCAAGCTCGACGACCTAGTACTCAAGAAACTCCTACCAGTAAGGAAGGACCCTACTACTGAAATTTGGACTCAATAGGAAGTGACCCTATATCATATCATGAGTAATCCGTCTCGACAAACTGGCGAGGCCCAAACGGAGAGGGAGCACTTACAACACCTCTTGGAATGCCGAGCACCTTAAGCGGTTTTACCCATAAACCTCCAATTGTACTTATTAATAAAACGCAACAATTCTACTTTCGCTTAAATAACAATTTTCGCTTATTTTTGATCTACCGACTTTCGTAAATCATAAAGAAAAAGACAGGAGGCTTAGTTAGTCGAACTCGCTGACTAGTATTCGGGGAAGGTGTATAAAAAAAAAAACATCGTATTGGCACATTACATTTCCAAAAGACTATACTTTTATTACAGTTATCTCATAAAATTACAATCAACAAAGTCGTTCTCCACATCTCAGAAAATTACAATAAGCAAAGTCGTTCTCTACATCTCAGAAAATCACAATCTGCAAACACCTAGTCAAGGCGAAAACCACAAGAAAGAGAAAGAGAAAAAGAAGGACAAGGAGCAAAGAGGTGAGGAGAGGTATAGCAGAAGGAACGGGCCTTGAAGCATTCAAAGCATGTCGCCCCCTCCAAGCGTAACCCTTGACCCAAATCCATCAAATGGCAAGGCTAGGGAACAATGTAACTCCCACAACTGCCAGACTGGGGAACAACTGTTCCTACAAATGAAACGTCAAAAACCAAACGCCTGGGCCACGACCACCAAACACTCCATGCAAGCAGGATCAAACCTTGAAGCTTCATCATGTATGAACTCCGAACACTGTCGAAAACAGGAAGGAGGTTGGGAGTGGAGTATGACACACACCATCGAAGAAAGGCAGTTATTTATAAAGAAACTTGGACGCCTGAGGAAGCCACGCAGTCTGCTCCGATTCTCCATAGACTTGCATTAAAACCGCTCGGGCTTTCCCAAGGGAAGGAAGACAAAAGAGCCACGTAGCTCAGTTTAGGAGCAAAGGAGCTCGAATATCAAAAAGCCACATAACTTAGTTCAGGAGCCAAGGATCTCGGATGTTGAAGAGCCACACAGCTCAGCAAAAGAGCCACGTAGCTCAGCAAAAGAGCCACGTAGCTCAATTCAGAAGCCAAGGAGCTCGGACATCGAAGATCCACGTAGCTTAGCAAAAGAGCCACATAGCTTAGTTCAGGAGCCAAGGAGCTCAGATATAAAGGCCATGTAGCTCGCTCAGAGCCAAGGGAGCTCGGTCATCGGTTATCACGCACAACAAAGAGCCACTGTCGTCAATCTTAAGAGCCCAGGAGCTCCTGGAGGCAAAGAGCCGTAGCTCGGGCCCAGAGCCAAGGAGCTCGAATATCAAGAGCCACGCAGCCAAAGAAAAGAGCCAATGAGCTCAGGCCTCGGGGAGCCCAAGGGCTCCTGGAGCATTAGCACTAATGCCAGCTAGCAAAGAGCCACGTAGCTCAGTTCAAAAGCCAAGGAGCTCGAATATAAAAGAGCCACGTAGCTCGCCTGCGAGCCAAGTGAGCTCTGACACAAGAGCCACACAACCCACAAAGAGCCACGTTGCTCGCCCAGAGCCCAGAACTCGGATATAAAAGAGCCATGTATTTCGGCCTCAGAGCCAAGGAGCTCAGATATTGAAGAGCCACGCAGCTGAGCAAAAGAGCCACGTAGCTCAGTTTGGGAACCCAAGAGCTCGGGATCAGCAGCCACGCAACTCAACAAAAGAGCCACAACTCCGCCCAGAACTGGGAGCCGAATATTAAAGAGCCACACAAATTTCAACAAAAGAGCCACGTAGCTCGGCCGGAGCCCCTGGGAGTTCTGACACAAGGAACCATACAGCCCAACTAAAGGGACATGGAGCCTCAGTTGGTCACAAACTCCAGCTCATTGCAAAGAGCCCACGTAGCTCGCCTCCCAAGAAGCCATATAGCTCTCTATTCAAAAGAACCATGAGACCTGGGCCGTGAGACCAGTTAACTCTACTATCAAGAGGTCGCGTGGCCCCACTGCAGCAAGGGATCGCACTCACCCATCTAAGCCATGTGGTGCAAAAGAAAGACCTTGAGACATGAATATACGAATCAACATTTCAATAAAGGTCAAAATCATCATTACAAGGGCCACACTAAAGCAGCAAGAATGACACAAGCCTAAGTATCGAAGATTCGGCGGTAGTTAGCCGAGGACACACCGTCATCTTCCTTCAGACCGATTCCCCCATCTCGTCCCTCGCAAGAACAAAAATCAAACGCAACCCGAAGACCTTAGCCTTGCGCCAAGAGTCAACCGGTACATAAGGTGCATGTCCCCGCCTCTATGATCACCCCTTTCGAGCCACCAAGGTCATGGCCTCTCGGTCGCCATGGCCCGCAGCGATTTTTCCACAGCGCCTCACTGCTCGACTGTAGATCTTTGAAGACCCCTACAAGGTCGTAACTTGAGAAGCAACTCGTCCCTAATCACCTGTAGTTCTTCCTGGTCCGCCTGTTGTCCAAATTTTACACCAACAAATAGCCCCTCGGTTGTCTTTGGGCCTCCCTAGCCGACCAGAGGCTCATCCTCGACCATCCAAAGAAGCCATAAGCAACAAATTTCTCGCCATCCCAAGCCTCTTCTCATGTTCCTCACTCCCGCAATTCTGGCCGCTGCTGTATGCTTCAGTCGATCTATGTGCATCGCTACATACTTCAAGCCATATGTTATACCCGTATAGCAGTCAACTCTCTCCGAGGTCGAGGCGACCTCGCCTTTTATACGCTTCGCCACTTCAAGGACCCCCTCGTAAAGACAAGCCCTCTTCGCCAGGCTCTTCACATAGATAGCCACCTTCCGGAACAAGACAAAGGTAAGGGCAAATCGAAATCAAAGATAGGACAAACAAATAAGGGTGTTCGGACATACGGTGGTCGCTCCCTGAAGCGATAAGGCTATAACATCCTCAACAGACATGGCATCCGCCCTCTTGAGGTCGAATCCCCAGGATGAATATGGCCTCAAAGAAGAAGTTCCGACCGAAAATAGCGAATCCTCCTCCCTCTCGTTCCAAAGCAACCCCTTCCCTCGTCCTCCTGTCGTAGGAGGACGCTTAAAGTCTTGCGCCAAGGGACTCCGAACAGAAATAGGTAGAACAGCAAGAGGAAGCTCGGCACTCCTCCCCGAGGAAGTTTCCGGGCTCGCCACCTTGGACACTTCGGCCATGGATGGAGGCGCCCAACCTCTTATTGGAACTCGTCGACGCACCTTAATCCTTAGCGGTCGCACTATGGGAGTATGCGCTCCCAACCCCGACTCCTTACTCCCGAATCTGAAGGTTGCTCTCGAGGGGAGCTTGAGCTTTACTCTTAACACTCCTCTTCTTCTTTGCCAACGACTCAACTCGGGCTTGGAGCTCTTCCATAGTGGGTTTCATGACTGAGGGCCCCTCACAAGAAGTCTTCATGACAAAGGGCAGAGAGGGCCTTAAATTCGGGGCCCGAGAAGGAGACACGCGTAAGGCCTCGGGAATACCAACTCCACTAGCTTCGCAGTACACCCAGCGACATTTTGGCCAACTCTCCTTCAATTCTTCATCGCCAAGGTCGAGGCCAGATGACACCGAAGACCGCGACAACCAAAGCAGTTGAAACACCTCATGACTATCGTAAATTCAAAACCCAATTAAACGTTAGGAACCAAGCTCACCTGAGGCTCTGAGGAGTCCAGCGGTCGGAATACCAAGCGTTGTCTTCTGTCACCGGATTATATTCCCGCCACGACCATCCACAAAGAAATACGCTCCTTCTAGTGCTCAGGAAACCCGGAGATCCGAAATAATCAACTTGGCATCGAGCATTTTAGCAATGTACGTAAAAGCCCTCCTCGCGACTCCTTCACGCTAAAGAAGTTCGCCAAGAGCAACGTTAATGCTGTACCTCGAGACCTTTATCCTTGAAGACTACCAACGTACCACCGCACGCCCTCGGGTCGGGAGAAAAGTCAATAACGTACATTAAAAATGCTATAAGACGCTTTGATAAAGGGATGCGTAGGGAAGCAAGACTCGAGGTCGCCGAAGAAGTAAACCATCTTCTAAGACTTGAATGATGTAGGAAGTGAGGAAGTCAAGACCAAACTAACACCAAAGGGAGGCCTCCAGAATAGAGGCGCAAATTATGTCCAAAAAGAAGGTTCAACCCGATCAGTGGCCCACAATGCATTCCACATACCACCCTCAAGTAAAGTAAAGCCACAGACACTCCGATCTCACTAACCTTACCCTTCCCTTTGCCATGAGGAGAAGGGGGACTCATTGAAGGGACTCGATCGACAACAATAGCAAGATGACCGGACCCTCCTCTTATCTGCCCTAAGTCCGAGTCCTCAATAAAACTACCCCCTATGCATAGACCAGAAGGACGACTGGGTCCAGAGGAAGTTCGCATGATTGAGTAAGTAAGTATGACCTAACGCATAAAAAGCAAAATTCAACCAAAAAAGTGGAAAGAAGGGACAAACAATCCACTTCACTGGGACTACCGAACCCAAAACAAGCAAGGTACACGTGGAAGAAGAAAGACGCACCGAACTGTGGAAAGGACACAAGAAACAACGCTGCGAGACAGTACAAGAGAAATCACCTAGGACAATCCTACGCGACAGTTAGGAAGGTTCGAGAAAGCAAAGGTCCGAGGCCATAAGAACAGGGGAAACTGAGAAAGAGGAAAACGGATAAGAAGGATTAAAGAACAATGGGAATACAGTTCGAGTAACTACGGGACACTTCAATAAACACGAGGAAACATCAACCGAAATAAGCGCGAAAATCGAGAGAAGCCATCATTACCGCAATACAATTGATGACAACAAGCTTAGTCCAACAAACCTTGTCTGGCCACGTGGAGCTTGCCGCTCGATCCAAGAAACAATTCAGCCCTTGCCAAGCTCGCTTCGATAAAGGGCTAGGGGCCAATTGATGGTGTTTGAAAATAAAAGGTACCTCACAGCCCGCAGCACAGCCTGAACGGCCTTGAAAGCTGGTTAGCACCCCGCGAGGCCGCAAGTGTAAAGGCCCTTGGTCAGGGGGAACAACATAATGATGTCCTCGGGTTCTCTCCCAAGGTCAGCCCAGGGTTGAAACTAAGCCTAGTGGACCGAACCGGTGACAAGGGTGATCCACTAATCGCCAGATGAGCCATAAGAAAAAAAAGCACTCCATGTTCGTGACCCGATACCAATTAAGGAAGGAAGGATCCCTGACGATTACGGCCTTCTAATTATCCTCTAAATATTCGGTTGGCGATAAGGAAGAAAAGATCCCCTACCCAATGGGGAAGACGCCGTATCATCACCCAACAAGGAAAGTCATCCATTATAAATATCAAGCAATCCCACCAAATAAAGGTAGACAATCACATCGCCATCAATAGTTGAATTCTTTCATTTCCGTAAGAAAGAAATTGACTTAGATATCTGAAAAGTCACAGAGGCGCTCCCCACCCTGAACATCCTTTCAAGCAGTTACAAAATATACGGCGATCCAGCCTCAACAACCTACCAAGAACTCCTCACAGTGCTTCACCAAAGATTGATAAAAAGCATCACAATATAAACTATCTCTCTGGGACTCAAAACCACCTCTTCATTTCTTATGCTTTGCCTTTTAAAACAATTTAACTTTCTATCATACGAGCTAAAGCACGATGAGTTAAATATACCGCTTTTATTTTTGTTTTAAAAAGAAAATTATATTTGATAATATTTATATTTTGACATCTATTCACTTTATATATTTAGCACTATGTTCTTGCAAGGATCACTACTTGGGATTCGATACCCTTTCCCACTCTTACCACTTAGTCAAGTCTCAAGTACTTCTTAAAAATTTATTGTTTTCTAGAAAATAAATAAATAAAGAT
Organism: Tetrastigma voinierianum; assembly: GCA_016808115.1. NCBI lineage: Eukaryota > Viridiplantae > Streptophyta > Magnoliopsida > Vitales > Vitaceae > Tetrastigma > Tetrastigma voinierianum. Next base: position 2,706,051 of record JAEQBH010000821.1, read on the forward strand.
ATTTATTCACAATAAGTAATTTTTAGGTATAGAAAAAAGTTATTGATTAAATTTACAAAATGAAGAGGGTTTATCTCTTTTATTTACATAGTCCGTTTTTATTTTCTTAACAAAAGTATGTCTCATTTATTTTAATGTTTTCTAATACAAGAATTCTTTCCAAATATTAATCATACAACATACCTCCACCGGCGGAGACACCTAATGGCCACTGAAAATTTTTTTCAAATTTTTTATTTATTTATTGGCTTGTCCAATCGAACACATAACTGAGCAATACCCCCTCAAAATCTAAGTATCCTACACCACTAGGCTAACAACCTAATTTGTTTAATTTATAGGCCTGAAAACTAAAACTCCGTTCTGGCCTGAAATTAAAACCTGCCTCCGCCACTGCAACATACTCTACTATAGCCATGATGGACACCGTACTCCATATTTGATGATAAATGACAACTATATTTTAAAAATATTTTATTAAAAAAATTCAAATCATCCAAAATTTGTAAATCTAAACCCATATTATGTTTTTTTTCTTAAAACATAATTTATTCACACAAATATATCGTTTTCCATTTTTCTATATATATATATATATATATATATATATATATATATATATATATATGCCTCTTTTAATAGAAAGAGTTATTTTTACAATAAAATAATGAGAGTATTTAAGTCAATCAATAATTGATAGAGTTAGATTTCTAAAATTAAAATTTTTATTATAATAATGATGCATGACCATCCATATTCTGCCTAAGTATAACCCCCCTTACCATTAAGGTTTGTGACCCTTTCTATATCCTTTTGTCTTTTTATATTCAAGATTGTGAGCCTATAAAAGGAAGGACTTAAACCCTTTGAAGAAATAGATAAAAGACAAGAATTTCTTATCTAAACTCTTCTACATTTTCATTACTTTCACAACATGTTATCAACACGAAATTCTAACCAAGTTATTTTAAGGTATGGATATTTGTGTTGGATTGCTCGGTTCCAAGATAAATGGTGGAGAGATATGTCTAGCAGATAGTGCTACTACTCATACAATTCTTCTCGGGATCAGTATTTTTCTCACATAACATTAGTCAGTTAACAAATACAATATCGTCCCAGACTCTGATTGATGTTTGTGGGAGAACCACTATTATGTTACCATGTGACACGATATTCCATATTAACGATGCCTTATATTCAGTTAGATCCAAAAGAAATATGCTAAGTTTTAAAGATATACGTCAAAATGGATATCATATTAAGACCACATATGACAATAATAAAGAATATTTATGCATTACTCATATTGTTTCAAGTTAGAAGTCAGGGGTGGAAAAATTGACCGTTTTTCTTCAGATTATATTATAACACAATAACAACAATCGAATTAAATATGGTGATGAGCCGTAAGCTCTTCACCCAAATATTTTTATGGTCATATGATGTGACTGGGCACCCAAGGTCGACAATGACGAGGCGAATTATTGAAAATTCACATGGACATCTATTAAAGAACCGAAGATTTCGGTTCAGTGATTATCCATGTACCGCTTGTTCACAAGGAAAATTGATTGTTAGACCATCTCATACAAAAGCCCTTGTTGAATCCCCAATATTTTTGGAACGAATCCAAGGGAACATATGTGGACCAATTCATCCACCATGTGGGACTATTTCGCTTATTTCATGGTGCTAATAGATGTCTCATCTCATGGTCACATGTCCGCCTGTTATCTACCCGTACAAGTTTCCTTTCCAAGCTCCTTGCCCGGGATCATAAGGTTGGCTAGCACATTTTCCGCATTATCCAATCAAGAAGATCCGTCTTCGATATCAGAATTCTATGTCTAAAGCCTTCATGATTATCAGATGTTAGTTGAATCAGGTGAACATTCGATTGCTCATGTACCTACATAGAATGGCTTAGAAGAAGCCTTTGTCAAACGACTCCAACTGATTGCTGAACCTTTACTTATGAGGACAAAGTTACCTATTTATGCTGGAGGACATGTCATTCTAAATGCCGCAAATATCGTCTCGCACTGACCGACCGCTAATCACCAACAATCACCATTTCAATTGGTACTTGGTCACCCAAATCTTTCCCATTTATTTAGCGTTCGATGCACCGTGACAAGTTCCAATTGCACCTCCACAACACATGTAAAAATGGGTCCTCACGTCGATCAGAATATATCGTTTTGATATCAATCATCAAGCAATTTCAACCTTGACGAGACGTTTTCAAAGCAAAATTTGCGGATTGCCATTTTGATGAGGTCAATTTCCCGTCGTTAGGGGGAAATAAGCTACCAAAAGAGGAACGACGTGAAATTATTTGGAATGCATCATCCATGTCTCATCTCGACCCGCGCACTTCCCAATGTGACAAGGAAGTATAGAGAATTACTCATCTTTAGAAGATTTCCAGCCAATTGCTTGATGCATTTACAGATACAACTAAAGTAACCAAGACCTATATGCCGGTTGCAAACAAACCAGCAAGGATCAATATACCAATTGGAAAAACTGCTATTATGGCAGCTAATGAATCATCTATGACACGTCTGAAGCGTGGTCGACCCTTGGGTTCATAAGATTTAATACCCCAGAAGAGGAAAATAAAAGGGTAACAAAACCCCAGTCTTGAAGAAAATAGAACTCCTGAAAAGGCTACTCCCACAATTTCTAAAATCATAACCCTCGAAGAGGAAAGTGCCATTGAAGTGATTACGCCCCCAAAGAGGCAATAGTCCCTGAAGAGATACAAAATCATGAAGATGCACAAGTACTTGCAAATGATGAAATTTCCATAAATTATGCATCCACCGGGGAATTGTAGGACCGTACAAAAGTGGTTATTAATGAGGTATTTTGCTTTGCATTAGCCACAGAAATTTTAAAAGAAGATGATGATCTTGAACCACGCAGTGTTGATGAATGTCGTAGTAAACATGATTGGTCAAAGCGGAAAGAAGCAATCCAAGTAGAATTGGACTCTCTAGCAAAACACAAAGTATTTGAGCCTCGTGAAATCCCAACACTCCAATGGTGTGAAACCTCAGAGGCTACAAATGGGCAAGCTCGTAAGGAAATGTAATGATAAAAATGAAATTGCTAATACAAAGCACTTCTTGTGGCACAAGGTTTTTCACAAAGACCTCGGATTGATTATGATGAAACGTATTCACTTGTGATGGATATTATTACGTTTCGATATTTAATTAGTATGTCGATCTCAGAAGGACTAGACATGCCTCTCATGGACGTAATTACTACATATTTGTATGGTATGCTAGAAAATGATATTTATATGAAAGTCCCTGAAGGATTTCAGTTGCCTCAAGTAAACACATCACAACCACGAAATATGTACTCAATTAAGTTGAGATGATCATTATATGACTTAAAACAATATAGAAGAATGTCATATAATCGTCTGAGTGATTATTTGATCAAGGATGGGTATATTAACAATCCTATATGCCCTTGTGTTTTTATAAAGAAATCAGAATTAGGATTTGCTATCCTTAAGTAAAGATATGTTGATGATATAAATTTATTTGGGACTCCTGAAGAGCTCACAAAAGCAGCTACATATTTGAGATGAAAGACTTAGGAAAAACTAAATATTGTCTCGGTTTTCAAATCGAGCATAAGTCTAATGGAATTTCCTACACGCCAACATATGCTCGAAAAAGGTATTGAAGCAATTTAACAAGGACAAAGCACATCCATTGAGTTATCCAATGATTGTTGGATCCCTTGATGCTAAGAAAGATCATTTTCATCCAAGAGAAGAAAATGAAGCACTACTTGGTCCTAAAGTACCATATCTAAGTGCAATTGGTACTTTGTTATACTTAGCACAAAGCAGTAAAATGATATTGCATTTTCGCTAATTTGTTGGCAAGATTCGCCTCGCACTAACTCGAATGGCATGAAACATATCTTACATTACTCGACTACGATTGGGGTTTATTATATTCAAAGGAATCAACTCTAAAAGGATATACAGATTCTGGATACCTTTCTGATCCTCACAAGGCCCGCTCACAAGCAGGGTATGTATTCACATGTGGCAATATTGCAATTTCTTGGCGATCAACTGCGCATTTCGACCACACTTCCTAATCACTCTGAGACAATTACACTCCATGAAGCAAGTCGTGAATGTGTATGGTTAAAATAAGTGGTACACCACATTAGGAATGCATGTGGGTTACCTTTGATTACAAGCATTCCAACAACAATTTATGAAGACAATGTTGCGTGTATTGAACAAATCAAAGAAAGAGGCACCAAAAGGTGATGTAACCAAGCATTAAAGTTTTTCTTCACTCATGAACTCCAGAAGAGGCATGAAATTGAAGTGAAGAAAATAAGGTCGAGTTGCAGATTTATTTACCAAAGCTTTGCCATCATCAACATTCAAGAAATTGACATATGATATTGGGATGCACAGTTTTAATCATTCAAGTTGATAATTACTCGTGGGGAGTATTATCTTCAAGTATACTGCTTATCTGGACATATGCACGCTGTACTCTTTTTCCTTCGTCCAGGTTTTTCCTACTGGGTTTTACTAGCAAAGTTTTAATGAGGCAGTTTCTTTAGTACGTCTAACATCACTCTAAGATTTACAAAATGTTGTACTCATTTCCTTTGCTACATTCTTTCCCTCAGGGTTTTTTTTAGCAAGGTTTTAATGAGTCACATTATCTTAGTATGGTGGGCATCCAAGGGAGAGTATTGTAATAATGGTAATAATGATGGATGACCACCCATATTCCCGCCTAAGTATCCCTCTCTACCATTAAGGTCAGGACCCTTCCTATACCCTTTTGTCTCTTCATATTCAAGATTGTAAGCCTATAAAAGGGAGGACTTAGACCCTTTGAAGAAATAGATAAAAGACATGAATTTCTTATCTAAACTCTTCTACCTTTTCATTACTTTCACAACAATTTTAAATTTATTGTAAATGAAGGGTTTCATTTATTTGTGGTGAATGACCACATTGAAACCCATTGGAACGTTCTAAATGAAATAATAAATCAACCGCATTAAGAAATCCAAAGGAACCTTTCTTTGTCTCGCATCTTGACACGTGACCCAACCCTGATACCCTCCCGGGATTTCCCAGGTGGTCCCGCCTAGTGAAGTCCCACCGATACCCTAGGAAGATACGTGGAACCCCAATCTAAGGAAGGGAGTAACACCATACAAATTTAATACCCAATTATACATGTATATATAAAAACCCGCAATAATTATAAATGAGGTTTCATAAAAGTTCAATAATATCGTATATTCTAAGAGTATCATGGATTTAGGTACAAGTAGAAATGAATGAGTCCAATACATCAAACATGTCGGATAAATGCAATAGAGTGCGACAAATTGTATGAGAGCTTACGCCAACTGGCGAATAGGCTCCTACGATCCGTCTCTAATTTAGGGAACAGATGAACAATAATGTGAGATAATAATCTCAATGAGTGCATAATTTATATGAAAATAACATTTTTATATTTTGCAATGGTTCTTCCTCAAACCTTCCGCTCACTCTTGTAAAGTTCCCCGCTTAGGAAAACATTTCACAAACCCAACTTTTACCCCATCGTCCAACATGCAAATCATGCTCCACAACAGCCGACACAATGTTAAGAAAAATCATAATCGTGACTCAGACACAACATAAGCTACACAAACATGTATAGCCACTGGCAATAAGATAACTTTGAAATGCATTCAAATCATGAGTATTAAAATAGTTATACTATATTTAGAGAAAAACAACATGTCCATACCACACTCATCATAAAACCGCTTCGTAAGTCGACTCTACCACACCGTGACAACCAATGAACTCCAGGAGCTACACCCACATCACGTGGCACCAACAAAACCTCCGTAGACCGTACCATCACGCAGCAAACTAACAAACTTCCGCGTAATCCGGCCATCACGTGGCAACAACAAACCTCCAGGTAGACCCGCCATCACGCGGCATCCACTGTCCTCCGGCAAGCCCTGGCCATCACGCGGCACCTAATAAACCTCCGAAAAACCTGGCCATCACGTTGGCACCCAATAACTCCTCCGGTAACCTGCCATCACGCACTATCAAACCTCCGGTAAACCCCGTCATCACGTGGCACTATCAAACCTCCTCAGGAACTCCGTCCATCACGTGTCCTCTAATAATCCTCCGTGACCCGCCATCACGTGGCACCATTAAACTCCGGCAACCCGCTCACTGGTAACCAATATAACCATTCCTTTCTCACATGTACCTTTCCAATAATACCGTAATAGAGTCAGTCCACAAAATCTCAAGATCCAATCTTTTCTTTAACAATAATTTTTCACGATAGTTTACAACTTCAATCCATGTACTAAAATATCCAACACCACCAACTCATCCATAACACAAGAAAACTTGCAAATAACTAAATGCTGACAAAATTACATTAAATAATAACCTGTTTATATGAAACCTAAATCATGTTTGAATGTGCAATCTCAACCATCTGATCAAAGATATATGTAAAGTATTTTATCACAATAGATATATCAACATAATACCCCAAATCATTTAAAAAGCATATAAACCACTCACGACTATATTTGCCATTCCCGTCCCTCAGATCGTCTCCTACTCCTGGCGTGAGTGCCTCTGTATTATAGATAAACTCGCTTTAGGCCTAATAACTGAACCAACAACCTTAGGATGCCCCAAAGACCTTAGAATAACTGTTATAACTAAGAAACCATCCAAATTGGACTCCATTGTGTCTAATTACAGCGTGCCCCATGTGCCCGGCTACCCAAAATTGGGGCTTTTCACCCTCAGAGCTAATTTCTCGAAATTGAACCATCCAATAATTCCTAAAACATCCACTTCACTAATACAACTTCAATTTTTCCAGCTCCCACCAATTCCAGATTCTATTTCGCTCCCACTCTCTGCAATTACCCGAAACAACCTAAAATGGAAACCTAATAAACGATGTCCAAACTTACAAACCATATAACAAAGCCCAAGAGACCAAAGAACTCATTGGTACCATTACCTTGGTTCAACGCCGTCGGAACTCGATCTAGCTCTCCGGCCGATTTGCTGCAACTTCCAAACGGTGAGGAATTCGCAAAAGGGACCACGTGATGAGTTCAGGGGGTCCAAAATGGTGGAAATGAGCTACGGGTACCCGGGCGGCCGAAAATCAAAATCCGCGACAAACTGCAAACACGCCGCCTTCCGCCGCATCCGCGCCCACGGCCGTCGAAATTTCATCACGGCTTCGTCATAAAGGCGCACTTCTAAAGCCGGGCGCTAGCACGGCCTTTGTGCAATCTTCCACGGCAAGAATGGTTCAAATGACCCACTCGGTCCACAAGTTGAGAATATTTCTGTGGTTGGAGCTCAAGAGGTGCTTAGCTGTGGCTTCTTCTGGCATCACAAGTTACGCCTTAACAGGGCCTGTGTGGTCGCTTTCGGTAAAAGTTTGAAGACGCTCGACACTGCAAAACACCGCCGCTTGAAATTTCCGGGTTATAACTTTATCCGTAAGTCGGATGGACGTCAATTTGGCCTATGAACTCGTATCGACGAGGCCTACGAAGACATTTAGTGAACCTAAAACTATTCATCCTTGAAAAGTCAACTTGGTCCATATATCAAGTGTTGGTCAAACCCGTCAAACTTAGTCAAACTTGGTCAAACGTGTTTAAACTTCGCATAATTGCGCGCCATTGTAACCCCACTTCTTGGGAAAATTTCGTCCACGAAATCTCGCACTGTGTCATGGAAAAGGTGAGGATCGTCCCGTGATTTGTCTCCTGCTCCCAAGTCGCTCCTCGACCAGTGGAGCCCGCAGGACCTTCAATATGATATTATCTTGTTGCGGCTCCTTCTCCTCCCCAGAATCTCGCAGACCACGTCTCCTCATGTGATGTCATCCAGTCACCTCGTGCTCTACGTGGAGGACCGAATATACTACAGAAGACAGATGCCAAGACATTACGACTCGAGAAAGTTCTCCTAGTCTAATCTATATTCACGACTCATCTCAACACCCTTAAAGATCCAATGTATTGGTGGACTAGCTTCCTCGCTTCCAAAAAACGCATCACACTCTTCCAAGGGAGAGCCAAGAACACTGATCCCAAAATCCTCAAACTCAAGATCCTTTCTTTCTCGCTTGTCCGCATAGCTCTTCGCTTATCCCCGAGCCGCCAACTCCGACGTATGATATTAACTCGCCTTAATCGGCCAAGCCAGGACAATCTCAGTGGCCTAGTAATTTCTTTCGCCTCATTCCAACATAATGGAGTGCACATTGTTTCCCTATATAACGCCTCATAAGGTGACATTTCAATGCTTCGTGCGGTAGCCGCTGTTATAAGTGAACTCGCCTTCAAAGGTAGATATCTTCGTTCCAATGTCCTTTTGAATCATAAGACGCATGATCTCAACATATCCTCTAAGGTCTGAATAGTCCTCTCCGATTGTCCATCAGTCTGAGGGTGAAACACTGTACTTAAATTCAACTTGACACCTAGTTCCTTCATCAGTCCTTTCCAAAACCTCGAAGTGAAACGCGGATCTCTATCCGAGATGATCGACACCGGCACCCCATGCAAACCCACTATATGGTTCATAAAGAGCTCCGCTAGTTTCTGAGGGGAAAACTTCTCACGTATAGGTAGGAAATGTGCGGACTTGGTGAGCCGATCAACTACTACCCAAATGCCGTCATGTCTCTGAGTTGTGGGAGGGAGCTTGAATACAAAATCCATTGTGATGTGCTCCCATTTCCATTCTGGAATAGGTAAGGGCTGCAGAAGTCCAGATGGCTTTTGTCTCTCTGCCTTTACTTGTTGACAAACTAGGCACTTGGATACATACTCAGCAACCTCTCTTTTCATCCCTGACCACCAATATTCCTTCGCCAGACGCATATCTCGTACTACCGGGTGCATAGCATGTTTTAACTGGTGGGCTTCCCCCAATATCTGCCTTTTTTAACTCTTCACCATTGAACACAAAGTCTGTAATCACCAAGGCTCCATCATCGCTCTAATACCAAAATCCGACCGTTCCTCTTCGACTTTCTTCCCTGCTCATCAAATAGGGGATCTTCTAGTTTGTGTCTCGAGAATTTGTCTACAAGTACGGCCGTAGTCGAAGCTAGCAAAAAGTGTTCCACACGCATCCCCAACTCAACACCCAACTTCTCGCACCACCATCATGGAAGCTATGGTCTCAGATATAAGCTAAAGAGCCCAGACTCGCTTCAAGGCATCCGCCACTACATTCGGGCCTTACCTCGATGGTAGTCGACAAGGCAACCATAATCCTGGCAATTCCATCCAATCTCCTTTGCCTTAAGTTTAACTCTTCTCGGTGAACAAATATTTAAGGCTCTTATGGTCGGTAACATTTACGTCGCCCGTACAAGTACGCCTCCAAGTCTTCAATGCGAATATTACCGCAAAGAAGTTCCAAGTCACGGGCGGGGATAATTCAGTTTCGTGGTTTCAACTGCCTAGAAGCATACGCCACAACTCTCTTATGTCGCATCAACCACGCAACCTAAACCCCGATATGAAGCATCACGTATAACCCCGTCGCCCTCGTGCAATGTCGAACAGGCCGACGCGACCTTCCTTCGCTGTTTGAAACTTCCTTCACACCTTTCACCATCTCAAATCCAACCCCTTTCCCCGGGTCACCCCACATGAAGTGGTCCCGCTATCTTGGAGAACCCTCTATGAACCCTCGCGGTAACACCGTTAATCCTAGAGTCTGCACTTCGCCACCGTAGTGGGTTGCTCCCACCCGCCACCGCTCCACCTTCCGAGGGTCCACATAAATGCCACACGGACACCACATGCCCGAGAAATCCCACGGCCAACCAAACTCACATTTTGTCAACTTGCATACAACTCGATGCCGCCTTAACGCCAGCACCCAACCCAAATGACTCATGTCTAACCGCTTTCTCGAGTATACCAAGATATCACAATGAAGACAATGACAAACCGATCCAAGTATGGGCGAAAGACCCTGCCTCACTGGGATCCATGAAAGCCGCTGGGTATCGTGAGTCCAAAAGATACCACTAGGAACTCATAATGCCCTTATATCTCATCCCGAATGCCGCTGGGAACGCCCCGATTCCTCAATCCTAACCGTGGTAACCTCGACCTCAAGTCAATCTTAGAGAACACTGGCACCCCCGGGAGCCGCATCAAATAAATCATCAATCCGAAAGTAAAGGATATTTATTACGAACGGGTGACCTTATTCAACTGCCTATAGTCCACACAATAACCTCCAAGTACCATCCTTCTTCTTACAACAAGGCCCTGCTGCAACACCGCCCAATAAATCCCCCATCCACCGTACTTCAGAATGCGCCTTCAACTTCTTCAACTCGGCTCTGGTGGCCATTTCTATAGGGTGGTAAGGAGATAGGAGCTGTACCAGAACTAAGTCGATGCTGGGAAAGTCCGTCTCGGCTCGGAGTAGCCCGGAAGATCAAGCCAGGAAACACATCTAGGAATTCCCTCACTACTGGTACATCCTCCAATCTCACTGCATTGCTACGAGCATCAACTACATGAGCTAGGTACCCTTTACAACCTTTCTCTCCGGGCTAAACCATCTAGCGTAAATGGCGTAAATCAAACCTAAGATACTGGCCTCGTTTCTCCACAAGACTACTACCCAGAGTCTCGGGTCGTCTGAACATCACTTCCTCGCAAACAATCCATCAGTTTAGCTCGCAAGAAGTCAATCCATCCCAAGGATTACATCCAACCCCTCAGACTAATATCACCCCGCTTTCATTCGCCCCCAATGGAAAACAAGCACCAGAAGCATCCGACTAGGCCATAGAGATTCTCCCCGTGGGTGGGTGCAATCTCCAACCCACATCCCAAAGGAACCGAGTCGCCCACTGCGCAACATACCATGTGAAATAAAAGAGGTAGCCTCGATCGATGAGTACACGGTATCGTCACCCAAAATAGATAATGCAATTCCTCGTCACCATCGCCCAGTAGTCGCGCCTCCCCGACGTCATCGCGATAAACTCGCCTAAAGCAGGGTCGCCTTCCGTCCCCTCGCTCTCTACGCAGCATCGTTGTCTCATGGCCAAGGAACCGCCCGAGGTCTCGCCCTGTCACAGATCCCGGCCCTACGCCCACTAGTTCACTGAACCGAAAGCACTTGATTCGAAACCTAGTCCGGTCTGAGCCTCGATGGGGGCGCCCCTCTTAAAGTGTCCCGTCCGCCTCAAGACCGAAAGCACGTATAACCCCACTGGCAGGGCCCATCATGAACCTTGCCACATATAACACAAGGCGAATCCAAACCACCGGTCTCGGCACTCGAAAATAGCTACCACACCACCATCGAAATCCGCAGCCCCGTGGCGTAAGCATCTTCTCTGGGCTCGCTATCATTGGCGCCATGTCTCGCCCCCACCGGATCCTTCTCGTCACCAAGTCCCGCAGCTGAAACTACTCCTCTCGATGATCCCCTCGGATTGTGGCCCCCGAGGACAATCCATCGATGAGCGACGCCGTCCGCGTATCAAAGTCCCGCCTCACCTCTGGGCGCTGCCTCTCATCGACCGGTACGCGGGCATCGACCAGAGGCTCAAAGCCATCTACAACCCATCGAGGAACCTCCTCTTCTTGCTGACTTCATCCGCCACCAAATTGGGGCAGAAATCTGATAACTCCCTGAACCTCGCGCCGTATCCAAACCCGCTATATCGCCAGGTGAGAACCGAACTCTAGCCTCTCGTCTCAACAGTTACTGGGGTAAAACTCAGAAAGGCAAATTAACTGCGCCTGGCAAAAGCCGCTTTCCTAGTCTTCTCTCATGACGCCACCACTTCCTCGATTCCCGAGCGAACTCCACGATCACTGCCTCATCCGACACCGCATACCGCCCGTAATCTTCCATGTCATCAGCCGATAGCATACCACGGGATCCGTGGAGCTATCGGGAACCCACCGCTTCCCAAATTTCTACGGCCCGACCAACCGTGACTACCAAAGAACTCCACTCCTCTCCAAATGATCATGCCAGACGCTCGATAAGATTTTCATAGCTAGGGTGCACCCAACCGAAGCCCGTCGACGCCTACCTCCGCGCCATCCGAAAGGAGAACTGCTACTAAGAATCAATGACAGACCATCCCAATGATAAGGTTAGGAAGGTATACAAAACATGGATGAGTCGCACCCAATGTAAACCTCAAGGAATTAGAACCTGAAATTGACACTGCTCGACAGATCCAACTGATACCCTCCCTGATTTCCCGTGTCCCGCCTAAAGGAAGTCCCACCGTATACCCTAGGAAGATACCTGGAACCCCACCTTAAGGAAGTGGGAGTAACACCCATGTACAAATTCTAATACTCCAATTATACATGTATATATAAAACCTCGCAATAATTATAAATGAGGTTTCATAAAGTTCAATACGAATATCGAGCATTCTAAGAGTATTGTGGATTTAGGTACAAGTAGAAATGAATGAGTCCAATACATCAAACACAATGGATAAATGCAATAGGAGTGCGATAAATTGTATGGGAGAGCGACGCTAAATTCGCACGACAGTTCACGATCCGTCTCGGACCTAGGAAATGTGATTTAAAACAATAATGTGAGATACACCCTGAGTGGCATAATTTATATGAAAATAACATTTATATTTGCAATGGTTCTTCTCAAAACTTCCGCTCACTCTTGTAAAGTTCCCCGTTTAGAAACATTTCACAAAAACCCAACTTTTACCCCACGCTCCAACATATGCAAATCATGCTCCACAACAGGCCACTGTCAATGTTAAGAAAATCAGCACTGGGTGACCGGCATACAACATAAGCTAAGCACAAACATGTATAGCCATCAAGTAATAAGATAACTTTGAAATGCACCAAATCATGAGGATGAAATAGTTATACCATATTTAGAGAAAACAACATGTCCATACCCACATACCCATTTCATAAACCGCCGGTAAGTCGACCACGTATTAACTGACAATCCACGAACCCGTGAGCCACCCGCCATCACGTGGCACCATCAAACCTCCGTGCGTAATTCCCACATCACGCAACTAACAAACTCCCCTCCATAGACCACACCGGCAACTAACAAACCTCCGTGTGACCATCACAAGTGGCACTAACAAACCTCCGCAAGCCCGGCCATCACGCACCTAATAAACCTCCGAGTAAACCGCCATCACGTGGCACCTAAATAACCTCCGGGTCAACTTGGCCATCACGTGGCACTATCAAACCTCCGGGTCAACCTCGCCATCACGTGGCACTATCAAACCTCCGAGTGAACCTGTCCATCACGTGTCCTCTAATAATCCTCCGGTAACCCTACCATCACGTGTAACTAATAACTTCCCAAATCTCGGCTGTTCACGTGGCAACCATTATAATCCATTCCCTTTTTCTCTTACATGTACCTCTAATAATACCAGACAGCCGGGCCCAATAAAATCTCAAGATCCACCTTTTCTTTTAATAATTTTCACGATAGTTTACAACTTCAATCCATATGTACTTTCAAAATATCCAAACACCACCAACTCATCCACGAACACAAGAAAACTTGGTAACACTGAAATGTTGACAAAATTCACATGAAATAATAACTGCTTTTATATGAAACCTAAATCATGTTTGAATGCAACCAACCATCCGATCAAAAGATATACGGGAAGTATTTTATCACAATAGATATATCAACATAATACCCCAAATCATTTAAAAGCATATAAACCACTCACTGCATCATAGACGCCAATCCCGCTCCCAAGCAGATCGTCTCCCACTCCTGGGCTGAGTGCCCCGTAATATAGATAAACCTCGCTAGGCTCTAATAACCTAACTAACAACCTAGGATGCCCCAAAGACCTTAGAATAACTGCTATAACTACAGAAAAACCATCCAAATTGACCGACAAAGTCCACTACAATACAAGCCCCATGTGTCCGACACCTAAATTGGGCTAACGGGAGCTAATTCTCGAAATCAACCATCCAATAATTCCTAAAAAACATCCAATTTCACTAATACAACTTCACTTTTTCCAAATTTGACCAATTCCAGACTTATTTCTTCCGAATTCTGCACACCCGAACAACCTAAAAATGGAAACCTAACCAAACGATGTCCAAAATTCATAAACCACATATCAATGGAAGCCCAAGAGACCAGAACTCATTGGTACCATTACCTTGGTTCACCAATGGTGGCCTAAAACTCGATCTAGCCCCTCCACGATTCGTTCAGAATCCTCCAAACTACAGGACCGCAAAAAGGACCACGTAGATGAGTTCAGGGTCCAAAATGGTGGAAAGGAGCTACGGTGGCCTCGAAGTGGCCTAAATCGAAAAATCCCGACAAACCGGGCACCTGCCGCCTTCTTCCGGCCAGACTCGCCCGGTTTGGCCAAGTGGAATTTCACTCACGGCTCGTCCGGCAAAGGGCGCACCCCAGGCCGGGCGCTGTAGCACTGGCAGACCTGGCGCCTCCGTGCAATCTTCCACGGCCACAAGAATGTTCAAATGACCCAATTCCGGGTCCGCAAGCTCGGAGAATATTTTCTAGGGCTTTGGGAGCTCAAGAGGTGTCGGGCTAGGGGTTTTGCATCACAAGTTACGCTTAAATAGGGGCCTAGGGTCGCCAGTAAAAGTTTGAAGACGCTTTGATAATCGTTAAACATCGCGCTTGAAATTTCCTGGTTATAACTTTTATCCGTAAGCCTGATTGACGCTCGACCGCCTATGAACTCTGTATCGACGAGGCCTACGAAATGGTGTCTTAGTGAACCTAAAACTATTCATCCTTGAAAAAGTCAACTTTGGTCCATATATCAAGTGTTGGTCAAACCTCGTCAAACTTAGTCAAACTTGGTCAAACGTGTTTAAACTCGTATAATTGGTGCTGGTCATTGGCCATAACCTACCCCAATACCAGAGCGTAGAGGCTCCCATTCATTTATGTCCCTGTGGTCTCTGGTTCGAGCCTCACTAGGCAAAGAAAGTAGCGCGGACCAGCCCCATACTCCCGAGTGAGACCACATGCGGCTGGACCCGGTGGGCCTCACAATGTGCCAAGAACAGGAGAATGTTACTGGAAGCCACTACGGTGAGCCTGTCAGCCTCGGCCCTTAGATATTCTCTCGTCCTCACCAGATGACTGCCAGCTGCTTCTCAAGAGGTCCCCAGCTTATGTTCTGTGGAAGATTCTGTCACCAACCGAGCTATTGCCTGGGCTGGTAGCAAGGATGCTTCCCTATGACCTTAAGCTCTTGGCAGACGGGTTCGGTCTCGCGAGGCCAAAGTTAAACTCGTGAGCCAGCAGACATCCAAAGGAGCGAGGAGAACCATCTAAGTGACCAAGATGGGCTCCACCGCTGCAGGTCCCGGGTGGGACCTCACATTTGAGATGAGTAATGGGGACATTGTTACATTGGCCTATAAAGCTCGATATGATTGGATGCATACCTGAGGTTGCAATATTTTAAAACAATTAGTGAATATAATTTTTCATTATTTAAAATCAGCTCCCAGTTGAAGCTGTGCGGACATAAAGTCACAAAAGAAGACATGCTAGAAAAAATGGTCACCACATTTCATGCCTCGAATATGCTTCTGCAGCAACAATGTCGAGAGTGTAGATTTAAGAAATACTCTGAATTGATATCACGTCTTCTTGTTGCTAAGAAAAATAATAAACTCTGAATGCAGGAAATCACCGCTCATCCACTAGATCCTAACTATTCCTCGAAGTGAATGCGATATCGTCCTAAACACGTGGACGTGGATGAGAACGTGGTCATGGTCATGGTTGTAGAAGAAGTTTCCAATACCATGGAACTCATGGTAGTAATCATTCAAATTCCCCAAAAAGGAAAACCTCATGGAACCACCATAAATGGAATAATACCGAGGTGAAACAAGAAAATGGGAAGTATATACAAAATACACCTTCCAAGGCCCATGAGAATAATTGACATAGATGTGGTATGAAAGGGCATTCATCGTGTACCTGTCGTACGCCCAAACATTTGGCCGACATCTACCAAGCATCAATCAAAGAAAAAGGAAAAGAGATAGCAATGAACATTACTAATAGAAATATACTAGACTTAACTTACAATGATACTTATTTCTTTGGAAGTCTTAGTGAAAAAACGGACTATTTGATGAATGATGAAAATACTGCTACTAAATGATACTTCTTATATTAAAATTAAATATAATATCATTTTGTTATTACATCTGTTACATTTATTTATACTTTTTATTAGTCAGACTAAAATCCATATGTTATTCCTCTCAAGATGAATCGAGGGTGATGTATGTATATCGATCAGGTAAATCCACGCATAAAATTCTTCAAGATAAAAGATACTTCTTAGATTTGACATTAACAAATGCCAATGTGCGTACCATATCTGGTACTACAAACTTAATTAAAGGCTCTAGGAGAGCAAACATAATGCTACCAAATTGAACTAGGTTTCATATCAATGATGCATTATATTTTGACAAATCCACAAGGAATTTTCTCAGCTTTAAAGATATTTTCATAAATATGTCAACATTAAACCATCAATAAAGGTAATACATAATCTCTTTATATTACCTCTATTATATGGCAAGTAATCATTGTTCTCAACTTTCTCCTCTGGATTATACCATACGACAATAAAGCTTATCGAGTCACACGATGTCGCGGAACCGGGGAATAATAACCCAAAGAATTTTTATTCTTCGCATGACAAGCTAGATCACCCTGGGTCTTCAATGATGTGGAGAATCATAAACACTCATATGTGCATCCACTAAAGAACCAAAAGATTCTTTTGCTCAATGAATACACATGTGCTGCTTGCTAACAAGGTAAATTGATAATCAGACTATCCTTTAGTGAAGTCACATTTGAGTCACCAGTTTTCTTAGAAAGAATACATGAGGATATATATGGACCTATTCATCTACCATGTGGACCTTTCCGTTATTTCATGGTCTTAATAGATGCCTCTACGAGGTGGTCACTTGTTTGTCTTATTTTGACACGTAATATTGCCTTTGCTAGACGTTCTTTGACAAGTGTTCAAATTACGAGCCTAGTTTCCTAATTATCCGATTAAGACTATCAAACTTGACAATGTCGGGGAGTTTACCTCCCAAACCTTTATTTACTAATGCATGTCTCGGTTGGAATAAATGGTGAGCATCCTATTGCTCATACTCACACCTAAAACGGTTTAGCAGAGTACCTCATCAAACGTCTTCAATTAATATATCGACCACTACCAATGAAAACAAAATTTCCAACTTCTACATGAGGACATGCTATTATGCATGCTGCAAGCTTAGTTCATATTCGACCAATAACTTACCATGAATACTTCTCTTCACAACTTATACTTGGTAAACAACAAAACATTTCCCAATTACAATCTTTGGTTATGCAGTTTATGTACCATTGCACCTACACAATGCACTAAAATAGGTCCCCAACGAAGACTTAGGATTGTTTTGATTCTCCATCTATCTTAAGATGTCTCTAACTGCTAACATGAGACAAGCTTTACAACACAGGGATTGTCATTTTAATGAGAGTGTATTCCCACCATTGGGGAAAGAAAAGTCGGTTCCAAAATAACGATGAGAAATTACTTGGAATGCATCTAGAATGTCTCATTTTGATCCTCGTACAAATCAATGTGAACTGGAAGTTCAAAGGATCATTCATTTGCAAAATCTTTCAAATCAATTACCAAATGCATTTATTGGATACAAGAAAAGTGAAAGTCACATATCTCACTGTAGTTCCAATTACTGACACGTCCCCGAAGGACGCTTAAAAAATGCTTAAATAAACTTGAAGTGTGGAAGACCTATCATCTAGCACATAACTCCTCTAAGAGGAGAAAACAAAGAAAATCCCATGGCCCTTGATAAGGAAAAATATAAACAAGGCCCTAACATAGACATATGTTGGAACAAGAGGCCCCAATGAAAAAGTATTACCAAGAACAAGAAGTCCTTATAGGGGCGTATATTGAACAAGAGACCCTTGAAGAGGTTCTTTTGGGGATGTAATTCATGCATGTCCTAGGTTTGACCTAGTCAATTCTTTCTTCGCTCGAGGAATTGACATTAGAGAAGTCCATAACCATGCTATGTAATTATGCTAAATGATGTGTTCTATGTTTTTGGTACACTATGCAATGGTATATACATATTAGGTATGTCTAATCCAATATTAACTGTCCATGACAACAAACGATTAAAACAAGATAATGTGAAACCCTCATATTTATGGCATTACGGCCTTGACCATACAAATGAGAGACACATGGCTAAGCTGCACAAGAGTGGAAATTAAGGGTCATTTGATTATGAATCATATGACACATGTGAATCTTGTTTATTAGGCAAGATGACTAAGTTATCCTTTAAGGGAAAGGGTGAATGTGCCAGTGGGCATTTATACCTAATACATACAAATGTATGTGGTCCGATGTCCACACATGCCATAGGTGGTTTTATCTACTTCGTTACCTTTACTGATGACTTTTCATGGTATGAATACTTGTATTTATGAAGTATAAATCAGAAGCCTTTGAAAAATTTAAAGAATTCAGAATTGAAGTGGAGAAACAACTTGAGAGAAATATTAAAATACTTAGATCTGATCGAGGTGGTGAATACTTAAGTCAAGAGTTTCTGAATTATCTTGTAGATCATGGGATACAATCCCAATGGACTCCACCTTACATGCCATAACACAATGGTGTGGTCAAAAGGAGAAATTGAACCTTGTTAGACATGGTGAGGTCTATGATGGGCAAGGCAGACCTTCCCAAGTCCTTTTGGGGTTATGCACTCAGGACTACTATTTATATTCTAAACAAAGTCCCACTGAAGTCAGTTGATGTTACTCCATGTGAGATATGAACTAACGAGAAACCCATCTTTTCACATGAAAGGGATTGCTCGACTTTTAGGAAGTTTCTAATATTGTCAAACAAGCAGAGTTAAATCGAATAAACAGATTGTTTGTAGGATATCCCATAGAAACAATGGATACTTCCAGTTTCTACAACTCTTTGGAACAAAAAGTGTTTGTTTTAAAGCATGTTGTTTTCTTAGAGAAAAAGTTTCTTCTAAGAGATAGTGGGAACAAAGTTAAGCTTGAAGAAGTTCAAGATGCTCAAACAAACACAATCAACTGCCTGAACCCGAGGCTAACATTCATAGAGATGAAATAGTAGTTGGTTTTTCTAAAGCACAAGCGCTTCGTATGTCTAGTAGAATACGTACTGTTCTAGAGAGATATGGTTTTCTCATCAGTGAACATAATGATGCATTGTCTGTGAGGATGATGAGCCTACTACCTATGAAGCATATCTGAAATGTTCAGGATATGATAAGTGGCTAATAGCCATGAAGTCAAAAATAGATTCCATGTATGAGAACCAAGTATGGACTTTGGTTGACCCACCCGAAGGGATAAAACTCATAGGGTACAAGTGGGTCTTTAAGAAGAAGACATGGAAGGTAATATTGTTACCCACAAAGCAAGACTTATGGTTAAAGGCTATCGTCAAAGACAAGGAGTTGACTATGATGAGACTTTTAGTCCTGTAGTATGCTTAAATCCAAGGATAATTTAGCTATCAAGTACTCATTATGATTATGAGATATGACTAATGGATGTGAAGACGACTTTCCTTAATGGAAACCTATATGAGTGACAACCGAAGGTTTTACATCCAAAGATGCTAGTAAAGTATATGTGCTTCAAAATCTTCTATGGATTAAAGCATTTAGGAGTTGAAACATTCGATTTGATGAGACAATCGAAGAGTTTGGTTTCTCACAAAATCCGACTGAGGCTTGTGTGTATAAGAAGGTTAGTGGGAGTGCTGTTGTGTTCTTAATGTTGTATGTAGATGACATACTACTGATAGGAAACGATGTCTCGATTTTAGAATATGTCAAAATTTGGTTTTCCAATAATTTCTCCTTGAAAGACCTTGGAAAAGTAACCTACATCTTGGGGATTAAGATCTATAGAGATATATCTAAAAGGTTGCTTGGTCTTTCACAATCTACATACATAGAAAAGATGCTAAAGAGGTTTAGCATGGATCAGTCCAAAAAAGGGCTCATTCCTATGACACATGGGATTACACTCTCAGAGTCCTTATGTCCTCGGACACACATGAGCTTCATCCCTTATGTTTCGACTATAAGACCAATCATGTATTCTATTAGATGTACTAGACCCATTGTATCATATGCTTTGAGTGTCACGAGTAGATACCAGTCGTACCTTATGAGGGTCATTGGGTGGCTATCAAGAATATTCTTAAGTACCTAAGAAGGACTAAGGATGTATTCTTGATATATGGAGATGGAGATAGTGATCTTCATGTGAAGGGGTATACAGATGCCAGCTTCCAATCTAATAGAGATTACTCTAAATCTCAATCAGGTTATGTGTTCACATTGAATTGTGGAGCAGTCAGTTAGAAAAGTTCGAACGAGAGAGACTACGTTGATTCACACCTTAGTATTAGAGTACATTCACGGCCCCAAGGCAGCTAAGGAAGCGGTTTGGATGAGGAAGTTCATCTCAAAGCTTGGAGTGGTGCCTAGCATTATTGATCCAATACCTCTATATTGTGATAACAATGGAGCCATTGTCTTGATAAAAGGAACCATGGTCTCTTAGAGGTCGAACACGTACTCGAAGCAATATCATTTGATTAGAAATCATTGGTAAGCGTGATGTAATCATAGAAAGTACCCACTGATCTGCAACATTGATCAGCAGCTAAGCCCTTCCCTAAAAGAAGTTTGATTCTCATGTACTCACCTACAGTATTAGATAAAAAGGCGATAGGCTTTAGTTCAAATGAGGGATTAGAAGTGCTTTAAATGCAATCACCTTTAGCACTTATTGTACGTCTTATATTCATTTATAATAAATGCATCTTCATTACATTTGATATATGTTGAATTGATAGTGATCTTAAATTAATTAATGAAGTCCATGATACATAAACGTAGCATGAAGGAAATCATGATGCAGATCGTGATAATGAGATTCCTATCATGTGTAATTATGTTAGTATCTAAATTATCCCTAGTCATAGGATCAACGAGACTGAACATTGTTGATTCGAACAAACTATTATATTTTATACTCCTTGATTTTATCAAGCAGTTGGTCTCATAAACTATGATCATCGTGATGATCAAAGTAGACATGTGGATGCTTGTTAAGAGTAGTCAGGTACATCGGATACCCGCCATGAGACAATCATATGGATTATCTATTCAATCATCAATGATAGTCTCATCATAGCAATAATGCTATTATAATTAGACTTAAGGTGATCAAGGATATCTTGAATACTAATTATATACTTTGACTTCGATCCTTGTTGCCTCTAAGAGGTTGCTCATAGGATGATGATTATGTATAGCTTGAGGTATTCAAAGGTAATTGAGTAGCTAATAGAGGATTCACCACTCTTGATAGAAGGAGAGTATACCCTAGGCCTCTTATAGAGATCATTACTCGAAATCTCTGGCTAGAGTGAATACGTTATAAAGATAGTCTTCAGTTGCATGGTATTTGAGTAATGGATCTTGGAGACAAGAAAACACACTTGGGCTAAGTGTGGCGTAGCTAGTCTAGTAGGAGTTGATGCATAGTTCATGCTCTGAACTAAGTCATGTATCGTTTGAAGTGGGTTGGCATTGCATTATTGCATGGGCAGTTCATGATCAACATTGGCTCTCTTGTTGTTTAGGTCATCTGTGTTGATAGATACTGCTCATGACTTGCTCAATTCAAGTGACCAACATACTTAAAGGTCCTAATTGGTCACACTTAGAAGGTACAAAGAGGTAAAGCATTGGATTGGTTCCAACTAGTGGAAAGCTATGGAATTGGACATATTAGGGGTAACTGTAATCCCGGGAGCAAGAGGACTTGGTTGAGAGCTATTGAGAGTCCTTTAGAAGGCTCTTGGGCTCACATATGGGCCATACAAGGACAAAAATTTATGAAATATTGGTTGATATATCGATGATATTTCGAGTATCAATCATCATCGAAGCGAAATTGAAGACCGATAGTCGGTTGGAGGAAAAATCGTTACAATATCAATAATAATGCCAATTTATCGGCAATATTTTGGGAAAAACCCAATATTTCAACAATTTATCGATCGATTGACTGGTCAAATGTGGTTAGCTTCCTTAAAAAACTAGTTGCTAAAGGGTTTAGAACCCTGGCCAAGAATGAGGAATTTCAACTACTCATCCAATGATCCATCTTTGCTAAATGTTAGTATTCTGCAAGCATTTTATAACTTACTTTTAAATTTTAAATATAAAAAATTAAAATTTTAAAAATAAGAAATAATCCTAATTTGTTTAATGATATTTCAATACATTTAAATAAAATAAATTATAATTTTATTAATGAAATAATATTTTAGAAATTAAAATTAATTTGATAAAATGAAGTATTAATATCATTTTTGATAATATTTTATTATTAAAACAAGTTAATGTCAATATCAAAATATTATCATTACAAATATCAAATTTTAGAAATTAAATCTTAATGGAAATATTTTATATAAATCATATGATATTATAATAATGAAATAAATAAAATAATATCTCATTTAATATTATAATATCCAATATTTTTAATTTTCATTATCTACTTAATAACGAAAATAAATAAAATAATATTTCATTTAATATTATAATATCCAATATTTTTTAATTTTTCATTATCTACTTAATATTCTAATGGAAAGAAATAAAATAATATCTCATTAATATTATAATATTTGTATAATATTAAATAATAACATATTTAATTTAATAATTAAATAATTATTGAATAATTAAAAATAAATAATAACTTATTTATTTTTTATCTCTAACTAAATAATTCTAATATATGTATTTTACTTATTTTTATTTTGAACTTTTCAAAAATTCTATGAATTTTATATAATTTTCTCTTCACTAATATTTTGTAAAAATATCCCTTAGATATATCAGAAGTAAAAATCAGGTCTGGAAATATGTGTTCTAAATATTTTAATCCTTAGGGTCATAAGCCCATACGATACACACTACATGCATGTGGATGCATGTATGCCACCCCTTCCTCTTTAATGAGGGGTACTCTCGTCCTTTTGCGTATGCTAGGGGAATATCACATGATCAGAACCCTAGCCACCAAGCACAAGCAAAAACATCCACTATAGTGAGAGAGTGATTTTGAGAATCAAAACCCTTCTCTAGCCGTTCCATTGAAGATCACCTACTCAACTAGCCCCGAGTCTTTTAATCTTTGTCGATAATGTGAAGGTTTCTCACTTTGTGCCTTCGTGTGGATCACTATTAGAGGTGTTCCTATCCTTGGAACACTTGGTGTGTTGCTAATCTACACACTCCAGTTTTGCCCTCGTCAGTTCTTCTTCAAGAAGGAAGCATGGACCAAAAGGTATGACATTTCGCTTTTCTATGATTGGCTTTTCGATTTTGAATGATCCAAGCAAGTCCTTGTTGGGTTTGGATTAGAAAGTTTTCATTTTTTCTCTGCTTAATCATTTGATAATCGATCCAAGACCCAACATCGTAGTACTTGTAATAAAATTACAACGTCTACATGTAGTTAGGCGATCTTGATGTAGATACCAGTGTATGGCAGTATTTACTAAAGGAATGAGTATGTGAATAACCCTATATGCCGCATGAATTTTTATTAGAAATTAGACATTGGATTTGCAGTGTGTGTGTGTATGTTGATGATTTAAATCTTGTTGGGACTCTAGAAGAGCCAAGAACAATAAATATTTGAAAAAAGATATTTGAGATGAAAGATCTTGAAAAAGCAAGAATTTTGTCTCGCCTACTTGAGATCCAAACATTTCCTACTCTTGCAATTTTTGTTCATAGAATTATCACTTATCTTAGAAAAATTTAAAGCGTTTTTACATGGATAAAGCACACCTTTTAAGTTTTACAATGGTTGTCTGTTCACTTGACGTGAAAAATGACCCATTTTAAATCTTTGTAAGCGGTGAGAAGATTACTTAGTCTTAGGTATTATATCTTGTGCCAGTGCACTTATGTACCTTGCTAACTATACTTGCCCAGATATTGCTTTTTCTATCAATCTATTAGTCAGATACAGTTCCGCTCAAACCTAAAGATATTGGAATGGTATCAATCACACATTGCGCTACCTCCAAGGAACAGTTGATATAGGTCCATTTTAATCAAAGGAATCAAAGTAAAAATTGTTTGGATATACTAATACAGGATACCTTTCAGATCCACATAAAGCCAGATCACAAATAGAGTATGTGTTTAATTGTAATGGAGTTGCTATTTCATGGAGATACTTTAAGCAAACAATGATGGCTACATCATCAAATCATTCAGAGATCATAGCGATTCCTGAAAGCGAGTCATGAATGTATATGACTAAGATCGATGATTGACATATCCAAGAATCATATAGACTCTCCTCTATCAAAGACAACTTGACAACATTATTTGAAAATAATGCTGCATGCATTGCACAAATCAAATGAGGTTATATCAAAGGAGATAAAACTAAACACATTTCTCAAAAGTTCTTTTATACATATGAACTTCAAAAGAGTGGTGAAATTGATGTTCAACAAATGCGCTCAAGTGATGATAATCTAGCAGACTTACTCCGTAAAAGTCATTACCCAGCTTTAACATTAGCTAATATATAAGTTTTGGAATGCACCAACTAAAAGAATATCGATATGAAGTATGCTTATGACATAATATTAGTATATTGTACTCTTTTTCCCTTCGTCGAGTTTTGTCCCATTAGGTTTCTTGACAAGGTTTTATGATGGAGTCTTAACAAACTTAGAACAATCTAGATCATGATAAGAATATTTTACTCATTTTACTTCGCTAGGTTTTATCTCATTGGATTTTACTAGCAAGGTTTTAATGAAGCATATTCTTGATGGTGGTCATTCAAGGGGAAGTGTTATAAATGAAGTTCATTTGTATGTGGTGAAAGAGATTCAAAGGAACCTTTCATTTGGTTCATGAATTCATATTTACTCACCTTTAAGATGAGTAATCTGGACATTGTTCATTGGCCTATAAAACTAAGGCCGCTTTCACCCATTTGCAAATCATCCCATCTCTCATTCTCTCTATCTCCCTCTCTCTTTCTCTCTCTTTATTCTCTCCCAATTATCTCTCTCATTACTTCTCTTTTGATATGTGAACAAAGATAATAACATATTTCTCTTTAAAGTTTGCATTTTATCACATATTTTATAGCAAAATTGTCTTTAAATCAAATCACGCCATATTTAAGCTAATCATACTTCCAAAAAAAATTTCACGTCATATTTTACTAAAATAGTATGATTGCACTTTACAACAAAGAAAGCATTGCCCTCGACTTGTTAAAAAATTATAGATATGCCTCATCATGATAAGAGTCGATGCAAAAATAAAACACGACCATCAATCTTTTCAGTTGACAATCCATTTTCCTTTCAAAAAAAAAATGATTAAGGTCTAAAAATACCTGTAGAACCCCAAGTTTGTTTTTGGGGGAGTCTTTTGTTTTTCCTTTGTGAGAGGTGTGGGTATCCCACATTGAAAGTTTAGAAAGGGAGAGAGGTCTCCCTTGCCTATAAAAATGGGTCTCTCACCTTTAGTTGGGGGGAAATGAATACGGTCCTCATCTTCTCAAAGAGAAAGCTCCCACCAATCCATTTAGAAAAGTTTTAAAAATTAAATTTTTGGTTATACAAGACCAAGAGGGGAGATCATGGGCCTCCTTCCCAAAGAATGGGAGGCCCTAAGTGGTCTTAGTAAAAATTTTAATAATTGGGGGATGATCCCAAGTTGTCTTTAGATGAAAATTTTTATAATAATTTGGGAAGCGGTCTCTATTTTAGGAGGTAGTTTCGACTTTGGGAAGCGATCCCAACTTTGGAAGCGGTCCGACTTTGTGACGATCCAACTTTGAGAAGCTGATCCCGGCCGAGGCATCACGGCTTTGGGAAGCAATCTTGACTTCAGGAGGCGGTTCTGGCTTTAAAGACGGTCTCGGCTTGAGAGGTGATTCGGCCTAGGGACCCGTCTATTAGGTAAGTTCCCTCAACTTTTTTTTTTAAGTTAGAAATTCTTTTTATATAGTTATTTTATTGTTCTATTAATTGTCATGTATATTTATTTAATTTATTGCTTTCTTTAATTAGTCATTTAAACATATTATTATTGTTTTATTTTCCTTGTGATCATATTGTTGTTTTTTATTTATTTAATTAGATTGGTTGATACTTTGAGTCACATATATTATTTAATAATTCAATTTATTTTCTTTTACAGATGAACCATCACCCAGTCTTAATTTATTCAAATTCTCATTTTCTAAAATTCAATTTTCTAATTTTAAAATCCAAATCCTCTTATTCCCAATTTCAAATTCTCAAGTTTCTAATTTCAAAATTACAAATTCTCAATTTTAAAATTCAAGTCCCCCAATTTCTAATTTCAAATTTGCAATTTATCAATTTCAAAATTCAAGTCCCAATTTTTAAAATTCAAATCCGTAATTTCTAAAATTTAAATGCCCAAATTTAAAAATTCAAGCCTCCCAATTTCCAATTTCACAATTTCAAATTTTCAAATTCTCAATTTCTAAAATTAAAGTTCCCAATTTCAAAATTTAAGTTTCATAATTTTAAATTTTCAAATCCTCAATATATAAAATTCAAGTACACAATTTCAAATTTTAAGTGCCCTAATTTCAAATTTTCAAATTCTCAATTCATAAAATTCAAGTTTTCAATTCAAAATTCCAATTGCCCGAAATTTCAAATTTTGAAATTCCCAATTCAAATTTCTCGATCCAAAATTTTAAAACTCAAGTGCCCTAATCTCAAATTTCCAAATTTTCAATTTCTTAGATTCAAACTCCCAGATATTCAAATTTCAAATTCCAAAACTCAATTCAAATTTCTCAATTTCTCAATTTTCACTTTCAAACCTTTAATTTTCAAAACTTTAATTTCAAATCAGTTTTAAAAAATTTTAATCACATGATTAATTATACAATTCCAATTAAATTGAATCTTATGGAGTTAATTTGTGTAAAAGATAAATGGGCTTGGTGGGGCCGACATTCTATGTATTATTTGAATAAATAATTTGGTATATAATCTATGATCAAATTTCTAATTGATTGTGAATATTTGTATTTTATTATTGTACTAACATTGTTTCTAATTGTTAATGCTTCATATGCCACTGTGTAATAATATTTTTATCATCAAACTTTGTTTGTTTATTTATTTATTTATATATGTTTGGTGTCTTATTGTATTATTATTGTTTGTCTTTAGTGTATGTTGATCTATTAGCCAAAAACAGTATTTTCCTTAGTTTGTTTGATAGACACTCAACTTTAAGGGCTTAGAGAGGTGTTACAACTTGCTACCATACCTTCCTAAAAAGTTACCTAACCCTCGAACCTAAACTCGTTTTTTCCATCATGAGTCATATTTAGGGTTTTTCTTTCTTATTTTATTTTCCCTTTTAAAATAAAACAAAAATAAATAGCAACTGCAAACCGTTTTTAAAATAGTTTTTCAAAACTAAAAACGAGTCTCTCATTCAGAAAGAAAAACACATAATAGCAAAAAATATGGGGTCCACAATACTTTTAGGATTTTCATTAAAGTCCAACTAATACACATATAATCTATTGTAACTTAATTTACCATGTCAGCTAACAGCTATTATTAACTCCATTAAGTAATAACGTAGACACCCAAATCCCGAGTCCGTGACTACCCACACCGTTAAACACTGCAATGCTCGGGTGACCCGACATCTCATACAAAATCGGGCGTAGTCTCCTTGTACGGAGCTCTACCCTTAAAGTACATAACCTCGGTCCCAACACATCCAACGACCACATGTGGTCCAACTGGAGTAAATAATGGCCACTTGGGCCCCCGCATCACTCAACCAATATATCCCAACCAAATACATATCTCATGGTTCAAGAGTTGATAATTCACTCTTATACAAACATATATCAAAATTCTAGAATTCTAATACATGTATGCATAATAAAACCAAAGCCACAACCCGGCTTTCTTCTAAAGCAGCCTCTATGATGAGCTGTCTCCTCGTGCGCTCCCGTAATTCGAAAAATAATATCCCTCGACAAAGGTGAGCTAATGCCTGCAGTGGAATCACCCTAATCAGCTACTCTTCACTTAAGTGCATATGCAATGTCTAATGAAAACATACATTCAAGTAAATGCGTGATCCTACTTGAATGTCTACATGATCAACTCATATCCCGAGTCATCACCGACTCCCTCACACTTGCCTAAGCCACGTATGAGAAACCTTATTTTCAACAAAGATGTTTGTTTTTATTTATGGACAACCCTCTGATATAAGTAGTGGACCGACTCCGATATTCTATTTAGTGGACAACCCACCGATGTATATCAATTCAGCCGACTTACATTGATATTTTATATGGACTACCCTCCGATAATTATTATTATTTAGTCAACCCTTCGAAACCATTCTCTCAAGAATCACCTCATGCACTCACTCCATTGTTCTAGTAGTGTCCTAATGCATGTCACTTAACGCACACAATTCCAATACAATTATATAACACATGTAAATATATAATAATGCATATATTTACATAATTTAAATCACACAAACATGTCATGTAATTTCACAATTCATTACATCAAAAATTAGCTCACTTGGGCTAATTATCAAACACGAGTAATTCAACTTGAATTACTCAACCAACACATTATTTTCACAAAATTATTTTAGAACACTATCTCTATATGAATGTGAAATCCTGCCATCGTCTATGCACCACTAATCATCTGCTCACTTTGTGAACCCGAATTTCACGGCCATTTCCGACTCCTATACATCACAATTTATCTAACAATTTCCAACTCAACATTTCAAACAAATTGCAAAGGTCACGGACCGCCCAAATGATTTCAAAAATTCTACATTTTCGTCCCCAAGTTTTCAGATCATCAAACGGTCGTTAAGGCCTCAAACCAACCGAAACATTATAAAACACTTAAATAAAGTGTAAAACCCAAGTAGGATGAAACCCCTACCTCACGGAGTTTGTCGAAAACTCCCAAAACCGGAGCCCACGCGTAGGCCTCGATGCGTAGAGCAACTTTCCTTCTTGCTCCGAAGAATTTCGACGGTCGGATCGCCCGTAAATCTAGAGAGAAGGCCCTTACTCTCACTCTAAAACCCAACAATTTCGGCTACTGCATCTCCCCTGTTTGCCTTTCACATTTTTTGCCTCTTTTCAATTTGTAAGAGATGACACTGTTCACTATTTTGGCATTATTATCATTTAAAACAAATCCTATAATGCCATCTATGTCCCCAAGCTTGGATTTTCGACATTTGGCACTATCTCGACCGTCCATTTCCATCATCACCCTATCTATGCAACATGTATAACATGTGTACATGTTATAGGTGACTTTTTTCACATCACAAGTCGTTTTCCAGCATCCAAAACTCGATGCCTCGAAAACGGTAAATTCCGACCGCTCCCTACCCGACGAAATTTGACGTGGTAGCTAGATTGCCAGTTATCCATTCCAATCTGAAATCCGCTTACCATCCAAGATCTAGAGAATAAATTTCAGAATTTTTTACCCAAATTAAGATTTTATCTTTTCCAAAATTGGAATTTCGGGTCTTACATTCTCCTCTTGAAAGGAATTTCACCCCGAAATTCCTCGACAATCAAACACTCACATGCATATGCAACGGCACTATATCATGCATGTAAATCTCGACTAAACCACGTACCTTCATCCCTTAACAAGAAGGGATAGGCGGGCTCACATCGTGTCCCTCGCGCTCCCACGTTGACCTCCAATCCCATAGTACCGCCTATACACCCTCACTAGCCTCACCGCCTTGCATCGCAAACCCGATCACGCTATTATCTGTACGTACACCGGTCCCCTCAAAGGTCCCATTGTCAACCTCAACTGGCCCCCAATCCACTACATGAGCCGATCCGAGTATGCTTCCAAAGCATGGAGACGTGAAATACCGTGGACACTTGACATGCCGGGCTGCAAAGCCAACCGGCACGTACGCCTTACCCTCTCAGCATCTAGAAAGGCTTAATAAACTCCTACGATAGCCTCGCGCTTGTCAACCCGACCACTCCCTTAGGCATCACCTTCAAGAAGACGTGATCCCCAAACCTCAAACTCTAAGGGTCGACGCCGCATCAGCACAGCTCTTCCGCCGGCTCCGAGCCGAGAAGATGCTTTCGTCGTATCAAGCTCACCTCTCCTCGAGGTGTCTCTAATCGCATCAGACCGCTGATGGAGCCTCTCCACCCTCGTCCAACATAATCTGATCTATATGGCCTCCCATATAATGCCTCATACGGTGCCATCTGTATACTCGCCTGATAACTATTGTTGTAGGCGAATTCCACTAAGGGCAAGTGCTCTTCCCAACTACCCTTATGATAATTCAGACGCATGTCATGTGCATGTCCTCTAACACCAGATAGCCCCTCGGGATCACCATCCGCCCGATGGTGTGAAAGTTGTACTCATCGCCACCGCGAACACACTTGCCCTTCCGCAAGTCCGGTCCTGATCCGCATATCCGCATCCACAACCATCCATCTCAACAACGTCCAGACTCCAACGTACGTCATCCGCACGGCGAAAATGTGTTGACTGCGGAGTCGATCCACTATCACCATACCGCATGTCTCTTCATGTGTCCGTGGCAAGCGGATCACAAAATCCATCGTGACATGCTCCCACTTCCACTCACCCACCTTTAACGACCGGGCGAAGCCTCGCCGGGCTTCGGTGTTCAAATTTAACTCACGACACGTGAGACAACGTCAGCAAGTCCCTACGCGGTCTCTTCATCCCACCCGCACACCGACGATGAAGATCCCGTACATCTGCTCCACCGCAGATGCACCGACGAGCGTTGAAACTCCCTGAGAATCTCCTCTCTCAAATCGGTCGACTAGGGAACCACGACCCATCCTCTATACCGAAGACTACCATTTGAGTGGATGGTTCAGCCCGCCGTCAGACCGATCGCACCCTGGCCCTGATAGACACTATCTCTACGCCCCGCCACCGGACTCAATCACTGGCATTGGGCCGGACTTTGCTGTACTTCCACTAAACTCCCCACGCCCAGTCTGTCACTTTATCGTAGCCCAAACTATCCTAATGGGGCCTCGAGCATTTGCCACTCTCGAAGCTATACTAGCTAATCCTCCTCATGACTTCCGACCGAGTGCATCAACCACTACATTTGCCTTACCGCATGGTAATGCAAAAGTGAAGTCATAATCCTCAGTGAACTCCATCCATCTCAAGGTCGCTTCATATCGAGGTCCCACGCGTGAAAATATACTTCAGACTTTTATGGTCTCGCAGTACACCTCTAACTCCGCATATAAGAGTAGTGGCGCCTAAATCTTCTGCGAAGACTACGGCCGCCTAACTCCATGTCGTAGGGGTAATTCGCTCATGATTCTTCAATCGACGGAACCATAAGCTACCACCCTCCCGGATCGCAGATCAAAACACATCCCAACCGTCTCGAGGCATCATTAATACATTGTGTACCCTCGTCCCGTCCAGACTATCAAGATAGGAGTCGGGCGGCGTCCTCTTCAATTCCCCCGGAATGCCTCCGCATCGATCATCCCAATCAAACTCGACTCTCCTCCGGTCAACTCACATAGCCGCTTAATCGAGAAATCCTCAATGAATTTCCCTGTAGTACTCCAGCTAATCCCAAGAAACTGGCAGATCTCAAAGACTCCACTTCGGGTTCCTCCCAACTTATCACGGCCCCAACCTTCTCCTCGGGGTCCACCGACACGCCTCGATGCCGACACCACGTGTCCCAAAATCTCACCTCGCAGTTCGAAACTCGGCAGACTTACATCGAACTCGCGCATTAACCGATGGTCTCTCAACAATTGTAACACGATCCTCAAGTGATACTCATGCTCCCACTCTAACTGGGAGTATATCAAGATGTCATCCACGAAGACAACGACAAACTGATCCAGATATGGTTAGAACACCCTATGCATAAGATCCATGAATGCTGCTGGCGCATTCGTCAATCCAAAGGGCATCACCGTAAACTCAAAGTGCCCATAACGTGTCCTAAACGCTGTCTTAGGGATATCTGTCTCCCTAACCCTCACCATGGTAACCAAGGCGGGTTAGTCTATCTTGGAGTATACTCGCGCTCGTCTCACTGATCAAACAAATCATCAATCCTCTGCACGGGTACCGATTCGATTGAAACCCCGTTCACAACCGTCTAGTCAACATTACGCCGAAGGGTCTTGTCTTTCTTTTTCGCAAATAGAACCTGAGCGTCCCACGGTGAAGTGCTCGGTCTAATGAACCCCTTGTCTAGTACCTCCCATAGATGGACTCGAAGTTCCCGCACTCAATCGGTGCCATCCTACGCTGAGTCACGTAGATTTAGCGAAGTACTGTGGTGTAACTCGATACCGGTCTACATCCCTATGGGAGGTAATCCCAAGAGCTCATCCGAAAAACATCCATACTCGCAAATTACTCGAGGTGGTCTGGTCCGTCTCACTCTCATCCTCTGTGTGGTAAGGTTTGCTAGCCAACCCGCCTTAACTGCCCTCGACACTGGACTCCGTATACTATCTAGGCAAAATATCATGCTTCGTCCCTTTGAAATACCCGCCACACTGAAAGTACCATCCTACGTGGTAAAGGCAATCTTCCTACGCCACAATCGAGCAACGACCCCGTAGGTCGGTCAACCAATCCATCCCTGTGATGACGTTGAACTCGATTATGTCCATGATCCTCAGGTCCACTGTGAGTAGAGTCCCCGAGATCTCTAACTCGCAACCTCGACATATCATCCCTATTCTCGCTCTAATCCCTAGGGAGAACTCACATATAAAGGCTCCTCTAAGGTCTCAACCTCTAGCTCAACTCTATCCCAACTCGATGCGTAAATGAACGACGCGAACACCGTAATCAAATAACACTCTGTCCATAAAGCAGATAGCAAAAACGCATCTCTATACCGGGGCTGATCCGCTCACCCGCCCCGCGGTGCGGCGTGACACACCCCCCTCGACTCCCGATGTCCCCGCCCTCGTGGCCTTGTCCTCCGCCTCTACTCCATACCCTGGCCCCTGGCCCGCCCGTGAAACGGAGGTGCCCGTAGCTCCCCTCGAAACCGAGACTCCATTCCTCCGGTCTCAGACCGGCCTGTGGAGGAATATATCAGATCCTCTCGTCAGTCTTGATTACTTATCGGGACTGTGGCCGTCCCAAACCCCGATCCCCGCTCTAGGGGCAATCCTCCCCATATGTCCAGTTGCCGGCAATGGTAAAGACACCATCCGCTCCAGAGCCTCGACCTAAGAACTCTCATCTATCCCCGGTCCGATGGCCACGACTCCGGGAACCCGTGAACCAGAAGCTCTTGGTTCTTCCCGAATCCAGGAAGAAGACCCGACTCTCCTTCCTTGCTACTAACACCTCATCCCGAAAGCTCGAAAGCATCCTCTATCTCTCTCTCTATGGTTAGGGTTGTCCCAACCATGGAGTCCATATCCTGTAGGCGAAGTCCTACAATCCTGGCTCGAATGGACAACTTCAACCCATTCTCAAATCTCCTAACCTTAGCCATGTCTGTGGCCACGTAATCATCAGCAAATCGGGCTAGCTCTGTGAACCTAGCCACATAATCCATCACCGTCATCACCCCCTACTTCAAATCTAGGAACTCCTGAGCCTTTGCATGCCTCGTAGTATCTGGAAAGTACTTACCCATGAACAGCTCCTGAAACTCTACCATGTCATAAATTTCTAAGTCTCTGGGAGGTCCTTGCCCATCTCCACCATACCCGGGCCTCACCCTCTAGCCGGAAGCAGCCTAACCCGATCCCGATCGGGCCAGAGGTAATTCCATGGCCCTAATACCGATCCGCATAAACCAATGGTCCGCCACCATCGGATCTCCTCCCGCGTGAATGCCTAAGGATGATGTGCTCCCAAACCTCCGGAGGTTACTAGGACCTCCTCGACTACCGCTATACCAAACAGGCTATAGCTACCGCAATACCCACAAATTTACAGGCCCGCCGATCAAACACCGTGGCTCGCCCAAATTGCTCAGGTGCCTCGATCAGCACTCGTGGACGCCCCCACGTCCCGTCCTCGACCAGCCATCCTACCTGCCTCCAATGGCGCGAATACAATGTGTAGTATCTCTAAGGCATAAACACAACCCCGAGACACTATTCATACCGTAATATACAGCCATATTCCTATGCCCCCGAGATTACAAGCATGACAACTATTTCACATGTTAAATCATTTTTTTCCACAAAAATTTTATTTTCAAAATTTCATTTTTCCAAAATCTGTTTCATTTTATTTGATTTTATAAAATTTATTTTTATTTTATTTTATTAATTTTTTTTCACACATTAATTTCACTTACCGAAAAAAATACCAAAAACACACACACACACACATATATACACACACACACACACACACACACACACACACACACACACACATATATATATATATATATATATATATTTTTTTTTTTTTTTTTCATTTTCTGTAACACTCAAATAAATTCTATGTACTTATTTTATCTCATTTTCTTTTAGTTTTACACACTACCAAAAACTTTAGAAAATGATTTTCTTCACCTCATTTTTTTTTTCATTT
Source organism: Tetrastigma voinierianum (assembly GCA_016808115.1). Taxonomy (NCBI): domain Eukaryota; kingdom Viridiplantae; phylum Streptophyta; class Magnoliopsida; order Vitales; family Vitaceae; genus Tetrastigma; species Tetrastigma voinierianum. The sequence goes on from JAEQBH010000821.1 coordinate 2,741,033, forward strand.
AAATTTGGACATTTTGTTTGTACTCTCAAACCTCTTGATCCAACACTCAAACCTAGTGTTCAACCTAAAATTTATTAAAATTTTATTTTATTCTCCAATAAATCAAATAAATTGATTCAAATTTATTTCATTCATTTTTATTCCAGCTTTCACACTAATCGTAAAACTCCCAAAAATTTTTTAACACTTATGTGCTACCTACTAAGCACACAAACCAAACACAACACATGATCACACATCATTCATCAAATCACACAAGACACACCAAACACATGCATGCAGTGTCATAATTTTGTCCCGTGATTTCCTAGGTAATCTCATACCTAAACTTAACATCGAACCACACCTAGCGGTGATGTTCTCACACCTCAAAGACTAAGGCCTAAGGCCTAAGCCCAAATCCCCTCAAGCCCTAGGTACTCGTGTACCTAAGCTCTGATACCAACCTGTGACGCCCCAAATCCCGGAGGTCCGTTGACTACCCGTCAACTCCATGGAACACTCGTGGAATGTCAGACCTAACATCTTCACGAAAAATCGCAGTAGTCTCCCTTTGTACTGAGCTCTAATTTCTTTAGTACATAACCTGTCCCAACACATCCAACAACCACATATGGTCCAAATGAGAGTAAATAATGACCACTTGGGCCCCTGCATCATCACTCAACCAATATATCCCAACCAAATACATATCTCATGGTTCAAGAGTTGATAATTCACTCTTATACAAACATATATCAAAAATTCTAGAATCTTAATACATGTATACATAATAAACCAAAGCCACAACTCCTGGGCTTTCTCTAAAGCGGCTCTATGATGAGCCGCTTCCTCACAAAGGCCCCGTACCTAAAAATAATATCCTCGAACAGGTGAGCTAATGCTCGTGAGGAAATCACCCTAACGTCACCTCCACTTAAGTGCATATGCAATGCTCCAATGAAACATACATTCAAGTAAATGCGTGATCCTACTTGAATGTCTACATGATCAACTCCATATCCCGAGTCCTCACTCGACTTCACACTTGCCTAAGTCACGCGAGAAACCTTATTTTCAACAAAGATGTTTGTTTTTATTTATGGACAACCCTCCAATATAAGTAGTGGACCGACTCCGATATTCTATTTAGTGGACAACCCTCCGATGTATATCAATTGGGCCGACTCCGACGATTGATATTTTATATGGACTACCCTTCGATAATTATTATTATTTAGTCAACCCTTCGAAACCATTCTCTCAAGAATCACCTCATGCACTCACTCCTATTGTTCTAGGGTGCCCTAGTGCATATGGAATGCATGATGCCAATTCCAATACAATTATATAACTCATGTAAATATATAATAATGCATATATTTACATAATTTAAATCACACAAACATGTCATGTAATTTCACACCATTAAGCATCAAAAAATTAGTTCACTTGGGCTAATTATCAAACACGAGTAATTCAACTTGAATTACTCAACCAACATATTATTTCACAAAAATTATTTTGTGAACACTATTTATATATGAACAAGTGAAAACCTCGTTACCGTTCTCAAGAACCACCAATCATCTACTCACTTTAGAACCCGAATTTCACGGCCATTTCCGACCCTATACACATCACAATACAATTTATTCAACAATTTCCAACTCAAACACCCAAAACAGTCCGTGCAGTGTCACGGACTATCCAAATGATTTCTAAAAAAATTCCACATTTCGGTCCCAAGTTTTGGGACCGATCAAACGGCCGTTCAAGGCCTCAAACCAACCGAAACATTATAAAACACTTAAATAAAGTGTAAAACCCAAGTGTAGAATTAAATTTCTACCTCACGGAGTTTGTCGAAAACTCCTAAAACCGAGCTCACGCTGTGAGGGTTCATGCATAGAGCAATTCTTCCTTCGCTTCGAAGAATTACTACTGACGTCAGAATCTAGAGAGACCCTTACTCTCACTCTAAAACCCAACAATTTCGCTACGCATCTCCCCTGTTTGCCTTTCAATGCTACTTCTTTCAATTTGTAAGAGATGACACTGCTTCACTATTTCCTGCATTATTATCATTTAAAACAACCTATAACGCCATTTATGTCCCTAAGCTGATTTACATTCGCACTATCTAGCCGCCCATTTCCATCATCTCCTATCTATGCAACATGTATAAATATGCGTATATTGTTATAAAGTACTTTGTTACATCACAAGTCTGCTTTCCTAAGACCGAAACTCGATGTTCGGAACGTGTAAATTCGACCGCCTCGGAATTCAACGTAGAAGCTAGGTTTCGTTAAGACGACCTATAACGGTGAACTGTTTACTATCCGAGACTTAGAGAATAAATTTCGGAATTTTTTTTACCGAAATTACGATTTTACCCTTTTTCCAGAAATTAGAATTTCTCGGGTCTTACATAACGTGACACTATCCACACTCTCTCTCCTCTCTCATTTGACGTGGCACCATGAGACCCACTTCCTCTTTTCCTCCCTCCTCCCCTTTCTTCATTTATATTAATTCTAATACATTAAAATATATATTAGCTTTTAAATATAAATATTAAATATTAAATATTTTTATTTAAAAATAATAGTATTTTAAATGGATAAGTTTTAATATTTAAATGGATATATGTTAACATTTATTTCAAATGAATGAGTTTGTAATAATATTTTAATATTGATGATGCCTTTTTCAACCTAATCGGGTCGAGCGCAAGGCCGCCGCGGGACCTGACAGCCTGGTCGATGCAGCGCCTCGATCAGTCCGGGTCGGTGCAGGATCGCCGCACGCTGATCCGCAGGCCCCGACATAGCACCTCCGCAAAACAAGTGAAGAAGGGGTCGCGGTGGCTTCGCCGTGCCGCTCCGACGCCCAAGCTCATTTTCTAAGCAGAAAAGGAGACCGCTGTAGGCGAATGTGTTACAACAGTATGCGTCTAAAAATGTGTGTGTGTCTTTTCACCACCGTGGCTATATTTATAGTAGATGTTCAAACTGGGGCTGATGGTGATTAGGAGTCCTTCCCATTGGATGGGATATTTCTTATTATATCCATAATTCCGATTTGGCACAGATATAGAAAGAGTAGTTTACTTGAGATAGTCTTCCTTCCTTATTGATGAGATTTGGTAGGATTTTCAGAATAATATATTATTAGGGTTTATTCTGTTTCCCATCCCTTTGGGAGACTTACCATAATTGGCCTTTGGGCCCAGCGGATTGGACCTTTCTTCTTGGCTGGCCCTAAAAAGGCTGGAGTGTTGGTTTTAGAAAGGCCTGAGTGCTTCATTGGGCAAGCTCCTCCTTTGGGTTCAACTAGCTGCCTCAGGCTTCAATACCGTCTTTCGGGCCTCGATGCGCTGGCTTATAGCCTTATTTTCAAACCCTATCAAATATAATAGAAGATCATTTTGAAGAAGTTTAAAAAAAAAAATAATCATTTTGAAGATTTTGTTTGGATGGTAACACTTGGTTACAGTTGCTTGTGAATTATTACCAAACAAGAGTCTACATGGATTCCTTGAACTTAATATACGCGCCCTTAATGTATTATAGTTGAAGATGTAGACAAGTGACAGTGACGCGGGTTTTTTGTTTTCCGCCACACCTCTAATGGGATGTATAAAACTAATGTAATTGAGCTTTTTTTTTTTAAATTCTGGGATTAATGTAATCATTTTTGGCCGCTCATCGCCTCATTCCGTGTCAATCATATACATAAACTCTGCTTTAATAATGTTTATTTTAATATATAATAATAATAAAACAAATTATAAATATATTATTCATTTATTTATATATATTAATTTTAATATAATAAAATTAAAATTAAAAATAAATTAAATAATTAGGTACCTTTGGGCCTGTGCCCAAGACTCCCTAGCCAGCCGGCCCGACCCAAGAGCCCCAAAGGGAAAAGGCTCCGTGAATGCCCAAATTCGACCCTTCCGGTACCGCAAGGATTAAGCCTAGACACTGAGGAATGCCCTACGACTCCTCCGCCCGGCACCCTGCGGAATAGGCCTGTACACCAACCGGCCTAGGAACGCCCGGTACCGATTCCTCCGCCGGCGCCCTGAAATCCCACAGTCCGACATGCCTTTTAACTAAGCGCCACTTTCCGATCGCAGAACTTTACTAAACGGTTGCCAACCGGCCTCCATTAATACAAGCGTGAGTTCACCCATGAGCTGACCTCGTAGCCTCTGACACAATAGGAAAGTTTTCTTAGCAGCGATTCTATCAGGAAGGTAGTTACGTAAAGGGAAGAATAAGTCATCCTTCCCGACATAAGAGCCACCTTCTCCTAACATTATGGGAAGAAATAGTCTAATTAAATCGCACGGATCCTCTTCTTCCCTCCATAAGCAGAAGCAAGTCACACCAAAAATGTACGATTCCGAATCAGATAGTCACCGCTCTAGTTCCAAGACTTCGAGAAAAAGACTAACTTTGCCATCGGAGGGGCGACGGAACACCACCGTCGTCTTCTTTTTGTTCTACAGGTTGCAGCCAACTGGTGAATGCCCCGACGATCCAGTGATTATGAGAATTTAGGAAACCACAATTGGCGCCGTCTGTGGGAAACGCCAAGCAAGAAGTCTCAAAGGCGGTACGCAAGAGCTTGGGTACACCCGCTCCTAGGTGACCCCCCGATCTCCAAAGCTTGGCTATTCCCAAACATCCCACAAAGGTCGTAATTCATCGCTAGGCTACCAATCCACGAACATAACCCCGAAGATCACTTCCGTGCAAAGAGATGGAAGCAAGGGGCAAGAGGAGCAACCTGCAGTGGGCCGAATTCGTACCGAACAAAGTGAATAGATTGCGAGGGGAAAATGAGCGCCTGTGAACCTAGTTGGAAGCCGGCCGAGCCGAGCAATCGCGGGAACCTCCCGCTCCTCTTCCAAATTCCGGTGAAGAGGTCGCGCAGCCGGACGATGTCGACCCCGGGCTCGACGGATGATGATCTATCCTCCACAGTTCCCTCGCCTCCCACGCCGTCACCATCCCGAACGCCGCTAAGCCCACTGAGAAAAGGCCACCCACGACCCAAATGTCCATTAATGTCGCAAGGCGTCAGGTGCGGAGGGAACCCAGCAAGGACCAACGACTGCCAACACCAGCTCACCGATATGTGCTTGACCAGGACCCCACCAGCTCCATCCATGTAGCCGCCTTTCGAGGCCACCCTCGCGCCGTAGATGTTTGTTCCCTCCGCCGTTCGGGGACCACGGGACTTGCTCTCCACTCTCGGGACAAAGATATCCCCGACTACGATCCTCCCGCTGCCCATACCCCCTTCTCCATGTACGACGGTTCCTCCGATCCGTACGATCACATGTTACATTACAACTAGGCAATGATCCTCAACGCCTGGGATGATCGACTGCGGTATTCTGTACTACCTCAAGGGCCCCGTTTAGCCCGGGGTTTCACGCTCCCTAGAGGATCAATAAACACGCCGGCGAATCCGCGGGCCGCGCCTGCCTTCAATATCGTGCTCACGTACAAAAAGGGAACATCAACTCCTCCACCCATCCCTAAACGGTGAAGACGAAATCCATCCGTGACTTCACACATAGGTTCTGTGCAAGGCATCCAGATCGATGTATATCAGATGGACGTGGTTCCAAACTCGTAAGAAGCAACCACCCCGCCTCTAGTCTTATCCTCGACCCGCTTAGTAACTATGGAGGAATTGTACCGAATACGGACAAATTCTCGCACGCCGAAGATAACATCCGGCCGCCAAGAAACCGTTATGATAACCGCCTGCAGCAAATGTCGACCGCCAAGGGCCCATCCGAATTAAAGTGTGCCTAACGCAAGAGCCGGCTGCCCGACGGCAATCCGAGAAGAAGAAAGACATCCTCGCTCACTCGCTCTTAACATCGCCTACGACCGGCTCCTTCCCATCATCCAGGACCTCCCCGATTTCAAGTGGCCCCCACCAATGAGGGTAGGTCTGGACCAGCCCAATAGATCCCTACGATGCGATTATCACAGGGACCATGGTCACGAGACCAATCACTGCCAGAGCCTCAAGTTTCGGTAGAGAGCCGATTCTGGCTTCACCACCCGACTGCACTGAGGAGCTAACCCGTAAGCAACAGGCCGCCCATGTACCCGATGCGGTCATAGAAATCGAACATGCTCTAGGGCCTCGGCCGACAGCCAATTTAATCCAAGAAACAACTAGAGAAGAATGTTCTGACAAACTGTTAGAGCTGTGGTAAACACCATCGCATCAGAGATGTCCCAACAGTCACGGTGGACGGCCTTATATACTTTCCACCTATTAACCCCACATGGGTCATCACACCACACTACGACGCACTCGTATTAACTGTATGTATTAACAGTTTTGATGTGCACAGGTTCTCGGGCGATCCAAAAAGGCGGTCATCTCTCGCCCATCTCCTAGCCTTTAAGCAGATAAGAGTCTCGATTGATCATCTCCATTCCGTTGGTAGGGTTGTCAGGTTTCAACGGAGCTACCACACTATCGTTCGGGGATATCACCGCCATTAAGGTAGGTCCAAAGAACCCGCCAGTACCGCTTCCAGCAGAAGACTCAAATACAATGCCATTCGGGCCGAGCCTCGGGTCGCACGCCCATGAAAGCAAAGCATTTTCATCCATACCACCAAACAATAAGCTACATGACCGAGTCTGGACAAGTTGATCTCCGTGGAAGCCACTACCACACGCAAGAAGGTTATCGCCTCTCACTGCGAGCGCTGAAACCGACCGCCCGAAGGAACCACCTCTCTGAGGACTCAACCCCGTATTTAGCACATAAAGCCATCCGTTCGCCCGCTGAGAATAGAGAGCCATTAGCCGTTGATCCCTTAGAAACTGCGGTTCCCGATGGCCGTGGATGTATGCCTCTGAGATACATCTTCCTCTCCGAGGAGGAAAAGGCCCACTACACCGAAAGTTATGCAGCTTCAATGTCATGTATTTGCTTGATCACGTTGCATATGCTTCTGGATCACTCTATTCACGCCACACAAGCCAAACGTCGCCCCTCCGCTGCCGGCAATGTGACAAAAAGTGAGAGATCGCCACCTAGATCGCCACTGTCTTCCGTGATCGAGGTTGATAACCTTCTGCATAATGGATTTATCAGAGCAGTAAAATACCCCGAATGGCTAGCCAACATGGTGGTGGTTCTAAAGAAGGGGAACAAATGGAGGGTATGTGTGGATTACACGGACCTTAATGACGCCTGTCCAAAAGATAGTTTCCTTGGGTTCGCATAGATCGGGACAGATGCCTCTTACGGCACGGTATGCTATCCTTCATGGACGCTTTCTCCGGATACCACCAGATCCTTATGCACCCCTCGGATGCAGAAAAGACATCTTTCATCACGCCTCATGGGCTCTACTATTATAATGTGATGCCTTTCAGATTAAAGAATGTCAAATACCCATCGAGGTCAAGTGACGAAAAATGTTTCGACCCCTACTCTAAGCAAAGACCATGGAAGTTTATATTGACGATATGCTGGTAAAATCCAAACAACACTCGGATCATGCCACTCATCTCCAACAAGCTGACCTCCGAGAATATGGTATGAAACTAAATTCCCAAATGTGCCTTCAAGGTCGCGTGTCAGCAGATTCCTCGATTTATAGTAACACAAAGAGTGGAATAGAGTGCAAATCCTCGCACAACTTGCAAAGCCATTCAGCAATTGCCGCCTCCCACCTCAAAGAAAGAGATCCAGAATCGACCGGGCCTGCTAGCCGCCTCGGTGTTTTATTTCCCGGCTCAATCGACCGGCCGAAATCCTTCTTCACTACTCCCTATGTGGGCTAGCCTGGTCGAATGGAATGAGGAATGATCAGCATTCGTAGCAATCAAGCAATACCTGACAGAGCCCCCGATCCTTGTGAGCCCGAAAGCCGGAGACACACTCTATCTTTACCTAGCGCCTGATATAGGCAACAAGGCGCTTGCTTAAAGAATGTGGGGACGAAAAGTTACATTCTTTTGTCAAGATGTCCTTAACCGATGCGTAAAACCGTGATACACCCACCTTTGAAAGAGTCGCTTTGGCCCTACGAACGTACCGCCCCGTAAGTCAGCCCATACTTCCATGCTCATCCCATCAGAGGTCGATCGATCTTCCACTCCGGGGCACGATTCACAAACCCGATCTTTCCGAAGGATGGTCTGGCCAGCAATGGAGTCCAAGCGAGTATGACATCCAAAGACAAGCCAAGACTTTCAAAGAAGGGGCAAGTCTTAGCCGACTTCCTTGCAGAAATCCCGCAGCCCGATATTTCCCGGACGAAAAGGGATGGTGGACTCTTTGTGTTGATGGAGCTTACAGATAATCAGGAGCCGGCATCGGTCTACAATTAACTTCTCCAACCGGGGAAAAGATTCAATAGGCAGTTCGTTTAGGCTTCGGCGCCTCCAACAACAAGTCAGAATACGAAGCCATGATAGCCAGAGTTAAACTCGCCCTCGCCGTGGGTGCTAACAGCCTGTTGATTCGAAGCGACTCACAGCTGGTTGTAGGACAAGTCAACGCAGAATTTGAATCCAGGGAACCCCGAATGGCAAAATATGCTTCTCTAGTCAAACAGAGATTGAGCACCCTCTCGGCCTGGAAACTTGAACATGTCCCTAGGGACTCTAATGAGAGGGCCGATGCCTTAGCCGCTGTTGTCGCTTCTTTGCTAATAAAGGAAACGATATACCTCCCCATCTACTATCAACCGGGCTCATCCATACTACACGCAAAGCAAGCCGAGACGTGGAGGCTCCCCATCCCGACGGACCCCATACGCTTCTACATAGCCACAGGAGAGCTATTTCTGCACGACGTACAAGAGCTCACAAAATTCAGACCAAATCGCTAGGTTCTCCCTAGTAGACGGGTAGCTATATAAACGGTCCTTGGGTGGGCCGTACTTGAAATGTCTAACTCCCGAACAAGGCTAGTACGTATTGGCTGAGTTACATGAAGGTATATGCGGAAATCACCCAGGGGGAAGAACACTAGCTCACCGGGCCCACACACAGGGGTATTACTGGCGAACTATGAAGTTGGATGCTACTAACTACGTCAAAAAATGTAACCCTTGCCAATGAATGTCTCCCATTTTGAAATCACCGGTGCAAGATTTGGTCTCAATCTCTTGCCCTTGGCCATTCGCCCAATGGGGGATTGATATTGTGGGTCCGCTCGCCACCGCCCCTGCCCAAAAGAAACTATTACTAGTCGCGACGACATTTCGCAAATGGATAGAGGCTTCTATGCCTTCAAGGCCAATCAAAGATAGAGATGTTACTTCCAGCCTCATCTCGGAAAAAATACTACCATTCAAGATCCCGAGATCGATCATATCCGATAATAGGCCGCAGCTTGACAACCGGCCCATCGACTTTTGGTCGGGGAATTGAAGATCAAAATTTCAGATTCTACCCCCTGATCCCAAAGCAATGGCCAAGCCGAAGCCTCCAACAAAACCCTACCGACTGCCCTCAAAAGCCGCTGACTCCTAAAGGAAATGGTGGAGGAACTACCTGCGTACTGGCCAGACCACAACTAAAGCCAACCGACGCTCCCTTTGCACTCACCTATGGGATGGCCGCTCCCTACCGAACGGCCTACCTACCATCCAAACAAAGAAGACTGAATCAAAAAAATGCAGGATCAAAGTGGGTCGAGAATTAGACACCCAATGACGAGTCATGGGCTGCGAGCCATCCGAATAGCCTCCTACCAACGCCGTCAAGTAAACTTCTATAACAAACGAGTTAAACCCTGGGTGTTTCACCGCTGTAATCTAGTCTTGAGGGAAATGAAAAGGTACTATCAATAAAAAGAAAGCACAAGTCTTCGTTTATCTAGTCATCAGCAATGTTCTTTTCATCCACACCAAACTAAAGGTCACTCAAAGTCCAAACAAATTAACGCATCGTCAGTCAAACTTAGATCAAGATCAGCAAGCCGGTCACCAAAGTCCGGCGCAATTCACTAACTCCGGCTTCGGCCAATTAGTTAACGCCATTCAAAGTCAAACAACGAAACCGAAGCAACAAATAAACATCGATCTCGCCCATCCAAACGCCAGATCACATTCGCAATCGCAGTCACTTCCGTGGTCCAGCTATAGCTTCATCATTCGTCGCCCACCATAGATCGTTGCCCGAATGTTACTCTAAGTCCCAGGTAGCCATCAACTCAATCGCCCAAAACTGGGTAGCCAGCTGCCAATAGTCATCACGTGTCCTAAAGCGCTAGCTCCCCGACCAGCCCTGGATCTTATCGCGGCATATACCGCTAAAGTTCCGGAAGTGATAGGCTCACCACCACGCCACCACGCGACCATGATTCTAACAAAACGATATCATCAAGCGAAGTTTCTGCAAACACAAATCAAAGCAAACTCCTATAAAGTACAATGATAAACACAAACCAAAGCTAAACAAAGTTAAAAGAAGAAAAAGAATGATACAGCATCAAGATGCGAAACAAACTCCTAGCTGCGGGCTGCCCGCCACACGCCGCCGATACATGGCTTCCAAATGAGAAGCTCCGACAGCTGCTCGCAATTTCCCCGGATACATCCGCCATCACTCAATCTCGTCAGTCTAGAGCGCAAATTAAAAGCACGCTTCAGTAAAGCCGCCACGCAGATCAATAAACTCGCGAGCAGATTGAAAGATCAGAGCAGAAACTCATCCGGAACGAGGTTGTTTTCGCAAACAGCAGGTGAAAACACAACATTCATAGCCAGAATTTGAATGAAACAAGTCGCCACGAAATCAACCACCCATCGCTTCGCCGCCAGGTGAGTTTCCTGAATGCGCGACAAACTCATCCTTCCGCCACCTCAGTCAGCGATCGGCAAGTTTTTTCGCATCTTCCAAACAACGGTCTTCCTTCTCGCCGCGCAGCCTCGCTGCGCCATAACGCCCCGGAAGCGCTCCATGAAACCGACTCGCTTCTCCGCTGAAAGCTCCTTCACGTGCCCCAGTTGTTAACGCCAGAACCCTGTTAGCTTCCGCACTTATTCGCCGGCCGAAGATCTACGAAGACGTCACATCTTCAAATTTGGCTCCGGGCGTTTCCGTAGCGCATTCTCACTTCAATTTCCAAAGACTATTATTCACTTCGCTTTGCGTGAGGTAGTCTTCAGCATCTCCAGTCACCATTCTGACCGTAAGAATGTAACAACCGCCGCAAACGCTTCAGCATATCCGTTTCCAGTCGAAACCGTGCGAGGTCAGCAAAACGCCCACGTGCCGCGCAACGCTGGCGCCGCAAAGAAATCATAAAATTACAAAATGGCGCGTACGACCGCGTTATCGCATCGCCATTTAACGCACGAAGGCGTCGACCATTCCAACGTCGCAACGATCCAAAAAACCTCCTTCCCGCGGTATGGCGTGGAGATCACTGAAGGCTCGGCAGCTCAAGCAAACCAAACAAGACCCTGTTACACAGCAGCACAAAAATTGGTCCAGCCTATACCCAAACACAGTGGACCCTCCCATTAAAGGCTCCATAACGACGTAGTGGTACTTCACTCTCTCTTACCCTGGGCGGAGATCTACCCGTGCATGCCTCCTTCCGCCCGCTGGAGTGAAGGCAGCTCCAGTTATCACCAAGTCCAGTTGGGTCAGCCAAAAAACCATCTACGCACTTTGATTTGTTACAGCCTTTCGCCGACATCTGGTACAGGTGGGCTACTTGAAATGAGATTTTATCACCTCGCGTCGCCCCCACTCATCGTCGGTCACCCCACTGGCGCCCGCCAGAGTGGGGTGACGACAAACGTCGTCCCTCAATCCTCGCTGACAGCCATCGCCGGAGAGTCGCAAAGTTTCGATCCGCGCCGTAATGGCACGCGATCCCACCCATCATCGGAAACCGCCCAGCCCAATTCGCCGTGCCATACACTCGTTCTACTTTCTCCCGCCGCCCTCCCTCTTCCAAAATCCTGAGCACGCCTGCCGTTCGCAGAACCCAATAAACATCAAATCCTTTCCGGAACGGCGGTTTTGTAGCCTTCTCATTCCTATCATCAGCGGTATCCGCAACTTCCACGTAAGAGGTAGTCTCGCATCACTGGCTCTAAATCGGAGTTTATACACCCAACCGGCTTCATACCTTATGCAAGTCTAAGATGCCCCGATCAACACCAAAGAATCTAATATTTTGAAAGTTCACTACTGATCCGAGAGTCAATCGCCAGTTGAAACCAAACGCCTGGTCGTTAAACAACCAGCGCGCCCCCCCGTAACAACATCCCCGGGCAAAGGACAAAGGAAATGACCCAGAGGCAGCAGGGAGCTGTTAGAGTCTCACAGCATATGTGCCTCCAACGCCAGCAATCAGCGCGCTCGCTTTAAACTTCCGCAGATCGGATTCTCAAAACTTCGTTTCTTCCAAATTAATACCAAACTTTCTCACCAAGATTTGCATGAATCACGATATGGGCAAGCTCATTAAAACTAAAAAACGCGTTGGAGCGTACAACGACAACAATGTAAATCCCAGCCTTCCAACTGTCAACACCCGTAGCATCAGATCGGCGATATTGTAAAACGACCAATTAACCTTGTCCTCTTCCTCAGGACCTTCATTTAGCAGCACTCTTTCGCTCGTTTAGCAAAACGAAGCCCGCCGACAATCCAATTCGGCAGGCTCAAACCCACGCGTGACAACCCGCAGCTTCACAGCGCCTCGTTGGGGCAAATGATAAAAATCACCAACGAGAATCGTGCCAGAAGTAGATGGTCGGTTACCGCAGTCGCCGCCTGGTTAGTGATGCGGGCCTCCGCCGCCGGATGAAACGAAGGCAGGCGTCAAGTCAAAACCAAAGTTAACTATGCGTTTTTACGCAACGCCGCGATGCCCGTGAAAACATACCGGCAGCAGTTTCTTCAGCACGGCACGCAACGTCGCCACCAACGTAACGTCATCTATAAAGTTATCAAAGAACCCGCTAATACGCACTCTGGATTAATGCACAATCGCCATATCAGCCGCGTTTCTCCGCAAAGACAAACTTACATCTGCGGGAAGCTTTCTTCCCGTACCGCCATCTAAGGCAAAGACGTGTACAAAGTTTATAAAAACAAACACAGTATCCACCAGCAGCAAAAGAAAGTTATACTTCATTTTTGCTGGTCAAGCTCATAACAAGATACATGACGCCTTCCTCTCAAAGGTTTCAATAAAGTCTGTTAATCCGCCGCCCACCGGTGACCAACACTGCCTAAGAGAGCCGACAGATATCACCAGTGAATAAAAATGCCAGTAACGTTCCAGACCGATGGTCTACTAACGACGTGCAGTACAAAGGAACGCTGCTCTCAGGCTAGTCGCCAAGAGTGTGTTAGAAGAAACCAAAAATAATAGGCTTAAAAGGAAGACGGTACGGCTATTAGATGTCATTCATATATATCGCCGCTTAGTTCTACGTAGATGATTTACTGCGCGAGTCAACATCGTCTCGCTCGAGAGGCCCAAATCAAGAACATTCAGTCGCACTTCCATGGCGCTAGTCATCAGCCAGGGCGGCAAGCCAAAGCCCAGTGGCGTCTCTCCTTCCCAAAGAAGCTACGAGTTGAACCCGCCTTGAAGCGGAACAAGCCTTGCGCAATGCACCACTGTAGCCTCACCAGACAGAAACACAGAATATCCACACACCGCAGAATAGCCATAAAGCATTAAAAATCATAATTTCTACACTGCATCATAAAGGTGCCCAATAAAAAGTCGTTACTAGCCGGCGTTTAGCCGCGCTGCTACCGCAGCTATGCAACAGGTCGACAGTATTCATAACATTAAATACAAAGAACAACAGAAAAGTAGCACCCGCGCTAAACCAAAGAGTACAACATCAAGTGAAGTGAAGACAAAGATGAGAGTGGTCAAAAGAAGTCGTAGCAAGATGCACAAATGGAAAGGTGATGCAGAATGGCAAATACAGCCAAAGCCTTCAGCAAAACAAAGTTAAAGAAAGGACAGTCAGAGGTGACAAGAGAGACGAGATATTAAAGCAGAGATCACAGTGCAAACTCGCGAACCCGTGACTGGCAAAATTCTGCATGTACAGGCCAGCCATTCAAGTTTAAAAGTAAACCACCAACGACCCCAATGGATTTCATCTCTGCCGCGTTTCCACCCAATCCAGCCCGAAAAGGCCACCAACCGGAATCACACATCAACCGCCCTATCCCGCAGTCCTTCATCAAAGCTCATCAACACCACTAATCGCCTTTATCGCAATGCAGAACATGATAACAAAGAAGATAACTGAATCCTTCGGTCACCCTTCGGGCCTTGCGGCGCTCTGATAGATGCCTTATCTACGTATAGCATTAATCCAAATGCCGATCTAATGCGCCAGTCGTGCCAGAAATTTAATACGCTTGAAACGCAACACACGGTATCCGTCCACAAAGATACTAGAGATTGTCAACCCTGTCCTTTCTCCAATCAGACAAGGTCTCTCCCAAGTGAGAAGTAAAGAGACATAGCTCATTCCAAAATTGAAGATCTCAGTCGTCACAATCAAGAAATCTCAAAATGGAAAAGGCCATGAACGCCTACCTGGCCTTCTGGTCGTGCAACTCAAGGATTAGTCACACCACCACTCCAAAAGAACGCCGTGTCGATTCTCCGGGCGCGGTATCCACAAAGTCCTGAATGTTCTTTCAACTCAAACGCTACTCCCCATCAACAACTCTACAAACGAAAGCCAATCTAAGCCCCACATTACAAAGCGCGTGATAGTTCAACAACACATGAGTTTCACCCCGCCGCCTCCCACGTACAAGAAAGTTAGTCTTATAACAGCTCCAGGTATCCAGCCAAAGAAAAATGCAGCGGAATAACATCCTTCCCGCAAAACAAAGAAAGTCACCTTCCCCAAATACCGCGCATGAGTGCCAAAACCGCCCACTCTCCAAAAAGCACTTGTTCCTTTCCCTCTCCAGGCAAAAAGAGAAGCAAGTCACAACACCAAAATGCAATACGAGATTCGACCGAGATAGTCATCGTCGAGAAGCCCGGGGAGACTCTTAAAGAGATTGGGCCCCTTTGTCATCGAACACTGCCGTTTTTGCTCCTCGCAAGCCAATTAGAATGCTCCATTGTCTGGGTGGAATTTTTAGAATTCGGAGACACATGGGTCAACCATTACGTGTAAAGATAGCCTTTCGCTATTATCAAGAACATCAGGTGTGATCCACAAATTTAGATAAAGATCGTGTGTTTTCTAGAGAGCAGTATATATATATATTACAGAATAAAGTTACCATGCCACTCTTCGTAGTGAGTTATTAAAAAATATTGGTCATGAATGTGATTACATCAAGAGATTGAATCTCATAATACAGACATTATCAATAATTTTTTTCAAAACAACGATACAAACCTAAACCAGGTCTAAACACATATGTCGGTAGCCAGATTATGACAAACACAGTTTAGTAATTATCTCTAAAAAACGGAATATTCTTTAACGCAGAGCGCACTTTACCCTCGCCGAAATATAGAGGTGAGGAGAGATAGTTATGAGAGGTGAGGTGGTAGGCAGAATAGTTGCCGTTACAGGTTATGGTGAAGGTTACCCACTATACACCATAATTGAACTATTCATTTTTTTAACTAGAGGTCAAAGAGTTTTGGGTGGCCAAAAATGGGCACAAGTATAGTGAATTTTATAATAAAAAGTATTAATGTGAAGATGTGGTTGACTCCTTAAATCACAAAATCTCAAATAAAGCCCATGTAAACAATGCTTTAGTGGTATACAAAGTAATGTATATTTTTCAAAGAATGTTAGAAGATAAAACAAGTAAGAATATGGCTGTTAAATAATAATGTTAGTACATTAGGTGTAATATTAGAAAATGATTGTAAATATTAGAAGAGTTTGAAGCACTAAAGAGGCAATAAAAGAAGATATCAGAATGAAACAATAATTAAATCAAAAGTGTTAGACAAAGTGGCTTGCAAAATGAGTTGCTAGCAGCCTCCTTGATGAAATAAGATAAAGAAGAGAGAAGAAAGGTGGTTACAGAAGGCTAGATATGTTCCTGGGTCAGGTATATAATTTGATATGGGCCTAGGCGGGTGGGAAACCGCAGATAGCTTGAAGTCTAGCTTCGACCAAGCAAGCTCAGCACACATGAAGTCAGGTTAAACCCCATTTCAAATACTGTAGTTTTATTTCAAATTACTTTAGGTCGATCGATGATACGCTTCCAGATATGCAGCCAGGAAGGTCTAGTTGTAAAGTTTAAACTAAAACGGTACACCATGCGTGATCTAACAAATCATGTTCGGTCAGAAATATAAAAGTAAATCCAGCAGTTTTAAGTCCCGAGAAGGGTAAATCAAAGCTCGTCACCAACGAACTCGATGTTAGGCTTCTCTGAATTCTTCGATCGGACCTCCTTGCAGACCAAGTTATGTCCTACCAGATCGTGTCCATTTAGATCGCTCAAGTTCAAACACCGGTCACTGAAGCGATCTAATGTTTTAGAATCACAAACAATGTAAACAAATTTCCAGCAGCAAAGTCCCAGAAATCAAACAGTTAATCAATGAACTACTGATTATTGCGCTTCTTTAAATTTCAGATTCACGACTCAGATAGATCGTGCCATATCTTCACTAGAACATCAGCAAAGAAGCGGCTGCCGTAAACGGGTCGTCCCAAGGTCGTGCTCGCCAACAAAGATCACAAACAAAGGTCGCCGTTCAGCGTGGTTGTTAAAACAAAGGTTTCGCCAAACGTTAGCTCGCCACGTGAGATATATCAGTCAATTCGTTGTAACGATCATGCATGACTTCCAAACTTCTAGTGTCGTCTTCGTTTAATCTCATTTTAAAAGCTGACCGCGAAGTCTATTGAGTCAAAGAATCCATCTATATATGGAGGATAATAGATGTCAGATCGCAAAGTCGACTGCGTTCCGCTACCCCAAAGCAGTACCGTCAGTCAAAGTCACCAGTCAAGACCGAACGCCGCACGCACCTCCAACCGGAATACAAATCTCCTCCAGCTCGTAACCTCCGATTAGTGTGTTTCCCCCGTAATTTATGGAAGTCACAGTCAGAACTGCTCCCATAGCCTGAGGTGAAGAATAGAGTTGATACCTGACTAGTGAGATGGATGGCTCCCGTCAAACACAGCTCGAGCTACTTCACGGAGGACTCAAATTCACCTCATTCCAATCCCATTCCGGGTGTCAGATCCTCAAAAGAAAGTCCAATGAGCCTGCCAGAATCCATTAATAATGCGCTTGACAAACATGGGAATCATATTATTCAAAGAAACCAATTAAAAACAGCAGTAACCACAAAGCCAACCATAAGGCCCATCTTTCACAAAACAATCTGGTTTCATTAAAACTTGAGCCAAAACAGTCTCAGCTAGCCAGTACATGGTAAGTATTGCCTAAATTGCCATTGTACCTAATAATGAAAAGTTATAATAAATGATTTGTGGCTTACATCCCACATAATCTAAATCAATAAATAAATTACTCAACAATATACAAATATACTTAGAATATAAAATACAAATAATGTATCGTCCAGCTGTAACCTCTGGGAGAGTAGTAGTCAGTACTAAAGTACGCCACAGTAGCGTGCACAAGTCCAGCAAAGAGGCAAGTTCATATTCTTCCCGCTCATCTAGCGCACGCCGCATCCCGCTCAATCGCCAAGATGCTTCCTCTCAGTGGTCACCACAGCTCCAGTTCTCAGCACAGAGTGTCAACAAGTCCCACAACAAAGCCGCAAGATACACTCTTCCAGCAAAGGAGATCACAAGCCCGCCCGCTGACCACTGCTTCACATGCCAATATAAGCCCGCCCTCACGGGACCACCTGTTCATACAATACAAGCCGCTTTCGCCCTCATGGTTTCGTATCCACTCTAAGGTTGATGCAAAGATGCTGAAACATAAAAGAAATGACAGATATGCAAAGGAAAAGTAGAGGAACACATGACATGATAGGAGAAGTATAGTAATCGTTTATGTGATGATAGGCGCGCTTACAAGAACAAGAAGTAAAAATACAAGCTGACATGAAAAAGTATATGGATTATGATAAGAAATGAACCGTTATGATAAGTATATATATGAAAAATGATAAGAATCAGAATCGTAATATGTGTTATATGCATTTGTATAAGAAGTGTGGTGAACTTAATAGAGGTCATCCATGTGTATTAATCTCACTAAGCCGCAGCTTGTAGCGCACGTGTTCAATCCGCAGTACGTACAGGAGAACGAGAGAACGTACCATCCACATCGCCAAATAAAGGCCACACAAGAATATGCCCACCTGAAGACCTTTTAGGTCTACTTGTATATGAAAGTTTGTAAAACTAATAAATATTATAGATGTTGAACATTTTACATGGAGTCAGATATATTTTGTAATTACCGCTGATGTAATATAATACAAGTTAATTGCTAAATAATATATGAATGAATCATAGCTTAAAGCATATACGGTGGGGAAAAAAAAAAAAAGAGTGACCCTCACTTGACATCCTATGCCGAGTTGGGGGCGTCACAGCTTAGTGGTATCAGAGCCTAGGTTTAGGCGTTTCTGGAAAAGCCTAGGTTTAGGTGGCTCTGGAATAGAATATATATGATAGAAAAGTCAGTAATGTGTGGCCCGATGTGGATGTCCTTGTGTTTGTATAGATGATCGTCCCGGGAAGAAGTCAGTGGGGAGCCGGGAGCCAGCAACCCCAAGAGAACAAGGGTTATCACTCTTCTCGAACCTTCTGAAAGTAATATACCCACGAGCTCCACGTAAGCCTCGCTTCGAGAATATCGCAAAGACATGGCTCAAGGTTTTTGATAGATTGACCCAGCCTCCTAAAAAGCTCCAATAGGACACAAGTAGAAGAAGAAGGCATTGAGCAAATAGGAATTCCATGGGTCGAAAGCATGAAGAGTCGAAAGCATGCATCATGGTATTAGGAAAAGATAGAAAGTGTATTAGGAAGAGGTTGATGTTCCTCCCGATCAAAGAGCATCATGTGCAAATCTCACTATTGCAGAGCGAGCTACTCACTGTGAAACTAGTGCTCAAAAGTCCAAGGATTCCAACCTACATTCGAGTTCTTGAACCAAGAGTTCAGATACAAAGTGATGTTACCGATGGCTAGTGGATTCCAAGTGGAAACAATTCCTAAATTTGAAGCAAAGGAGCTTATCTGGTCGAATATGAAAAGAATTTAGCCATCTTAGTAAATATGCACCGGAATCGTCCTCACCGAGGCATTTCAAGTAGGCAATTTGAGATGGACCGCATGATTCCATCAAGAGTGTATTCGCACCTATGACTTCTCTCCAAACAAAGGATTTTACCCGCCTGTCCTGCCGAAATGAGCAGAGAGACTAGAACGAGCAACAAAAAGAAAGTATTTCTCGTTAAGAAGTTTTCTAGAGGAGCTTCGGTCTCCTTCCTGAAAAAGAAATAGAGAATCTCCAAACCAATCGTAATATAGTTCTCGCTTCAGGTAGAGATGCAAAGGTCCAATGTAATTACTGGGGCATGTGTAGAGGTGCTTCATTGATTAGTGAGAAATTCTAAATGCCCTCATTGCCACAAAAAGCATTCGGGGAGTTTCAGGATAGTGATAGGAGGGTGTTTTCTTTGCAGTAAGCTCGAAAGCATTTGAAAGCAATGTCCCCGAGAGTTGTGGATAATATGAAGCTAAATACAAAGTGCGGTGAGGGAAGATCCATGCGACCACTTCCGACTTCTCAGGATCGGGTAGGGTCAGAGTAGGTCATCTCAAGATAGAGGACGGAGAGGCATAGTTTCTAAACAAGATCCCATGCCTACACAAAGACGAGCATATGCTATGAAGGCTCCTCGTGGAGGGACCACGCCCGAGGTTATAGTCAGTATAGTTTTCTTTATATGATATGGAGATGCATGCATTGATTGATCCTCGGATCTACTCATTCATATGTGTGTATGAGCATGCATTTGGACAAAATGCCAGGAAGGAGAAATAAGATACGACATGCATGTAACTAGTCCAGTCGGGGCACATCAAGTGTGCAGAATTAAAGTATATATGTAAATTCTGTCCTTACTGTTATATTGAATTAGTGAGTTTCAGCTAGATTTTGATAACCCTTACCCTTCCGAGTTTGACTCATTCTAGAATGGACGCAAGAAAACACAATTCCAGCCATCAGATTGTGGACAAAAGATAGTAGTGTTGGAGATGTTCCTAATTTTGCACTCAGGTATATGCATTGGATCAGCGTAATGTCTAATGTCATTCCACTATGCAAGCTAGGAGAATTATGAGGAAAGGGATGCGAGACATTCTTGCTTTGATATCAGACCCGGAAGAGAGAGGTCAAGTTGATGTAGAAAAGATCCCAATAGTAATGGAATTTTAAGTATTCCCCCGAAGAGTTACTGTGCATTCCACATGAGAGAGGTGGATCAGCTACATAGAAATTGTACCAGAACAAATCCCTATGTCAAGGGCACCGCATGTGATGGTCTAACCGAGCCTGAAAATGAGCTAAAGAGTCATCAACAAAAGAACTTTAGATAAAGGATTTATCCGACCTGTAAGTCCCTGGGTGCACCTGTTTTATTTGTAAAAAGAAGATATGTGCACTCTACTGATGTGCATTGATTATCGACAGATTTAATAAGGCATACGAAAAAACAAGTACCTATCAAGGAATTGAAGATCTTTTGATCGCTGAGTGAAATGGTGTCTTTTTCGAAGATAGATTTATACCAAGTATTATCACATGAGGGTAAGGAAGGAGATGTGTCGGCACTGCATTTAGGAACCCGATATGGTCACAGGCTTATGAGTTTTTGGTTATGCCATTTGGGCCGACTAATGCACCTACAAAGATTCAGCGATTTACTTTAACAGGGTTCTCCCAATCCTATGTGGACTGAATTTGTCAGGTTTCATTACGACATCCCGGGTGTATTCTAAGGACGCACGCAGCTCAAGAACAGCATCTGATAGTCAGTCTGCAGACGCAAGAGAAAACAAAGCTATATGCCGCAAGCTCACAAATGTGATTTTGGCTAAAGGAAGTCCTTCATTCCAGCCAGAAGTATTAGTCCGTTGAGGCATGGCGAGCTGATCCCCGCCAAGATCGTTACCGTGGACCGGAAATCACCTCAAAATGTAACCAGGCAGGTGTCGTCATATGCCGCGAGTAGAAGATTTGCGGGCAGGGCCTTCTGGCCATATAGCTTCTCCGCCGCTCACAAGCGCCTCGTGAGAGCGAACAAAGTTTATACGCACAACGTTTAATAGTTTTGAATGGGGCTGAAAGCGGATGCTGGTCACACCCACGATCAGCCACGTACCCCAATTCTAAAGATGTCTCTGTATGAGCATGCTCCCCATTCACACTAGTGACGCAGTTTAATATAAGTAGTGGTTTATGCGGTCCGTATTTTGAAGCTACAGCTGAAACAAATTTATCCCAATTATGACTGGAGTTAGTCATAAGAGTGTTTATTTAAAAATATGGGCACATCACTTATACTGGGGAAAAGTAGAATTCGATAACCATCATAAGAGTTCATACTTGCTAACTGTAAAAGAGTTGAAATCTTAATAAATTGAGGTTAAATATAAAATGATTTATGATCAAGATCATGTATCAACATCCCTAGTGGTGTCAATATAGCAGCCTATGCTTAGTTTCCAAACAAATGTGGTGTGAATGCTCACATTACAGCGATTTGCGACCAGAGACATGGAGTTGCACAGCTCAATTAGAAGCAACCTTCATGTTCAGAACGATTATAGATTATTAAAATGATTAAGAGTTACATGTACTACATATATACTTGACAAGACCGAATGTAGAGAGAAAGCAGTTTCGGAAGTTTCAGATATCGGTGACAGATTATAAAAAGGCATGATAGTGAGCTGTAGTAGTGTTGCTATTTTGAGGCTCATGTGGCATTTTCAGATTTACCATGGATCCCCGAGGGAATATATACCAGATTCCTGAGTCAGGCTTTAGCTGGTGGGTTGAAATGAAAGAGATGCACTGAATACAAACAAGTGTTTGACGTGTCAATAGTCTGCAAAGCCTGTACCACCACTATGCCAATATTTGTTAAATCCCCTTCCAATTCCTCAATGGAAGTGGGATAACATTATCACGTGATTTTAGGCCCGGTTTACCCCTCACACAACAAAAACATATTCCGTCCCGGGTGATTATAGAGAATCTTTGGCCAAAGCTCTGCCCATTTTATATCATGATCGCACGGCCCTCGGCGGATCACTTAGTCGAAGTTATATGTAGATGAGATTGTGCGATTGCATGGTGTGTCAAGAGTCATTGTTCCTTTGATGAGATCCGCGCATTTGCATCGCGCGTTCTGAAGGAATGGATAAATGGCTTTAGGTACCGTCAATTTAAGACGCTTTCCATCCGCAAATGTGATGGACAATGAGATTTATCACTGTGCTCAAGATATGCTTCGCAGGTTGTGGTCATGGAATTTGGCGGAAGTCGGGATAGGCATATTCCGCCGTATTAAATTCGCCTGCGGTCAATAGTTTTCGCCACATCGTACGGCACCATATGAAGCTTTGTACGGCCTAAATGGTGAACTCCCGTGTCGGGATGCACTGAAACGAAAGCGTAAACCGATAGGTCCGCATAGTAAAAGATACGTATGGAAAGCATAAGTTATTCTACAGAGGTTAAAGGCTTAAGATAGACAAAAATCGTATGCCAACCTAAAGAGGAGAGATATTGAATATAAAGGAGACAAGGTCTTTTTAAAGGTATCACCATGGAGGAAAGTTTTGTTGCTCACAAAGAGGTGCTGAGTCCCATGCTCATAAGGCCATAAGGGAGATCAGAACCGGGATACCTGTGGAGCTTATCGATTGGCACTCCCTACGGAGTTGGCCAAACTACACGATGTGTTTCATGTGTTTGATGTTTCGAGATACTCGATGAGTCGCACATTACTACCGCTGCGTAAGAGAGATAAGTACAAGAGGATTCATTATATGATGAGGAGCCAAAGACCATTCTCGCTCGAGAGGTAAAATGGCCATAACAAACAAGTACCATTATGAAAGTTCTGTGTAAATACCACTGCAGAAGAAGCTACTGGGAGCCGTGGCTAACTATGAGAGCTACAAAGATCCGCAATCCTTCGATCGTGTACATGAAATTTCGGTATCTAAATTCTTTTTAAGGGGAGAGTTGTATCATTCTCAAATTATACCCTAATAGTTTTTATAATATGTTATGGTATAATAAAAGTACTTATATTTTTCAAAGAAATAAAATAAAGATAAAACAAAAGTAAGAATATGCATAAGCGTTCTACAACAATGATTTTGAGGCTATTGTAAAAATATTATAAATGGATTTGTAG
Source organism: Tetrastigma voinierianum (assembly GCA_016808115.1). NCBI lineage: Eukaryota > Viridiplantae > Streptophyta > Magnoliopsida > Vitales > Vitaceae > Tetrastigma > Tetrastigma voinierianum. Next base: position 2,764,469 of record JAEQBH010000821.1, read on the forward strand.
GTCATTAGAAGAGTTGAAGGACCAAAAAGAGTAATAAAGAAATATATTAGAATGAAATAAGGATGAAAAAATCAGGAAGCAGCACAAAGGGGCTTAAAGGAAAGAGGGAGGAAGTTTCCTCCTTTGATTAGAAAGAGAAATCAAATAAGGATAAGACCAAAAGAAATATCTTGCCTTTGGTCTATAGCGAGAGCAAACAAGTGACAAGAGAGAAGAGAGAAGCAAAAAGGAAGAAGAAGAAGAAGAAGAAGAAGAATATTCATGTGTACAGACATGCCTGGTCGAGGGAATTTGAGAAGGTTTCTATGGAAACTATGGGAGTATGGAAGTCTAGTTTGACTATAAAGTTTAGATACATGGTTAAGAACCCTCTATTTGTGTGTATGGTTTGGTTTAGGAACTCCTAAACTCATTTCTCGTAGGGTTGAGTTGAGGAGAGCTCTAAGGTCTCTAGATACGTGTTTTCGAGAAGGGTCTAGTTGTAAGTTGAAACTGTGTAGTACTCCCTATTGTAACGATCATATGCAGTATCCAGACCTTAGAACGGTTTTGGGTCAGGAAATACAGTGGAATTTTGTAGAAGTGAGTCCTTCTAGTAATTGTAGCCACATCAATGAATCTGATGTTAGGGCTTTCGAATATCTCTTCGATTTGTACCTCTCAGATATTCAAAGTTATGGTCCTTTTACCGAGATCACCCATTTAGATCCGGCTCGGGCCGGCTTCGCCACCGGTCAACTAAAATTTTAATCTTAGAACAAAGCTCTCGAATCATAAATAAAGAGAATTTACAGTAAGTCCTTCAGAAATTGTAGCCACATCAATGAACTGATGTTAGGCTAATTTCTCAATTCGACTTCATGTAATTCGCAAGTTATGGTCTTTTTACTCGAACACTGTGCGGAGTGGTCGCCCAACAGGGTCGCCCAACAAAGGTCGCCAAACAAGACTTCCGCCAAATGCTCGTCAAACAAAGGCTCATCAAACAAGGTCACTAAACAAGGTTTCGTCAAACAAGACTACAAAATGCTCATCAAACAAGGCTCACAACAAAGGTTTCGTCACTTCAAGATACAAATTTAGTCACCGTCGGGTGTTGACTACACATGACCTCCAACTGAAGGTCATATCTCCTTCTGTCTGAACTCCGATTGGTGTTCTTGACTCTATGGAAAGCCCATTGAGTCAAGAATCCATCCATATGCCTGAGGAAGATATTAGATGTCAGACCAAGGTGTCAGACCGAGCTCGTCACTTCAGTGTGCAGCTCGTCACCCAAGCTCACTGTCAAGATCGATCGCATTTAATTCTCCAACTTTAAGGTCATTCCTTCTCGCTTGAACTCCGATTTGTGTTCTTTAATTTCTATGGAAAGCCCATTGAGTCAAGAATCCATTCATATGCCTGAGGAGAATATTAGATGTCTGACCGGAGGATAGGATGAGTTCTCGTCACTTCAGGTCAACTCTGTCAATCCAAGTCAGCTCTGCTCATTTGTGCCTCACGATGACTCTAACTTCTAAGGTCATATCTCCTTCGGGTCCCCGAACTCCGATCAGTGTTCTCGACTCTATGGAAAGCCCATTGAGTCAAGAATCCATTAATAGACAGCTTGATAAGATGGGAACCTCATTTTAGCTCCAGAAAACACGAAAAACAAGTAGGCACTTATAAGTACCATAGTTATTCATTTTATAAATGCCTATTATGAATTCATAAATAGCTCCGTGGTTATTACATGGTAAGTATATTTAATTATGCATGTAATGTGAGACATGAAAATGCAAAGCTATGAATAAATGATTAGATTATATAGATCCGATACGAACACCGAATGCAACAATTGTCTGTGAATAATATGATATATGACCGAACATGTACACATTACTGATTTGTTCCGCTTTAGAACCCGGTAGGATGACGGCATGCCCATAGGGGAAAAATAAGTCCGCAGCATCAGTTCTGATATTCGGCCCGCTTGGGTCGATAATATCCCGCTTGATCACTGTATTCCCGGAAGGGTCACCATACGCTCCGGCCCTCATGGAATAGGTCGTCTCGTACAAAGGATGATAACCTTCGTATAATATATCACAGCGCTCCGGGCTCATGGACCACCCAAGCCACACGCTGAATATAGCGCCCTCCGGCCCTCATGGACCAACGTTTCTGGCTACTGGGCAATGGCGCCGGCCCTCATGGTTTCCCCCGTGATCCACTTCTAAGGTTTATGCATGAAACATAAAAGAAATGATGTGTATATGCAAATAAAGTGAGAACACATGACATGATATGAGAAGCATAAAGATCGCTATGTGATGACATATGGCTACAAGAACAAGAAGTAAAATACAAGTTGACATGAAAAGTATACGGATGATGATAAGAAATGGAACTGTTATGATAAGTATATATATGAAAATGATAAGAATCAGAATCGTAATATGTGTTATATATTTGTATAGTGTGGTGACCCACTGCAGGTCATCCATGTGTATTAATTCCCACTAAGCTGCAAAGCTTAGCACGTGTTCAATCCGTAGGTACGTAAGATGAGACCGCAGGACCGCACCATCCACATCGCTAGCCAAAGGCCACACAAGAATAAAAAGCCACCGGAAGACCTTTAGGTCTATTTTCAGATATGAAAGTTTGTAAACCAATGTAAATATTATAGGGATGCTGAACACTTTCTTTATATATGGAGCTTGTATATATTTTTTGTAATCCGTCGCTACGTATCATAATACAAGTTAATTGTTTAACATTATATGAATGAACTAGCTAAAGTATATACGTGGGGAAAAAAGTAGTGACCCCTCACTTGACATCCTATGCCGAAGCCAAGGTCATTAAGAAATGAAATATTAATATTGAAATTTATTTTAATTAAGCTAAATTTATGGACTAATGTAAATGATTTTTAAATTAAATAAATTTAAGTTATATATAAATCTATATAAAAAAATTTTTAGAAAAAATTCAATAAAATAATTAGAATACCATTAAAACAACTTTACATTATATTAATTGAATGACAAGTTGGCTTGGTGAAAAGAGTGTCATATTTTCCACATTTTGCCTTAGTTCGAAAACCGTGGATAATTGGATAAAAGCTTTATCGACCTGGCCCGATATCCGATATATTGATCATATTTGATATGCTTCAAAATACAAGATAGAAGTAATGAATGAAAATATAAGTAAATCCAATAGTTATACAGATCATGTGCTGGAAAACTACAAACTGAATCTTATTCCGTATGTTATACTCAAATGAAACTGACCTCTGCAATTAGAAGTTGGATTCTTGTTCACAGAGAGAGCCCAGCAAAAAGCAACTCCAACTCCTTATCTTGTGACATAGTTCTCTGTCATACAAAAAAGTGGACAAAAACAAAAGGCATCGAATTTTAAATTAAAACTAGGGGAAACATAATTTTAAATCAATGATAATTCACTACAAGTAGTACTTCACTTCAGATTTTATTAAAAATGCATTTCCCATTGTGCTAGTACCTGGGAAGGAAGGTTAAACGAACTAACCAACAACAGGAGGCCTACTCACACACACACATGTGTGTGTATATACACACACGCATTACATATAAAAGTGCAATGTGCGGCTTCCTTATATTATTCTCTACATTTCCAACACTTTGAAGAGCCTTATCTTTATCAAATTTAGTTGGTAGGAAAGGAATATTGCCTAATCCATGCCTGACCGGCCGTCTCGCCGTGAAATGAGGCCCCCTCTTCTCTCCCACCCTTCTCCCTTCCCCCTCCAACTCCGGCCCCCTTCCTTTTCCAACCCCTTACCCCCTTTCCAACTAGTAATATTCTTCATTTCTTATTCCTAACACTATATGACCGTTGGAACCAACCCACTTTTTTTTTTCACTTCTTTTTTTCTCTATAAATACTACACATTTTGTTTACCATTTTTCATCAAATTAGTCTTTTAATTTCTCATTTTTCTCTCAATGTGGTTCATTCCTTTTAATTTTTCTTCCATTGTTCTTCACTTCTTCATATTACATGATATTATTGGTGGTGCAAATTAAAATCGCATTATTATATCTAATACCTGATTTTAAAGAATTTTGGCTTCAATCCTCGAAATTGAGCAATATTTCTCCACCTTTACTTTTCTTATTTGTTTGTTACATTTATTTTGATTCATTTTTTTAGTATAATATTTTATTAATAATTTTAATATGGGATAGTGCATGTGCATCTTCCTTAGTCCATGCATCATCAAGCAAAAATTTAGTTCAATATATGGAATTTTTGATATAATGTAGAAATAATTTTAGAAAATAATAAAAAGAAATAAAAGCAAAATGTAAAATTTGTGGTAAACTTCCTAGTGGTGCATCAAATTCTAAGACAAGTCATCTAAAGACATACGAATAAACAGAAAAGCTCTTGCCATAATGTAGATATTAGAAATTATATAATTAGTAAAAAGATGAATGGAAATTTAAAATTTTCTCATGATTAGCTCGTGTCCATGAAGGAATGATTTGCAGATTACTAATAAGAGCTTAACAACTTTTAATATAGTGATGGAAACTCATGAATATTCAAAACAATTCAAAATTGATTATCCCCTCAATTCAAAGGTCAACGTCCGAATACTGTTAAAAGAGGTATTATGAAAAATTTCAAATGTAGTTAAAAATTTTAAAAATATTTTTTACAAATTTTGAAGGAAAAATATGCTTAACATCCGATATTTAGAGTTATCTTTAATGCATAGAGGCTTTTTATGTATTATTCTCATTATATAGATATGAATGGATATTAATAAAAAGAATAATTTCATTTAAACAATAACACTCCACATAGTGGTAAAAATATAGCAACTTTTAATAAATGATGAATTTATAGATTTAGGTATTTGTGATCAAATATTTACAATAACATTAGATAATGCTTCTAATAATGATGCAAAGAATACAAAGATTAAAAGATTTTGGCAAATAAAATATGATCATGCAAAATTATTTCTCACGACGTTGTTGTGCACATATTTTAAATTTAATTGTAAAAGATGGATTAAAATAAGTTGATAGTACATTAGAAAATTAGAGACATTGCATTATAATAATTGTTCCAACCTAAAAACATGAGTTATTTCTTTTATTGCTTGCAAAATTGCAAATATATGAAAAAGAAAAATATAAGTTTAGATATACCCAAATTAGATGTGACTCACTTATAAGCTTTTACAAATATTACAAAATATAAAAGATAGTACAATATAAAAATGCAACTATCTAATAATAATAGTGATGTATGTTGATATTAAATGATTACACGGGCAATATCATGACCTTCTACTTAGATCTTTTGAAATTTCCTTTTGATGCTTCCTTCAACAAATATTTTTTGTATCATTATCCAAATCTCACACGGTCATTATGCAAATAACTATATTTTATATGGTACTACAAAATTATTTAAGTTATGAAATTTTTAATGATAATAATTTTTGCAATAATAGAAAGATTAAAAATATTGTGATGAAATAATCTTAGATTTATTTATATTGGAGCCAATTATGGACCCAGATTAAAATTTCATGCCTAGATGAATGGTTTACTTGCCAGCTTGTAAGATCAAATTAAAAATCAGAAGATTTAAAAATTAAATGTAAATCAAGTATTATATATTTACATAATATTTATAAAAAATGGAAATGACATTACTTTGATAAAATCATCATCCACTGACAAGTTCATCTTTTTATAAAAGCCCTGTAAATGCAGCCAAGAGAAAAAGACAACAAATTGAGTTCTAAATGAATACAACTTACTATAGATAGATAATATCTTAGAGTAGAAACAATTCACTGGGAAGATAATGAAGACTTCCTGGAAATTTTAGAATAGAGAAAAAACAACAACAAAAAATACTATAAATATCTATTATCAAGACGTGATGTATTAACCATGCATGTGGAGGCGCCTCATGATCTGTAAGTCGCTTTTTAGCGGTGTGAAGAGTAAGTTTCAGTAAAGTACATAATTCCTTTGTCACCAAGAATCTAAGCAAGAGATGCTGAAGACGCACTTGTATGACAAAGAGACAAAATTACCCCCTGCGTCTTACCGGAAGTATCTGATGTGCAGAACTTAAATTTATCAAACATGAATGGATCCATGATATTAATCTCACCAAAAATAGTGATTAAAATATTTCACAAATGTATATTGTATTTATTTTCTTACATTTAAAAGATAAACGATCGACAACAAAGAGCTGAACCTACTGGTGATGTACTTATTTTATAGTGATGTAAACTTTTCATACATTTCCAAATGTAATTATTCATGAATAAATTTTAAAATGAAGTATTTTTAGTATTCTTCTGAATTGTTTTTAAGCTTACTTTTATTATTTTAACTTTTGAATACACTTAAATAAAAACTCAACTACCTAAGTGGAGGGGTTTGGCTTTGTGTGTGGCCTCGGCGCCATGACCTCAGGGCGCCCAAGCCCATGAATCGTCTACCAAGCTGCCGCTTCCGGCCTAAAATCAAGCCGCAGCTCGGCCCTCTAAATGGGATCGGGGCTCGGCTTGGCCCGCTCGGGCTTGGATCGAAGCCTTTAGCTATCGCAGTGCTCTGAGCTCACCCGTGCCCTGGCCCCCACGGCTTTGATCCCCGGATGGCCACAACTCGTGGCTGCCGAGGAGTTCACTAAGGAGTACGAGGTGGTCAGTGGTCGCAGATATGAAGACAAGTATGGGTGGATAACCAAGGATGAAAATATCTATTCGAACAGATATATCTATTACTTGATTTTACTGATATATCAAGATATATTTCCAGATGCTTTACATGAATATCGATATATCCAAATTAACAAAATACTTTGAAATTCATGAAAATACTTTCTAAAAAGTGTAAAATGACATTAATAATCAACATGTACATTGAAACTACATAATAAGCTTTAAATCAAAATGAAGATTCATGTGGCTTCATTGCAAAAATTTGATAGAGAGATCCTATCTCTGATAAAGACAATACTCATAAATACAAGATATGGTGTTCTCGATAATATTGGATTATGTGATTCGACACATGCCATGCATAAATGTCTTGACTTGTATCTACAACTTCTCAATGGATAGGAAATTCAGGGTTCATCAACATACTTGTTTCAAATATTAACTAACATTTATTAATATATTATTAATGAAATGTTAATTTAAAATATGAAAGCATCATATAAAAAACTATTACAAAGAAAAAATTAGAGTGAATGAAGATCGATATGAGCTTATAATGAAAAATAAAGAAATATATATATATATATATATATATATATATATATATATATATATATATATATATATATCCTTCTAGCATTTTACAAGACTCTCGTAATATCATGACATTCTAATCGCCAACCACAAGAAAAAAATTTGTTTCCCTCGTATAAGCTCTAGTACATATCTTACCCCATTTTAGATATAAGATATGTAAAAATACTAAGATTTTTCTATATGTTTAGCTTCAAGTAAAAAATATAAAATAAAATATAATATAATCAAAATTTCTCAAAATTTTATATATTTTAAAAATTTCTTAATCCTTTTGCAATAAAGAAAATAAATAAAAATGAGTTTGAATAAACATATAGAATTAACTTGTAAAGTTTAAACCAATTTTTTATTTTCCTTATATTTTTCCTTTCTAATTTCTTTCCTAAGTATTTTCTAAGTTCCAAAGAGAACCTAAGTGTGAACACCGTATTTTGGCTATGACGCTATGGATCCCGTATTTTTTGGCTATTGTCAAAACCCCGAAAAGCGCCCAACCTATATCAGACCGGGACTTTTTCCCCCGCTTATCATATACAAAATAAACTACCACCATAGTGTATGCTGGCAAGATCCACTAGCAAGGCAAATTTGAGTCCCATTTACATACACGATGCAAAATTGTACACCATATTTACATAATCAGAGTGCAGACCTACAAGTGATGAACCCCTACTAGTGTGTTTGCCCAAAGAGTGTGCAAGCAAGGATCGCGGACGTCCCTCCTCGTACCTACACTCCGATAAAACCCATGCTAAGCTTTACGCCTAGTGGGGAAATAGATATTCTTATATTTGTACACATGCATTAACATTCATTTACAGTAAGCATATAACCGTAATAAATATATAGTAGCAGATATCAGAATATTTCATGAATTCATATAACGGAGTTATTCACACACTTGTTCTTATAAAGAAGCCTTATACTTCTTGTTCCCATAGGTAATCAGAATACTACTTGAAGCTTATCCTTATACTACTTGATCTTATACTCTCAGGCTACTGAGTTTATTCTTATACGAGGTACCCGCGCAGTGTACTCACCGGTAATCCTATACCTATTACTTCGAGCTTATACTTATACTTCTCGTGATCTTATACACGTGATGTAGATACCAACAGGTATTTGGTGAGCGGAACTCGATAGGTACTTTAGGTACATTCGTGAGCAAACCATGTACATTACCTTAATCTTATTTGTTATTCAGACTTATCATAATTGTTTGACTACTCAGACCAATGATAAGAAATGAGTAGGACACAACACGATAAGTACCCAAGGTACTTGTGACAAAGACTCGAGGTTCCTGAGTTACGCATGAGTGCCAAAGACCGACAGAGTGTCGTCACATTAATCGTAGAGTAACAAAGTACTAAACAGAGCGCCAAGCACTAAAACGTAGTGCCTGGGTACTAATGTGCTGTGCGATGATTAGCAGTGTCGCCACACTAATCGAGAGTAACGGCAATTATACGTGCCCGCCCATGTACGTATGTGGTGCCATGTCATTCAATATCTGGTCTTAGGCAATCCTACAATTATATGTGTTCAGAAACCTACTATCTTATCGTATGATCATTATGTTTGCCAAACATCGAAATTGCCGAGGCGACGAGGTACAGTGCGTTTTTCACTTAGATTCATTCTTATTTGAATCCCTAAAAATCATTTATTTTCGTCTTCATACCCTGCGATGCTTAATTCGAGCTTAAACAATATGAAAATACCAAAATCGTAGTCAGCAGAAGCAGCGGGTACCGGCATTCACCTCGATTCATCGTACCAAAATGCAGCCAGGAGCGGTGGCCTGGTACCACTTTGATTGGTACCAGCGCATCATTTCGCTTCGTATAGTGGTATCTGCATTTCACTCGTTGGGTACGGCAGCCGCCGCAAAACCGCCTTAAAAATGGCAGATTTTCCCTCTTTCACTTACTTTTCTTCACTACATCTCTTCACTTACTTCCCACGTTGCAAATCACTATATAATCCAATTAAAACCTTTTCCACAAACACCTGTATCGCTGGTTTACAACTTAAATTCAAAACCCTAGGCAAAATTTCCAAGAATCCATACCAATCCCCTCCACCCATACAAAACCATAGAAATGTAGCGATTTCATGTCTATTCGATATAAACTAGTGGTTTTATCCATACAACCTTCAACAAATCTAGGGTTAGGATGTATTCCTAACCAAACCCTAGAAATGGGAAAAATCTAATATCTATGGAAAACCCTAGAAATCCATACCAAAATCCAAAATACAAATGATTCCATATCAAAAATCATAATTCCATACAAAAACCCTAGCATCCATACCTTTTTCCTTCTTCTTCTTCTTCTTCTCTTCTTTTCTTCTTCCTTCTTCTCCTCTCTTCTTTACGTGGGAGCCCTAACTTGGGAGACCAAAAGTGAGATATTTTTGGTCTCATCCCCAATTTATAGTATAAATTTCCTTTATTTACCCTTTAGTCCTCCATCACTCTAATATTTGCAAATCAAGTTATGTATATTTCCACTTTAGCCCATACTCTTCTTATCTTATGTCTTTTATGTCCCTTTTTGACAAATTACAACATTTACCGTTGTTTCTTGTACAAATTCCGGGTTTCTCAATTTCCATGTTTCACACTTAAATTACGAAAAATTCAAATTATATCTAAAAAAAATACCCTAAACACGTTGAAAATGACTAGAGAATATTTTATGTTACAACTATTTTATGCAAGCTCTAATTAAAACAAGACTCGTTCAGATTTCCTTTTTTGAAAAACTATTTTTAGGAAAGGGTTTGGAGTCACCACTTATTTTTGTTTTATTTTAAAAAGGAAAACAAAATAAGAAAGAAAAACCCTAATGTGACTCAAGAAAATGTAGGTTTAGGAAAAAACCAAGTCTAGGTTAGGGGGTCAGGTTACTTATCAAGAATGTACGATGGAAGCGTAGCACCCCTCTAAGCTCCTAAAATTGGGTCTCTACTAAACAAACTAAGGAAAATACGACTTTTGGCTAATTGAGCAATAAATTCCAAAGACAAACAATAACAATACAAAAACCCATCAGACATATATAAATAAATAGACAAATAAGTAAATAAATAACCAAACAAAGTTTGATGAGAAAAAATATGTACCTGGACGACATATCTAAAGCGCTATAAATTAGAAACAACGTTAGTGTAATAATAAAATACAAAATATTCAAAATCAATTAGAAATTAAGTTATAGATTGAGTGTCAAATTATTTATTAAAGATATATGGAATGTCGATCCCCACTCAAGCCCATTTATTTGTTACACGTTGTTAATTGTTCTTGTAATAACTTCTGAGATTTCTCACCCCCTATCAGAAGCTGATTGTGACGGTGCTCTTGAGTTTGTCGATCAATGAGGCCGCGGTGGAAAGCATCAATCTTCTTCAATATAGGTGCTCACTATTCAATAGATCGTTCATTGTTGCACAACACCTTCTTCACAAATAAAAAAATAAAAAATAAAAACATAAAAAAATGAACAAAATTTGAATAAAACAAAAATTAAAATACAATGTTCAAATTAGCAATTTCCTCTTTGGTTGGAATATTGATCTATAAACCTCTTGCTCTGATCCTCGGCAACGACACCAAAAACTTGATTAACTTGATCTAGTGTTATTCAAAATTATTCATTGCTTTTCAGTTGTTTGAGAAATTTCCAAAAGAGCGTTGCTTCCCGCGTAAAACTTGTCAACGTTGGGATGGAAATTTCGCATCGGGTTTTTCTCTATTTAAAATACGAATAAAAATGCAGATTGGTCTATATTAAATCGCTGCAAGTGCACAAGTCGTACAAGTAATAAAGTGGACCTTTAAGTCCGGATATTGTACCCACATGGATCGATAAGAGAATCTATAGATCAATTACCTCTACTTCTCAAGATCATCACTATTTGAACTTCTAAGTTTCTAAGGATGGAAATTAAACTAAAACTAAAATAACAAAATCTAAAATTAACATAAGAAAATCAAGAAAATATACCGAACAATGTAATCATTTTCGAGATGTAATCTAAACACCGGGAATGGATCGTTGTTCAATCATCAATTTGCAAAGCAGGTTCTTTTTTAAAACAAATATTTGTTATGGCTCAATCTTAACTCCTTTGCTCGTGGCAAAGTAGTATAGCCTTGGATTCCTCCTGACAATACACATTTCACTCTCCAGTTTGACACATTCCTATCTCTAGACAATGGGTGTGAAGAGCTACTTGTATTACATGACCCTCTTTAAGATCTGGTTGTTTTTCTTTTCCAATACTTCACAACCATTTCTTAAGAATTGAAGTCTGCTTGCCCCCATAGACTTGATAACACAAGTCTCCTTCAAAGTAATCAGTACCACAATCTGCAAGTTGAGCAGAATTCTCATTTTCCTTGATTAGAATCTTAGCTAAAAAGGGATCAGGATTGTTTTGTCGAACTGAGACGACACCTCTAAACATTAAACTGATAACTCGGTAGGTGGTCCTTATGCCTCGAGAACACACTTCTGCTGTCACCCAAAAGGGAACCTTGAATGCGGAGGTTAGAACAATCACCTAATGATTTATTGGAGTGACATTTAGAGTTTATTAGTTCTAAATATATCAGTCCAACATACCCTGCTATCGCCTCGTGCTCAGAATCTCTCCATCTCTGGAAACACTAGAGGGCCTCTTGAAAATCAGAGCACAAATACAACTATATTATGGTTATAATGCCCTGATATCAAGAACCATTCACACGAACACCACTTCGTCAGTCATCCACTTCAACGTCATTTAACAATCGCACCGAACAACGGTGTCCTTCCATCAAGATTAGTCTTCCATTCACCACTTCCACACCGTCAACAAAGTCAGTCAACCCGATTCAACGAACTATAAACAACCCAAGAAGATTCCACAAACAAACCCGGCAAAATATCTAAATAAAAATGAAGACCATGCAGAATGAATCATTATCTAATGATCTCAATCAAAATGATAATCAGATCTATTCAGTCAAGAACTGAATAAAAAGAAATGCAAGAAGAATGAAAATAAATAAAAAGGAAAATAAAAATCTAGTTGTTACTGTGATTTGCTCCAACAAGGTTCCAGTCTTATTCCTCTCGAAAGCCCCAAAACAGCTTGTTTATGAGTTTCACAAATACAGTCAAAACAGGAGATGTTGGCTGCGTATCTAAAATACTCACAGCAAAGTAAGGAGTGCCCAGTTCTCGGCACAGAAGGTGCCAAACAGCCCACCTGCTCTGAGCCAAAGTTTCTCAACGAACATAGCATTGCATCAAGAGTCTGTCACCACCAAACTGTCACACAAACAAGACAAGCCTCACTCCTCTTCCACAGTAACTAGAATAAAGAAGGAAAAACAGTCTGGGAACACCCAGCCTCGTCTCGAGTCAAGACAAATCACACATGTCTGAAACAAACATACAAGCAAAGCTCTCTTGGTTTATTTTTACTAAATTTTAACAACATTTTTGTAATATTTAATCTCTTCTTTTTTATGTTACCCAATTATCAGATCCAAGTCATACATAGCAACTTCATTCCGTTCGTTTTGAGTCATCTCAACATTTCTTCAACAACGCCTTTATCGGTTTATTGTATCAATAAATTAACACGTTGAGTTATCCAAACCAACCGTCGCGACAAGATCCGCTTTAACGCATTATAACGCGAATATGAACCACAACACACGCATCTCCGATTATCCTCGGAATGTTAACACAACAACCCAGCAGTTGATTGAATCAACATAATCTCCAACGTACTTCATTTATCATTGAAACGGACGTTTCAACGATACCCTTCCGCGTCTTATCGCCACAATCGCCTCACAAGAAGACGATGTCATCAGTTTGTCATGTCGGTCATATCTTCATCTTCACCAGTCATTAATACGTCGTGGAACACAATTCCAATTCACTTCATGATTCACATCTTTGAACATATCAACAAAGACATATCCTTCCGTTAGTTTCTGATAATATATAAGATTTATCGTTAACAAACTCCATCGGTCACTTAGCCAATGTTAACAGATCAAAAATATCTCCCTGCCCATAAAACAAAGATACCATTCCAGCATATGTCTGAAAGCAATACAAAGAAACACTCGAGACAAACAAGAAAGCCGGCTAAACTGGTTTTGGCAGATGAACAGTGGTGCAATTGAAACATCGCAAAACATAAAAACGCCAGCCCAGCGGCAGCGTCATGGTGGGAAATCTCAAACAGTCAATCTGCAATGAGCTAGTTATATTTAAAGTGAGCAACGTGCTCAAAAAAGTTTAGTGATAACAGGTGGAAAAGTGAACCAAACAAAGTCATTTGTCTCATATTTTAGCTGAGGCCCACGCGCTTTTGGCAGGTAGCTGTCAAAAGAGAAGTCACAGAAAAGTTTCAGAGAGCACAAAGAGAAAGAAACAAGAAGACAGGAAGTCCAATAAAAACTGTGTTCCTGTTCCCCAGTAAAATCATCAATTCACAGGACTCAGACTCTGCAAGATAATAGAGCAGTTCCTTGGTAAAGGTTTTGTGCAAAGAAAGTACATGAAACCTTTTGAATCAGTTGTAAGCCGAGACAACTCAATTATAAAAAACCATGAAATCAACAATTAAAATTTTGGCAAGAACTGGTGATCCAGGGTTCTTTGAAGTTTCACTCAAAGGTTTTGATGTCAAGCTCCACAAATACCCATTTCTACCAAGCCGTGGAAAGCAGCCTTCAGATAATCCATCCAAACCTTATACGCAAATCAGAAACAAGACGCCAATAATTGAAGCGGCAAATAAAGCAACCGAAAGCAACGAGCGATCGTTGGCGTCAGAACGCCTCGCTCGCTTCATCCAGTCGATGATCGATTAACCAAACATTCAGATCCGATCGATTGTCAACTCGGTAACAGACTTGTGTGGAAAGATCGAAATGGCATAACAACTCAAAGTCGTGGCTTACCCGCGTGTCGCACGTGCAAGTCATCGCCCACTCCGAAGGCGTGCCAGTTTCCCTGCCTTCACCCTCATCAATGATTTTGACCATAATTCAGTTTACTTCATATTCGATTTGAGGATCTTATCTTGAGCAATGAGATCTCCAAGCGGCAATTATTCTGAAGGAAGTCACAGGCAACAATCCAAGTGTCTGAGCAAAATTATCATGAATCAAGAACCTGCTCCAAGCCAATGATCATTGATATAGTCAACCTGAAAGTCAAAAAGTCGAGTGGTCTTAGAGGCGAATTTCTGGAAATGGAAAATTAAAGGAGATGTCATTGGATAGTGAAAAAGGACTCAGACCTGGAAAGAGTTTACAATTTTTGAAGACTTTAACAATTTTTGGGGTCAACCCTAGTCAAGCAGAAAGCAATACAAAAGACAATAAAATGAATGGGTTTTTAGTGCTTATGGCACTTGTTCATTTGGCTTCAAATGAATGTGTATGGTGGATGAAAAATGGAAGCTATGATTAATGCATAGTTGTGGTTTTCTGAAATGAAGTACGATCATCCACCTTAAAATCTTTAATTTAATTTTGCCAAACGTGACGAGCTACGAATCCCGCGAAACAAAACGATATTTTAAAAAATCGGAAGTTTAAAAGTCAATGATTTAATGTTAAACCGAAAAGCTTAATGGAAATGTTTATGTAAATGTTAAGGTATTATGGAAATGTTTTATCTTGCATCAATATATATATTTATATGTATATTAAATACGTAGGCGTGATACGTTAAAGATTAATGAAAAGTTTCAAACCGCGGTAAAGAATGCATATGTGTTTTTTAATGATAAAGTAAAGATTTTAAAATGTATTTTGAAGAATGTTTCATCGATGGTTACCCTTAAACCCCCTATTACCCATGACTATATCGGTCGAGGTACCTAAGCGTGTATAGATTTAGAGGGTAAAGTTATAGGTTATACAATAACCCAGGGAGGGAATTAGGTGTCTTGTATAATATCCTTACACGTGGATAAGGTAAGCATGATCGGAACCCCATGCAAAGCTGAAGCCCGCTAGCCGCAATGTTCATGACCGGAATCGCGATTGTCCCTCACCGTCACATTCTAAACTGCTCTAAGGTGTTTATTCCCTCAGTTCCATCGTAAAAGAAAGAAAATAAAGCAAAGAAAGCTATGGCGCATAAATGTTTAAGCATAAATGGATTTGTGAATTTTCTGTATGCGTATTTATTATAAAGAAAGAAAGAAAGTTTAATAAGGCGATAAAATGCCGCGACATAAAATTGATTTTAATTGTAATAGCATTACTTTGATATATATTGAAAATGTTATTTAAACGAACGACACCACCCATTCCTTTAGCTCATTCTTTTCCGTATAAAACCTTTTCGTAGACCCGAGATAAAAGCAGTAGCGTCCCTAAGGTGCTGAGTCTGAGCCATCAAGGAGACGACGCCCGTGGATTTCATTGTATATATAACTTTCCACATCAGACATATGTTGAATATTTTGTTACGATATACGTGATACAGATAAAGTTGAAAAGGAACCACGCGGGGCTTTAATCCTCGACGAGAGGTACGTAGGCGGCTCCGCTAAGTCCCGCCAAGCCCAATCTTTTGATAAAAACAAATGCATGGATTTGTGGAAGCTTCAAAATGTTTCTACGATCAAAATGAATAAATGATATACGTATATATTGTGCTTTGATTTGTCAGGACGAGGGAGTGTCCCAAACTAAGTTGAGAAGTCGAGATGGAAAGATTATAAGTGTTTTTAAATAAGCTTTCAGAAAGTTTTGTACTTGGGAAAGTTCGAAAACAGAGGGAAACTCACTACTTCTTCAAAATCCAAGTGTTTGAAAAAGAAAGAAAAAAAAAAAAATTTTACCACTTCGCTTCCGCATTATTTCAAAGATACGCAAGACGAAAGCAGGTCGCCTACGATTTTATTCGACCGTCTTGGGGCTTAAAAGTTTCTATATCCATTGAGGTCGAGTGTCCCCAAGCCATGAGGTTAACTCGTTCGATCCTTCACTATGTCGTGACATTAATGCATTTTCTCTTCCAGAGGCTCTTCTCAATTTATGTCGCGACATTTCACAGCTTTGTCGCGACATTCTTTCTGCCTTAGCCACTAGAGCATGACAATAAGACAATCAACATTACTTGCCTTGGCCAATTCTCGCCATTGCCTCATTTTTACCTGATTTTCTGCTTTTTCTTCGTTTCACTTTTTTTCTAAATTCCCGCAAAACACAAATTCCTGTAATGTCTCCATAATTTGGCATTTAATTGATGATTAGCTTAGTAACATTTATAGTACTTGATTAATAGATAAGCTTTAGACTCATCATAAGGAGAAATAAATTGAATTGTAAAAAAAATATCAACAACCAATTTAATTAAATACACAAAAAGCAACAACATACTTACAAGGAAAATAAAATAATGAGACTATAAATTAAATTAAATACAATAATAAATTAAATATATATACAAGACAATTAATTAAAGAAGAATTTCTCTATAAAAAGAAAGTCAAAGAAACTTACTTGGTAGATGGGCAACTACCCCGAGTTGCCTCCTAAGTTGAAATCGCCTCCAAAGTCGAGATCATCTCATAAGATTGGCCCGAGCCAAGATTACTCCCAAGGTCATCTTATTAAAAAAAAAAACTTTAATCTTTGAAACCACTTGTTAGGTCTCCACTATCGTGGGGAGTCTGTAGTCTCCTTTGAAAAAAAAAAAAACAAACTTAAGAGACTAATAGGACCCAAATTATATAGGCTTATGTCCCAATTTATTCCCGAAAACAAAAATTTAACCTAGGGTCATAAGGGCCCCCCACTCTTTGGTGGGGAAGGCCCATGGTTGCCCGCCCTTTCTTTCCTCTTTTCCTTCACAGTAAGGCATCTTCTTCTATGGCAGCAATATCAACCAATCTTCTCACAACAATAAAAAAGAATTAGATCAATCTAGATTCAAATTAAATAATAAAAAAAATTAAGTCAAGAATCAATACATCAATAGCATTCAATAAATAATCAAATCAAAGTAGGAAAAAAAAGTCAAATAAGTGCAATGTTAATAGTCTCATTCACTCTTAAACCATAAAATAGTTCACATTCTTATTCAGCTTTCCTCTCTCACAATTCAATTGGTCATATGGCAATGAGTTCGGACAAATCCTTCTTCTTCACAACAACATGATCCCTGGCATAAAAATAAAGGGAATAAAAGCAGTGCATCCAACCACAAACATAAGCCAATGAAACTATGATAATACAATGAAAAGAAAAAAGAAAAAGCAGTCAAGCCAGATTGGCAAATGGATTTCCTGCACATGGGCATGGATGATTGGCATGGCATATTTCGGTGGATTCCACGTTTAGGAGTATGCGGGCTATGCGTATGAAGGTTGTATGGCTAAAAGTATGGACATGATTCTACAATGGTTCATGGGTATGAGAGAGTAGGCGACTACAAAGGATTCAAGGTGGATAGAGGGGTGAATATGAGCGGACAACAACTCAACCCAACAATGCATCAACCCATTTATTCAGTTTACAATAATACAATCTCATCAATTATAAATATGTAACAGCAAATATAAATGAATTGGGGATGTATGAGTAAAAAAAAAAAAACCAACAGAAAAATTCATCAACTATACAACTGTGACAAGAAAACAAATGATACATGAATTTAATGGGCATGAATAAGTGAAAATAAAAGCCAAAAGGATAAACACGAGCAAAAATGAAAATTAAACAAATACAAGTGATGAATTGAGTGTTGAAGAAGAGGAAAAACCTATTCTAATAGAGAGAGTGTGTGAGCTTATCCCTTTATTCTCTTACGTATGAGCCTTTTTCCAAGCTTGCTTCTTGCTTCTCTCCCTAAAAATTTTCCCTCAAAGAAGATCCCCTTTAAAATCCTAGCCTCTCTCACTTTGTTTTTTATTTTCCTCTTTAAAATTTTCCCCAAGAAGATCTCCAAATAGAATAAGAATATCAAATTTAGATGCTAATTAAGAGCCCCAACAAATAGCACATGCAGTTAAAAACTATCATTTACGAACATCACTGACATTATTTTTCGCAAATATAAGCCAGAACTCCAGCCCATCAAGAAAATCGGAAACTTCCTCTACTCCCCTCAAGATCCCCCAGAGCCGAAGAACAACAAAAATTGATTTTCCACAATATGACCGCGGATGGAAAACTTTAGCTAGAAATTTCTTCGCGAAAATCGGTGAGATATCACCGAAATTTCTTGAGAAATATTGCTTGTGCAATGGAGGAAAAAGCAAAAGAAAAAATGGCTTGAACCTGGAGGCTGGGACATGGGTGCCGCCGCAGAAATCCAAATCCGAAGGCTGGCTTTGAACGATTGTGCTAGGGTGGAAATGGAAAAAGGGAGCCGGTGTCGGGAAGAAGCCGGAAGAAAGGGAGGGAAACTGAAGCCAGTGTGGGGAAAGAGAAAGGGGGGGAGTCTGGAGAAGAAAGGCTAAAAAAAATAATGTATTTTGGCTTTTGCACAAACAATCCTGTCATTTACGGCCTACTACCACCACGTGGAATCCACTAACTCCTCCCCCCTTAAAAATTATTTAAAAATTAGATGAATGAATATTTTAAAAATTACAAATAATTTAAAAATTATTTAGTTTGATATGGAACATAATTTTTAACTACAATTTAATAAATATTTTTATAGTGTTTGGAATAACATATAAACGGCTTATAGCACAATTATTGTTAACAGAAGCAGAAAATTGGAATAGATTTAGGGATGTATAAACTTTGGGGACAGCCACCGCTAAAGATGCCTCTAACTAAACTTTGGCAAATCTCAAAAAATGACTTTTTGGAAGAAAAGAGGAAGCTCAGATGCTCAATTTTAGACGACTGGTCGAGATTTCCATCAAGCCTCCCTCTCCCAAAACCTTTAAAAATCCTCTCCAAAGTGATGACTCACTACCCTAGATAGATGCCTCCCCTAAAACCCTAAGGCCCTCCAGCCTCCCCCAAAACCTTAAAAGAATCCCCTTTATACTAAAGACCAAGGAGTCCTCGATGGCTACCACTGGGTAGTACTCATCTAGGCTTACAACATGCCCCTCTTTGATAGTTACAGCGTAATGAACACCTAATAATGAGTGAAACTAATGTGTGAAAAGTGAGTGAAATTAGATGAACTCTCTATCAAAGAAAAAAAGACCCCAAAAGTGTCCAAGAGGAACACTAGCTCACTCAAACTAAAGCAGAAAAGGGGTTCCTAAAAAAAGGTAAAAGGACAAGACAACCGAGAGGCTAACAAAGTCATGATATAGATCTGAGCTCCCTCCAAAAAGGTTCTCTTAAAGGTGAAACCCGCATCAAAATCTAAAGCAAGTGGAAGTCGGCCTACCCATGTAATACCCCAAATTATACCCTAGTAGTTTATTACAATTTAGGGTATAATATAAGTTAAATTTATATTTTTCGAAAATTTAAGTCTTTAAGTATGAAAAATGACATAGCGAGTTTTTAAAGAAATCTAAAGGATAATTGGTAAAATGTCAAATTGAGAACTCAAAGGACATTATGTTGAAAGATTATATGTTAAAGTAGAAATATTGATAAGTTGTTTTGCAAATTGAATGATATGTGAGGACTAAATAGAAAAATGGGAAATTAGGCCAAAAATGGGATAAAGCCAAACATGGCATTATAGAAGAAGTATTTCCCATTTGTCTTGGAGAGAGAGCTAGGGCTACGGTTCTTGAGGGAAAAGAACCCATTTTGGTTTCTTCCTCTCTATGGTTTTGGCTATCTTTGCTCAAGGAAGGGAGAAGAGAAGAAAGCTTGGGTTTGAAGGTTTCAAGAAGATTAAGGTATGAAACTCTCCCATTTGTTAGTTAGGAAACTACCCTAATTTCTCCCTCTTTGTTTTGTTGTTTTTGTTGGTTTAAAGTTGGTTTTTATTGTTATTTAGTTTGTGGTCCTAAAATGAGGAGATTATGTATAAAGGAAATGTTAGAGTTTAGGAGATCTTTGTGAAAATTTTCCAAAACGTGACACTATTTTGTCATAGTAGCTGTGGATTGTCAAATTGAGTGATTCAGTTGAAAGAACCCTAAGAGGAGTAAAACCTACAAAAGTATAGAAGGTACCAAAATCAAACCTAACCTAAGTTCCTGTTTTTTGCGGCGAAGTGAAAATGCGGTAAGGCTCTTGAGGTTATCCTCTATTTTGGTACAGTTTTGGTGTTTAGGTCATAAGTTGAGTTTCATTCATCCAAATTGATTGATTCTAATTTCTGGGTAAACTAGACTTCTAGTGGAACAACTTCTATGAAGAAAGTATAGCCAGATTTAGCTCCCATTATTACCATAAATTCCTTAGTAGAGAGAAACAATTCTATCCTGAAGCACATCTCGGAAACAGTCCCACGAGCTGGAGTAATTCCGGTTGTTTAAATCAAAACTTGAGTTATAATGATCCAAATGAGGTGATTCAAATTTTTGTACAAACTATACATCTAGGAGAACAACTTTCATGAAGAAATTATGGTCAAATTATGTCTCTATCATTCCCAGAAAATTTTCAAATATAGGATACAATTCCATATTCTATTCCTAGAAACTATCCAGGAGCAGTTCGGAATGTTTAGAACATATCTCCCAAATTAAAAGTCTAAATTACATGATTTTTGAACTATAAGAAACTTAAGACATAGGGGTATATTGAGTTAGAAGATCACTTTTTCTAACAATCTCCTTTATAAGGTCAAAATTATAGTCGAAAATAGACTTGTGAGCTGCCTTGAACTGTTCAGGCAGAATTGGTTATGGAAATTGAAATTGTATAAAGGCTATATAAATGTATTGTTATATGAAATAATGTAGCACCCCTTTCCGGTCCGACTCGATTGGTAGATCCGAACCGGTTCCGGGATGCTCGTTCAATTCTTTTTATTTACCTTTTTATTTATTTATTTTTAAAAATGTCGCGACCCGAATCCTCGGCCTGACCCGAATGGCGGATTCGAATCGAAGCCCGGTTTACTCCGACAGTTTTCATTTATCTTATCAAAAACATTTTATTTATGTCATTTCATTTTAGAGTTTTCCAATTCTGTGAGCTTGTTTCAAATGGTAGGCAGTACACATTACTTTTTATCTGACACGTTTACAAAATGGCGTATCGTGTCTTTTACAAAATGATATACAAAACGATAGTTCAGATATTAACTCTTTTGTTCACAAAATATCACATGTTCAAAAGACATGATATGCATATGATGGGGTATATATTTATACGCTGCAACTTTCTCTATGACTCTGCGCTTCTTGATCTTGCCTTCTTTCTTGTTTACTCAAAACCTGCGCATAGAGAAAAACTACACACTAAGCATTTTCATGCTTAGTGGTTCTATACAGTTTTATTCCAATTTTCAGTTTAACATGACATGCATTTATCATAAAACCATGCCTTTTATATCAAACTATACTCATGCTTATTCATTTTCAGATGCTTTCACTTTACAAATCATTGATCATATTAAAATATGCATTTTCACATGCAACCAATTAATTTGACTCAAATTATGAGATTTATACATATACTCCCAATGATGTATTTAGTTTACAAATCCCATTTACACTCATCAAAGTTTGTTGTTTCACTTTGTCTATACAATTCACATTCATGACAGATTTCGTTTGGTGAATCTCGTCCTTTTTGTCATTCGGTAATGTGCTTACACATTTAACAATTTCGGTCTCCCATCATGATGGATGCCGATTGGTGCACCCCACCATGTGGTCATTTAAAAATGTCATACGCCATCATGACGGATGCCGATTGGTGCATCCCGCAAAGTGGGACATTTTAATAATGCCATACACCATCATGACGGATGCCTATTGGTGCATCTCTCCGTAATCGGACATTGCACACTTCGGTTTGCCTTCATAACGGATGCCGATTGGTGCATCACGCCATGTTGGTCGTTCGATATATCGATTCAATTCAAGATGTCAAGAATTGACCAATTCATTTATAAATCAATTAATCACTCACATGCAATTAATTGTCAACATTTCAAATATCACATTTTAAAATCCATATGCACTTTCGTAATATCATTTCAAAGATATGCTCATTCCATACACTCATTTCATATTTATTTGGTAAACTACCAAAACACTTGAAATCCGAATATGGTTACAGTGAACAAAGTACTAACAATACTTGAATTGGAATAGAGGTCCGAAGAACTAACCAAGGCTGTCTGCTCTCGTTTCCTTCCCTTTGATATCGGTCTTAGGTTAGGTGATCCTCACCCATCCCTAGTCAATAACAATTACGCTACTCTTAGTGGAGAAACAATTATTATACATTTTTTAGTGAATAATGATTAGTGTAGTTAACAATTTTGGAGTTAAGACACTAAGTGCGCGAGCGAACTCGGCCCGGCTGACGGTATGTCGTTTTCATTTAGTTTTATCATATTTAAACCCCATTAATAATTTATTAGGGTCCTTAAGCTATCGGTGTACGAATCACGGGTGTTCGAGCAAAATCCGAAAATTGCTCGTTGCTGAGCGATATCTAGCGGCGTAACCTTTCTTTACACTACGGCGTAGGCCTTCGCTGCGGCGTAGCTTTGCTATGCCTCGACGTACCTTTGCTACGCCTCGGCGTACCTTTGCTACGCCTCGGCGTACCTTTGCTATGCCTCGGCGTACCTTTGCTACGCCTTGGTGTACCCGAGGGGTGCCATTTTGGCACCTCAGCCTCGCCGCGGTGAGTGTGTCCCATGCCTTGGCATAGGTCTACGCCGCGACGTGGGTTCCCTACGCTGCAGCGTAGGAGCTTGATTTTTGCCCATATTTCCAGTTTTCCTCCTTTTTGCGATTTCCTCTAAAAATCCTCAAAATCGAAATAAACACAGGAATCCTCCCCGATAACATCCTAAACCAACTGGCCCAGAGCAAAACGGCGGATGGATTAGGAGTTTTCTAACCATTACATCAAATACAACTTTCTAGGTTTAGGTTCATACCTTGAATCCTTGACTCTTCTTCACCCAAGTGTTTGATCACTTAGAAGCGAGAGTGGGAAGAAATCACACCAACAATCTTGATCTTCTCACCTTGCCCTAGCTTTTCCTCCTTTTCTCCTCTCAATATCTCCCAAATTCGTTTTTAATCAAATGAGCATTCTAAAACCAAATGTGGTCCAATATCACTTATCCATTATAAGGCCATGTTTGGCTTCCTCATTAAATCCCATTTTCCATTTTTTTCTCACTTAAAGCTTACTAGTCTCTTTATTTGCACATTTACTTATCATTTATTTCACATTAGCATTTTAAACATCATTTGACCCTTAGGTCCTCATTTTAAAAATTTCCAAATTTGCCCTTTTTCACTTGGGTTTATTTCCGGGTTCAATCAATTTCTCATTTTAGCATATAATATTTAATCATATGCTCACATATTCATTTCACATTTCACAATATATCAGTTTTCCCAGAAAAACTCAAGTTTTGCTTAATTCATACCCCGAATATATAATAAAATTATTATAAAAATTCTAGGGGTATTTTTGGGGCGTTACAAATAATGCATCATAGTAAGATGATCATGATAACATGTGTTATGAAAGCTAAAGAGAATACATGTATAATTTTGTTATATGAAAAAGTGTAAAGTACAATTAAATGTTTATAAGAGATTATTTGATAATGAATATCTCACAAGTATACATGATATCAGTAGTTATTCATGTATATGAGATATCTTTTTCTGATACCTGAAAGATTATTAAGAAAACATAATAAAATTGATTGCCTGCTTATGACTGGGTAGTTGGATAGATAAGCATGCCTATAGGGATAACAATGCTGCAGCATACAGTTTACAAACGGAGTGGCCCCGTTTGGGTTGATGACATGGATCTCGTTTGGATCATTCTGATGCTTCCCATTTGGGTCATATCTGATCTGATTTATAGATCAGCATCGTACGGTGATTGTACCTTCAGGTACATATAGTTCTTTCCCGTATCCACTTCTTTGGAATATGCACGGAGCATGACATAAGATGAGATAAATTTTTGAATGTTTATAAAAGGCGTGAAAAATGAAAATGATATGAAATGCAATATGCAATTTAATTATAATGATATGAGAAGTAACATGTATTATGAATAAAATGTTATGAAGTATTGTGGCGATCGTTATAGTGGTCGTCCATATTTATGAATTCTCATTAAGTTATAAAGCTTAGCACGGTTGGTTATCCGTGTAGGTACGAAGGATATGCGTGATATTCCGCATCTGACAAGACAAACACAACTGATGAGAGTCCATCACAGGTAGGTTTGAATCGATTTTGTAAATGTAAGATTTTGGAGATAATGTGAATGTAAAAGTACAAATAAATGGGACTCGGAATATATGTACAGGACACTATAAATACCACTATGGTGTATGTGTATGAAATATTTTTGTAAGTTAATATTTCGAGATAATTGTTTAGAATTATATAAGTTGACAAGTTTATAGTTCTCAAATTTGTGACACCATTTCCTAACACGAGGATCTTTGGGTTGGGCGTCCTGACTATAGGTGCCAAAATAATTGTGTGCACATATCGATCAGCTTTTCGTCATCTTTGACATAAAAGCGTGAATGCTTAACAAATGGGAAAACCGATGGGGAATAGCTCGAAGGCAAATCGTTATCTTTGATGAAAACCTCATAATGGTCATAGACTCTCAACAAACTCATGAGCTAGAAAGTGGAAAGTAAGTCAATCGAAAGAAGCCATGTTATCAAAGTGGGCAATGCTAGCGATCTTGAATACTAATAGCGATATCTCTAATGAAGATGAAATCTAAGGGTTTGAACTATGGTGAAGGCATCAGAATGTCTAGTCTGAAACAAGGAAACACAAAGCCGAAGCCTGAACACCTTTATTCAAGATGTAGAAGGTAGAGGCGAAGTTTGAACACCCTTATTTGTAGAAGACGAAGTCCAAACACTAATATGTTGTGCTAGCAAATATGATGCAGATGAAGTCTGAACATCTGATCTATATGAAGGTGAAGTCTGAACGACTGATCTGCAGGAGACGAAGTCTAAACGTCTGTACTGCAACGCTAGCAAATGTGATGCAGATGAAGTCTGAACATCTAATCCATATGAAGGCGAAGTCTAAACGCCTTTGTAGAAGAGGAAGTTTGAACGTATGTACTACTATGCTAGCAAAAGTGATGCAGATGAAGTCTAAACATTTGATCCATATGAAGGCGAAGTCTGAACGCCTCTACAGAAGACGAAGTCTCAGCGTCTGTACTATGGTGCTAGCAAAAGTGATGCAGATGAAGTCTAAACATCTTATCCATACGAAGGCAAAGTCTGAACGCCTAATCTGTAGAAGATGAAGTTTGGCTTATCGATCCATGTGGAAGATTGAAGTCTAAATGCACGTTATACGGAAGACAAAGTCGAGATGTCTCAGTAGTGATTATATGATAGTGATGCATATGAAGTTTGAACATCTGATCCATATGAAGGCGAAGTTTGAACGCCACATCTGTAGAAGATGAAGTCTGAACGTCTCAACTACGGTGCTAGCAATAGTGATGCAGATGAAGTATGAACATCTGATCCATATGAAGGCGAGAATGCAGGCGATCGATACGTAAGAAATGAGTCTAAACTATGGTCTTTAGAAAATGTGATGCAAATGTAGTCGAACATCTGATCCATATGAAGTAGTTTAAACACCTTATCTATGAAAGCAAAGCAAGGCAGTCCGAGAGCGCTTGATCCTGATAGAGAAAGTAGAGGCAAAGTCTACGAACACCTCGAAATCTTGAAAGCCAAAAAACAAAGGAGTGAAAGTCAGAGCACGAAATCTATGAGAGAAAACATGGCCAGTATCTTTGCAGATCCTCGAACACGAACAATTTGATGTGAAAACCTCATGCGGTATAAACATATGTAAGGCCGAATAATATATGCATGGATCCTCTTGTATCACCGAGAACCTTTGCTATTAATATAGGGGATCCTGATCAAACTAGGACTACGAATAATTGTCATTGAAGCCAAATATCTCATCGATAAAATAAGGATATGCCCAGGTATAGCAAGTGGAACATCACTTGAGTGGATATCGAGTGACTCTAAATGAGACAACAACGTGCTTATAATTCGAAGCTGACCATATCTGTCATAAAATGGTCTGATGTGCATACATCATGAAGGACAGGCCAGAACTCAAGCGCCCAGAAATGAATAGCCTCTCATGGGCTCAAAAGCCATGCTAGAAACATATATGGAATCGACTCTAAAATCTCGAGACACAAAGAATGAGAGGGTCCCCGAACAATGTAACAATGGATGAAAAAAATAAGTCGAAATGTGCGCCCTTTCGCATAACCTAACAAAGATCCGCTGAATAAAAAATACTATAGCAAAAATGTCACAATGAAGCTCATCCTCGACAAAAACTGTCTACACATCTCTAAAGACCGTGTAATCTCAAAAAATATGGAAATATATACTTCGGGATGACATCTACCTAAAATGTCATAATAAGGCTCATCCTCTCGATGAAAATTATATGTACAAACCAACCCTATCAGATTATCCCGATAATTATGGGGTATGCCCACGTATGAAATGTATGCCATCCAATAGAGATATGATGAAACCCCTAAATATTAAAACATGGCTTAACATCTCAGCAAGAATCGGTCTCCACAAATCAACAAATCCAGATGATCCCGACAGATAGGGGATATGCCCCAACAATATGGCATCTAATGCTCCATAGTGTCGAAAAAATCAATCGAAATCCATGTTTCCATCAGTAAAGAGAGGCAACCTCGGGTCATCCAGAACCATAACTATAAATGGATTCAAACGCTAGTGAGGTAGCTCTTAGAAAAATCAACATGACAATGTCCAGATATCAACCAAGTCTCAGATGCCTATCCAAGTAGATGTTGTCAAAGAAAACATCAAATCTCATGGCCTTAAGGTGGTCTTACGACACGGGCCGTAATGTAGGCTTGATAAGGTAAAAGAAATGAAAGGAAACTAGGCTCAAATACCCAATGATCAATCCCATGCCCTCGTGTGTGGAATGCCACATGCATAAGAAGTCTCATGAGCAATGGACACAAGAACATCCAATGGAAGCGTCGATGATCATGATATGACACAAAAAGTGTAACAGGGGGTGAGATTGGTTAAAGGAAAAGGATGTAGAATGAAACATCATACTCAAAATCAATAACATATGAGGGTGATAAATGAGAAAATGAGAGGTATGAAGTCAAGAAGATAGATAAGGGGAAAAAAAGTGATGATGATATGATGAATCTACCAAAATCATTGCATAGGGAAGACATGTCATCGATAGATGAGATGATGAATATGACACTAATTCGGAGCCCCTAGGAGAGGATCAGTTATCTCACATACCACTAATAAAATCTCAAAGTAAGCACATGATACTAGGATCTCGGGAAGCCACACACGAACTCTCATAAGTAATACATACACTCAAAACAATGATCATCATAAATCAATATACATACTCAAGCACAAGATATTGGGATCTCTGGAAGCTCACACACGAACTCCCATAAGTAATACATACACTCAAAACAATGATCCTCATAAATTGATATACATACTCAACGGATACTGATACTGAATACATACACTTGCACATTTATATATATATATATATATATATATATATATATATATATATATATTAATTTGTGCATAGTGTGAATAAAACAGACAAGAAACAAACTAATATGACAATTAACAAATATCTCTCCAAGAGCCAAGTATAATAAACCAACTCCAATGAAATGACACAAGCTTCTCAAACTAAAGGTCTCTATAACGCCCTAAAAATACCCTAACAGTTTTATAACATGTTTGGGGTATAAAATAAAATAAATTGTATTTTTTTTTCTGACGTTTAAATTGCTAAAAACTAAAAAAGATAAATAAATAAAAAAAAACCCGAAAATTATACAGGATTCAGATAAATTTGGTAAAATGTCAAATGAGGACCCAAGGGTCATAAATGAAAAGAATAAATGCCAAAGTGATAATATTGAGTAGTGGAATATCAAATAGAGAGAATATGAGGTATTTAATGTAAAAATAAGAAAATATTATTTAAATGTGCTAGCCAAACATGGCCTTACACATAAAATGGGATAAGACCAAAAATTGGTCTTAGAAAGAGCTCATTTTGGGCATTCACATTTGAGAGCTAGGGCTCTCATGTTTTGAGAATGGAGAAACCTTGTTGGGTTGATTGTCCACATTTGGTAAGGTTTGCAAGTAAAGGTGAGAGAGAGAAAATAAGAGAAAGAAGGAAGAAGAGAAGGTAAAAGGGAAGCTAGGGTTTCAATTTGCAAGATAATCAAGGTTAGATACCCTTCCTAATTCCATATTTGTTTGTTTTGGGGTTGTATTGGGTTAGCTTTAAAGGTGTATTGTGGTTTGGATTAGTGTTCAGGAATTTTTGTATATATGAAATGTTGGGTTTTATGGGAAATACTGTCAAAATTTTCCAAAACCCATGTTTTGGCCATAACTTGTATCGCTCATCGAATTGAGTGATTCAAATTTCTAGGTAAAATAGACTTCTAGGAGAACAAATCTCCCTTAAATAAGTGTATTCAAATTTAGACCCCATTAGACCCAGAAATTCGTCAAAGTGAGGCTACATTTTGGATAATTATGGTTTGATTACGATACAGTTTTAGTGTTTTGGAGCAGGTTTAGTATTTAAAGCATGGGGATTGAGTTTCACTCATTAGGGTGGAAGTGATTCAAATTTATAAGGTAAACTAGACTTCTAGGAGAACAAATTTCCACTGAAATAAGTGTATTCAAATTTAAAGACTATTAGATCCAGGAAATTCATCTAAAAGGAGCTTTGTTTTGGGCAGAGTGCAGTTTACATGTTGAAAATAAGTCCCGGGATGTTTAGGACATATCTGGAGCTTCGGTGCTCCGAATTGAATAATTCCAATTTCTGAATAAAATATATTTATAGAGGAACAATGGACAAGTGAAGGTGTGTTGGGTAAAAAAAAACCCTAACTAGAAATCTAAATAACCCAATTGATATTGTTCTCTAATTGTGATGGATTAGGGTTTGCGACGAGGAAAACCCGAAGTCGAGATTCCGAGGATAGGAATTGAAGTGCGATGACCTTTTTGGTTCGTTCTCTATTCTTCTCTTCTTATTTTAAGTATCAAAATTGTTTTGTAGTGTGAAATGATTTCAATAAAACTACATATTGATTTATTTTAAGCGATTTGAGAAAATTGATTGTGAAATGATTGCCATGAAAAATTGCATGAGTATTGAAATGTGATATTTGAGTATAAGTGTATGTACCCTATTGTAAATTTCTATGACTGATTTTTAATGCCCTTAATAGAATGTTATCTGTCATATTCGAGTTAAGGATAGATTGGTATACCAATAAGGATCAAACTAGTGAATGCTGTGAGCGAGCGTAATGTAGTCGCTCCAGTCCATAGCCCTAGCGAATAGTATTGGTGAGTGTTCACAAAATGATTTTAATAACCGGTTGCGGCCCAGCGAGGACCGTCTTTGTGTTGCCACAAAACCTTTTATGCGGCACGAAGCCCGGAGGGACCATTCACGGTGATTCCGTTATCCTACACACTGAAAACATTGGCTAAATTTGTTTAAGAGCAAAATGATAAAAATATTTGTGAAATGCATGATTTGTGTTTTAAATGATTTATTGCATATGAAAGTGCATATTTGGAATGATCAATAAATTGTAAATGAATGTATATGAAATTAATATATATATATATATATATATATATATACGTAGTGCATTGCATTGATCATTCAATAAGGTTCAAAAGCATTGTTTAAGAAAAGTAGCATGATTTGTGTTAAAATGAAATGAAGAGAGAACTGTATAGAACCACTAAACATGAAAATGCTTAGCACATTGTTTTTATCATCGTGCAGGTACCGATTGAACAGGTTCAAAAGCAAAGACTGTGTAAGCGCAGAGTCATCGTCAAAAGTCACATAAAGTAAAAGTAAAGTTTCGACCATGCATACATGAAACCCCATGATCGCTTTTTGATACTTTTTTTTATATTAAAACTATGTTGTGAAAATTGAATTCTGATAAATGTTTGTAAATGTTTTTGATATTTAAAACGGCTTATAATGCCGTAATGTATAAAGGTGGGAAATGGAGAAAATGGGCATATAATGCCATATTGAATGAAAATGTGTAGTAGGGAACAAAATGATAGGCCCAGCAACGTGATATATATACGTATATATTTTCATAAGGATAATTATCCTTTACAAATGAGTATTTGAAATGTGTTTTATTAAGAAAAGAAATTGTATTTGGATTTGTAAAAGAGAGGACCGCGTCCCGGATCCGATTAGTACTCCGGGTCGGGTCGGGTACAGGGGCGTGAGTGCTCACAGTCTCTAAATAAATGTCAATGAAATGAATGAAGGAAAGACACAACAAAACCCTATGCAGTAAGATGAATAAATCACCAATCTAAGTGAGACAAGAAGTCAAATTGAAAGAAAGTAGTGAAAACATAGAAACTACAAAATGGAGCATAATTAATGAAGTGAATGTGGTAAGGCGATGTAAAGAATATGTCAATGTGTCCATAACTCAGAAGATCCCTAAACTAAGGCATCGTCCCTATCCCAAGTATGAAAAGGTAAGTAGGGCTATGAAAGAAAAATAGGCCAACATGAACGCGTGAGGCTCAATGGGCTAGCAACGGTAAAAAATGTGAGTAACAAGTGATAAGGTATGGCCCACAACCAAAATGATAGTCACCCATCCACGCAGCCATGGTCTCAAGCGTAAAACTTTTAAGTTGATCACATTGGTTGGCTCGAGAATTGGTTTCCATCCCAGAATCCGTCAACCATGCGACTCCGCCACAGGTAAACTCTGCAATAATGTAAGGTCTGCTGCAGGTGGGTTTGCACTTCCCATAGTCCTTGCTCAATCCTCTAATAACTCTCAAAACCAAATTGCCTTACTTGGTGATAATTCTGTATGTGGCACCAACAATAAATGATGAGTAAGAAATGAGAGGTCTAGCATATCTCCAAAAGATCATGCAAAAACATCCAGCTATGATCTAAGCAAGTGAATCAGTCTATCTCTCTCATATGTAGATGATTCTAAACCATAACTCAATCCTCTAAGGTATCATTGTCACCCCAGATTATTTGTCTCATTATCATCATAAACATGCAAAACTCTCTCTTAAGTGATACTATGATCATAGTCAGACTGGTATCTCTCATCCAAATCATGGTCATCAAACATCAATATCATGAATCTATGCTATGGGGGAATGAGGTGCACATATATCAATATCATCCCAACTGGTAACTCCATCAAATATTCTCATCTTTAGCGTTTCTCCAGCTATCAAATGTGCATGTGTATCTTCAGTGGCTAAAACAAGCATTGTAGTTGGTGGGTAGGCCACCTTTATCTAGCAGTGAAGAACGATGAAACCATGAAGCGTAGGCGAACAAGCGTGGGGTTGCCATAGAATCATACGAGTCTCATCCTAATTCGGTCATATAGGCATTATTTTACCATCTATCCCTCCAGTTAACTCGACTAGCCCTCTTGAATTGAGAAATCGAAATTGATCAACTATACTTGACTACAAATCCGTAACCATATGATTTGTAGTAGAACTAGTCTATTAAACCTAATCCACAAAAGTTAGAATTCTCAAATTATATAACAAAATATGTTGGGTTTTTATTGGCGATTAAGCATGCATACACAGTGGAAAAATTAAAAATTTCACCTTTTTCTAATCCAACCAGGGATCCATGTGATCCGATCAAATGATTCAGGGATAGAATGATACCTTATTCTCACTAGAAGATCCTTGCGCCGTAGCGTCGTGTGTGCGTCAATCCTCCTTGTCGAACTTAAAGGCGCGGCGGATGAAACTCACGCCCTCCTGACTATCCATGAGCAGGAGGCCTTCTTCGGAATGGGGAGAGCAAGTGTGCTAGCTGCAGAGTTAAATCTCCACAAAACCCCACAGCCGCCTCTCGATTGTGAAAAAACGAATGAATCAATCCGCGCTAGGGATCCCTTGGGTTTTAAATACCAATTTCGGGCCCAGGGTTGGTTTCAAACCCATTCTATGTGTGACCACAACCAGATTCCACATAATGTTGTGGAATTAGACAAGAAGCCCATGATCCCACGGATCATAAGTGGCCCTCTAGCAGGCATTGTATTTTCAGTATGTAGGATGTCAATAAAGTCAGGCATAACCTAATCCATAATAAATGTCGTAGTCCTTTTTTTCTCATGATATCCTAGTGAACACAAGGCATGGACTATGTCTCCCTTGTAAGTTAAAATCGTGATACTCGACCTCCATGTAGCGATATTACAATGACATTAATAACCTTTATTAATTCATTTGAGCATGGTCATGCAATTTCCAGTCTCACATGTCGAGGGGCCATGGATATCTCTCTAAAATGAGGGACAAATCCCTTTCATCAACTCATGTCCCTCTACATGATTGATTCGCAACCCGTAGGGTATTCTAAATCAACAAAATTTATAACCTAATACCTTATACTACCGTAGCATCGCTACTATAGTTTAGTGGCTCTAGGATTGTTCACAAGGATGGGTTTTCTTCGTAGAAATGACTAATACTGAGGTTTACACTAGTGATTGTAGTTTGGATATTGGGATTGTGATACAAAGTGGTTGGTTTTAATGGTTATCACTGAAAATAAAATAGATTAGAATATGGAAAGAGTTCCCTTGAAGTATTAGGACACTAGGCTTGGGTTCTTTAGGCAAATGAGGGGGTTTCCGGGTTGTTACCTCGCATTGGGGAGGATAACATATAGTTATCTCCCGAACCAAATCTTCATTTAGCTATAAAACCTAACCCTCGTTACATATCTTTGAAAATGGTATTCACTACTCATTAATGCTCTCAATCAGTGAAAACAAACGTCTCCTTGACTCACCTTTGATGACATAGTGATGAGTACTTGAACATCATTGGATCTAGCATTAAGCATCGATGAGCCACAGCTGCAAATACGTCGTGAGGTGATTGAAGATCAAGAAACCTAAAAGTTGAAGAAAAGAACAATAATGATAGTGAATACTACGTGAAAAACATGGAAACCCTTAGTTTGCCTTAGGATCCTTCACTCGATGGCCTTCTACTTCAAGGAGGAAGGGGTTTTAGCTACTCATCCTTTGAAAAATCATCCTCATAGGGTGTTTGGCCAGTGAGAAAAAATAAAAAATAAAAAAATAAGATAAAAGGAAAGAAAACGGGAGCTTGTTCGACAAGCCTCCAAAAAATTCAATAATCAAAAGTGAGGTTTTTTTACAAAGTGTTGTTTAGGCATTATATACCACCAAAGAATTACAAATTACCAAATTATTGTAAACTAAACACTATTTACATAGGGATAATTTGGGAAGAAATCGAATAAATGAGAAAAAAAAGTCAAGAATGACCAAGAACTTTCGCGGTGCGAAATTTAGAGGGGTTCGCGAGAGTGCGAGAGTGTTCTATGTTTTTACGCCTGCGGTTCTTTCATGCAGTTACGCGGCTCACGAGTTCAATTGATTTTATGAGACCCCAAAACCCGGGGTCGGGTTGACCCGCAGGTCAACCTACGGAAACTGTGTGTCTCATATCGCCCAGGACCCATGCTTGAGTAAAATGACCCAATAGGGCCATCATCATACTCGTCCAGGTTACAAGACCATATATTTCCTATAGATCAAAGAGTTATTACATCCTCTTAATACAAAACATATTGAAATGGTTTACAATATACATAAAACAGAGCAAAATACAGTCCGGCCCGGCTTCATAATCGGCCTCTAAGGAGGCGTCGATGCGCATGCACAATCACGTACTGAAGGGGTCCCATAACGGGGTGAGCTAACGCCCGGTGAGATAAATCCTACAACGAATTTATTCCCGCTAGGTGCACATGCAAATGATCATTTCATAGTCAAACCAACAACCAATCCGTGCATACATGTTGTATTATCATGGAAAAAAACTACATGCATGTATGAGACGACACTCTACATGCCCCATGTACTAGGTCAACCTCCGACCCACCACCCAATGCAAGTGCCAATGGGAAATCAATAGAGTCGGAGTCAGATCCCGTCACAACCACGTAGTCTATCTTGATATTTATTTAATCGTTTAGTGTCTTTTTAGCAACATAACTTTTGAGGTCTCACCGTGGAGTCTCTTACACCCTCACGACATTTTCGGGCTTCACGGGTGGATCTGATGTCTAACCGGAGTTTTCGAGGGCTTTTCGCGGGGGGGTATCTATCCTACTTGCCACGCCCGACGCATTTCATTTTCCATTTTCGTTTAACATTGTGGAACTCAATTGGACTTCGTCCCATTCCCAAGTCCACACGATTCAACACCAAACGCAGTGCCAAATCAGTACCATTTACACACTCTCATGTAATGTGGTGTTACCGCACACCAATGCAATGCAATTTGTGCCACTGCACTCAAATCCATGACCAATGTATGAAGACCTCTACACTTGGACATTTCTACGGAAATACACTAGTGTGTGTTATGAACACTCATGTCTAATGCACACAACATTTCATATATTTAACATGCATGCAGTCATGTTAATATTCCACATTTTCAAATCAGTACATCACATAAGCATGCACTACATATTTTCTATCATTTAGTTCATTCATGTCAACATATCATTCAAGCGTGTGTAGCAATTCATCATTATGGCCCAGTGCCTTAATTCATATTCGGTACGAGACATAGCATGTCAATCATACAACCGATATATAATTATTTCATCTTTATCACACATATATCACATAATTTCACGCCAATATTGACATGTTATTCAATTTATGGCAATAACACATTAGCCATTCAGGCCTAAATCCGGCCATGCTTGGCCTCAGGAAATATCTGGACTTAGTTCGGAAAGTCCGATTTTGTAATTACCACACAAAACATCGACACGCAATTCCTGCTCGGGCCTTATGCGGTCAAGCATTTGGTTACAAATCGATTAGAAAGCGAGTTAGAAAACTAGAGCGGACCATTCCTCAACTGTCAGTGACCATCGATTTCTCAGCCTACATTTTGGATGAGCACTTTATTTATTAAATTCTAGACTCTTGAGCTTTAAAGTAGGAAGTCAAAAGCAGCATAAATCGGAGTTCGAATGAAAGTTATGGTCATCAAAGGCGCGTGGTCGATTCACAAGGGTGTCTGCGGAAATTTGGGCTACCAGTTTGCCATTACGCTCGAGGATTTGCCATCGAGGAACACGGTGTTCGGTCTGAATGATCTTTGAAACCCCATAAAAGCTTGGTCTTTGACCATCTGCAACCACAAACAAACCACACAACATCAAATTCATTTCGGGAAAGCCCAGGACTAAACCCGTGGAAGCCATTACGGCCCCTAAAGTAAGATAACCATAGTAAGAGAAACCTACCTCTTGTAAGCGCGATTCAAGGTTCTTTGCGAAATAAGTCTGCTCCTTGCTGCCTTGACACTCTCCTTCCTCTTCCTCTTTCTTTTTCCTCTCTTCCTCCCCTTTCTTCTTCTCTTTTCTTCTTTCCTTTCTTCTTCCCTTTCCTCCCTTCCTCCTTTCCTTTCCTCCCTTCCTCTTCTCCTTTCCTCCCTTCCTCTTTTCCCTTCCCTCCTCCTCCTTCTCCTTGTTGCTCCCACGGGCCCATGCTTGCTGCCCCTCCGCACTCACCTGTGACCCATGAGCCTTATAGGCATGGCAAGAGTATGCATGTTGACCACATGGCATGCCATGTGTCACACATGCATGCCTTTACCATGTGTGACATGGATTTCCATGTCACTCTGTGACGCCATGTGTCACCACATGGTTCGCCATGTGTCATCCATATTTCGTCATGTCTTGGAGCAGCGTTTCCCTCGATACGTGAAATTAGGCTATCTCGGAATTCAACGAGAATCGACTAGGTAACTAATTTTCATGAGGCAGTTCAACGGTGCAATCCGTTTTGTCATCCGAGATCTAGAAAAATCCCAACTTTTTCTCGGACTATTTCGGTAAATTATAGTTTTGCCCCCTTTTATCTGAAAATTTAAATTTAAAATTTACTACGGGTTTACTTTCCCCCTTAAAGAATTTGATAAAAATTCACTTTATACAATCAAACACATGCATCGATAGTCATTTAAACATTAATTTAGAAGCGCACCTTCCGTCGAGCGAAGGGATAGTTGGCGCGCACGGTGTCCCTCAGCTCCATGTCGCCTCCTCGACTCCTCGGTCTTTGCCACAACACCTTTATAAGCCTCACGGTCTTGCCAAACAAAACCTTGCTCGGCTATCCATGATACGCCTTGGTCCTCCTCCCGAAGGTCCATTCGCATCATGTGAAGCTCTCCCCGATCCATATGAGTTGGATGCGAAGTGTACTTAGGAGCATAGAGAGGTGAAACACCTCATGAACCCCTAAACAAACTTAGCGTGACACTAACCGTCTGTAGCACGCCCACCCTGGCACCTCGAAGGGTCCAATGTACCTCGCGATAGCTTCCTCGTTTGCCGAATCGATCCTTTCTCTTAAGCATCACCTTAGAGAAGACATGATCACCCGCCTTGAACTCTAGAGGTCGTCGTCATACATCAGCGTAACTCTTACCAGGCTCACGAGCGATGGGAGGCAGCTTCCGGATCATACCACCTTGTCGAGGTGTCTCTAATCATTTGGACCCAGGTGATGGGGCTCCTCTCCCGCTCTATCCAACATATCGGTGATCGACATGGCCTCCGTGAGAGCTCATAGGCATCCCGAATACTGCGATAACTATTGTGGCGAACTCTACCAGGGCAAGTGCTCCTCCCGGCCCCCTTGAGATCCAAAGCGCATGCTCGCGGCATGTCCTCTAAAATCCCGAATAGTCTGCTCTGGTGAGCCATCAGTCTGAGGGATGAAAAGCGGTGCTCATGTCGATAGTTGTGTCCCCCGAGGCCTTGGAAACTCTTCGGAAGCGGCGTAAATCAGGGATCCCAGATCCGTCTTATGGAAATTTGGAACTCCATGCAACCGTATTATCTCCCATATATACAACCTGCAGAATTCCTCCAGTGTGAAGGTCATCCGCACGGCCAGAAAATGTGCCGACTTGGTGAGTCGGTCCACTATAACCCACACCGCATCATGCTTCCGCGATGTCCGTGGCAAGTGAGTCATAAAGTCCATCGTGATGTGCTCTGCTTCACTCTGCTATCTCCAATGGAATTTGGAGGTAGCCTGGCGCGTGCCTGGTGCTCGGCCTTAACCTCTTTGACACGTGAGACAGTCGGACGAAAATCCTAGGCGTGCCTCTTTATCCCTTTCCCAGTAATCTTGCGAGGTCATGATACATCTTCGTTCCACTTGGATGCTCAGCGAATCAGGAGCAATGGAACTCCCTGAGGATCTTCTCCCTCAAATCCGTTGATTGGGGGACCACAACCCCGTCCCTAGCAAGAAGACTACCATGCGTGTGGATGGCCCGGTAGCCAAGTATGCGACTATACTTTCGGTCCCTAATGGATACTAGTTGATGCATTTGGGACTCATCACTTTGCCCTTTCGATGGGAGCGGCGTAGCCATCATACTTCCCGAGGTACCTTGAGCTGCTCCTTAAATGCTGCGATCTGAGGCCTTTGTCTCGAGCATCGCCACTCGAGGAAGCTATACTAGCCCGATTACTCACGTGACTTTCGGCTAAAAGCATCCCAACCATCACATTTGCCTTATCGGGATAGTATTAAAGTGAAGTCGTAATCTTCCAAAAACTTGCCTTCATCCACCTACGGCGCACCGTATTTGAGGTCTCATTGCCCCGTGAAAGATGTATTCCGGACTTTTTGTGGTCTAAAAACACCTCGGCGCTCAGGTATAAGTAGTGGCGCGAATCTTTTAGGGCGGGCTACGGCGGTAACTCCATGTCATGCGTTGGGTAGTGCCTTTCGTGATTCTTCAATGCCGAGAACCGTAAGCCCTGACCTTCCCGGATTTGCATTTAGAACGCACCCTAGTCCATCCTTCGGGCATCCACAGTACAGCTGTGTACCTCTACATCCCCCTTCGGGACCATGAATAAATTTAGTAAAGTATCCTCTTGATTCTGGAATCTTTCGCTCACATGAGTCATCCCATACAAAACTTGACCTCCCATACGGGTTAATCTTGTCGCAAGGCGTTGCTAGCACGGAGAAATCTTCTATATAAACCTCACGTAATACCCTGCCAATCCCAAAGGCTTCATTATCTCGAGAAGTGACTTGGTCTCTCATTTCATCCACGGCCTCAGCCTTACGGGTCGGTAATCCCTGGCCCAGGCGACACCACGTGTCCCAGAAACCCGCCTCGACAAAGCGAAACTCGCACTTCTTGAACTTGGCATGGCGATGATCCCTCAAAGTTGTAGTCTGATTCTCAGTAATCCTCATGCTCCACCTACGATTAGGAGTAGATCGGGATGTCATCTGACAAAGACCATAACAAATTGATCCACAAATGGGGTTAGAACACCCTATTCATGGCTCATAAATGCCTTGATTGCATTCGTCAATCAAAGGGCATCATCGTAAACTCAAGTGCCTATGCGGCATCTGAAGATTTGTCTTAGGGATGTTTGCCTCCCAACTCTCAAGCGTGGTAACTAGTGCGAAGTCATCTTGGAGTAGACTCGCCTATGACTAATCAAATAAGTCATCATTCCTCATTAATGGATGCAATTCTTTGATTGTAACCACATTATTTATGCATGTCGATGCATAGTCGAAGGGTCTTATCCTTTTTCTTCACAAATGAAATAGGAGCACCCCATGGTGAAGTGCTTGGTCTAATGAAACCACTGCCCTAGTAACTCTGTATACGGACCTGAGCTCTGCTTATTTCAATAGGCGCCATCCTATGTGGAGTCATAGAAATGGGTGACGTCCCAGGATGCAACTCAATGCAGAAGTCTACACCACTCGGTGGAGGTAATCCCGGTAGCTCTTCCAAAAAAACATCTTCATACTCACAAACCACCCGAGGTAGACTCATATCCTGTCTCACCTCGTCCTCAGTAAGTGGCTAGCCGACGGGTATTGCGGAATGCCATATTGAATCGTACGGTGAGGTGAAACATCGTGCCTATTCCCCTTAAACACGACACAAGTACCGTCAGGTGTGTAGGCGGTAACTCTCACTCTGGTCACAATCTATGACAACCGTGTGCCGTGACAGTCCATCAGAGAGGATGACCTCGGCTGACATATCATGACCAGAAGGTCCATCGTGAGTAGAGATCCGGAGATCTCTACTCCCACATCCTGACATATCCAGTGATTCTCGCCTTGGTCCCTGGGAGAACTCACATACGTGGCTCGTCTAGGTCTCTCTCTTCTAAGCCCATTACTCTCACACGAGATGCATCGATAAGGAATGTGAGTGCACCTTGAGTCAAATAACACCCTTCCACAGGCGAAAGAGTAGAAGCATTACCACTGAATCAGCATGCGATATCTTTGCCTCGATCTGCGAATGTAGCGTAGACACACCCCTAAGCGAGTCGGCCTATACACTCACGCCCTCGACCTCAGCCCGCCTCGGCCCCTTTGGCCTGTCTGTGAAACACTCGATGCTCTTGTCGCCTCGGCCCGATGCACATTCCCACCCAGCCCGTCTTGGGAGT
The DNA here is from genome assembly GCA_016808115.1 of Tetrastigma voinierianum. NCBI lineage: Eukaryota > Viridiplantae > Streptophyta > Magnoliopsida > Vitales > Vitaceae > Tetrastigma > Tetrastigma voinierianum. The sequence continues at coordinate 2,804,655 of JAEQBH010000821.1, forward strand.
AGGAGAGATGCAGTACTCATGTCCCACGATCGGGTTGTGGTGTCCCACGATCCACGAAACCCTGTATCGAGGGCAGTTCCGCCTCATGTCCGGCTGATGCGGTGGAAACCGCGTCATCTTCCGGCCCCGGCCCAGTAACCGGACTGGCCTTGGCCTGTTAGGCAGGCCCCCTGAAACCCTCGTGGAACGAGAAGAGTCCTCTGCTTCTTTCCGAGCATGAAGAAGCTTGGCTCCCCCTCTTCTTATCCACCTGCATCTCGGATGCTACGAGTGTCATCTACCTCTCGCTCGATAATGAGGTTATCTTAACCATCGAGTCCATATCGGCAGGTTTATGTCCACCACAATCTTGCCCCGGGATGGACAACTTCAAACCATCCTCGAACTTCTGACCTTGGCGCGTCGGTGTACATAATCATCCCGAAGCGTGCCAACTCTGTGAATGCGCTCGTGCTCAGTCTGATCATCATCCCTTAATACCACATTTCGAGGAACTTCTGAGACATATGTTGCTTGAGAAGTAGAAAGTACTTCCCATGAATAGTGCAAAATCATCCCATATGTAGTCTCAAGTCCACGGAAGTCGTGACCCCTCCCACACGGATCTGGGGCTCACCCTCAAACGGAATGAAGCCGGTGTAGTCATCAATTAGCATCGAGGTGATCTCCATGCTTCGGAGGAATCCTCTGTCAGCCGGAACCAATGGTCGGCTACCATCGGGTCCCCTCATTCAGTGAACGTCGGGGGATGGTGTGCCTTGAACCTTTGGAGTTACTGTACCTCCTAACCTCCTAGGCGCATCCCGGCTGTGCGGCCCCCGTGGCTATCCCGCGCACCATGGCCTTTATGAAGACTGTGATCAAAGCAGGGTGGTGATCGACATGCTTGAGTGGGCGACCCTCTACGCCCCGTCCTCTGCACCATCTACATAAGTAAAACAACAAGTTTAGAATCATTTAGTGTCCAGCGTAGCACACATGTCGACCAATATGGAGCTTAATATCTGAACCATCAGTTCATTTCGGGCACCTAAGGTTACGTTTCTCAGACCCACTAATTCACATTTCCTATATACATCCTACCACGTATATATTTCAGTAATTTGCACACACAATCTTTTTATACAATCAAGCATAAACCGGAAACACACAATGCATCTTTGTGATCTAATCATCTCGTGGACTCCTAGGTAACCTCCTACATAGACCTTGATACCCAAACTATGATCACGGATATCAATTTCCGGTACTTCGTAATTCCTAACTTGACTCAGACACAAGCTATACCAAGTTGTGATGCTCTTGTACCTTAATGACATGGCCTAAGCCGAGTCCCTCGAGCCCTAGGTGCTCGTGTACTATGCTCACGACCTGAGGCGTGACACCCCAAAGCCCGGGGTCAGTTGACCCCGCGTCAACTGCGGAAACCTGTGTGGCTCATATCATATGAGACCCGTGCTTAAATAAAATGACCCGATAGAGGCCCATCATCATACTCGTCCATCACGGTTACAAGACCATACATTTCTATAGATCCAAGAGTTATTACATCACTCTTAATACAAAACATATATTAAAACTAGTTCGTTTCTAATCTATACATGAAACAGAATCAAGGCCCGCGATGCAGCCCTTCATAATCCAGGCCTCTAGGAGCGTAAATGCACATGCATCACAGCTACTTGAAAGTCCCATGGCCAGGGTGAGCTAACGCCTAGTAGAGATAAATCCTACAAGAGGTTATTCCCTTTAGAGTGCACATGCAAATGATCATTTCATATCAAACCAACAACCAATCCATGCATACATGTTGTATTATCATGAAAAAAACTACATGCATGTATGAGGGACGACACTCACATGCCCCATATCTTTGGGTCAACCTCGACCCACACTAATGCAAGTGCCAATGGGAAATCAATCGCAAATTAGGTCAGGCTCCCCATCCTACAACCCCCGTAGTGTATGTGATATTTATTTAATCGTTTCGTGTCTTTTTTAGCAACATAACTTTCCGGGGTCTCACCGGAGGTCTCTTACACCCTCAGGCATTTTCGAGGTTTCACGGGCTGGATGCGTTGTCTAACCCGAGGTTTTCAGACTTTTCACCTGAAATTATCTATCCACACTCGCCGACACATTTCATTTCCATTTTCGTTTAACATTGTGGAACTTCGATTGGACTTACGTCCCATTCCCGAAGCCAGCGATTGACACAAACGCGTGCCAGAAATCGATTTTCATTTACACATTCTCATGTAATGTGGTGTTTTGCACCAATGCAATGCAATTTGTGCCCTTTGCCTCAAACCCATGACCAATGTGAGGCTTCTGGACATTCTACACTTGGAATTACACTATGTGTGTTATGAACACTCATATTAATGCATACAACATTTCATATATTTAACATACATCTTGATCATGTTAATATTCCACATTTTCAAATCGGTACATCCATAAGCATGCACTACATATTTTCTATCATTGGTTCATTCATATAAACATATCATTCAAGCATGTATTAACGAATTCGATCATTACTTGAAACAAAGTGCCTTAATTTTCATTCAGTGAGACATAGCATGTCGATCATACAACCCAATGCATATAATTATTTCCATCTTTATCCACACATTTATCACATAATTTCACATATTGACATATTTATTCAATTTATAGCAATAACACATTAGCCATTCAGGCCATAAGTCAAGCCATGCTTGGCCTAGGAAATATCTGGACTTAGTTCGAAAGTCAAGTTTTGTAGTACCACACAAGACATCAACCACGAAATTCCACCTTTCGGACCATATGCGATCCAAGCATTTCGATTTACAAATCGGTTCCAGCGAGAAGTTAGAAAGCTAGAGCGGACCATTCCTCAACTGTCCGTGACCCAGCCCAATTTCAGCCTACATTTTGGATGAGCACTTTATTTTATTAAATTCTAGACTCAACAAACTTTAGTTAGAGTCCAAGAATGCGCGAATCGGAGTTCGGACGGAAAGTTATGGCCGTCAAAGTTGACGCGGCCGATTCACAAGGGTGTGTGGAAATTTGGGCACACCCCTGGCTGCCATTCTACTCGGGATTTTGCCATCCCGAGAACCTGCAGTGTTCGGTCTCGGGCGATCCACGAAACCACAGTAAGCGATTCTTTGACCATCACACAATCACAAACAAACCACACAACATCAAGTCGCTCGAGGCTTGGACGAAACAGTGAAATAGTACGGCCCCTAGAAGTAAAATAACAGTAGGGAGAAACCTACCTCTTGTAGAAGCGATTCAGGTTCTTTGCCGTCAAGATTACGCTCAGCTAGCAACACTCCTTCCTCTTCCTCTTTCTTTTTCCTCTCTTCCTCCCCTTTCTTCTTCTCTTTTCTTCTTTCCTCCCTTCCTCTTCTCCTTTCCTCCCTTCCTCTTTTCCCTTCCTCCTCCTTCTCCTTGCTGCTCCCACGGACTGCTTCTTGCTGCCCCTCCCTTGCTCTACCAACAGCCCATGTGAGCCCCTTATATAGGCATGGCAAAGAGCCATGCATGTTGACACAGGGCATGCCATGTGTCACACACATGGCTTGCCCGTGTGTCACTATCGCTCTTTGCCATGCATTATAAGCTATGGCTTGCCATGGCCTGTCACCACATGGATTCGCCATGTGTCATCCCACATGGCTCGTCATGTGTCGCCCGACATGTCGTTTCCCTGATCGGTAAATTCCGACTATACAGGAATTGATGAAATTATTTGGGTATTTAATTTTTCATGAAGGCGATTCAACTGGTGCGATCCGTTTGTCATCCGAGATCTAGAAAAATCCCAAATTTTCTCCATACTATTTCGATAAATTACCGTTTTGCCCCCTTTTATCTGAAAAATTTAAATTTAAAATTTTCACGGGTTTTACAGATTTCTTCATTAACAAGGGCTATATCCACAGCTCTTCCAAGATATAAAGCCTGTGAAAACTACAAAAATTGCCATAAATTTTGATCAAAAGCATTGCTAGGTCCTTAACGTGCCAACTGGGTCAATTTGTTTGATTACCACGCAAAAAGTGCTCAAAACCCAGAGTGTTGAGAGTATGGAACAACACTATTTGGGAAGTAATCAATGATTTATTCTCTGTCTAACTATAGTCTGTATTACCACCCTATTACAGATGATGTTGAACTATGTCAAAACGCAAGCTCCTCATGTAAAGGTTTTATTAAGTAATATTGGGTCGAAGAATGAAAGAGACATTATTATGATAAGAAGTACTTGTGACTTATCATCCATGTGACTATTCTCATGATGGGTCGTCCCGATCTGATGTTCCTGACATGTACTTATGGTTGAGTTAATATCATATATGCATGATCAGTAGAACATGATCATCAGTCAAACTCCATACTAGTCTTAATTCACTATTGCTCCACCAATAGTGAATGGCCAAGGACAATTTAGAATAGTATTCCATTTGAAGTCTAGGGTTCTACTATCAAGTCACACACTTGATGAGCATAACTGGAATCAACTATTCATGGAGTAAATCACCAAATTAGAAATGTAAGATGATAATGAAAATGCCTCTTTATTATTGAAATATGAAAGTAATAACAACTACACTATTGCCCTAGGCACATCACTAACAGAATAAGCCTTGAAAATGTAGCAGAACTAGCAAAGATACTACCCGAGCTGAGCACAATAAATAAGTGAATGCTGAATCGAAACCGAAATAAATAAGCCAGTAGTATGTAGAAAATTGTTCCATTGAAACCCAAACTCTAATCAATCTCTATATACCCTTAAAAGGAAACCAAAATGAAGAAATACGGATCCATATCATGACTAAATCGGCTACTGAAGGCTGTAGATGCACTTACGTGTAGGATGGGAGTCCTAATCGATGGGATCAAACTCAACCTAGAAGGTCAATGGTGGCTCTAAAAAGACAAGGGTGGGTGGGTCTTTTAAAGAGTCCCTAATTAGGAGACGATCATACCCTCAATGCTACACAACCTCCTACCGTCTCAGAGAGAGGCGAGGCTTCCATCTTAGTGGTCATCAAATCTCATGCACTTCCTCGACATCGAGCGGTCTATGGTAAAGGCTCTCACTCTCTCGACACTCGAGGATAAGCTAAATTAATGCAGGTGAATATGTGGATGCATCCGAAAAACCTAAATGACATCTAAAACAAAAAAGGCTTACCGATCACGTGAGTATTCTAAAATCTAGCTCTGGGCTATACAAGTCTTCAAAGATCATACTCCTCATCATCTATTATGTCGGCCACCTCCAAAATGCTCCCAAACATGGATATATCCCATCACTAGATCTTACTCCTAGTCACTAGCTCGGTCGAAGAGCAAACAAGAAGCAACAAGTCTTCAATCAAACATACAATCAAGAAAGATAGATCGGCCGAGACTAAGGATTTAGAGATAAGGGGATACATGTGTGTCCCACATAGACATGCAACATGCAATCAAGCAGGTGAGAGGTAGTCATGCAATAGTCAGTCATGCAAAGCACAAGTACATCATCCATATCTACACATAATCTAAGCAGGAGTATAAGATGAGCAAGGTGAATATATAACAAAAACAACATGGTAAAAGGGGTAATCAAGATGAATATACAATGGAGAGAATCAACATGTCAAGGCAAATGAGATAACCAATCAACCAAAATGTACATGTGTTAGGATGAGTAGAGTAATCATACAACAAGGAGGAGTCAACATGGTCTGATAAATAAAATATCCAACCAATATAATCAACTAGATCATGACAAATGAAGCATGCAAAAATAAGAGTATACATATAAAGAATGAGATAAAATATCAAATGGTGAGAGAGAGTCAACATGCTATGAGAATAGTCAAGCAAAGCAATCAACACATCAAAATAAGTGGAATATACAATAGTGATAAAATAATAAGTGTCAAGGTGAATAGAATAAGCATACCACAAGAAGCAAGTGACATAACAAGATGAGTAAAAGCATCAACCGTTAGACCTTTTTCTATACTAAACAAAATTCTTGACAATGCTTCCAAAAGACTATTGTCTAATCCCCGAACCATGGCCTTAGCTTGTTAGACATTTTTCTATACTAAACAAAGGATATCATTCTCACAGGGATTGATTAGAAAATTTAAAGACCAACTACTCCTACTACTCAAGATCATTAGTATTTGAACCTCTAATTTCCAGAATAGATTAAAATTTCTAAAATATAACATGAATGAAAGAACTTTCTATATAATGTTTTATAATGAAAAATAAATCTAAAATACAATGGATTAAGTTCACTGGCGAAATAACCACTGAGGAATGAGATCGGTGTTATGAGATAATCAGTGAAAAATCCCCAAAAGAAAAGGAAATATGAGGTAAGGGTGAATTACAGAATTGTCTAAGAGCAGGGTAGTGTAGCCTTGGAATGCCTCCTGACACTACACATTTCACTCTCTAGCTAACCATATCATTAAACCAGGTCTTTGGGTCTAAAGAGCTACTTGTAGGACTTAATCCTCTTTAAGATCTAACTGTTTTTCCTTCTTAATACTTCACAACGATCTCTTAGGAGTGAAGCGCACCCCATAGACGGAGATAGTAGAGCCTTCTCGATTCAATTGGTATCTCAACCATAAATTCAACTAAAATACTTATCTCTCCTTGATTAAAATCTTAAGTTGTACATAAGTAGAGATTATTCTATCAAATTGAAATTAGAAACCTCTAAGGATTAAAGCGATAAATCGGTAAGAGCTCATATGCCTCGGAACTCACACTCCTAAATCACCTAAGGAAACCTTGAAGTCAAAGGTTATAACTTCACCAGTGATGTATCAAAGTGATCTTTAGAGTGCATTAGTTCTATGAATATCAGTACAATGTACCCCTAAGTGACTACTCTTTGCTCCCAGGTCGTCCACCCCTGTGTCACTCAGGGGGATCTTGGAAATCAGAGCACAGATACAACACTTTTTGGGTATAGAACATTGATATTCCGAATAGCTCATTGTAAGAGCAATACCAATTAAATCAACTTAGTTTTCATTCCTGAAATAACATTAAAATACTACAAACAACAATGAAATAGTTGATCCTTCTAGGGAGCTTAGCTCCATTCTTGCAGATGCAAATGACAGATATTAGATTGGTCAATGAATTCATTGAAATTGTAATCAAAACTAAAAAAATAAAATGAATTCCAAAATTTTCGGTCCACTAAAGTTCAAACATAAATGAGCAGTTTTAATCAATCAAACAGAATGCAAACTCGAGATCCCACTATATAATCCCACAAAATAAATTTGGAAAACTAAAATAAAATAAAAATAAAAGTAGAATAAATACAATGAGATTTCAAACTCCTCCAAGCACAAATTGGATGAAAAGCATTTGAAGAAATTTTGCGCCTCCTCCCTAAGAGCTTCTATTTATAGGCTTCGGATGTTGGGCCCTGAAAACAGGCCGAAATCACAACCTTCAAAAAGCCCAACAAAATTTCTACCCTAATGTTGATGTGTTGTAATGTGGTGGTGATGTCGTAGACATGAAGATACAATCTTCCGTGGCTCGAGATCTAGTGTCGAAACCGAAAATATACTATGTGTTTGAGTTGCGGGAGTATGACCCAGGCAGATATGAGTGGTCGATGTCTCGACATTGCAATTGTGATGTCGTGACATTGCTCTGATGTTGTCACTGGTATCACGACATTGCCTCAATGTTACTAAATTGATGTCGCCCCGATTGTTGTTTGTGATGTCATGACATTCTTTCGGTTCTAAGTTCTTATCCCTTAGTGAGATGTCACAACTTTGAGTCTTGATGTAGCAACATTGGGTTGATGTTTTTAGTCTTTTTGTCAATGTCGCAACATTGAATATAGATATCTGTGACGTTGATCATTAATATTTCAACCTTAGCTGCTCTAATTTGATGTTGAGACATTGCTGCTGTGATGTCGCGACATTGCTCTAATAATCGTGGGCTATCGTATGATGTTGTCACATTTCAATTTAATGATGTTGCGACATTACTCTTCGTCGTTGCGGTGACGATGCCTGTAGTACGATGTTGCGACATTGGATTCTGATGTCTCATTTGATGAAGCGACATTGCTGGATTTTCTGTTCCACCCGCACAGCCGTCTTCGCAGCATTGATAACCCTAATGTCATGACTTATTCTTTGCTTTTGCTATTTATATTCATTATTTTAACTTTTTATTAATTTTTTTATTACTTTTCTTAATTCCTACAAGAACATGAGTTTGGATAGAGATTCCATAATTTACATTAAATTGAAATTTTAAGCCTTGATGTAAAGATGGGCTTAGAAATGATAAATATTAGACTCATCATCAGTGACAGTAAAAGTGATCTTTCAATATTAATGATACAACAATCAAGCATGTGAAAGATATAATCAGCAAATTAAAGCCCTCAATGTGCTATCAATAATCAAGTATGCAGCTTCAAAAGAACCTCCCAACCAGATCAAGTAATCAAAATGCGTTTTCTGAGTTGAACAGGTTCACCCTCATTGTCCCCAATAGAGTCGTCATTTTGTGGAACCCTCATTTATTTTATATTATGTGTTTCCCACTAAAAAGCGATACTCGCTTTTATATTTGAAAAACCATTTTAAAGCGGTTTGGGTAAGCCACTTATTTTTGTTTTTATTTTAAAGGGGAAAACGAAAACGAGAAATAAAAAGCGCAAATGTAACTCCTGGCAGAAAAGGCGAGTGCGGAAAAAACCGAGTGCAGATGCAGGGGTGGTGCTTATCGGGAAGGTACGATGGAAGCGTAGCACCCCTCTAAGCCCCTAAAGTTGTGTCTATGCTAAACAAATTAAGGAAAATACAGATTTTGGCTAATTGAGCAATAAATACTAAAGACAAACAATAACAATAAAACAAAACATCAGACATATATAAATAAATAGACAAATAAGTAAATAAATAAACAAACAAAGTTTGATGAGAAATAAAATGTGTACTTGGACGACATATCCGAAACGCTATCAATTAGAAACAACGTTAGTGCAATAATAAAATACAAAATATTCAAAATCAATTAGAAATTAAGTTATAGATTGGATGTCAAATTATTTATTAAAAAAGCATATGGAATGTCGTGCCCCACCCAAGCCCATTTATCTGTTACACAAATTAACCCTACAAGATTCCATTTTATAGGAATTGTAGAATTAATCATGTGATTTAAATTTTTGAAAACTGATTTAAAATTGGAAGTTTGAAATTTAAGTTTGAAAATTGAGAATTTTGAAATGGATTTGAAGTTTGAGATTTTGAATTGGAATTTGGAATTTAGTTTTGAAAATAAGAACTTTGAATTTTATAGGTGAGATTTTGAAATTGTAATTTGAAATTAAAAAATTAGGAAGCTTGAATTTTGAAATCGGGAACATGAATTTTACCGAGTACTGGATGTAATTTTGAAGCAGAGCAGGTCAGTTGGAAATTAGAGGACCGAATTTTAAAATTGCCAAACCTTGAAATTTGAAGTGGGAATTTGTAAATTTAAAATTAGAAACTTGAAATTTGTCTTTGAAGTGGGGACTTGGATTTTGAAATTATAGCACTTAGATTAAGTGAATTTTGTAATTTTGAAATTAGAAGCTTGAAAATTTAGATAGAAAATTAGGGGACTTGGATTTTGAAATTTTGAAATTATAAAATTGAAATTTTAAATTTTGAAATTAGGGGATTTGAATTTTGGAATTAGAGCACTTGATTTTGAAACTATGAATTTTGTAATTTTGAAATTAGAAGCTTGAAAATTTGAGATTGAAAATTTGGGGACTTGGATTTTGAAATTAAGGCACTTGAATTTTGAAATTATAAACTTGAAATTTTGAAATTTGAAATTAGGGGACTTGGATTTTGGAATTAGAGCACTTGATTACAAATTATGAATATTAATTTTTAAATTGAAATTTGAAATTTAGAGTGGGGAGTTAAGTTTGGGGCTAGGGAACTTGATTCTTCGTGGAAGCAAAAATTGAAATTATGGATGAAGGATGGAGTTGAAATTAGGGCATTTGAATTTTGAAATTGAGATTTTTATAAAAATTGAAATTATGAATTCGAACGAGATTTTTTGGGAGTATGATTTAAGATTTTGGAATTGAGAATTTATAGTTTTGAAATTGAAAACTTGAAAAAAAATGAAATAGAAAAATTTGAAAATTTGTAAAATGAATTAAATTATTAAACAAAAATATCCCAGCAATCAATCTAGATAAAACAATGAAAAAACAACAACAATATACTCACAAGAGGAAAAACAATAATAATATATTTGAATGACTTATTAGAAGATAATAAATTAAATAGATATACAAGACAAATAATTAAAAAATAAAAATAAGATTTCATGAAGAAGTCAGGGGAGACTCCTTTGGTAGAGAGGGCGGCTCCTCTGGGCCGAGTCATCTTGAAGTCATGGTACTTCAAAATTTGGATCCTCAAGTGATTATTAAAGACTTTATATTATGAGACCACTTAGGACCTTCCACTCAATGTGGGTGTGAGGCTTATGGTCTTCCCTTCTCTTCCTTCTCCCAAAAAATATTTAACTAAGGGTCATTGGGGCCTTCCACTCTTTGGTGGGAGAGGCCCATGGTCTTCCCTTATTTTCTTTCTCCCAAAAAATATTTAACTAAAAGTCATTAGAGTCTCCCATTCTTTGGTTGGGAGGCCCATGGTCTTCACTTATTTTCTTTGGGGTTGGAACTCCCCTTTTATATACGGATGCTTCCCTCCCCATGTCCTTTCAATATGGGACTCCAAATATAGCAAAGGAAAAAATCATCCCAAAACAAACTTAGGGTCTGATCAAGTTTCCCACTAAAAGAGGAGGACTCTTTAAAAAAAAAAAAAAAAAAAAAAAAAAAAAAAAAAAAAAAAATTTTTTTTGAAACAATTTTGGGTCACCACTTTTTTTGAGACCAAAAAAATAAAAAATAAAACTTTAAATATAACTCATAATATGGAAAAACGGGTATGAGAAAACCGAGTCTAGATTCGGGGGCTAGATTATACCTATTGGGAAGGTACAATGGGAAGCCATATCACCCCTCTAAGCCCCTAAAAATTGGGTCTCTAATAATTAAATTAAGGCAAATATGGTAATTGATTAATCAAACAATGGATACCAAGAAATAAACAACAATGATAGTGCAAGATTACATCAAACTTGTAATTAATAAATAAATAACCATAGTCAAATGGGAAAAGAGTGTATACTTTGGAGACGAATTTAAAGCACTATAAAAGAAAGTCAATGTTAGTAAAATAACAAATATAGAATTAGAAATAATGTTATGAAATCGAGTGCTTAATTATTTGTTGAACAAACATGAGATATTTAGATTTAGGTGGAAGCCACTTATCTAGAACTGAGTCAATACAAAAGTTTCATTTATTGAAATTATAGAATTGATTGTGCATTTAGGTTTTGAAAAATTAGATTAAAAAACATTGAAAAATGGTATAAATTAGGAAGAAAAAATGTCACTTGGAAGAAGAAGTTTGAAGTTTGGATGTTGGAAAAAAAATTTTAAATTTTTAAAGATAAAGATCATAAAATTTATATTTTCTAAATTAAATAAAGTGATTTTTGAAATTACAAGATGGATTTTTATTAATTTATTTTTTTGAAATTAAAGAATGGTATTTTTAGTTTGTAATTAAAGGAAAACATTATTTTTTTAAATATTTGAAATTAAAAAATTCTTATTTTCTTTAGATAACCAAAGTAATGAGTGAAAGTTGAAATAATATGAATATTAATGGATTTGAAAGTTCAGTAATCAGAGGATAAATTGATGAAAATGGAATATTCGTATTCGACAAGTAAAAAGTTCGAAACATAAAGAGATGTAGACTAGTGGTTTAAATTGTTTACTTACAACACAAAGGACATGGGTTCAGTTCCTCATGTTGCATTTGAAAATTTTCATTTTTGAAGGTGAGTGTCCTAAATGACGTGATGGTGGGACCTAAATGACGTGGCAATGAGCCTAATGGGTTGAGTTAAAGGAAATGAGATTGACATAGGTTGGGTCTAAGGAAATAGGTTGAGCCTAAGGTGGGTAAGTTGAATCTAAGAATAGTGGATAGATTGATCATAATGGGTTAGACCTAAGTTAGGCTCAATGTATATGGATTGGACCTAAGGTAGATGGAGTTTGTAAGATCTAAGCAAATGGTTTGGGACCAGAGATGAGTTGGATCTACATTAATCATGCCCCAGGCAATGAGCTAATGGGTTTAGACTTGGTTGGGTTTGGTTGGTAGGTCTTTAATGGGCTAGAGGTTAAAGGGCCTAATGTGTTTAAGTAAAGGGTCTTATCAATGTAGTCCTAAGGGATCATTGGGCTCGATTAAAGTATTCATGGGCTTGTGTAGGGATAGGATTGAATCTATTAGGAAGTGGGGAAAGTAAGGCTATTAGAGCTATTATAATAATAATAATAATGATAATAATGTTATGTGATTTTGAATAAAATAATAATAACAATAATATGATGTGACCGTGGTAGTCAAATGGGTATAATAATAATAATAATAATAATAATAATAATTATAAATTATAAATAAAATAACAATAATAATAAATTCTAAATAAAATAACAATAATAATAAATTCTAAATAAAATAATAATCATAATAATAATAAATTATAAATAATAATAATAAAACATAAAAAAATATGATCTATGTTAATTACTCAAACCAAACTATCATTGTGAGTACCATAGCTTTTGGGTCCAAGACCCACTACTCAATAGGTCAACACACCGCATAGACAATTCTGATTCAAGCCGATATAACCCGAATAGCTTGATACATCAACGTATAGGAACTATTCGGATGGGAAAACCTACATCCCATCCCGAAGTCCCAAGATCCTGGTGGGCCCGAATCCCATGGAGAATATTATTCACGGATCTCTCAATCCGGTGCATCTCTGACAATCTGAATAAGGGAGAATTGGATACTTGATAGATGACACATCTGGTTCGGTATTATCTTGATCAAGAAAAAGTGTTTGATGAAGAGATTTTACTCGCCAAATCCACAAGACTATCTTCCAAGGATCTGAAGGAGAAATCAAGTATAAACGAAACTCCCCACAAGGAAAGATTATGTAACCTAGCCCCATTTATTGCTTTCTTATTCTTTTTTCTCTATCCTTTTACGAGACTTAAGCATCATAGATGACCCATTTTGCCGAGTCGAATCCCTTTTTTGCAGGTTTATACCACATCGCTGATGCCTCAGAGGTCAGACTAATCAGTAAAATGATTGGCCATCTGTGGGAAGTCGAATAAAAGTCTACATAAATGCAGCGTCTGAGGCTTTGCTCCCGGCTGGCTTTCTAATAGCTCTTCGCCACCAGTAGCTCCGATGATTCCCGTTCCGGCATCGGTCGTGCGATACGATTGCAATGATTAGCAACCCGGTGATTGATCTCACCCGAAGATCAATTTCTTCATTGGCGTCGAGATATGAAGTAACAAGAGGCGCAAGCGAGGCGGATGGAAAGGTGCGGGGCGGCTCGGGCCCGCTGCGGCATGAAAGCGATTATGCGTAAGGCCCGAGTAGAGGCGAGCAATCTTGGCCGAAAGGCGAATAAGATAGAGGTTAAGCAAAGCATCCAGTCGTTCGCGATAAAGGAAATAAGCCTATCGTCCTTGGCCGGCGTAGATATCCGGCCAGGCAACAGGCTATCTCGAAGCTTTGCCGTCCCTCCACTGGCTTAACAGGATAGATCGTGCCAAGAGACCCTCGTATTGCCACTGTGTTGACCAATTCCAGTAGTGGTACTTTATTTGGGCAGGCCAGAAGTTAGAATCATTCAGTGAAGCGCCACACAAAAGCATTTACTTTACCTACGAGCGCAATACCGCCCATGCAACCGATTTATCCCGCCTTGAATGAGGCTTTGAACTCTACGCATGCGCCTCTGACGATTCGAAGTCCCAATGACATGGTCTCTTCCTCCTTGGGCAACACATCCTTGATTACGAGCCACCCACGAGGGTTCTGCATCATGCGACCTTTGCTATGTTCGGCCAGTCCGGCGATCCTTATGACCCATGCTTCATTACAACCCGGTAATGACTACGAGCGTCGAAGCGATCTTTTTGCTATATAAGACGAAATTCCAATTTACGAAAAATGGCAAAATTGTAATTTCGATTACAAAATTGTAATTTCGGTTAAAAATCCATAATTTATTCTCTAAATCTCGGATGACAAAACGGATTGCACCGTTGGAATCGTCTCGTGAAATCTAGCTGTACGTAAATTTCGTGAATTCCAGATAATTATCGAATTTTACGTTTTTAGAGGGCGCTCCGCGGATTAAGGTGTGTAAAGCGATTTGCCGATCGTGATCGCATGTAACATCTTCGTATGCGATAAATTGGTATGAGTAGATAAATGATGAAAATGGACGGCTGAGGTAGTGCCGAATATCAAAACTGGTAAAAGAGGGACATAATGGTCATTTTGGAAATTGATTTAAGTGACTAAAAGACAAAATAGTGAACATGACCCTTCTTCTCCAATTCAAAAATGCCAAAAGCGTAGAAATCAAAGAGAGGATGCGTGGGTGTGGAGAAGCGAAAATGGTGGTTAGAGAGAGAGTCACCGACTTCTCTCTAGAAATGCGGACCCGATCGGCCAGGTCGGCGGTCTTCGAGGTAGGAAGGAACGTTTACGCGGGCGTTCGTGAACCGGTTTGGTTTTCGACAAACTCCGAGAGGTAGGGGTTTCTCCCTACTTGAGTTTTATTCCTTCTTTAAGTGTTTTTCAATGTTTCGGTTGGATTGAGACCATTAGGGGCCGTTTGATCGGTCCCAAACCTTGGGACCGAATTAACATAAAATTTTGAAACAAAATGGAGCAGCCCGTGGCTGCTCCACGGCTGATGTTGGTGTGAAATTGTGTGTTTTGGTGTTAATCATGTATCGATTTGATGGCGGAAGTGGCCCGAGCAGGGTTCACTAAGTGAACCGACGTTTTTGTGATTTTTCGGGAATAGTAAACGAGGGTTTCACTATTCCTGGAATAGTGTTCTCAAAATATATTTTTGTGAAAATATGTGTTTGGCCGAGTGATTTAAATTAAATTGCTCGTGTTTGATCATTAGCCCAAGTGAGCTAATTTTGATGTGATGAAATGTATAATTACATAACATGATTGTGTGATTTGAATTATGCAGTATATTCGCATGTTTATATATTTGCATGTGAGATTAAGGCCGTAGTGGGACGCCCGCCATTTCATATGCCTTTGGAACACCCTAAGTTATAGGAGTGAGTGCATGAGATGAGTCTAGACAAAATGGTTGGAGGGTTGTCTAAAAACATTAATTATCGGAGGTAGTCAAAATTAAAATATGTGATACGTCGGGCGGCCCAGTTGATATTCATCGGAGTAGTCCACAAACAAATATATCATTCGTCGGATGCGTTGATTGATATATATACATCGGAGGGTTGTCCTGACAAACAAAATAGAAATCCTCATATCTGAGGCTTGGGCGAGTGTGGGAGTCGATGAGCTTCCGGGATGGAGTTGGTCGTAGACATTCAAGTAGGATCATTGCATTTGCCCAGATGTGTGTTTAATTTGGAACATTGCACTTTGCACTGGGTGGTGGTAGCCGCCAGGGCGATTCTCCTGCGAGGCATTAGCTCAACCGTCGTGGGATCCTTTATTTTACGGGTACGAGGGGAGGCGTGCGGACGGCTAAATCTAGGGTGAGATTAGAAGAAAAGCTTGGATTATGGCTTTGGCTTTTGTGACCCATGTATTAGAATTTGAGTATTTTAATATATGTTGTATAAGAGTAAAACATTTGAACTCTTGTAACTATTGGGTATATAGTTGGATTCATAGTTGGTATGTATATTGAGTATTGTTTATGGGCCCAAGTGGCCGTATTACTCATGTGATTGAATATATTGGATTATATTGCACTGTTTGAGATAGGATATGGGATGTGTATTTGGGTAGAGCTCCACAGTACAAAGGGACTACGCTCGATTTTCTAAAGTGGTGTCGGGTAACAGACATCCATAATACTCATGAGTTGACGGGTAGTCAACGGACCCCGGGTTTGGGGTGTCTCACACCTTGGTATCGAGCTTAGGTATCACAGATACCTAGGGAGCTCGAGGTTTGGGTGTTCACATCACCACTTGGTGGTTTTGATGTGGAAGTATAGGTATATAGAGCCTAGGGTTTGGGGCTTGGGCCTCGGTTAATTAGGCATCACCACCTTTGGTGTGGTTCGATGTTCGGTTTAGGTATGAGATTACCTGAAAATCACGGGACAAAACTAGGACACTACATGTGTTGATGTGTTTGTGTGATTTGAGTGGTGTGTATGATGGTGTGTATACCGTGTTTTTTATGTTATGAATATATGTGTGCTTGGTGATTAGCACATGAATGTGTAGAAAACATTTTGAGTGGTACAGTGTACAAAACTGGAATTGAAAGTGAAGAAAAATAATAATAATAATAATAATAATAAATTTTTATAAATTTATTGGATGATGATTGAAGAAAATGGAAGAAAATAGAATTTTATAAATTTATTTGAGTGGAAGAAAATTTTTAATTAGGCTTGGAAAAAGAAAATAAAATTTTATAAATTTATTTGGTTAGAAGGAGGAAAATAATTTTCTAAGATTTTACAAATTGAAATTGAAGAAAAGTGAAGAAAATAAATTTTAGAAATTTATTTGAGTGCAGAAGATGAAAAAAAAAATGATTTTAATTAGATTTTTCCGGTAAATTTGGAAATAAGGAAAATGAAAAATGAAAAATTTTAGTCTGAAATAGTTTTAGACTCTGCTCAAATTATATATGAAAAAAAAAAAATTTGTATTAGAGATGGAAATTTGAAAAAAAAATTGTAGTGAAAAAAAATTGTATTGCAATACCATTTTTTGTATTGCAGAGAGGAAGGCTTGAAGGGCTGGAAGTATCTTGCAATAGGAAGGATTGTATTGCAACTTAGTGTGAAGTGGGTTGGAATTGTATTGCAGCCTGGGAGAAAGGTGTATTGCAATATTGCTTGTTGGTTGGCAATTGTATTGCAGCTCTGATTGTGGCGAAATTTGAGAGCGGGGGACTAGCCTTGTCCTGGTTCGAAGTATTGTGACGGAGACATGGGAAAGGTGGGTTTGTGTTGCAATCTCTGATGCAACCCGGCCCGGGACACGCGCTATACGCGCAACAAAGTAGGGGCGCGAACATGTAGCGCCCCTGCACACACATGCAATGGGGGCCTTCTTGACTGCGACCACGACCAGTTGGGGCCTGCGACACGGCCCGGTTGGGCGGCCATGATCCCGGCGAGCTGCGCGCCACAGGCGTGCACAGGTGCCAGTTGGGCCGGTTGCAGTGCTCGATGCACTGGCAGTTTTTCGATACGGTTTTTCGGCTCATTGATGTTTTTAGTCACTTGGGTTTGAACGGACTAACTGTTTTGTTCCGTCTTAAATTTTCGAAAAAAAAAATATTTATTAAATTAAATAAAAATAAAAATAAAATCAGACAAAGTCAGACAAAATTTTCAAAAATAAAATTTTTCCAAAGAATGAAATTTTGAAAAGTGAAAAATTGTTGAGAACAATATTTTAAATGCAAGGGTTGATTAGTATACACTGAGTTATGTATATGATTGAGTGTCTCGGGATGTTTATGCCTTAGAATCTTTGTATTGTATTAACTACCATTTTGGCGTGATTGCTTGCTGTGATTCGTGAGGAAACTATATGCATGGTGTAATGTATAGGGAAAAAGGGTGAATGCTGGGTTGGGAACTATGACCTTAGAGATTTGAATCTTGAGACAAAGACAGAAGCTTAGAATTTTATGAAATAAATGGGTGAGTGGTTGGAATTTAGCACCACTTAGGAAATGAAGCAGGTGGGTTCTCATGGTTGTCAGAATCTATTAGTAATTGGCATTTACGTGCTAGTTCATTTGAAATGAAAGATAAAGACTCTTTTGCCATTGAAATTTGTATAGATGGCTGAGTCGAGGGACGGGACGTGAGGGGCGTCCATGGGGCTGGTCGAGGCACCAGGCATTTGACCGGTAGTGGTGGCTGATCAGGCCTTTGTAAAGGTTGTAGTGTCCTAGCAGATACTATCGCGCAGACGGTGCGAGTAAACGGGAAGATCCTAGCCAACCTCCAGGAGGTTTGGAGCCAGCATCATCACCAGACAGCCGGGGAGGGGAGGGGAGATCCCGGAGTGGTGGTCGACCATTTAGTTCATCGCGGTCGAAAGTGTTAGAGGCTATGGGATTACCTGGCGCGATCGGATTAGACTAGGCTAGCGTTCTGGCTAGAATGAGAGGCCTGAATGTAGTGGAAATGGGCAAGGACCTCTAGAGACCTTAGAGGAGCCTTTGTACGTGAGTTCTCCCACACAGGGATTAGAGTGAGAGACAAGATGATATGTCGAGGTTGCAAGTGGAATCAAGGGGACTCTACTTACGGTGGACACGAGGAACATGGACATGTCGGGGTCGATGTCATCACACGGGGGATGGATTGGGCGATAACCTGGGATGGGTGTATCGATTGTAGCGTAGGAGGAGATTCTGCTTATCTGAAGGACGGATGGTATGTGAGTACATTTCGGGACCAGACGGACATTTTACCCCAGACCCGGTATGCAGTCAGAGTGTCGGGACCGGTTAGCGGGTTGGCTGCGAGCCTTACCACTGAAGGGCCAGAGAGATCGGAGATCTACTCGAGTAGTATGCGAGGTATGGATGTTTTCCGGATAGGCTACAGATTTACCTCGCGGAGTTGTGGAGCCGATTATCGAGTTACACCTGGTACTTCACTCATCTCTGTGGCTCATGTGTGGATGGCCACTTAGGTTGAGTTACGGAGGAACTCGAGTCGATTCACAGGAGCTATTGGACAAGGGTTACGATCAAGAATCGATACCCATTATCGAGGATTGATGATTTATTTGATCAGTTGAGAGGAGTGCAAGTCTACTCCAAGGCCAGACCGCTGGTTACCATCGGTGAGGTTAGGGAGGCGAATATCCCTAAGGCGGTTACCGACAGCGTTATAGGGCTGAGTTTACGGTGGTGCCCTTTGGATGGGCGAATCACCGGCATTCATGGATCTCATCCGTAGGGTATTTGACCGTATCTAGATCAGTTTGTCGTGGTCTTCGTGGATGACACTTTGATCTACTCCCGAGTCGTTGGAGCATGAGTATCACGCGAGGATCGTTTTACGGTTGTTGAGACCATAAGTTTGTCACGATAAGATCGATAAGTGCGAGTTTAACTTGCGAGGTGAGATTTTGGGACACGTGAATTGTCGGCTTTGCGAAGTGTCGGTCACCGACTGAAGAAGGTTAGAGCAATGATGAATTAGGAGAGACCAGTGTCAATCTTCGAGGATAAAGTTTCTTGGGATCAGGACTGGATATTCTTGGGGATTCGGATAAATTTGAAGTTGTCCGTCGAGAGCCAAGATTATGGGATTTCACCTATGGGACATGGACTCATGGTTGGGGGCGTACGACCAGAGAGAGAAATCGGATACATGGAACACTCGGGATCGGGGTGTTGGTAGCAGAGGGAGGATCGACTTTCTCTAGTTCGGGAAGGCGGAAGACCACGCTACGCGGTTCGAGTAGGGCGAGTGAGCATAGTGTGGGATTGCCCAGAGCGAGGGGATCCTAAGACTTTGGGACAATGCGGTCCCAATTAGTAGTAGGACGGAGAGTATATAGTTCATTTCCTCCACACCTACTAGTGGATCGGAGGAACTAGTTCCCGGTTCGGGTGCTATCTGAAGCACTCTCGGCGACCTGAGTTGGCGAAGGGGCCGGAGTGTGGGTCGAAGTGAGAGACGAGGATCGGAGATTCTTAATGGACGTAGTGGACCTTAGGAATTGGTAGACATGTTGGTTGTTGATGTCATTTAGACATGGATGAGTTGACTGACCATCCAGTCGTCGATGGTGAGACCTTGGCCGGGTTGTCATACTCGACACGGCATTGGATTTGGGCTTAGAGGTAAAGGCCTTTAGAGAAGCCAAGTATAGATGTTCTTCCCTAGGGTGTAGGGGGAGAGTTGACCTGGTAGGTCGGGATTATGAGTGAGAGATCTCTCAGATTCTGCTCATGGTGGAACCGGGATTGGTTGTCACAGTAAGATTATTGCGTTCGTGTGCACAGTAGCCTCCACGTCGAGTCGAGTGTGCGTCGCTGATGCGGATCATTCACCACTCTTAGTGAGTGTGGGTTGAGTTTGTCTTTAGGACTACGTTCGATGAAGACTCATAGTTCGATCCAGGAAATGAAGAGAAATTAGAGTGTGTTGGGCAAAGCAAGAGGGTCGTTAATCCCTAAGGTGAGAATCACAGGTTAGGGTGTAAGAGACCGGGAAGATATCCGATTTTGTGTGAAGATATAACCGAGGCTCGAAGTGTAAGTAGAAGAATTATGTTGCCAGAAATGAAAACATGCGGTCCAGGTATCCACGTAAACTTAGGAGGTTGAGTGATGAAGTCGAGTGACTCGAGGTTTGGATACCTAGTGGAAATTGAATTGGGTGTTGGTGAGTCGGCACGGGCTCGGTATATGGATGTCATTCATGACATGGACTGGGGATTGACGGTCCATTAGTTGTCGTGGTGTGACCTTGGGAAGATCGGCGTATACCTGGCGGGGGTTGTGTGGGGTTACGTGTTAATATGGATTATATCACGGTGTTAGAGGACATCTGCTACGAGCATGCGTCTGAATCATAAGGGTATTTGGGAGGAGCATTAGCGCCAGTGGGTCGCCTACGACAATAGTTATCGGTAGTATCGGATGACACCGTATAGGCATTGTATGGGAGGCCACGTGGAGTCCCTTTGTTAGGATGAATGGGGTGGGAGAGATATCCATCATGGGTCACGATTTGATTGAGACACCTCAGGAAGGTAGGCTTGTCTGATGCTTAGCATCTTCTCACGGCTGAGCTGATGGAAGATGTAACACCGAAAACACACACGGTTGTTTCAACATGTTTAGGGTATTTGTAGACATAAATTAAAATTTTAAGTAAAATTAGCTGCGAAAATATAGAAACTTAAAAACTAGGAAGTTGTACATATTATAAGGGCAAAATAGTAATTTGTCCAAAAGAGGACATCAGACATGGGATATATAATTAGAGGCCAAAGTATAAATAATGAGAATTGTAATGTAATTAAGGAAAGTTAATGGCTAGAATGCTAAATAATTTAAAAACCCTTATTATAAAAAGAGGTGTGGAGACCAAAAATGCATTTTTGGTCTCCCGAATAAGCTTTACGGGAGGAGGAGGAGAAAGGAAGGAGAAGAAGGAAAGAAGAAGAAGAGGAAGGAGGGAGCAAATCCAAGAGTATGGATACTTGACCTTGGTATGGAAACTATGGATTTTAGCATGTTTTGGTATAAGAATTACTTGAGTATGTATTGCTAGGAGTTTCCATTGAACATTAAATTGATTCCCATCTCTAGGGTTTTCTAGGCAAACATTATAACTCTAGATTTAAGGAAGTTTGGTTGAAAAGCCTAGTTCATAATGGTAGATATGGAATCCTCCAAAATTCCAAGGATTTGTAGAATTGGGTGAAAATTGGTATGAATCCTAGTATTCCTTTGCAAATTAAAAGTGTTTGTGGAGTTCTTGGGAGGGATTCCATGTTAGTTTTGATGAAGGATGCATTAGGAGTGATCTAAGGATGATAAGGCATGAAAAATGGGAGAAACCACCCAATTTGGGCACTTTTCGGAGGATTCAGTAGGATTGAAGTCCCTACCGGTAGAATATCGTTGCGGTCATTTGGCCAAGTCCTGCCAGAGTAGAACTTAAAAGTCCTCTGGGTAAACTATACATTCCCGATTTTGACCCGATTTGTATTTGTACAACGCTCCTCATTTCTTCTCCGATTTGAGTGATTCAAGTGGCTATGTAAAATAGACTTCAAGGAGAACCAAATATATTTTATAGGTATCTCCAAATTCTGATTCTAGATAGCTCAAAAATTCACTGAGGAGTGAGGTAAGTAATATAAACCCATTTCTGCATCGGAGTTGATCATGAGTAGTGCGAATTGTTTAGGACGTAACTTGATTTCGATTGCTCAGATGGGGTGATTCAGTTGGAATAGAACCACTGCCTTAAGCAAAATGAGTACAAATATCAGTGCCAAATATCGAGACAAGGCGCTGGAAAATAAATATTGCAATCTGTACCTTGGTAAAATCGATGCGCCAGACTAGTTGGCATGAAAATGCCATAGCTTTGGTTGAATGATCCGATTGGATTGATTCCAATTCTGGTAAAGTAGATTCCAGAGAAGAATAAAGAATACATGAGTTAAGGTGTGATTATATACGCATCATACCTTACCCGTATATGAAATCACGATCTGTAAGTAGACACATAATGTGGCTAAGAATGCCATATTCTAAAGCGATGAAGTGCGAACTCATATAATTATAAAAATACCTGAGATCAATATTGAGTGACATAGCACTTCTGTCCCTGAGTTAGTACTTCGGTACTCACATTTAGTGCTTTCACGGCACTCCGATTAGTACTTGGTACTCCTGATGAGTGCTGAAACCTCCCGATTGGCTCTTGATACTCTGTTTAGTGCTCGGCCTCGATTAGTGCCCGGGGTACTCCTGTCTGTTAAGTGCTACGGCACTCTGTCTGGGTAATGTATGGCACTCCGGTTCTGTATTCTGGAAATCCTGCTTTTCCGTACTGTATAATATCTTTGGATATTATTATGATGTGTCTTACACGTTTATTAGTACTGGTCTGGGTATCCCAGTAATTATATGATAATAATCTGAAGAATAAACAAGAGGAAATTATGGTGTATCGTTCTGATCTGTAATACGTACGGGTAATTCTGAATAAGAGTAAGCTCTGTAACTCCTACGGGAGACCTGAATAAACATATAAGTCTGTAATATAATATACGTCCGGTAGTACCCTCTGGTGCCATATAATGAACACAATGTAGTACTACGGGTACTTTTATGGGAATAAGGATAAAGTCAGTTTGTGAAAGCATAAGTCAGTCATTAGGCATAAATTAAAGTGATAAGCATAATTACTTGTATAAGTCCATTATCTGAATGCATGAAATTCTGATACCTGTTATTGTTATATGCTTATTATAATTGGGTACACACATGTTGTATATATGTTTCCCACTAGCGTAAAACAGCGCGGGTTCTGTCAGGTGTAGGTACGGAGAAGGCGTCCAGGAACTTAGCATTCTTGAGGCCAACACAGTAGGGGTTCATCACTGTAGGTTCCGCACTCTGATCAATAATTGTAATTGTATAGTTTTTGAATATGTAAATGGGACTTGGTACTGTATATCTGACACTATAAACACCACTACGGTGGTAGTTTTATTTTGGACTTTTGTATATGATTTTGATATATTATAAGACTTGGATATACCAATGTATAATTATTTGAGTAAGAAGTCCAGATTATATATAGGGTCGTCCGGGACTTCGGTTGGATCCTTGTCCCGGGTGATTCGGGAAATCGGCGTGACAAGTTGGTGTGAGCTAGGTTTAGGCGTTTACGGAAAGTGTTCCGTTTCGATGCACCTACATAGAATGTGTTGGCCTAATGTGAATCTCTTTGTTACGTTTTATTCATTTTCAGAATGGATCACCTCGAAGTGTTGAGTGGCGAAATTTGAAAGCGTCAATCCTTTGGATCCATACGCAGTTAAGATTAAGTCAACGATGAATGAAAATGCTTCAGGCTCGAAGCATTGGTAAAGTCTCGAGATGCTGTGAGGGTCTATAGATCGACTCACTTGCGACTCAGGAGTGGTGCAATCTGAGCATGGAGGTGGAAGAATTCTGAAGTATGGGAAGAATCGGAAGTAAAGCGGGGTTTTGGCGAAAAACTTGAAAGGGTATTAGATGAAGCGAAATCTCCGGTGGACTAGGTCACATGTGGGTTTCATTGCTGCAAGATCAAACTTATGATTAGTGGAAGTTGGTTTTGAAATTACACTAATCGAGATCCGGTACATGGGACTACTTAGATATGAAGTTGTCCCAGTATGTCGCGTGATTACAAATTAAAGTGGAGGGTTGTGTTCAAGACAAAGAAATAGCGTTGGCGATATGAAAGAAATTCAGCCGCCTCGGTAAATACCATAGGAATGATCTGGAGGTCGGGTGTGGAGCCGGTTTGAGGAGGCCTTCATGAATCTCAAAAGGTACCTGCGCGGCTGTTGCCGTTCTGATCTGTCAATTTTATCCAGGTTTACGGTGCAATATAAAAAGTGAGAAATCTGAAATGAAGAGTCGAGAAAGGAAAAGAAAGAAAAGTTTCAGAGGGTTCTCTTGGAAAAGACACAGTCTGATTGATCCAGTCTGAGGTCAGTTCTGAGGGTAGGAGACGGACCTATCATGACACAAAGTTCGGTCGAGGCATCTCATTGAATGAGAAAAACTTACACAACCAGCTAACACATTGCCACAAGTATCATAGTGGTATTTGCGGGACCAGTAAGCTGGAGTTGTTTCGATGTGGGAGTCTGGGAGCACGTGATGTGATTGTCGAGGATTTGGAAGTTCTAGAGAATCCTCGAGGAAGTGGTAAGGAGGGTCACGTGTGCCTCACAGGACTCAGTGGGGTGGGACCCGAGTGGCTCGCGAGGAATTGGGGTGTGTTTACGAGACAGTGAAATTAGATCCTCCCTCTTGACCCACAGCAGCCACGAGCTTATCTTTGATGGAGGCTCGAGAAGATCGGACATACCGGGGGGTTATGCGGAATTCAGCTCTCTTTGATATTGATTTGTATGCTTTAATTGATCAGGAGCTCTACACATTCATATATATACGTAAACAGATGAGCGATAAACTACACACGAGTAGAAGTACATTTAGATTATGACTGTATTTACAAGTCCTCTGAGGCACAGTGTTAGAGTCAATAGTGTGTATAAATTGTCCTTAATGGTCCGTAATAAGGAATTCTCGGTTGATCTAGTGCTTTGCCTTTTTCATGGTTGTTGATCTTGGGAATGGATTGGTTATCCAAACATCAGGCCATAGTTAGTGATAAGAAAGAGTTTTGCTTAAATGTCTGACACATCGAAGTAACCATCTGAAATTATCCGTCCCGGGTGATCTGAAATTATGTCGGTATGAAAGCGACGTTTTTCGAAAAAGGTTGTGAAGCCTTTTTTGGCTTTGATTCTTGACTCAAAAGAACAAGTGAATTTAGAAAATATTCTGTGATTAGGAGTTTCACGATGTGTTTCTGAAGAATTACCGGGAGTACCACACGAGCAGTAGATCTCTCGTGGTGTTCGAGGGAGCGACTCTGTTCGAGGCACCTTGCGGAAGTATGGCTCCAACTGGGGCCAAAGAGTTGAAAACTCAGCTCTGAAACTGGATAAGGGGTTTGTTCGACCCTGGCGTTTCATGGTAGGGTGCGCGGTTTTGTTGTTAAGAAGAAGATTGGCACTCTTCGGATGTGCATTGGCTAAACAGAATAAATCAGTAACAGTTAAGAATAAGTACGTTGCCAGAATAGAAGATTTATTTGATCAGTGAGAGGAGCAAGTGTCTTCGAAAGATGAGCTTTATGATCGGGATATTATCAATAGTGTAAAAGAGGTTGATGTCGAAAACCTTTCAGGGCTTAGATTATGGCCACTATGAGTTTTTGGTCCATGCCGGTAGGTTGACTAATGCTCAACTGCGTTTATGGACTTGGTGAATAAGGTTTTAGCCCCTATTTGGATCAATTTGTTGTGGTATTTATTGATGACATCTTGGTGTATTCTAAAGATGCACGGGAACATGAACACCATTTGAGGATAGTGTTCTGAAACTTTGAGGAGAGAATCGGTTGTTTGCCCCGAATTAAGTAAATGTGATTTTTTGGCTTAAGGAAGTGTCATTCCTAGGCCATGTGTATATGCGAGAAGGTATTAGAGTGGATCGGTAAATCGAAGCAATTGTGAATTGTAACCTCCTCGGAACATAGCAGAATGAAGACTCTTAGGCTTGCTTGAGGTTATTATCGATTTGTCTGGCTTTTCGAGTTATAGCATCCTCACTTACAAGATTACCAGGAAAGGAGTGAAATTTGTTGGGATGATAAGTGCCAATCCAGTTTTGAAAAATTAAAAGAAATCGGTTGAAACTTTTGATGTTGATTCAATCTACTTCAGTTAGGGATTACACAGTATACAGTGATGCTTCGAGGATAGGTTTGGGATGCGTATTGATGCAGGATGGGAAAGTGGTGGCTTATGCTTCCAGGCAATTGAAGCCGCATGAGAAAAACTTTTTCACACATGATTTGGAGTTAGCAGCTGTAGTGTTCGCTTTGAAAATTTGGAGACACTATTTATATGGAGAAAAATGTAAAATTTTCACTGATCATAAGAGTCTGAAATATTTGCTAACTCAAAAAGATTTGAACTTGAGGCAACGTCGGTGGTTGGAATTGTTGAAAGACTATGACTGTATAATTGATTACCACCCCGGGAAAGCAAATGTAGTAGCAGATGCCTTGAGTAGGAAATTGATTTCTGCTCTGACCTTGAAAGATTATGATTGGAGATTTGCACCCGATGGAGCCTTGTTGGCTCAATTGAATGTGATACCGGATTTAAGACAAATAATAGTGAATGCTCAGAAAAATGATGACAAGTTACAAGAATTATTTCGGTACGGTCGATCTTGGAACAAGGCTGATTTTTCCATAGATGGAAGTGGAGGTTTGTTGTCTGAGCAGTTAGTATTATCTTAGGAATGATATGGAATTGAAAAAGAAATATTATGAAAACCCGCAATCTTGTTTTTACCATGTGCATCTGGAAGTAGTAAAATGTACCGGAGTATGGCTTGATCCTAACGGTGGCGAGGAATGAAAAAGGATAATATTTACGGAGTATGTGTTTAAGTGTCACGACGTGTCGGCTGATAAAGGCGGAACACGAGTACCATCGGTTTGTGAATCCTTCAATTCCCCGATGGAAGTGGGATAACATAAGCTATGGATTTCGTATCAGGTTTCCCTATCACCAGAGAAACATGATGCAATCTACGGGTAATAGTGGAATGAGAATGACCAAGTCTACTCACTTTTCAGATTAAACTTGACTACTCCATGGATCGTTTAGCGGACCTTTATGTGAATGAAATTGTTGGAGTGACATGGCATTCTAGTATCGATAGTGTCCCAGGCCAGCGATCCTCGATTTCGTCGAGTTTTGGAAAGAATTCTGATCGACTTTTGATGCGAGATTGAATTTAGCCTTTGCTTCCATCCACAAGCGATGGGCGATCGAAAGAGTGATCGGTATTGAAGACATGCTTCGAGTTTGTGTATTAGATTTTCGGAAGTTGCAGGATAAGTACGTTCCACTCATGGAAATTTGCCTATAACAACCGGTTATCAATCCACGATATTGGTATGGCGTATGAAGCTGCGTATGGAAACGATGTAGAACTCTACGTGTTGGATAGAGATGAATGAGCGTAAGATTATCGGTCTGAATTAGTTAGAACACGGAAGAAAAGTTCGATTATTCGAGATTAAGAAGCACTTTGTGATAGACAAAGGTCTTACGCTAATTTGAAGAGAAAAAGACATAGAGTATGAAGTAGGAGATAAAGTGTTTTTAAAAGTATATCCATGGAAAAGATACTCTAGTTTTGGAAGGAAAGGGCGAGTCCACGATTCGTGGCCCTTATGAAGTCTTAGAAAGAATTGGACGTGCTTGTCAGTTTCAGCTCCCTGCAGGTTAGCCAAATTACATGATGTATTCCATGTGTCACAATGCTTCGTAGATATCGTTCGACCCATTGCACATATTCTGGAGTTCAAGAGATATCTGAAATCTGAAGATTTCACCTTCGATGAAGAAGCGAAAATATTCTAGATCGTGAAATAAAACTGATTCACCGAAACAAGCAAGTTCCAACGGTAAAGTGTTTTGCGACATCACGGTATGGAAGAAGCGACATGGGAGCAGAATCGTGATGAGGGTACAATACCCTCGACTCTTCAATTCGAGTAATTTCGAGGGGTGAGATTTAATTTTAAGGGAGGTGTAAAAACACACCACAGTTGTTTTCAACATGTTTAGGGTATTTTGTAGACATAAATTAAAATTTTAAATAAATTAAGCTGAAAATATAGAAATAAAAGGCTTCGGAAGTTGTACATATTATAAAAGAGTGGCAGAATTTGTCGAAAGGGACATCAAAGACATGGGATATATAATTAGAGGCCAAAGTATAAATAATGAGAATTGTAATGTAATTAAAAAAAGGAAAGTTAATGGCTAGAATGTAATAATTTAAAACCCTTATTATAAAAAGAGGTGTGGAGACCAATGCATTTTGGTCTCCAAATAGAAAGCCTACGGAGGAGGAGAGGAGAAGGAAGGAGAAGAGGAAAGAAGAAGAAGAAGAGGAAGGAGGGGAGCAAATCCGAGGTATGGATACTTGACCTTGGTATGGAAGCTATGGATTTTAGCATGTTTTGGTATAAGAATTACTTGAGTATGTATTGCTGGGGTTTCCATTGAACATTAAATTGATTCCCAGCCTAGGGTTTTAACTAGCAAACATTATAACTCTAGATTTAAGGGAAGTTTGGTTGAAAAGCCACTAGTTCATAATGAGTAGATATGGAATCCTCCAAAATTCAGGATTTGTAGAATTGGGTGAAAATTGGTATGAATCTAGTATTCCTTTGCAAATTAAAGTGTTTGTGGAGTTCTTGGAGGGATTCATGTTAGTTTTTGATGAAGATGCATTAGGAGTGATCAGGATGATAAGGCATGAAAAATGGGAGAAACCGCTGAATTTGGGCACTTTTCGGAGGATTACACTGGTAGGATTGAAGTCCCTACCGAGTAGGAATATCGTTCTTGGTCATTTTTGGCAAGTCTACTAGGTAGAGCAAAGTCCTAGGTAGAGGCGCTATACATTCGATTTTGACCGATTTTGTATTTTGGCCATAACACTCATTTCTTCTCGGGTTGAGTGATTCAAGTGGCTATGTAAAATGAACTGGAGAGCCAAATATATTTATAGGTATCTCCAATTCACGATTCTAGATAAAACAAAATTCACTGAAAGTGGGGCCATGTGCAAAGCCCATTTTCCTGCATCGGGTTGATCATAGAGTAGTCGAGATTTGTTTAGGACGTAACTTGAGTTTGATTGCTTTCGAGATCAGGCTGATTCAGGATAGAACCATAGCACCTTAACTTTAAAGTACAAATATCCAGTGCCAAATATCGAGACAAAGGCACTGGAAAAATATTGAAATCTGTACCTTGTAGTAAAATCGATAAATAGGCTAGTTGGCATGAAAATGCCATAACTTTAGTTTGAATGATCAGTTAGTTGATTCCAATTCCTAGGTAAAGTAGATTCAGAAGAATAAGAATACATGAATTAAGGTGTGATTATATCATCATACCTTACCGTATATGAAATACGATCTGTCATGAACACATAATGTGGCTAAGAATGCCATATTCTAAAACAGTAAATTACTGAACTCATATAATTATAAAAATACCTGAGATCAGCTATTAATTGACATAGCACTTCTGTCCTGATTAGTACTTCGGTACTCAGCGTGCTCGGCCTCTGATTAGTACCCGGTACTCTGGTAGTGCTCAGGCACTCACGATTGTGCCCCGGTACTCCACGGTAGTGCTCCGGCCTCCCGATTAGTACTTGGTACTCTTTGTCACCCATTAAGTCTTTCTGGCCTCTGTCTGGTGTGCTATAACTCTAGGTTGTATTAAAAATCTGCTTTTCCGTCTTGTATAATATCTTTGGATATTATTATGATGTGTCTTACCGTTTATTAAATCTTGATGCAGGTATCCCAAATAATTATATGATAATAATCACGAAGAATAAACAAGAGGAAATTATGGTGTATCGTTACGATGCATGTACGTGCGGGTAGTGAGATAAGAGTAAGCTCACAGCTAACTCCTACGGAGACCTGAATAAACATATAAGTCTGTAATATAATGTCGATCGATGGTACCTCACAGTACTTAGTATAATGAACACAATGTAGTACCTACGGTACTTTATGAAGGAATAAGCATAAGTCAGTTTGTAGCATAAATTCAGTCGTAGGCATAAGTCTAGTGATAAACATAATAATTACTTGTATAAGTCCATTATCTGAATGCATGAAATTCTGATACCTGTTATTGTTATATGCTTATTATAATTGGGTACACACATGTTGTGTATATGTTTCCCACTAAGCGTAAAGCTTAGCACGGGTTTTAATCGGAGTGTAGATGCGGAGAAGGCGTCCAGAGAACTTGGCATTCTTGAGGTAACCTGCAGTAGGGGTTCATCAACGTAGGTTCAGCACTCGTCATTAATTGTAATTGTATAGTTTTGAATATGTAAATGGGACTTGATGCGTATGTCGACACTATAAACACCCTTTACGATGGTAGTTTATTTTGGACTTTTGTATATGATTTGGATATATTATAAGACTTGGATATACCAATGTATAATTATTCAGGTAAAGAGTCCCAGTATATATATAGGGTCTCGCGTCCCGGACTCGGTTCGGATCCGCCAATCGGGTCGGGCCGGGAATCGGGGCGTGACAGAAGAGCTATGCGGATGTGCAACGTCGACCCTTAGAGTTCGAGGTTGGGGATCACGTCTTCTTGAAGGTGATGCCTAAGAGGGAAGTGGTCAGGTTCGGCAAGCCACGGGAAGCTACTCAGCCCAGAGATTTATTGGACCTTTCAAATCTTTTCGAGAGGATGGGCGGTGTTGCGTACCGAGTTAGATTACTTCTCTCCCAGTGGGATCTTTCTGACTTATAGGGTTCGGTTCATGAAATTCCCTCATTCCTTCTTGAGGTGGATTTTATCTCCTCCCCAGTTTAAGGGAGGGAAATCTTCTTTTCTTATCGACTGACTAGTTCTTCCTTATCGGGGATTATTTTTTCCCTTTTAGGATTATTAAGAGAGTAGAGGGATTCGAAAAATTTGGAAAATTCATGATAATATCGCTTTCTGGATTTTAAACTTACAGGTCTTTGTTGAAACTATCTTCCCATATGGGATAGAATTCCCATATGGGGTGAATAGCCCGGTAAGCGGACCCAGAAGTCTAGGTGGCATGTGAGCAAGTGTAATGCTACTGAAAATACCTAATAGTTTTATAACGTATTTCATGGTATAAAATAAAATAAATATATTTTTAGGAGTTTAAATGGCTAAAAACAAAAAATGATAAAAGCAGAAAATTTTACAGGCGAAAAATGTAGTAAAAATGTCGAATGAGGACTGGGGTCATAAAATGAGTAATGTAATTACTTAAGTATAAATGAGATGAAATGAAGAGGAAATGAAAGTGAAATGAAGCTTTAAAATAAAATAAAAAATTTGAGAAATAATGAATTAGTGTGTAGCTAAACAAGGCTTAGTGAAGGATTTTGATTAAAAGACCAAATATTGGTCTTTGAGAGACATTTCTCTCATTTCCCTCATTCTCTCAATATTCTCATCTCTCTCTCACACACAAATTTCTCTCTCTCGCACAAATTTCTCTCTCTCAAACTCTCACCAATCACACCTTCCATTTTGAGAAACCGAAAATCATTTGGATTCCTTCTCATTCTTGAAAGTAGTTTTGTCTCGATGCAAGCCTGCTGATCTCTCATAAGGCGAGGGATTGAAGGATGATAGGTGAGTGAGGAAGTTGTGGCTAAGTTAAGGAAGAAAACTTGGGTTTTCGCTCATTCTTGTAAGGTAAGTGTAAATCTAGCCTAGATTTATGGAAAAGCTAGTGTCTTGGGGTAGAAATCAACCCTAACTGGAAACCCTAGAATGGCTAACTGATTTTCTCGTTTGTTCTTCCTACGTCCCATTCTTGATTCAATTTTATTAACTTTGATTTGCCAAGCGAAATGTTGAGATGAAATATGTTTATGTGTTTTTGTTTTGAACCTTAAATGAACCGATTTGAGTGTTTGGTAAATGTTTTCAAGTGGATTAAACATGACAAAGAGGAAAAGAAAACGAAAACAGAGAATGTAGGAAATTTTCGCAAACTTGTGAAAATTTCGCAGAGCCCTGCATCCAAATTTTATATCAAACTTCAATTGGTCATAACTTTTTATTGAACTACGATTCAGCGTTCTTAGACTCTACGAGGAAAGATCTTTAGTCTAGAATCTAACCATATGTAATAAATGGAAATTGGTTCTCACATCTTCTGCTAAAAATTTGATTGTAAGCACAGTGTACTAATTGCTTGGTTGTGTTGAACTGTTTAGTTAAGTTTTCCTTTCTGAATCCCCCCTAAGTGTAAGAGGTAAGGCTTAGGTATGAAATCCCATATCCACAAATATGATACAAATGAGAGGCATAACAATGCCTAAAACAAATGTTAAGGATTTTCTAAGGAGAAGAAATTAGGGAAAAAAAAAAAGGAAGAATGTATGGAAAAGGGGAGTCGGGTAGAAAATAAATCTAAATAGAACTCCTAGAATACCCGACTAATAATATGATTATTAATTGTATTGGAATAGGGGCTGACGAGGAGAAATCCCGAATTGATCGAGATTCCGATGATTGGAATCAAAGTACAACAAGCTTTTTGGTTTGTTCTTCGACTTTTTTTTTTGTTTCCATTTTGGAGTTTGTTTCCTACTTCTCTCTCTCTAATTCCAAAGTGTTTGAATGATTAAAAAATGATTTGAATTGTTGAAATGATTTATAAGAAAAAACATATTGATTTGTTTACTAGTGATTTGAGTAATTGATTGTGAAATGATTTGCATATGAAAAATTACATAGTATTAAAAATGAATTGTTTGTATAAATGTACATCTTGTCTTGTATTTTCTTATGAATGATTTGAATGCCCTTAATAGAATGCACAGCATTAAATTCGAGTTGAGGATAAATTGGTATACGATAAGGGTCCAAATCATTATCTGCGACGAACATAATGATGTGTCGGTGGTCGTAACGAATAGTATTGGTAGTGTTCACGAATTGATTTGTAATAACCGATTGGTAAACATAGATCGTATTGTGTTATAAGCAAAATGTTTTTCGCGCAACATGCAACCAGTAATTTGTGCGTGATTCGTTATTACGTGCAGATAACATAGGTTAAATTAGGTGAGGCGGAATTGATAAGGAAATTTGTAAAATTCTGTGAGTTGTCTTTGAATGATTTATTGCATATGAAAGTGAATATTTAGAATGATCAATGAGCAGAAGTAAATGAATGTATATGAAATGAATATATGTATTGTATTTGCATTGATCATTAGATTTAAAAGCATGGTTTAGAAAAAATTCATATCAGTTGACTTAGAAATTGAAATGGAAGAGAGTACTAAATAGAACCACTAAGCATGAAAATGCTTAGCGTGTTGCTTTTATCATCACACATGTACGAAGACATAGACCACAGTGAATCAGAGTCATCGTCAAAGCCACACGGAGGATAAGTAAAGCTCCGTCACATGTATACATGAAATTATTCGACTCATTTTGTACAAACAATATTATGAAAATTGAACTCTAATTATGTTTTGTAAATATTTGGATATTGAAAACGGTTAATAATTCCGCATTGTATAAAGGTGGGAAATAGACCAAATGGGCATGAAATGCCATATCGAATGAAAAAAGAGTTTTGTGATCAAATGATGGGCCCCCTTTATGTTAAAGTAGTATGTACGTATTTATATTTTCATCGAGTATTTGAAATGTGCTTGGAAAAGTAATTGTATTTGGATTATTCGAAATGATTCAAAAAAAGAAAAAAGAAAGAAAAAAAAGAAAAAAAAATAGAAGAGTAAGGATCGCGTCCCCGGGTTCGGCCTCTGGGTCGGGTAGAGTCGGTTATGGCGGCGTGGGTGGCCACATTTTAGTGGTATCAGAGCCTAGGTTTAGGCGATTCTACAAAATGATTTTTAAAACTGTTTATGACATGCATTGCATTTGCATATAAAGGATGATGTGACTATGATGCAGATATTGTCAGTCTTAATAGGTAAGCATGGATGGTTCAGGACTCCATAGGGTCAGAGGTGACTCGGGAAGAGCCCTGCTAGTGTGGAAGGTGGGCAAGCGTCCCATGCTCCATCGATTTGTGAGCAAGGTCAAGCAGTAGGAAGTGCTATGGATATTCTCTAGTAGATAGCTTAGGCACTGCAAAGAGCGGTACAACCAATTGCAGTTGTTCCTCAACGGTCAGCCATAGAGAGAATGGAAAAATATTGCCCATGGATTTCCTTGGGAAGAAAGATGATGACCCTTCCATGGCGGAAAATTGGCTCGAAAGAACTGAAAGAATGTTGTGGAAAATGCATTTGCGCAGAGGAAGAATTTAGGTGTGCGACCTCACTTCTACAGGGATGGAAGCATCGGTGGTGGGTTTCCGTGACTAGGATCGCACCACCGGAGAGTGTTACATGAGAGTTATTCTTGGCGGAATTCAGGAAACAATATGTGGGTTGTATTTATCTGAGCAATATGAGACAAGAGTTTCATAATTTGAAACAAAGACAGATAAGTGTGACTGAGTATCATAGAGAATTCACCCGGTTGAGCAAGTATGCTCAGGATGCTAGTGACTAGGAGAGAAATCTTTGCAGGTTTGAAGATGACTCGGTAATATGTCGGGGCCCATGTCACAGGATTTTGCCATGATGGTTTCTAAAATTGTGGCGTATAAATGTTGAAAGAGTAAAGAAAGAAGAGTATGAAAGAAAAGAAAGAAGACAGGGTAAGAAAAATCCTAGACAATTAAGTTCTTATCAGTACTAAAGTAAGAAATTCAGAGGACCATAGGGTTCTAGTCAGCCTATAGCTTAGGGATCCTTTCGAATCTAGGTAGTAAGACTATTCTCTACGTTCCATCGGGATGCTAGTGCTAGGAGGTTCTTCAAGGACAAGCTCCTCCTTATTGCACATATTGTGGGAGGGCTATAAGGTGTTGGGGATTGATAGATGCTTGTTTGGTATGTGGATCCAGTAGGCATGAAAGTGAAAGATTGTCCTAGAGCTTGTTCGTTCTGACACCTCGGTGGGGAATGCAGGTTGTCGATGCAGGAAGAACGAGCAAGGACAACAAAGTGTTTGCATCATCGAGTGCACTTAGAGGACAAGCGACCGCAGGACTAATGAATTAGACGGGATGCTCGTGCTCCAGCCCGGGTATATGCAATGAAGCGATTGGAAGAAAGATGCACGGATCTTGATATTTGGTAATTTCACATATCTTTGAGACTATTGTATGTGCTGATAGATCCAAGTTCAGCCTCTTATATTTTGTACTACCATTCGAGTTTGGGTAGTTTACCGAAGAGTAAAACCGAGTATGCCATTTTGGTGACAAATCCACTTGGGCATAATGTCATTGTGAATAGAGTTTATAGAGATTGCCCCATCAGAATACGGGAGTATGAGTTTCCGGGAGATTTGATCGAGTTGTCATTTGGAGAGTTTGATGTGATATTGAGGATGGATTGGTTGTCCCGACACCAAGTGGTAGTTGATTGTAGAATGAAGAGAGTGACCTTAAGGACACCGGTCCCCAACTTCAACGTGTAGACAAAACATATCTTTGCCAACGAAATATCTAGCTGGTATTGAAAGTTAAGCACACTACAACCCATTAAAATCCGAAAAACATTCGAATGAATAAGCACGAGAGGCCCGGGTGACATACGGCTTGCTTCACAGATAGGCAGAGCCGAAGTCTAGGCTGCGGGCACTTCTCGGAGTGAAGAGACGGCATTATCGCCTGTCCTCTGATGAAGCGGCTTGGCCCGTCAGAAACGATTCTAAACCTACTTGCTATCGGGGACCACGATAGAAGGACCTCGAGTTCCTCCATGGACATAGAAGACAAAGAAATTTGCTCGTAGTAGATGACTGTTGGAGCCTTCCCACCAATTCCCAACGACTAGTGGAAGTCTCCTCTTGACCTTTCATCATTCTGACGAGCAAAACGAGAATCAACTTCGGATCTCTTGGAAAAAGCGATAAACGGGACCCGACACCCAAGTAAGGATCTTCCCGAAAATTGTTGGGACGCACCCAAGAATGGGTATGTCCCAAAACTTTGCGTACAATTCCGTCACTAGGACCTTACCGGCGACTAAAAAGCGTGCATTCAAAACAATCCTTACAAACAAAATAAATAAAAAAAAAAAACCCACCAGGAGATTGAAAGTGTTCCAAAATCTTCAGTGGCTCGCCATACAAAATCTTGGGAGGAACTATAAGCCTTCAAAGTTCGGTGGTGAAAAGTTTCTAACGACAAAGAAAGTAACGCCTACACCCATATCCCTATATAGGGTAAGGCGTGAACAAGCGCATTAAATGCACTGTTAAGTCAGCCACAATATTGGGAGACGTGCTCCTCTCCCACTACGCTTGGTATTCACAAGGCGTTTCATCTGCTAGGGAAAAAAAAAAAAAAAAAACAAATGAGCTAATTGATGGTAAACACCCGGCTCTTGGGATCTATCACAAAACCCTCAACCCTATGGGCCTAGGTTTGTCTAGCTATTGGGCCCCTAGGTTTGCCTCTTGAAACGACCTAGGATGAATTAATCGTGCAGAGCCCAAAAAGAAACCCTGGCTTGGAAAAACTAAAGCCCCGTCACACAAAGCTGATAGAGGTTTTTCTTAGAAGCGATGTCGAATCAAGCTCCCTTGGGTCGGCATACGAAGAAAAGGAGTGCAAAAAAATAGAAACTCGTGTACAAGTATGTCAAGCCAAATCTTATTAGAATCGCGGAATTATTGCCAGTAGTTACACATAAACAAAGACAAACATATCCAAGGAACCTAGATAGATCCATTACAAAGGTATCTAAATAACTGAACCAGGATAATTGCCAAAAAAACAAGGGAAGAGGTAAAAAGTCGAAGAAAAAGAAGAGTTCGAGATGCTTTGCTTGAAGGCTCTTCAGAGACGCCTTGCTTGAAGGCTCTCTAGAGATTCTTTGCTTGAAGGATCTCAGCGCTGGCAGAAGGCTTTCTAGAGACACTTTGCTTGGCTCTAAAGGCAGCTTTGCTCGAAAGGCTCTCATTCTCTCGACCATAAACCTTGGCGCTACACCTCTGGGGGCTCGGCCTGAGGGGGCACCTAGCCTTAGTATAGAACCTTTGAAGAAGATGTCAGCATAATCGGGCCCTTGTCGATGACCTCGAGGATGATTTGCACAAGGCTTAACAAGAGCAGAAAAGGTGATGTGGCATAAGTTAGGCCTCCCATCTGGACGTGATGTCGAAACACGAGACTGTCATCTTCAAACACACAACATCCATTAACGATGAATAGCTGCAGAGACCTCTGAAAGCCTCCCTCCATAACCTCTTCACCTTCACCAGCCTATGGACGCGGGTGAAGGAAGAAATCACAATAGTGAAGAGAGGCTTTATGTAACAGAAGAGGAATCCATTGGCAACTTCATAAACTTTGGAGGTTCGACCCCGTATATATATAGGTGGAACCTCATAAGACAAGTTAAATACACCATTGGCACATCACATGTCATTGGCACATTGGAGCAATATGGTACGTGTAATCTCGATTCTCCATACTTGGGGTTTGAAACAAAGTATTTGTCCTTGACTAGAAGAGCATGATCCTTCAATCGAAGAAAAAGGGGGGCATTGTGAGTATTGTGACCTTTGGGGCCAGACCCACTAATCAATAGGTCTAGCGCCGCAGTGGCGACCCAGCCACGTAGGGTGGCACAGGCAATGTTATATTAAAGCCTTACGGGAGCAGGCAGACGGTATAGTCCTTGAACTCGTCTAGGGTCCTAAGTCCCCCAATTAGTCGTCCTACCGCATACGGGTGGTTAGGCAAAAATAAATATGTTGAAGAAAAAATTATGCATAGGAAATTTATCCGCGAATCTCTGATATCGAATCCGATCGCCTCAGCATTAACCATTAACAAGGGAGGTGGTGTGATAAGGAAAGAGATTTTATCTCTAAAATTATGAGATTATCTTTCCAAAATCAGACAAATTGGAGTATAAAACAGAACTCCCCACCCAGGGAAGGGATGCAACCACAATTGTCACAACATTTTTCTTATACCATCATTTTCAATGACCAAACATCGGAGCTGGCCAGGCCTGCAGGTGGTTGGACTCCTATTTTTTACATGTTTATATCACGCTGCTAATGCCCCAGAGGATAGACGAACTAGGTACCAACAGGTACTCCTTTGGATAAGGCTTTTGAGTAAGAGTAGCTCACCTCGATTCTAATGCCTTATTAAATTGATAAAAGGGCCGAATGCAAAGAGAGAAAAAAAAAATGATCTTCGCCTTTGGATTGAGTTTGACAAGAATTTTTAGCCCTAAAACTTTTAACAACTTAATATTTTTTCATCCATGAACATCTACTCTATTTGTATGTCGACGATATCCCTCTATACATCATGATATAAAAAGTGTTTTATGGTGTTAGTCACCCATTTGCCGTTGAAATAGCTTCCCATTTAACTGTATGTTGTTTAACATGTTTTTCCTCCACAAGTTTTCAAGCCCCCAAAACTCCTGGTAATTTAATCATTTAATACATCCTTGATGTATATTCTATTTATATTGTTTGATTTGTGAAACAAGGAATTTGGTTTTTGGGCTTATATCAGTTAAAGAGGCCACATGAGGTATGACTTTTGTAATAATAAAAAGTTGAGAAAAAAATGAGGGATCTATTGTGGTAGCATAGATGAACCTTTTTGCTTGGGTATTTTCGTCATATCAGCGCGTTAAGAGTTTTATTAACATTTTGTTGTACTTTGTAATTTTTCGTAGATTTATAGTGAAGCTTTCTCCTCTACCCGTGATTTTTTCGCGCAAGGGTTTTCATGAAAATTTGGTGTTTTTTTCTTTGTTTCCTATTTCATTATTGTGTCATTTTTGAAAAAATAAGGAGAATAAGGAAAACAATATGAACATATTTGGTTTCAAGTTTTTTTTTTGTTCTTAAAAACACAAAAACCACGAAACTTATGAGAAAACACAATAATGCTGATTTTGAAAATCTCAAAATTGTTTATGTAATAGTTTGATAATTTATGTATTATTTAATAATTTTATAATTTTATATTATGTGAGTTTTTTAAGGAATTATGTGAGTTAATTATCAAACAATGAATCCGTTTTATCAAGATTATAAATTTAATGATTAAATAAAATGTTAAGTTACTTTCTAAAAAAAATGCGTAATTAAAAAAATAATTCAAAAACACATCCAAGACAATATTTAAACACACCTTGATTTTGAGTTTTTATATAATGCCAACTTTTTTTATTATTTTGGAATTAATATAAATATAATTAATCATTTTAGATTTTTTAATGATTATATTTTCTATGTCTCCTAGAGTACCTATTTTTATGAAATAAAAGAATCAAGGTGTCAAACTTCAAAGAATTATTTTGGAATCAATGCTGAATAACACTTTTGTTTTATGCGGAATAAAACTTTTGTTTTGAATAGTGGTTAATAGGATTAATTATTTAGTTTGTTTGTTTTTTCTAAAAAAACAATCAATCTTTTGATTTTTATCTAAATTTTAAAACAATAAAATTTTAAATAAAAATTGTAAAAATATATATGTTTTATGTAATTAGCATGAAATGAATCGTTCAATTGGAATTATAAAGAGGCATAGTTTTCTTATATCATAATAGTTTTTTTTTCTTGTAGAAAAAAAAAGAAAAAGTAAAAAAAACTTAAATATTTTTGACATTCTAAAATAAGTTATGAAAAATTAAAAAAAAAAAACAAAAAAAACAAAGATATATTTGTTTTTTATGACTTGTTATAAAGTAATTTATTTTATTATTATTTGTTTGTTTTTTTATTTGTTTATCGTAACTTATGTCGTCGGATAAATAATTATTGGAAGAAAAAAACCAAAATATTTGACTTTTTCCATTCAAAAAAATAATACCCAACTTGCTGTACGTCTCAAAAGGTATGTTGTTTGAAACCTCAGCATTTCCATTAGCATAGATGGGTCATTGAGTTTGTTTAGAGGGCGGATCACAACGGAAATATATTGAGGGTGATTAAAAAAAAAAAGATATGGAAAAATTTGTTTTGAAATAAAGAATTACAATATATAGCTTTCATGAGATGAGTATATGACTATTTTTTCTTATTTGTACTTTGGCTATGTTTTGGGTAGTGTAGCCGGACGCACGCTTTGGTGACTCCCCATTTCCCGAAGTCCCGGGTTGACCACCGTCGACTTACGGAAAACTGTATGTCTCGAGATCATGGGGCATACGTGAGTAAAAATGTCCACATTGGCCTACACATCATACTCACCAAAATATTTCCAACCAACTATATAGCAATAGTTCAAGAGTTAATTTCACTCTTAATACAAACATATATTAAAATTAAGAATTATAATACATGTTATACAAAAAATATCAAAGCCTGATGAACTTTCTTCTTAAACGGCCTCTAAAGTGGCGTCATTCTAGAACACTCCTTATTGCACGAAATAATTTTCCCTCGACAAGGTGAGCAATGCCCAGTAGTGATAATCTCCTAAATGGGTTACTCCCCACCTAAGTGCACATGTAATGACAACCAAATGCATTCAAGCAAATGCATGATCCTCATGAATGTCTATGTCAAATCTCATGTCTCGAGTCACTCAGAGCACCACCAGCATGCAAGCCATGTGAGAAATCATTTATTTTTCAAATAAAATATTTGTTTTTAATTGAGGACTGGCCTTAGATGCTGTCGTTAGACTGATCCTCAGAAGTGAACTTGTTGGATAACTCTCTGAAACGATTCATGGGCCTCAGAAGCGTGAATTGTTGGACAATTTTCCCAACACAATTCTTCGAACAACTTTTCAGATAAAATTATTATTTTTAATTTTGCAAAAGGAATTCATCGTTTGGACAACCCTCGATTTTATTTGTCATTCACCGCCTCTACAAAATTCACAGAGTGTAGGTGCATATGGAATGCATTATCTTTATTAATTTATGTTAATATATTTTAAACATGCATAGACTAACAAAATTTAACTCACAACATCATGTTATTCAATTCATAGCAATAACACAAAAATTAGCTCATATGAGCTAATAACCAATTCAAGCAATTCATTTTGAATCACCCGAGCAACACACAAATCACACATAAATCACGTGAATAGTAAAACCCTAGGTCTCGACCTTTGTTCCACGGCCGCGCTAGAGATTTTCTTCACTTTCGGTCCCGAATATTTTGAGTGCAGAAAGCCACGGTCATCCAGGCCTTTACAAATCCCCATCC
Source organism: Tetrastigma voinierianum (assembly GCA_016808115.1). Classification (NCBI taxonomy): domain Eukaryota; kingdom Viridiplantae; phylum Streptophyta; class Magnoliopsida; order Vitales; family Vitaceae; genus Tetrastigma; species Tetrastigma voinierianum. The sequence goes on from JAEQBH010000821.1 coordinate 2,846,131, forward strand.
ATTAAAATGGCTCTTAACCAAAGAATAAATCAAGTAGGAGAAGACCCTTACCTCTCGGAGTTGTCAAAACTCCACAAAATCTGTGTCTACACATAGCTCTTGTAGCGTAGATCAACTTCTCCTCTTGATCCGAAGAGAACTGATGGTCCAAAAGACGGGAAATCTAGAGAGAAGTTGGAATTTCTCTCTCTAAAACCCGTTTTCTCCCTTCACTGCACGTTCCAGAAAAAAATGGAGAAGAACATGATGTCTTTATTTATTTTTTTCTTTTCAATTAATTCCCTTTTTGTCCCTTAGTTTGACTTTTAAAGGCTTTTTGACACTTGGCTTAATGTAAGTCATTTATCTCTATCATCTCACTAATCATGCAACATGTGTCACATGGGTACATGTAGTAGGTGACCCTTGTCATATCACATGCCTTTCACAAGCTGTCATACGGCACCCGACATCCGGTGTCTCGAAAGACGTGAAATTTCGATTGTCTTGGAATTCGACGAAATTCGACGTGGTAGCTAGATTTCGCTAGACGATTCCAACGGTGAAGTCTGTTTCATCATCCGAGATCTAGAAAAATTCCGGATTTTGACCGAAATTACCATTTTACCATTTTCAGAAAATTAGAATTTTCTCGGGTTTACATTCTCCCCTTAAAAAGAATTGTCCATTTAATTAATCTAACAAATCACATGCATATGCAACGTGCACTATGTCATGCATGTAAACTAGTTATTTAAGTATTAAACGACTAAACCATGTACCTTCATCCCTAAACAAGAAGGGATAGGTGGCTCGCATCGTGTCCTCCAAAAACCACGTTAAACTCCTGCACTCCATGGTCTTTGCCATAACACCCTCAATAGCCTCATGGTCTTACGTCGCAAAACGATCCAGGTTATCCATAATACTGGTCCCTCTCGAAAGGTCAATTTGTGTCGACTTTAATCTCTCCCCAATCCACTACATGAGTTGGATTTTGAGTGATATATCTCAGAGACATGGGCGTGGAAATACCTCATGGACACCTAATATCTTTGGCGGTAAGGATTACTTAGGTGCGCTACAGTGCCTACCCTCTCGAGTATCTCAGGGTGATGAACCTCGGCGATAGCTTCTGCGCTTAGGAACGACCCTCCTCTCTTGGCATCACCTTGAAGACGTGATCTCGACCTCGAACCACAGGGTCGGCGTCGTACATTAGCATAGCTCTTCTCGAATACGGCCATGAAGATCTTTGTCGTATCAAAGCTCACCTTCTGCGAGGTGTCTCACAGCTAGATGGGATCGAGTAGTAGACTCTCTCCCACCTCGGTCCAACATATCGGTGATCTGCATGGCCTCCCATATAGTGCCTCACAGGGTGCCATCTGTATACTCGCCTGATAACTATTGTTGTAGGCGAATTCCACTAAGGGCAAGTGTTCTTCCCATGCCTCGAGTCCTCACAGAGCTCCTCACACACACTTTTATGCGAGTGTGACATTTGTCTTGGTAGTCTGGAAGTGACACTCATATCTGGGGCCTTCTTAGGCTCACGACACCAGTCTGATTTCCAGTGGGTGCATTAGAAACCCACAGAGTCCTCCTATCTGACTCCTTCTGGAGTACACGTGATAACCATGATCGTGTGTTTCCTCTCTTGAAGCGGCAGACTTTTCAGCTTACAGCGAGTCTCTTACACCCACACGATTACGGATATCTCCACGGGTCTCTTACACCCTTTGAAGTGTATATCTCCACGGGTTTTTTACACCCACTCGGAAATTCTGGATATCTCTATGGGTCTCTTACACCCGTACAGGATCTTTCGGATATTATTGCGTGTCTCCTTCACCCCCGATTTCGGACACTACCTAAGGGGATTAACGACCACTTCTTGCTTCTCTCGACACACATTAGTGCCCTGTTTCTAGATTTGAACTATGAGTCTTCATTGGAGCGTAGTCGAAACGAAACTCAACCCTTGCGGAGTGGTGAATGACCATCTGATCAGGCTCGCGCGATGTTACCATGCACATAAATGTAATGATGCCATCTTTGTGACGCGATCCAGGGCCCACCGTAGAGTAGAATCTACGAGATCTCAACTCACGATCCCCAGCTTTATCGGTCGACTCTCACCTGGAGTTTCTAGGGGAGAACATCCATACAACGGCTCTTCTAGAGGCCTCGACCTCCAAGCCCACACATTTCATACATGATGCAAAATGAATGAATATGATGCATCGATTCCTTATTTATTCTAGTGTGAGTGCGAGAGTGAAACGTGCCCTATTATCATTTTGCTCTGGGCGCTCAGTCTGCTGTACCATGAGACCTCTGCCTGCTAGGACAATCTAGTCTCATATGCCCAGAAACTGCTGGCTTGATAACATATCGTCTGCCTGCAATAGGCTACAGAAGTCAGGCCTATGAGCCATGTCCCACGACCTCTCGACCCACACTCTGGCTCCTGGCTCCTGCAGCTTGCTGTAACGAAGGCGCTGTGTGAGTACCTTGGGACGATGCTGGTTCCTCGACCATGAGTGGAAGGTTCACTTGGGGATGGGATGCATCCGAGGTCTTAGAGATGAAGAAATGGCCATATATGGCCTTGTTATGTATTTTGTAAAAATCTGGGTAAAAGACTCAGTTTTGGATAATTGTAAATTAACTCCTTTTTGTATAAAATATACATTTTTGTGAGTATGGATGTATGCGCCAATGTGGCCATTTTACTCATGTGGGTCTCATGATATGAACCGCAGAATTGTCCATGAGGTTGACGGTAGTCAACGAGACCCCCAGGAAATGGGGCGTCACATTTTCGGACTGATTATAAAGTTTTCATTGGGTTTTTTTTTTTTGAAGTTTTATGTTTGGAATTGGTTTGACTATTCCGATTAGTTGCAGATTTCATTTATGTATTTTGGTCATTTAGTTTATCTTATTTAGTTAGTTTTATATATATATATATATATATATTGTTATAAATATTAATGAATGACCATCATTATGAAAGGTCCTTTGGTTTTCTCACTGTAACCTTTGGTTTTCTCACTGTAACCTTTGGCATTCTCATTATAAGCCTATAAATAGGCCTTATCAAGAGTGGAATAAAGATCATCCTAAGTTTTCTTCTCCATCTCCTTCTCCTTATTTTATTTCTATTACAACACGTTATCAACACGATTCTCCTGAAGCGATAGAGCGGTTCGGACGATCTGGCGGTTTGGACATTTGCCAAAACTCACTCCACCCAGTGCGCCCCGAATTCTGTTTTGTTGTTCGATTTGTTTAAAGTTTTTCTGTATGTACTTTCTTGCATCTAAATTTGAAGTTTGGAGATTGCTTAATCTTGAAATTGATTTCAATCCAGTCGGTCTTATTTTTTAGTTCTCTGCTTAAATATTGGGAAATTGATAGGCGTTTATTTTGGATTTCTTGTTTAGCGGTGTTTTTGTTATTATTACAATAAAGGAGATAATAGCATCATGAGATTCGAACCCAGTGACTTCTATTATACTATTGTTTACACTCTACCATTATGCTACTTTCTTCTTTTACTAAATGTTATCATGGTATCATTTCCAAAAGCATTTGATGCCATTTTCAATTTGACATAAATTCGAGTGAATTCATATTGTCGACAATTATAGCTAACCCTTTATACTTTGAATTCGAGAAAATTCAATTTTGCCCTTGAGATAGATTTTGCAAAACTCTTTGAATTCTGAAGAATTCCACATTGAAATAAGTCGAAGAATTTTGCCTGTTAAAGACCATTGGTCCTGCAGCGAGTTTAAAACCCAGATATGATCACTAGAAAACGATAATACTCCCCAGCCAGATATGATTGGGCTGCGACTTGCGAGCTTCAGCGTAGCGAATACAATTCGGCTTTATTTAAGATTAGTTCGGTTAAAAGCTTTGTGGGAGAACATCAACGATGGATATGCTCAAAAAAACTTTTACCACTTTTCACGTCTCTAATGTGCTCCTGTAGTAACAATATAGAGAGCGTCGGTTTACTAAATATTCTAAATTGATTGCATGTCTCCTTGTGGCTGAAAAGAATAACGAGCTTTTACTTCAAATCATAAATCCTCGTCTATAGGGTCTAAAGCATTTCTGAAGCAAATGCTACTTCACACATCCCCCGTAGCAACGGATAAGGCCTGAAAATGGGTAGGCTATGGGGGAAAGAGCGAGGGACGTGGTGGTGGTCGGGCGTGGGGCGGTGGCGGAGTGGTGTAATTCAGGACATCATAACAGGTCCCTTCAAAAATAAGAGGCGATTCGATCAAGGGAATCACGGCAATCCATAAACCGACCAGCGACCGGAGTATCACTCGCGCCCAGCGGGATAATACCTGCTATAGATGTGGCATAACGGGTCATTAGTCACGTACTTGTCGTACGACCAAACATTTGATTGATCTACTGACCTCGATCAAAGGAAATAGCCGAAGAATATTGAAATTGATTTCTTGATGATGATGGTGATGAATTGGAGTGGATTTGACCCGCTTTGATGTTTTGATTTCTTTGAGGATCCCTCACTGGGAGTATTTCCCATCTAATTGGTGATGGGCATGTCGGTCGATTACTTCTTTTATTTATTTTCTTATGTAATTCCTTTTCCACAGAACCTTTCAATGTTTCGGTATTGGTTTTTATTAATCTTTAAACTATTTTTATATATATCTTTGAAGAAATATGGATGCCTCTACCCGACTTGACACCTCGAGTCAAAATCCTTGGAGATATTTGTTGGCACATTGCTATAACTCGATACATTCTCGGCCAAAGTATTTTCGATTAACATTAGCCCCTTCTAGTGTTACTACTGTTTCGATCACCTTCGACCTAATTGAGGGCTCGATGAAACCCTTTATTATTCTACCCAGTGGCACTATTCTCCACCTTCAAGATGCCCTTTATTCCACGATCAAAGCGCGATTTACTTGGTTTTAAGATATCGTGGAATGGATACCATCCCCACAAATGGCGATGAAACTCTTGAATTTCTCCTCGTACGCAGCTAAATGATGGCGAAAAATGTATTACAGAAAAATTGCGATCATTAGAATGTGGTTTATATCTCACCCTTATTAACCTTTGTTGAATTTGTACAATTACGAACGAGATTCGATAAACTCAACCCCCATCGTTCTATGGCATGAACGACTTGAGTGATAGGCACCTCATGCTTGAGGCGTATACTTCCGCGGTCTAATGGTCATTCCTTGACCCGCTGGTCATATATCGATCATCTTGATTATAAGCGTCTTGCTTGTACTCAAGGAAAGTTTATTACTCGACCTTCTTCCCTCGAAAGTCGGTCGACACTCCTCGATTTCTAGAGCATTATTCGAGAGACATTTGTGAACCTATCGACCATTGTCAGGACCCCTTTAGTTTACTTTATGGTTCTTGTTGATGCATCCACTCGTTGGTCTCATGTTTGCCTTCTTTCTACTAGGAACCTTGCTTATGCTTTCGTTTACTTGCACAAATTAACCAAACTCATTTTATTTCTGATCATTCTATTAAGACTATCCGTTTGGATAATGCTAGTGAATTTTCTTCTCTGACTTTTTCGCATGACTATTGCATGTCCTTGGAAATTATAAGAGAGTTCAATAATCTATTGCTCATACCCATACTCATAATGGACTAGCTGAATCTTTCATTAAGCATTTGCAATGGATTGCTAGACCATTACTCTTAGAACAGTGCGCTATGGCAGGGGCATGCCTTCTTGCGTACGTAATTTAAATAGTCTTAAGTACATTGGTGATCATGATTTTTCTCCTTTACAAATTGTTTTAGGTCCCGACGAAATATTTCCCATTTACGTGTCTTTGGTTGTGCAGTTTATGTCCTATTCCTCGAAACCAGCGTTAAAATGGGTCCTCAGCGTGGCAGGTATTTATGTAGTTTTTCTTTTACGCATCGTTATCCATTGCTTGAGCCTTTATGAGGAATCTTTTTACTACCCGTTTTGCAGATTGTCATTTTGATGAATCTGTTTTCCCGCCATTAGGGAAAGATAAGCCAAATTCTAATAAACGGCGTGAAATTACTTGGAATACACCATCATTGGTGCATCTTGATCCTCGTACTAAACAGTCTGAACTAGAAGTTCAAAGAATCATTCATTTACAAGATCTTGCAGATCAATTACCAGATACTTTATATCAGAATAAAGTACTAAAGATCACATATTCCGGTGGTAATGCCAGCACATATTGAGATCTATAAGGATTAGGAAATGCTATAACCCGATCACGTCAAACAAATACAAAATGTGGAAGAGCTGGAGATTGAATCTAAAGATTCTTTCCCCAGGAAAGAAAATCTAATAAGTTGCTTACTCTGTAAGTACAATTTTGATGAAATTTCTCTGAAGAGCCTATTCTGTTACAATCGGCTCTGTTGGGCCAAACACATTACAAGGGTTAAAGGAGCTTGAACTTCTGAGTAGCAATAAGCCGACCAATTATCTCCTATAAATGAAGAGATCTACATAAATTATATGAATTAAGGAGAAATATGGGGCCAGTAGACATACTCTTATGTGATAGCACTAACCAAGTGGCTAAGGGCATCATGCAAAATAACGATGATCAAGAGCCACAAGCGCAAATGAATGTCAAAATCGACATGATTGGGAAAAATGGAAAGAAGCGATTGAGCGAAATTGAATTGTTGGTTAAAGGGAGAGTATTTGGACCGATGGTTCCAGCACCTGAAAATGTTAAGCCTGTTGGATATAGATGGGTCTTTAATGCAGAAAAAGAAATGAAAATAATGAAATCGTACGATATAAAGCTTCATTGTTGCCTGAAGGTTTTCGTAAAAGGCAGTGTGGTATGAGAACTATTCACTAGTAATGGATGCAATCACCTTTAGATATTTAATACATTTAGCAGTTTTAGAAGGACTAGAAATGCATTTGATGGATGTTGTCACAGCATATTTCTATGGATCCATAGATAGTGACATAAATATGAAAATCCTTGAAGGATTTACATTGCCTGAAGAAAAATTTCCAAAACCACGTGGTATGTATTAAATAAAGTTGCAACAATCCTTGTATGGACTCAAACAATCTGGTCGAATGTGGTACAATCGTTTGAGTACATACTTATTGAAAGAAGGATATGTAAATAATTCAATATGCAGTAATATTTATCGAACGAGAAATCGGTTTGACAATTATAGCGGTATATGTGGATGATTTGAATGCAATAGGGACCTGGGGGCTTACAGAAAATGCTAATTATTTAAAGAAGGAATTTGAGATGAAAGATGCAGAGTAAGACTAGATATTGCCACCTCGACGATCGTCAGTATTTTCAAATGGAATTTTGTTCATCAATCTGACATATCTTGAAAAAGTCACGAAGCTCTTTTACATGGACCAAAGCCCATCATACTCTATGGTTGTAAGATCCGCTTGAAGTGGATAAAGACCCATTTAGTCCCCAAGAAGAATGAAACTCCTTGGTCCAAGTACCATACTTAAGTGCAATTGGAGCACTAATATATCTTCTGAGTATGCAAAGTGAAGCATAGCCTTTTTCGGTGAACGCTTTGCGAATATGGCTCGTAGCTTACTCTTAGGCATTGGAACGAAGTAAAACATTTGTTGAGATACCTTCGTGGAACAAGTGATATAGGGCTCTTTTGTTCCAAAGTACCAAAACCAGAGTTACTTGGTTATACTGATGCAGGATATCTTTCGGATCCCCATAAGGCTCGATCACAATTAGGATATGTATTTACTTGTGGCGATCTTTGCTTTGTCTCTTGGAGATCACATTAAGCAAACCATGGTGGCAACCTCCTCTAATCGATGAGTTATTAGCAATACATGAGAGCGACGAGGGAGTGCGTGTGGTTGCAGATCCATGATTCAACATATTCGACTCTAGTGGTCTTTCTCCTTTTTCAACCACCTGACAACATCATTATATGAAGATAATATATTGCCTGACTCAAGGCGGATACATCAAAGGAGGCCAGAACCAAGCATATTTCTCGAAAGTTCTTTCACTCGCATGAGCTTTAAAGTAATGGTAAGAGATTGATATACAGCAAATCAGGTCTAGTGATAATCACAGATTCACTAAGGCATCCTGCTGCGACCTTAAAGAAAGATTTAAGCTCAAATTGGAATGAGAAGGCTCAAAGATCTGGGAGTGGGATATTCTGACGTCGAGGAGTCTTGAATATGAGGTGTCTTTGTACTCTTTTTCCTTCACTAGGTTTTTGTCCCATTGGGTTTTTCCTAGTAAGGTTTTACTTGAGCGGTGCACTTTTAAAGTACATGTACTCTTTTTTAAGCTGGTTTTTGTCGGGTTTTATTATTAGGTTTTATTAAGGCATGTTCTTTGATGTTATGGTCGTTTAAGGGGAAGTGTTATAAATATTTGATGAATATTAATCGTTATGAAAAGGATCCTTTGGTTTCGTATGACCTTTGACCTTCTGGGTATAAGCACATAAATAGGCCTTATCGAGTCAGTTAAAGATTATGCTGATTTTCTTAATATAAATACCTTATTTTATTTATTCTGACATATATATATATATATATATATATATATATATATATATATATATATATATATATATATATATATATATATATATATATATATATCAATTTTTCTTGGTGGTAGTGAAGCCCCGGAGGATCAGCCTCTTGCTTGTTGCAATTAGAATTTTCATAATAGTCACATATATTATAATATTTTCGGATTTAATATTTTGTTAATTGTTTTCCAATACCTTAGTGGAAGCTGACCCAAGAATTAAGGCAGTGTTTGGTTAAATTTAAAAGGAAAATGTGATATCTTTGGATATTTAAAAATAATATTTAGATTTTAATGTTTTTATCTATTTAGAAAATATATGCCAAGATTATTATTTTTTATTTGATTTAATTTAGGTTTAATAAATTAATTAATTTTAGAATTGTTAAAATTATATATTTTATTTAATTATAAAAAATAAATAATATAATATTCTTTTAATAGATTAAGCTGTTAAAGATGTTAATTTTTAGTATGTAAAAAATAAACAACTTAATAGGAATAAAATGTTTAAAAAATAACGAATTAAGACTTTATGCTATTAAGTAACATTTAGCTTTAAATTAAAAAAAAGTTCTATTTAAAATTAAGTTAAAAAAACAAATCGCCACCAAACATGTATTCCTAGTAGTACATTGGCTCGAAGCTGACGTACAGTCTACCGGTTTGACCGCTTAGTTAGTGAATCATATACTTTTCTACTAGTTTTTTTTTAAAGAAAAATAATTTTATTAATTTAAAGTAACAATATATTATATAGAAACATAAAATCAAATTCGTTAAAAATTTTATAAGATGATCTGATATAGGTTAATAGGATAATAGATAAATTTAAGCTACATGTTGATAATTACATGATGGGTTAAAATATGTATAAGCTGCTTGAGTTCTGACGTAATGATAATTATGATTTAACTTGATATTTTTTAATCCAAGTGAATCTATTTTATCGTTCGAATCGCTTATCGTAAAAAGCTATTATAATAAGGCAATAAAAACAGCTATGTCTTAAATACTTGCAGCTTATGTCACATAAGGCGATGATAAAAAAAAAAATTAAAAATCGAATTTTATGGAAGAAACATTTAATGAAAAGAAAAATGGTAGAAGTTATAAATGGTAATTGATCAAAAATATGAAAAATCATCCCTCTTTATTTAAAAAACTTTCGTACAAGTTATTTCTTCAAATATAACCTAATACCATCACAATCCGGTGGTTATGCTTCAATCTCAAAGTCTCTATCTGCATCAGATATTTTGCATTTGTGTGGCATCGAACACATCAAGTGGAGGCCGGATTTTCTTGCATGTATTCAACTCAATGACGTAACAATTCTGGCATTGAATATTCAATATTATTTTCATTTCCTTTTTAGAGAAATACCATTTCTATACATTTTTTAAAGGACATGACACCTCTTTACTTACAAGTTATTCTTTAATTAATTAAAAAAAAAATAGGGAACTAGAACCAAGGTTCAAATTAAAACCGTTATATCTAAGAAACTGATGTCCTATATTACTTCTAAGAAATTCTTCGTATTTGTATTAAAGTATCTAAAAATACATAATTAATTAGTAGTATGTATTAAACATGAATAATCTAATCATTCACTCAAGAATTTGAATAGAACCTTTAAATATGGTTCTTAACTTAAGGAAATTTAATTTCTTTTTTAATTTGATGGTTGGTTATGTGAGCGCTATAATCTTTAGACTCATTATTCAATGGGTGGAAATCAAGTCGCGTGTTATTGAAGCAATTCAGTGGCTGCGAGTATTAAAGCCCAGGGTGATCTTATCTGGGTGGGAGAATCCACAAAGGCTGAGTGTCTTCGTAGAAGCTACCTAATAGGCCCAAGGCCTCTGTTGGCTCAGCGTTGTGAAAGGCTAGGAGCAGCACCCAGGTGTTAAATCGGCGAGTATTTCTGCTGCTTGGGAGAATCCTAAAAGCTCCGGTGTCTTCGTAAAGTAGGCTGAAGATTGGCCCGTCCCAGGATTTCGAGTCCACAAAGGCGGCCATCTTACCGCATATGGGAAGTTCGTTATGGATAAATACATAAGGAAATTTAAGGAAATTTCCTTAAACTCACTATTGAATAGAACCTTTAAATATGGTTCTTAACTTAAGGAAATTTAATTTCTTTTTTAATCTGATGGTTGGTTATGTAGTATTTATAATCTTTTCGGCTTCAGTATTCAATGGGCGAGCACAGCAACGTGTTGTGAAGCGGCTCCGAGCCCGCTAGCGAGTATTAAAAGCAGGGTGATACTTATCCCAGATGGGAGAATCCTAAAGCTCGAGTGTCTTCCCATAAACTAGCTAATAGGCCCAAGGCCTGTTTGGCCGCGTTGTGAAAAGGCCTAAGCTCACTTACCGTATTAAAATCAGCGGACACTACCTAAACGGGAGAATCCTAAAGCTCGGGTGTCTTCCCATAAACTAGCTCAAAGGTGGCCCGTCTAGGATTTTGAGTCCCCTAGGCGGCCATCTTACCGCATATGGGAAGTTCGTTATGGATAAATACATGAAGACGGAAAATACGCAAACAAAATATTTATCAGCAGTTTCCCAATTTCTAAATCCCTTATTTTTCGGAAGATTAATCCTTGATAGGGAATATCTTTTATCCCTAAAATTAAGAGATTTTATCCCTAAAATTAAGAGGAGATTCATGAACCATGCCCTATAAATTGGGAAGATCTCCCACGTGGTAAAGGGATTCGAACGGTGAGGACTCTTTGCTTCTTCTTCTCCATCTTTTGCTGACTTAATCATCAGAGAGTGTGGCCGGTGCACTGTCGTTGGATCACATTTTTTACAGGTTCACGTTGCATTCTTGATCTTTCGGAGGTTACGGCTGATCAGAGTAGCTCGCGAAATTATTGGTATGCGTGGGGTGAGCGAAAGATCTCATCTATAAGAACGCGAGGGCTTGAGCAGCGGTGTCTAGTAGCCATATTTACTGGGAACTTTGTCGATCCCCCTTCCCACATCGATTCATCTAAGGCATCATGATGACAATGTGTGACTCGCCCCATACTTGACAGGCCGGATGCAGATTGGATCAGGAATGTGGTCCTTTCGAATCCAATTCCTTTTTCTTTTGTTAGTAAAACACATTTCAATATCATTTTGTAAAGGATATTTATATTTAGAAAATATATTTGTATATATTAATTCAACTTAAAGGGCCCAGATCATTTGTTTTCAATACACATTTTCCATTAAGTATGACATTATCATCCATTTGGTCCATTTACCACCTTTATACATTCACGACATTATAATAGTTTTCAATACCAGCTTATTTACAAAACAAAATCGAGTTTATGCAAAAAAGTGTCAAATATATTTCATGAATGCGGGGTCGGTGCTTTACTTGGCTTATTGGCGCTGATGTTGACTCTGAATACATTTGCGGTCTTTTCATAAATCACCTTGTTAAGCAAATTTACTGCGATATTCTTAGCGTGCTAAAAGCATTTTCATGCCTAGTGGTTTACATACGGTTCTCTCTTCATTTCGGTTCCCAAGTAATCATGCATTTTTCTAAATCGATACCTTTGTATAATTTTTTCAATCAATGCGTCTGATATATATATATATATATATATATATATATATATATATATATATATATATATATATATATATATATATATACTATATATATATTTATATTTATTTTATTTTTTATTTTTTTTTCATTTTCGTATATTCAAATTACAATTCATTTATCATTTCAATCATGCGGTTTCATATCACGATAAATCATTGAACCTGGAAATCATGCATTTCACATTTGCTATTTGCTCTTAAGTGAATTTAACCTATGCTTTAGGTGCATAGGATAACGAATCAACGTACGGTCATTGGTACCAAGTCAGTATAAAAAAGGTTTGCTGCGATGCGGTCCCATTGGGATGCAGACTGGTTATTAAAAATCATTTCGTGAACACTACTAATACTATCTCACTGGGCTACGGATCAAAGTGACACATCATTATGTTCGGCGCAGTACTGCTCATTCGACCCTTATTGGTATATCAATCTATCATTAACTCGAATTTAATGGTTAACATTCTATTAAGGGCGCTCAAATCATTCATAGCAATTTACAATAGTGTATATACATTTATATCCATATACTTGGTTTCCAATACTTATACGATTTTTATGTGCAATTAATTTCTGTCGGTTGTATCAAATCAATTTAAAACAATCCCGATAAGCAATTTATACTTAATTCATTTCAATAAATCCACTTATTTTATAATCCTTCAAACATTTTAGAAATAGAGACGAAGTGGAGAATAAACCAATTCATTTATGGCTCAAACGAAACACACATGCATATTCAAATAAAACCTTTTAGATTTATTTTGTCAAACAAAACCTAAAACCAAAACAAGGAAGGAAATGTGAAGAACAAACCCAAAAAGGTTGTCACTCTTCGATTCCTATTCTTGGAATCTTGTTATTGGGTCAAGCTTTCTTGTCACCAACCCCTAATCCATCACAAATATGTCACTATCAAGAAACGACCAAAGAAAAATCGGTTATGCATTCTAGGATTTTTGGTTAGGGTTGATGTCTACCAAATACATCTTCACTTGAAAAATTTTCTGGGGACATATGAGCCATATTTTGCTCATGCTTCCTTCAAGAAAATGATAACTCTATGAGTCTATTTTCAGTAGGAATTTGAATCATCTCATTTACATCACCCAAACTCAAGTTACGGCATTTTAATGCCAAACTGGTCGGTATGCCTAGCTTACTCGGTTACCTACTGTTATTCTCAATTTCAGGGGTCTTAACTCCATAAATTGGTAATGGTTACTTCTACTCATTTGAAGCTATGGTTCTAAGGTTTCTTCTCCAATTGGAATCATCTAATTTGGATCACCAAAACTCAAGTTATTGCATTTTACATCCTGACTACTCTAATTTGTAAATCATAATCAAATTATTCTTGCACATAGCTCCACTTTGACGGATTTCTAGGCACTTTGGGGTTACAAATTGCATATACTTCCTTCAAGTAAATTATTCCCCTAGAAGTTTAGTTTACCAATAATTTTTAATCACTCAATTTGGATGAGTGAAACTCAACTTACAGCCAAAACACCACAATTACACCCAAACAGAGCATACCCTTCAACTACCAGAAACTCACCTTTAAGCCCATATTCAAGAGCCTTAGATGTACAATTTTCTCCTTGTCCCTTCTATAAATTTGTATCTCTAGATCTTATGGTTATTTACCAATTGGAATCACTCACTTTGGATGATTATAACTTAACTTATAGCCAAAACAAAAACAAGGGTTTTGAAATTATTTTTCACAGCAACTCCTTTGAAACTTCATCATTTCCTTTATACAAAAAATTCATAAACCAATCTAACCCAAAGCACTTTGGCTTAACCCAAAACAACTCCAAAATTGATCTATAACCAATAAAATCACATTTACATAAGGTTAGGGTTTTCCCAAATCCAAAATCATCAAAGAGGGAGTTAGGGTTAGTTTTCTTACCTTAGCTCTCTTCAAATCTTCTCTTCCTTCTTGCTTGAACAAAGATAGACCAAGAATGGAGAGAAACACACCAAATATAGAACAAAGATGTCATGGCGCTATTGCAATATCATCATGACATCGAAATTTCTATGTCATGGGTTAACTTCGGTGTCGTGACATTGGCTCATTGTGACTGAATTTTGATGTTGTGTTGATGTCGCGACATTGGATCTACAGTTCTGATCATTTCAGCTGATGTCCATACATTATTGATTAGATGTCGCAACATTGCATCTTCCCTTCTGAGTGTTTCAGTTGATGTCGCGACATTGGAGCTGTGATGTCGCGACATTGAACACTTAATGTTTTGAGGCCCTCTATCAATGTTGTGGGTGATGTCATGACATTGTTGCGGTGATGTCACGACATTGATGCTGTGATGTCACGACATTGAGTTGGTCTCACTACCTTAGCTACTTTTTTCTAATGTCGCGACATCATTGATCGTTATTCAGCGACATTGCAAAGTTTCAGTTCCTCGATGTACAAGCCTTAGCTGATGTCGCTGTCGATGTCATGGCAATGTCGCAACATTGGTAATTTCTGCTCTTCCTACTTCAGCCGATGTCGTAGAGATGTCGCGACATTTAAGATGCAGTATTGCAAATCAACTATGATGTCGCAACATTGCATCTATAGTTCTGATTATTTTAGTTGATGTCGCGACATTGAGTTGATGTCGCGACATTGGAATAATTCTCTATTATGATATCGTGACATTGAATTTGAGTTCTGCAGTCTTGAGTGATGTCGTAGCCTATGTCGTGGTGATGTCGCGACATTGGAGTAATTACATGACACTCTCCATACGATGTTACAACATTGTTCTTCTAGTGTTGTGACATTTCTACCTTTGCTTCCCATTTTTTCTATTTTTGTTGCTTTTCTGCATCTTTTCTTCAAATTTATGCAAAACATAAATCTGGGTGAAAATTCCAGAATTTAACATTAAATAAGACTTTTAAGCCTGAAATATACTTGAAAAATGGGCTTAAAAATAGATGAGTTTTAGACTTATCAAACCCCCCAAAACTTAAAGTTTTGCTTGTCCTCAAGCAAAGAAAAGACTATTTGTTTGTCCTCAAACAATAAAAATTGATTTTTAAGGACTTTTTTCAATTAAATCATCTTTTTAGGCAGCTTAGCAATTTGACCCCAATAGTATTTCAGTTGTGACATCAATTCTCTTCATTTTCAGAATCCTAAAAATTTTCAAATTTAGATCATTCAATACAACATGTAATTCGCAGCTAACAGCAGATGATTCTTGACTGTGAAGTGTGTTGAGTCTTACTTTATACAGCTAATTTGCGGATTAGGTAGCCTTGTAAGTCACTATGCAGAATGGTATTCTTTCAGAGTAATTTAGGTCCCATGGGCTTGTTGGTCATATTATTCTCCACTAATGTAGGATAACACAACCCTCATAATCAAATAGACTTTTGAGCTTGTAATGTATGATTAGGGTACTTGGGTAGATGATTGGACATTTAAGGCTGAGTTTACTAAGCTTTGCATATATTTTCTCCAATATTTTGCCTTCCTTGCTCATCCACATGCTAAATAGCATTTCAAACACCTCAAACTTGATGGTATTTTTTGCATTTTCTCCTCCTAATGCTTTCTTTCCTCTACTATTTTCAATTCTTCTCCAAAACTCTTTTTTTCCTATTTATTTAAGGTTTGGAATGGTGCAATATTTTGCCTCCTTAAGCTTTCTACCACCCTTAGCAAGCTTTAGGTTAGTAACTCTCATACCGGTTGGCATTAGGGACTAGGTGTAGGAACACCTAGAGCTTAATGGCTCAGGCGAGGAAAGTCTGAGTAGAAACCACGTTCCCTAACTTTAATTTCAGCTTCTCAATTTTCTGTTGTGCACCTCCTTTAGTACAACTTTTCTCAATTGTTTACCTATCACATCCTTAATTCTTCTCCTTGATTTCAATTCAAATTTGTACTCCCCCAAACTTATCCTCTTGATCATTTTTGTTGCACTGATCTGCAGTTTTGGGTAAATTCAGGGTTCTTTACTGTAAGGTGAAACTTAAGGAAGGTTTAGGGCTCTTCTTTGTGGCTTTGATGATGAAAGTGGCATTTAGGCTCAATTAATGTACTAAAGTGTATGCTTAATAGCATATCAAATGGTAGGTGCTTCGTCCTGATTAGTGTGCCTAATTCTATTCCCGGCGTAGGAATTGTAGTGCGTCCCAGCATTGTAATCTTGCCAAATCACGAGGTCATCTCCTCGGGGAGCGGGTCTTACTTTGTTGATCAATAGGAATTTATTCCCCACTAAAAGTATGATTTAAAGAAAATTGTAATGTTGTGTTGTTGTTTGAATGGTTGATTGGTTTAAATGTTTTAAACTAGAAGACAATTCTTCCGGGATTTTTAGGGTTCCCACTCGCCGATCGGGTAAGTCCCACTCTTATTTTATAAACTCATCTGGAACCATTGATAAATGATATTGATGGAGGATTTATCTTTAAATACTCTTTGGAAAATAAAGATGATCGAATAATAATAAACACTTGTTCTGATTAAAGCGAACCATAGTTGGCGTATGATCAAAGCACAGCGTGTGCTAGGAAATATCTCGTTGTACGTTGTCGAGCGACAGAGGGTGCCTTGAAGGATTTAAAACCTTTCTACACAAGTGATCAATATAACCTGATCCATTGAAAATCCAAAGAGGAATTGAGGGACTGCACGATCGGGGTGAGTTCCAGTATGATCCAGCGGTAGGGGTTTAGAACTCCGTAAAACTTGTGAACAATTAAAGTCGAAACGATTAATCATAAAAAACGGTACCTTTACGAAATCGAATTGACTTGTAAAGCGAGAATGAAGAATATGGGTGCTAGGATTTAAAAGCGGAGAATAAATATTTATCTTTGAAGATTACAAACTCTTGAATCAAAGAACTTCTAAAAAGAATGGAAATACGAAATGCGGATCTACAAGTCTAACTGTGGAGAAAACTCTTATTCTATCCCCGAAACCTAAACCACTGAGTGAATAACTAAAAAAAACTTCAAAGAGAGTGTCTATTACTTGTGTCATCCTCCTTTTATAGGCCCCTCGATGTGATTTTCCCCATTTTGGTTTGTTGGCGAAGTGCCCTCGGCGTGCGGATTGAATTCTTGGACAATTCATGATTCCATAAGTTCTCTGGTGGGACTTAAAGTTCTACCGGTGAAGGTATACGATTTTCCGACAAGTTCCTCTGGGGTAGGACTTGAAGTTCTCTGGAGTAGAAGATGTTCAACGCAATTTTCCGACCAAGTTCTACCGGTGGGACTTGAAGTTCTCTAGGTAGAAGATGTCCTTGGTGCTTTCCTTGCTTCTGGCTGGGGTTCGAACTTCGTCAGTGCTCACCTCCATCCACATTGCTTCATATTGGCTTCCCAGAAGCATCCTTGTGCTATGCTTTAAACACGAAAGACACCTTGCAAATCGAAAACTACGGAAAATTAAATTTTTGTTCTTGTATGCCAAATGTGGGTAAGTTGTGAGTTAAATGTGCTAGATTCATTATAATTATCACTCAAAATGTGTATTCATCCACCCCAAACTGCATCTTGCTAGTCCACACAACCAAGATTTGAATCGGAACTACCCTTTAGGTATGAATCTAAACAAGGCGCTCGATGCAGTCAAACTACAAGAATCTCAAAATAGCACTTATGGAATAGAGCGTTTCACCCACTTTAGTATGCACAAACATGACTCGATTAGACCCGACCACATCCTTACCTGATGAACATTATAACACGTAACACAAAGTGGTTATTCAAATAAGGATTATGGATTTAAGAAATGTAAGGTAGTCATGCTTGCAGTGAACTGTAATGATAGAAATAAGGTAGGCAATCATATAACATAGAACATGTAACCATCATGCATAATGTCAAAAGGAACAGAAAACATAAGTCGAGATCAAAGAGGTCTTAAGAGTTTGTAATGGCCAGGTAGATAAATGAAAGAAAGATTAAAAGATCGAACGGGTGTTGGCATAACATGGCTAAGGTCTACTACCGTTGCCAACACCACCCCTAGTATAGCCTAACACAACTATACGGTGTCGTCCTCGTCCTCATCGAGAGAATGCGTCCTCGTCCACACAGTCAAATAATTCTCGATTCTCCACCAAATGCAGATAGCATCGTATCGCTGGCTCCCCACTGAAGATGTGGCTCTCGAGCACGGAGAGGCGTCGGTCGGTATACACTTCCCAAGGATGCACTTGAACCACCCTTGATCAGTCATCCATCCTCTTCAAAGGCGATGTGCTCATAGGTGCTGGAGCTGTGGAAGAAGTGGTCCCAAGAGGAGGTACTGAAGGCACTGAGGGCTGTGGTCTAGTGGAGGCTGCTCGGCTCTTCGCCTCAGTCTTAGTTGTGATCTGCTCCTGCCTAGGTATCACCCTTTTTTTTCTTACTGTTCCCCTCATCCCACTTCTTCTCTGATACGAGTCCTGAGTGAGGGAGCGGAATACTCCAGTTTGCGCCAGTGTGCAAGAACTCCTCGTCGCGCTACGTATGACTAGTGCATGAGTCGATTATTCAGTCATAACCTCGTACAACAAGCTGAGATACTCTTGGTAGGAGACTTTCCACAACCCTTATTGAATCGTTATGGTGATCTTGTTCATCGGTCACGTGTGGCTTTAACTCGGGGAACAAATTCTTGTTTCATAAATCCATTCATGGGTACAGGACGGGTGCACATAGCCTCAGTGAATAAATTTGGCATCAATCGATAATGGCTCACGGTGGATATGGCGGTCAGGCACATCGGCGAATATAGTGCAAGGCATGTGCTATCGGAGTCGAGTGACCTGAAAATTTGGCTTTCCCATCAACGAGTTTCCATCTGAGTCGACCCGCTGATTTTCCTTCAGGTGGTGTAGGAACTCCCGAACTACGAAGGTAAGTATCGCGATCCCAGGTGCTGAAGTGCATGTTTTGCTCTGGATAATTACGATGGGATGAGAATATAAGAATGTTTCCAAATTAACGCCTCGCATTGGAAACCCTATTGCCATTGCCGGATCCATTTCTCGTGCTCACCCTCGAGTCTTAGTGAGCCATAGCCTCTATCTCTTCATCAAACCTTATCGATAAATCCTCACTTTAAAAGAGGATCGCATTTATTTTCCTTTTTTCTTTTCCCTTTGGTTGGGAGGCATCGGAGGCTTTCTCTTCTTCTTTTCCATAGAGGCTAGTTGTCTTCCCCTTCCGGTATTCTTAGAACGTGCCATGGAAATAATGATAGTAGTAATGGCGGCGAGATGACGAGAAATAAATCATCATGTCCCGATATCCTATCTCGAACAACAGGGCTGTTTGTGTCGTCAGTCTTGATCTCACACTTGTATGGGCTGACACATAGCCTCCCGGCCAATCGCGAAATAGTATCAACAAAATCCAACCAAAAGATCCATATGTATGGCTAGAAGGAATCAACGATGCAAGTGGAAGTTGTAGGAGCTTACCACGTTCGAACAATGGCTGCGGGTAACTAATGTAAGGCTAGAGCAGAGAAACACAGTGAACAGCGGGCTTGGGAGTGCTTGTACGAGGAACACACAGCTAGGGCACAACTTGTGGACTAACAAAAAAAACATATGGCAAATGAAAAGGCATCCTATTTTTGGGTTAAAAACCCTCTACCTTGAGAATTCCGCCGATTCTCTGGGTGGGACTTTAAGTTCTAGGTGAGACACCAACGCCCAGTCGCTGATTCTGGGGTGGGAACTTAAAGTTCTAAGGTGGGACCTCTGCCTCTTGCTTGTTTTTTGTTAAGTTCTCACGGGTGGGACTTTAAGTTATCTTGGGTGGGAACTTGCTTCAAGCGATTTTTTCTCTCTTTTTTTTTTTTTTTTTCGAATATATATATATATATATATATATATATATATGCTCTATATATATATATATTTTTTTTTTTTTTTTTTTTTTCACTTTTGAAGCAGTGGTGCCGCATACATCTTGACTGTTCAAGCGCCTTTCGTCGTTTTTCTTGCATGTTCACTTTTCTCTGTTCAAATTCCGCAAACTCAATGCATTCGCAGACTTAGTCTTTGTAATTCATTCTTGGGATAACAGGCTTCGCGAGGCATTTCTTTATTCGATAATCAGGATTCCTAAGGTTAGAACAAACTTGACAACTTAAAGCTCGAAATGGGTGCAAGGGACGAGACACTACAAATCTCTGGGTATGCAAAGAAATAATGGCCTCAGTCATTTTCCACTTATACGAGGTGTTCCATAAAGACTATGATGCACAAATTATCACTGACCGGCTAAAATGATGCTGGTGGAAACAATAGCAGGCAAGATCGGAGAAATTTGGCCATAAGTCTGGTTTGGGTGGCGACAAAGTAGGTAGAATGCAGGAAACAATTCACAGAAGAATACAAGGCTTATTTGTGTGCTTGTTAAGATGTACATCGCGATAAGATGATGAGAGAGTATATGAGATCAAACGGTATCTGGTCTGCCCGGAGTAAAACATAATACTCAAAATAAGCAAATTTTGAAAAATTTGACCATGATTCATATAACGGCGCGTGAATTCACGTTCAACCGGTGTACACTACCTACCCCTGAAACAAGCATTGTCCCCCGATGCTTTGAGCTAAGAGTACCCCACAACGAATTTGAGGATCACAAAAACAACATTGCAGTTATTATTTTCTATGTTATTGAAAAGCAAATGAAATAACGCAATTGAAGTAAAAACAATAAAAATAGAAAGCAAGAACAAAAATAAAAGCAAACTATTTACAACAATTTGAGATTGAGGTTACTTGGAAGGAGAGTTTTGGTAGAGCGGGTCTACCAAATCCAAAGTGTGCTCGTGAGGAGAGAAATGCTCAAGGAATGGTTTGAGGCGTTGGCCATTCACCTTGAAGGAGTTCCCATTGTCAGGATTTTCAATTTCCCGCGGCTCGCGTGGATAAGCCTTAGCGATGAAAGGGCCCGATCCAGCGAGGCGGAGCTTTCCGGAAATAAGATCTGTCGGGAAGCGCTCTGGCGGTACTACGATTGGGTTGAAAGTTTTCCTGGTAATAGACTTGTCATGGAATAACTTAAGCCGCTCCTTGTAAATTCTGGAGCTTTCATACGAGTCCCTCCGCAGCTCTTCAAGTTCATTTAACTGCAATAAACGCTGCTTACACCAGCAGGTTAGATCGAATTAAAGGACCGAATAGCCCGATGGCAGGTGTTCCATCTCTGCGGCAAATGCGAGCTTTGCCATAAACTAGCCTATAGGGAGATGACGGGCGAAACGGTGTATAAAATGAATGCTAAATATGAAATTTTAGCGTAGCTGAGTAATATAGTGTACTTAAAGTACGGATATCGATCCACAAGGAAAGGTAAATTGAATACAAAGGTTCTGCTTTTCAGACAATATCTAAATAAAGGATTTTAGGATAAAAATCAAATAAGGAAAACTATAACTAAGTAATTGATTCTAGTGGAATTAATGGTGTTGGCGCTAGGTTAAATAAGCCATCACGTTGATGGATTACTTTCCTAAAGATAGTGTTGCCAGTATATTTGTAATATGTCCCGGTGGCGAGTGATCTTGTTTACGAGATATCACTCTCTCGAATTATATCCGCTATCTCGTGAATAAGATAGTATATCTCTATCTCGACTCGGTATTAAATGCTTAAATGTTCTAACCCCGGATACCACCTTCGGGTTGAATATCTCTAATGTAAGATCATTAAAAATTTTACTCTACGAGATCTGAATACCCTCATCTCTCGAATCTCGAATCTCCAGTGTGCTTATGCTAACATTGGCCAGATGTTATCATATAATTGAAATACAGGTATAGAGTAGATATGACAAATTAATAACGATTGAATAACATGAAATATCAAACTTTAATCTGTATGTGACAGTTTGATATAACCTGAAAGAGATGCAGAACATAATGAAAGAAAATATAAAACTGTTTAATAAAGAAAACATTGTTCTAAGATCAGGAAATATACGAAAAGTCAAAAGCGTTACAATCCCGGACACTTCCTCCAAGTCAATGTCACTCTTGCTCTGAAACTTGTGCCTCAGTTAAATGCATGGAGTCTCCTCCATTTTAAGGCCACTAATTTGCTTAATGATGAGAGGCTTGATTTTGGTGGCGTCGCGACGTGGCGGCGTCGCGGCGTGGGACGGCGTGGGGGCGTCGCGACGTGGAAACTCGCTGACGTGGGGGCGTCGCGCGGCGATGGGGGCGTGCGACGTGGCGAGCTGCCATCGCCTTGTTCCCGTTGCTCCAAATGCGCTTCTCGTTCTTTGCTCTTTTCACTGATGCTCTGCGTTCACAAAGACATCAACTGGTATTCCTAGTCCACGAAAACTATAAAATTACTCTAAAATAAACGGGGAAGAAGAGAAAGTGTAAACGCGCGAGTATAATATGAGTGTTTAAATATGGGGGAGGCGCCTTACCAGAGCAGTTTAAAGCGATGCGGTATGCCCAGAGCATCGGTAGACGGAGTGACCAGTGCCACTCGATTCGGAGACCTTAGTCTTTTCTAAAATGTGTTTTATCTCCACTGCTTCTTCGGCGACCATTAGTGCAATAAGTTGATTGGCGCATTGGATTGGCATTGGGTGACTCCATATTTCTTTAACAGATTTCAAGATCGATTGCAAAAGTGGAGTCCACCATCACTAATAATTGCCCAGGCGTTCCAAGCGAGAAAAATATGTTCCTTTATAAATTTCAAAACAACCTTATGGTCATTAGTTTCTCGTTGGAATTGCCTCAACCACGCTTAGACACGTAGTCAGCAGGATAATAAAATGTAGAGATAGCCACAGAGGGGAAAAGGCCCGTGAAGTCGATACCCGACCAGGTCGAAAATTTGATGATTAGGTGGGGTAAGAGGCATCATGTTTCGTTTTGTGACCCCTCACAGTGCGGCATTGAGCACAAGTTTTGCAGAAATCAAAACAATCTTTAAATAGAGTGGGCCAGTAAAACCCAGCTTGCAAAATCTTGTCTGCCGTTTTTCGGGCGGAGAAATGTCCTCCACAGGCTTCAGAGTGACAAGAAGTTAAAATCCTCACCTGCTCATCATTGGGTACACATCTCCTCATTATTTGATCTGGACAGTATTTAAATAGATATGGATCATCAAAATAGTATTTCTTAATATCTGTCGAGAATTTCTTTTTACGTTGAGAAGTCAGTAATTTGGAGTCGGCGGGTTACCCTAGGTAATTCACTATGTCGACATACCATGGGTAATGAAGCGAAGCAAAGAGTTGTTCATCGGAAAGCTATCACTATGGGTATGCCATGGGAGTTAGATGCGGAACTAATCGAGATAAGTGAGGTGACAACCACATGCTCGACCCTTTTTATCTTTAATGGTCGATTGAATTCTTGGTAAAAATCCACTAGTTAACCTTGGTTTTATTATCACCTTAGAGACGAAGTACTTAGCTGCATGATACATAAAAATGAAGTCACGGGGAGCCAACAATATATGACCTAAATTTTTCTAGAGCGAAGAGCAAACACTAGAAACTCTTTTCTGTGGTTGTGTAGTTGGCACAGAGCGAGTCTAGTATCTTCTTGGCATAGTAAATGACAAAAGCCTTTTGTCCTCCCCTGCAATCTGGCTCACGGCTCCTGGCATAATCACTAGCATCGCACATGATCTCAAATGGGAGGTCCCAATTAGGAGGCCGCATTATTGGTGGTGACACTAGCATGTTTTTGAGCTTAGCAAAAGCAGAGTCACAAGCTTGTGACCATGTGAAAGGGACATCTTTAGCAAGCAAAGTACATAAGGGTCGGGCTATAGCACTAAAATCTTTTATAAACCTTACATAAAACCGGCTGTAGCCCCAAAGAATGACCTTATGTCTCTAACACACATAGGAGTAGGGAGGTTGGAATCGGTTGACTTTGGCCTTATCGGCTTGATTCCATCTTTGATGCAATGTGGCTAGACGATTCCTTGTGTCACCGTGAAATGACATTTTCCCGATTTAACACAGATTTTCTCTTGACACCTCTCCAAAACTTTACATAAGTTCTCTAAACAGCTCTCGAACGAGTCACCAAAAACTGAGAAATCATCCATGAAGATTTCCAATATGATTTCTATCATGTCACTGAAGATTCCCATCATGCATCGTTGGAAAGTTCCGGGTGCATTGCATAGTCCAAAGGGCATTTTCCTAAAGGCAAGAAAGGTACCAAGGGCAAGTGAATGTAGTTTTTCTTGATCTTCCAAAGCTATCTCAATTTGATTGTACCTGAGTACCATCAAAGAAAACAATAAAATTCATACTTTCACAACTCTCTCTATGACAGTCAACAAACGGAAGAGGAAAATGGTCTTTCCTAGTACCCGCATTAAGTTTCCTATAATCTATGCACACCCTCCATCCTGAGGTGACACGAGTAGGAATGAGCTCATTATTTTCATTGGCAACTACTGTGACTCCTGACTTCTTAGGAACTACTTGTGTTGGACTAACCCACTTGCTATCTGCAATAGGGTAGATAACCCCTACATCTAAAAGCTTTAAAACTTCCTTTTTCACCACCTCTTTCATTATTGGGTTCAATCGTCTCTGTCGTTTACTTTCAGAAGGTTTAACATCCTCTTCTAAGTGAATTCTGTATTATTGCAGATCAAGGGGCTGAATTTCATAATATCACGATTGTCAACCTAAAAGAAACAGTCACAGCAGGTTTCAATATTTCCAAAAGTTGAGTTTCTTGAGTAATGTCTAAGGAGGAAGATATGATTCCTGGAAAAGTGTCCTCCTCCCCTAAGAATGCATATTTGAGATGTGTTGGTAGGGTTTTAGCTCGAAGCTTAGGTGGCCCTCTCCTCGGAAGGCAATGCCTTGTCCTCATTTGGTGTGATGGTTCAAATTTAGGTGCCCACCTGTTAGCTTCAATACATCATTATGCTCAATTATAAGTGTAGAAACTCTGACTCCAAAATGGTCACTTCCTCATCGACTCGGGCTGACCAAACATGACTTAAGAGGATCATCATGTGAAACATTATCCAGTATTTTTTGTACCCGGTCGATCATATTAATTTCACACATGTCTTCTTTGTCCCCCATTCCTTTGATTACATTGAAAATATTGAATTAACAGTCATGTTCCCAAATGAAAGTGTCATTAGGCCTCCCTACGATGTATAATGGCATTAGCAGGTTGCGAGAATGGTCGAGCCAGTGCGGGGCGGGTTCCTTGGTTCACCACCGGTGAGTGTCAGCACCCGCAAATCGACGGGGAAGTAAAATTTGTCCTTGGACCAATACATCCTTCACTATCCCTCTAGGAATTTTTCACGCTCATTCGGCTAGTTGAAGGGTGATATTGGTTGACTCTAATTCTCCCAACCCTAAGTCCATTATCTTGAATAAATGACAAATTAACACTTGCCACTAAGTCGGCTACAAAAGCATGCTGACTTTGAATTTCCTACTCTTATAGAAATAGTGGGGACTACACAGGTCTTTGTATTTTGGGGCAAGTTGTTCGAATTAGGGGCACAGTTGTTCGATCATGAATGCACTCATATTGACCTTAATTTCAGTTTCTTAGTGCATAAATCCTTGGAAATTTAGCATAAGATGGGATTTGCTTAGTAACTCTATGAGGAATATTCGAGTTTGACTTGTTTGAGCAGCTCATAAATCTCAGAATGGTTAGTCATTTTCTTTGGTGCTCGATCCCATAGGAGTATGGAGGCTGGAGGGATATGTAGTTGGACTTGTCTTCCTCACAGTTGATCATTGCCATCTATTATTAGGGACGTGAGGTGTATCTAATTTTTCATCCTCTCTAGCTAATTCACTATGAGACTCTTGTGATGATTACTTAAGTTTGGAATAGTTTTGTCAATTACCACTTGAGAAGAAATTGGTAACTGACCTTGCAATTAACAGGTACCCTCATTGGAACCTAAACTTCCCTATTTGTTTTGACGCATGGGTTTGGATGAGTTGTGATGGAGATTTCCTTTCTCTTGTTGAAGGTTACTATAGACGAAGTCGGCTTGGTTATCTGGGATCTCCCACATCATTCGAGGCTTGATTCGGGTTGTGTTCGGTGGATTGTTGGGTTTAATATGGCCCGTGTAGCTATATCTTCGGACTTCTCTTATGTGGAGGTTGGTAAAAATTTGTGATTTTGATTCCTTGGTTCGGTGGATGATGACCTTGATTAAGTTTCCACAGAAATCCTTGGAGCCTTGATTACGAAATGGAGGAATGGAATTTGGAAAACCTTGGTTTGGATAGTAAGGGCCTTAGTTGTTTGGCGAGGTTATGTAGTCCCTCCCTCATTTCTCCAACTAAAATTAGGATGCTTGCCTTGGGATTATAAGTTTGAGTATGGGAATTGAAAAGGTTTCCTTTGGTTAGTTAGGCGTTGGCTTGTTCAATTTGAATAGCTCCCATAGCGAGGAAAGACCCAGGCGATTAATGGTCGAGTGTGTAAGGTCATCGCGAGTGTGCATGGCTCCTCTACTTTAGGTCCATTTTAGTGCGAGGGTAATTGAGGCACACTAGTTGCCTCGTTCACCTTTTTCATCTCATGCCTCCCAATTTCCTTGTATTAAATGCATTTGACACAGCTCATCATTCTCTCTTAGGTGGTGGATTAAAGCCACCGGTGGATGTGCTATGCACTTTAGCAGTGTCTAAAGAGGTGTTAGTCTCCCAGTTGACATTCTACGCTATAGTGTCAAAAAATGAATTGCCTCCACATACTCTTTTCATAAAATTCTCACTGCTGATCATTTGGATGTCTTTTGTTTATTACTTAGAGATAATCCTTGATGAAAGTATGCGCAATTTGTCGACATCGACCCATATGATGAGGATAGCATGGAGGAGAGATCCTTATATCTTTCCCACCTGCCAGCTGCGAAGGGTTCACGGCACCGGGGAAAAGTTACGAATTGCTCGCATGAGGGCATTAGTCGTGCGGGAGGAAAAACTTATTAAGGGAATTCATGTTTTCCCATGTGAATCGGAGTGGAGTGCAAGGGAATGGAACCAGATTTTGGCTTTCTCCTTCAAAGCAAGGAAATAAAACAAAAGCAGTTATATGGAAAGGTGGGACAGGTGGAGAGGAATGCTACTTGAACATCCTCGAAATCCTACGTAAATGAGTAAGGGTTCCTGGTTGAACCCTTGGTATCACAGTGAAACGGATCATTTCGGAGCTTCATCGAGAATTGATTGGCCTCATCGAGGAGCGAATACGAGGAATTGGTTGTGGTCCTTTGAGGTTGTAGGAATTTCTCGAAGGGTTCTTTCTACGTTAAGCGAAAGGAGCGGGTGGACTCTATATTGATTTCTTGAAGATTACCATTTCAGCCTCCCAACACTTTTGGGTTTCTGCTGGGAGCGTAACGTTGTCCCATGTTGTGGGGCTCATGGGAATCCTTGCGATTCGGGAGTATCCATTTGAGTAAATGATCTTAGAGATATGACTTATAATGGATTTCGGGGGTTTAAGGAGATGTAACTCTGACTAATCGGTGTTGCTCGTTGCGAGCCCAAACTGACATACACTACTCTTATTTTGTCCAAGGGGTACTCACTGCGATTCCTCACTAAAAAAAACAAAATAAAAGAAAGTGGAGAGCGTCAGGAATTGCAATGCGGTGCA
Source organism: Tetrastigma voinierianum (assembly GCA_016808115.1). Classification (NCBI taxonomy): domain Eukaryota; kingdom Viridiplantae; phylum Streptophyta; class Magnoliopsida; order Vitales; family Vitaceae; genus Tetrastigma; species Tetrastigma voinierianum. The sequence goes on from JAEQBH010000821.1 coordinate 2,873,992, forward strand.
GATTTACCTCTAGCTCTCTTCAAATCCAACTTGGATTGATCGCCACTCCCTAGGCAACGGCGTAAAAAATGCCGTCTGATTAGTGTGCCTAATTCTATTGACGTACAAAATTATGGTAGTAGCATTGCTTAATGCTGTGGAAATCCTGGGTCATCTCCTCGAGGAGGCGGTCTTACTTTGTTAGTCAATAGGGCTATTCCCCACTTAAAGTATGATTTAAAAGAAATTATGTGTTGTGTTGTTTGGTGAATGGTTGATTGGTTTAAATGTTTTAAAAGCTAGAAAGACAATTACTTTGGGATTTTGGGTTCCCACTCATACGATCATTAAGTCCCACCTCTTATTTTATAAACTCATCTAGGAACCATTGATAAATGGTCTTCGATGGAGGATTTATCTTTAAATACTCTTTGGAAAATAAAGATGATCGAATAATAATAAACACTTGTTCTCGATTAAAGCAGACCCTTAGTTGGCGTATGATCCAAGCACAGCGTGTCTTAGGAAATATCTCGTTAACACGTTGTCGAGGAATTTGCCCAGCGAAGGATTTAAAACCTTTCTACACAAGTGATCAATATAACCTGATCATTGAAAATCAAAGAAGGTGAGGGACTTTACAGTCGGGTGAGTTTCCCCGTATGATCAGCCGAGTAGGGTTTAGAACTCCATAAAACTTGTATGAACAATTAAAGTGAAGAGCGATTAATCGCCATGAGTACCTTCTTGTCGAATTGACTTGTAAAGCGAGAATGAAGAATATGGAATCACTGAGTTTCAAGCGGGAATATAAATATTTATGTTGAAAGATTACAAACTCTTGAATCAAAACTTCTAAAGAATGGAAATGCGAAATGCGGATCTCTGAAGTCTAACTTCAGCGGTGAAAGCTCTTATTCTATCCCAAAACCTAAACCACAAGTGAAGAACTAAAAAACTGAGAGTGTCTATTACTTGTGTCCTCCTCCTTTTATAGCCCCCTCGATGTGATTTTCCCATTTGGTTTGTTGAAATGGGAGTATGCCTCGCGTGCAGTTGAATTCTTGGACAATTCCATAGAAGTTCCATAAAGTTCTCTTAGGTAGGACTTAAAGTTCTCTTAGATAGAGTGCTCACTGCCAATTTTCTAGCAAAGTTCTACGCGGTGGGACTTGAAGTTCTACCAGTAGAAGTGTTCACTTTGCAAATTTTCCAGCAAGTTCTCTGGGGTAGGACTTGAAGTTCCTACCGTAGAAGATGTCCTATTTAGTGCTTTCCTTGCTTTCTTTGGGGTTCTAGAGACTTCGTGTGTATTCATCGGTAGGCTATTGAAAGTGGCCCCATCCCGAATGGCTAAATCACTTCCTAATGGTTGCTAATGCCTGTTAAGAGAAGTGCTCACAGGCATAATCGCCATTAACTATTGTACATAACATATTATTAGATATGTAGGAAGCAACTTCGTGAAATTTGGTATTCGCTCGTTGAATTGATATAGATCTTTAATCGAATTAATGAAAGTCCATGATATATAACATAGAATGAAGAAATCATGGCGGGATGTGATAATAAGATTCTTATCATGTGCAATTATGTTTGTGTCTAAATTATCCTAGTCACTTAGGATCAGCAAGACTGAACATTGTTGATCGGACAGGACTAGCGCATGTCATACTCCTTAATTGGATCAGCGTTTAGATCTTATAAGCGTGATCATGTAGGTTAATCGAGTTGGCGTAACTGGATGCTTGCTAAGAGTAGCTAAGTACATCAGAGACCTGTTATGAGACAATCATATGGATCATCTATTTAAATGTAGATGATTGTCTCATCATAGCAATGGTGCAAGTATCCTTAGACTTGAGGTGCTCAAGGATATCTTGGATGTTGATCCTGTAATTTGACCTCAATCCACGTTACCCCTTAGGGGTCGCTCATTGGATGAGGATTGGGTATAGTTTAAGGTGTTCGGAGGTAATTGAATAGCCAACAAAGGATTCACCACTCCAAATAAAGGGAGAGTATACCTAAGGCCTCTTGTCGGAATCATTACTTAGGAATCTATGGCCAGAGTGATAATGCCTTGAGGAGTGTCTTCAAGTGCATAACAGTTGAGTGATGAATATGGGGACAAGATAAATATCACTTGGGCTAGGTGTGGCATAGCCAGTCTAGTGGGAGCTACACAATTGTCCATGCTTTGAACCAAGTAGGGTATAGTTTGGTGAAAGGATAGATTACCTGATGTTGTCATGGGAAGGGTATGCGGTCGGACACTTAACTCTCCAGGTTAATTGGGGGTCATGATGTGTTGCTAGATACCAATCTCAATGGTTGAATCAAGTGGCCACTTATAAACTAATGGGTCCCATAGAAGAGTGTGAGGCTGATATAAGCAGTTTGGATGTGATCGAATATGGGGGGATTAATTCTCATGAATGAAATGTCACGGGATTAGGTGATCCTAGGATCAGCCACTCCACCCTAAAGAGATAATAAGGCTTGGGCTTGTACCTTGGCTTAGGGGCGAATGTGGGACTATCATAACGCATAGGGATGCGTGTATCCTATCATCACTTAGAGTGAGGGGAATTTTGGTCATTTAACATGATGGGGGGTTTCTATAAATGAGTCGTATTTTAAAGGATGATGCTCTTTTGAGAGAAAAGAGAGTTTATGAGAAAAAACTAAACTTGCTCTCATCTCCAAGAAAGTGTTCTAGAGATTTAGAGACCCGAGTTTTTGGCTTCCTCTTTCAAATCGGGACTTAGCTATGCCCAGGACCTTTGGGGGCCAGTTGCCTTGAAGGTTGTTAGCTTCACTCTTCGTGTGGATCTTAGTTAGAGCGAACCTAGGACTTGGTTCACTTGACTAAAAGCCCCATGAGCCTATTTCGGTTTTTTGGGGCAAACCACAAAGTAATCCTACACCTTCTCTTTGTTAATAGAAACAGGTTTTGATGCTACTAGGGGTCCTTGGATGGGTTTGTTAGAAGTTTTTGTATTTAATTTTCTTGCTCGGCAAATGTTGCCACCCACGAAACCCCACAATGCCTAGGATTTTGCCTTGAATAATAATGCATCAAGTTCTAGGACGTTTTGAGATTTACTGATAGTAAGTCAAATAAAGTGCCCCTAACCTAAGCACAATCAGTTTTCAAGGTACTTATGACCAATGTGTTGGATTTAGTCATTTTTAAGGCCCAATTATTCAATCAAACTAGAATTAGTAGCTTTATTAGTAGCCTTGTGCTTGCTCGATTTCGGTTTTCAAATCTAAAAATTTAGCTTATCATCATTATCATCACAACTTAAAACCTTATTTCAATTATTCGACTATTTGCATTTTGAGTTTTGCGCGTTATCTTTGTCCTCAGCAATTATGCATTCGGTCTGTGAAATCTCAATTATTCTCAGTCACAAACTTCATATTTGTATAGATCCAAATATAGTAAAATTAAGGAAAATAAAAGAATAGTTGCACACCAAATTTAGAAATTGCTTTTTATTTACAAAGAAAATAATTACAATGATTGGATTCCAAGATAGAGAAAGATAGAGAAAGGTAGAGAGAGATAGAGAGAGATGGAATTCATTTCTTCTTTATTTGGGATTTTGAGGGCTTGAGATTCAATGGTTCAAATTTATAGTTGGCTTGAGAAGGAGTAAATTCAGAGTTGAAGTTCTTTTCTTGACATATTCATTACGTTGTTCCTACCCATTCTATGTCGCGACAATTTTATGTGTGGTTCCTTGGCGAATGTTCACGTCGACATCGGCCGGTGTGTTCGCGACGAGTTTCTATGCAGCTTTTTCAAATTGGTGTCACGACCTAATTTTTATGTCGCAACAACATTTCTGTTTTGGTTTTTGTTGCAACACTGTTTCTTGTATTGTCAGAATTTCTGTCTCGACAGAGTTTTGTTGCCACTTAACCTGATTTCTTGTTGCAGCTTCATTTTGATGTTGCGACATGGCCCTCTGGTGTGATGTTTCTTTGTCGTGACCCCGGTTTGTTTTGTCATGACAAGACCTTTCTGTATTCATCTTATCTTTGTGTCGCGACCCAGTTTGTTATGTCATGACCAGACTTCTCTTCCTTGTGTTGGAATCTTTGTCGCGACATAGAAAAGTCTGTCGCGACCTTATTTATCTGTGTTCAGTTGATCTCTGTGTCACGACCTTAAGATCCCTATTGTGACATCAGGCTTATCTCTTCAACTTAGTATGTTGTAATGGTAAGTTCTTTGTTACAACGAGTCGGTTCACTAAGTAAGCATCACATGTCGCGACCTCGTTTATCTGTCACGACCAGAGCTTCTTCTTCTTTCAGCATCACGACTTAAGTCACCTTGTCATGACAGAAATTCATCTGTGAAGCTCTTCTTACGTCTCAAGCTTTCATGTTGCCATGTCAATGTCGTGAGAAGAGGATTGTCGTGTGAGATTTATGTTCTTCATGATGTCGCAGCATAAACTTTTATGTCGCAGTATTCTTCCTGCATTGCTTTTTAATTTCTTATCGTGATCGAAGATACCTTGTTGCTTCAGAGTTTCTACCTTCTTCCTGTTTCATTTGTAGCGACAAGAGCTTCTTTGTTGCGACAATTTCTTCCTTGTGTTGACTTCCTACTGAAAACTTTGTCGTAACATAAACTTTCTTTGTCTCAGTTGATTGGTTATATTCTTCCCATTTTATGTCGGCTGATAGCCATGGCTCAAAAACTCCTCTGTCAAATACTTAGACCTTTGTATTTACGACAGAAATTATTATGGTGTTAAGTTCCCTTGCCATTTACTTGGAAGTTTGTTGCAACACACAAAAATCTGTCACGGCAAAGACTGCTACAATTGCTTTTTTTCTCTTATTTCCTACTATAATTTCCTCATTTTTTAATTAAAACCTGCAAAACACAAAGTTGGTAAATGTTCCATAATTTGGCATTAAAACAGATCTGAAGATACTAAAAATAAGACAAAAAATGGATTAAAAATAGATGAGTTTAAGACTCATCACCTAACATCTTAGCATCGTAGTTGTTCACTGTATTTGGATAACGAAGTGCCGACATATGTGAATTTCTTCGACGAGTCGGCCTCGTCTCAGGAGGATCCTGACTAACAAATCCCTTTTATTTGTACCGCCAGGAGGGATGGGGTTACAAGATGAACGAATACCTTTCCAAATGGCAATGGGAAGATCATCGGGAGACGATAAGACTGACGTCGTAGAGGATGGCGCCATAGGAGATGAGTCAGGCAGAGGCCCGGTGTCAGTATGCAGACGACGGGTATAAACCTGCAATGGTCGAGGGGTAGATGGAGGTGTAGATGAGGTATCCGGAATGGGAAAAAGAATGGGTAGAGATAGGACACCAAAACTGAGAGTTGGGTGGTAGGGAACATAGAAGAGTTCTCAAAAAATGTGACATCAGCAGAGACTAAGTATCGATGTGGTTGAGTTGAAGAGATGACTTCCCCTAGCCCCCGACAGTCGTACATTCACTGTTATGGTAGTACATACACTGAAACTATAAGATCCGAGAAAATTCCAATTTTCGGAAAAATGGCAAAACGGTAATTTCGGTTAAAAATCCAAAAATTTTCTAGATCTCGGATGACGAAACGGACTTTACCATTGGAATCGTCTCGCGAAATCTAGCTACCACATCGAATTTCGTCGAATTAGGGGCGGTCGGAATTTCACGTTTTAGGAGCCTTAGGAGTGTCGGGTCTTAGTAAAGCGAGGTTTGAGAAGACTGTGATGTGACAAAAGTCACCTATTACATGTACTCATGTGACATATGTTGCATAATTAATGAGATGATGAGATGAATGGCCTAGATTGTGCCAAGTGTCAAAAATCAAGAAAAAAATGGACATAGATGGAATTAATTGAAATGTTAATAAGAATAAAGAAAAAAGAAGAATAGTGATCTTCTTCTCGAAACAAAGCGGTCATTTGAGCAATTGATGAGTAGGTTGGGTTTTGTGATTTTAGAAGAGAGAATGAGCTCATATCTAGATTTTTCGGCCGTTCGGATGAGTCGGTTCTCGGCGGAGACGAAACAAAGTCGATCTGGCGAAATTTCTGGCGTGGGCGCGGGTTGGTGGAGTTCAAATGACTCGAAGATGTAGGATCTTTTCATAACTGTGATATTCTTTAGTTGAGTCATGTTTATGGTTAGGGATATTAAAGGCTTGATTTGGCGTAAATTCGGTCTGAAACCTTTTAGCAGAGTGGAGAAAATCCCAATTTGGTGTGATGGTGAAGTGCCAACCAAGGGTTTCACTGTTCACGTGAATAGTGACGAGATTTTCTTGGTGTGAAAATGTGTGTTGTAAGTTATTCAAAATGAATTGCTTGTGTTTGTTAATTAGCCCATGTGAGCTAATTTTGGTGTTATTGATTGTAAATTTGCATAACATGATTTATGTGGATTAATTATGTTAGTATATACATGTTTTATGTATTAGCATGAGTTTGTTGGGATTGGCGTCATGCATTTCATATACCTTTAGGGCACCACAGAATATTAAGGTGAGTGCGTAGCGTAGAGTGAAAGAAAAGCGAAAATGTTTGTGAAAAGGAATTTCAAGGAGATTTTAGAAGAATTCTTGTAGAGTTGTCCGACGGATCGCGGATGAGGATCGTAGTTGTTTTGGAAATATCAACAATTAGCCTCGGAGGGTAGTCAATGTATTCTGAGAATTCGAGTAGTGAGTTTTAGAAACAAAGATTTTGTTTTGAAAGCTGGATATTCGCATTGGCTTAGGCATATGTGAAGTCGGTGAGGAGGCTCGGGACGTAGGATTAGTCATGTAGACATTCAGTGCGTTTATGTAATTGCTTGGATGTGATTGTTGTCATGACAGTGTATGCCTTAGGTGGAGTAGCATGAAAGTCTCTCATTTATTGAGACTCTTTCATGCAGTCGAGGATCAGCTATTTCAAGTCTGAAGTGTACAGGAGGACGGCGCTCACTAGAGGCCGCGTTTAGAAGAAAGCCGGGTTGTGGCTTTGGCATTGTCATTTTGTATAACATGTATTAAAATTGTAAATCTTAATATATGTTTGGTAAAGAGTAATTTATTAAGCTGCGAGCTATTGTATATAGTTGATGTATTTGTGAGTATTAATGGGGCGAGTGGCCCGAATTTATTTTACTCGCATGAACTGGGCCGTGTGGTCATTGTAAATTGTTAGGACGGGTTTGTGCGCTTGGGTGAAACTCGTGCAGGAAGCTGTACCTTTGCATCAAGTGGTGTCGGGTTCTGACGTCCATGAAATATTCGGGTAGGTTGAAGCGGGTTGTTATGAGGCAGGGTTTTGGGCGTCAGCGAAACTCGCCCATTGGTCGAAATGAAAAAAAAAAATTCCAAAATGAGTCCATTTACCCCTAATCAAAACCGCAATAACATGATAATCATATAACCTTTGATTTGCAATACATGGAAGAACAACCCCGAATAGATGGAAGTAGGTTTTGGAAGGTTAAGATAACACACATAGTTAGGGTTCTGGAGATTGTGGATGAATGAGAGTGGAATATCGGGTGTGGTACCTTGTTGTGAGGAGGGAGTAAGATGCCGTCGGAAACAGTCCTATGAAGCGAGATCTTCACGCAATGGGAAGGAGAAGGGATGGAGGAGAAGAGCCAAATTGTTTTCTTTTTTTTAATCCAACTGGATTAATGAAAGTAATTTTCGGTTTTCACATTTGATGATGTACTTTTTGTACATATTCACAATTATTTTTTAAAAGAATAGACTAAACCATGGAATTGTAATTTTTAGTGATATATGTACAAATATTTTTAAATTAGTGGCATGATACATACTTTTTCCTTTATTTTATCTCTCATGCTTGACATGGGTGGGCTCACATAAAAGATATTTTTGACTTAAAAATGGGTTTACTATTTTACAACATGTTTGCCTTATTTTTGCAGCCTTATTACATGTTATGAGAAACCAAATTTCTATTTTCCTGGTCCTTCTATTTTCCTGGTCCCTTCATCACACTGAAACACAATTCCCCAATCCCATTTTCCAGCCCCTTGGAGACAAACAGACCCTCTGACTTTTCCAAGTCTTTGAAGTGAATAGGTGGGTATGTCAACGAGGTTCTATCTATGAATTCCAGTCTCTAATGCTGAGTAGAGTCTGCCGTACCATTGACTAGTTTCTGATGGGGAAAGAACAGCGAAGCTTCAACAGCAGGTCAAATATGACTCCGTTGATAGGAATACATCTGGGTCAAAAATGGCCGCTTTTTTTTCTTTTTTTTTTTCTTTTTGGGCCATAGACATGTTTCACTCTAATACGAAAGCAATATCAAGGTAGCTAATAGATTAGATATATCACAATGTTTAATTAGGAATTGCGACCAATCTCAACTGCTGGGTTTTCAATATTATAAAGAGTTGCACAACATTTAATTTCAATTTTGGGTTGGGAAAAAAAGTTTGGATTTGGACTCAATTTCTATTTGGTTTTATCTATTAGGATCGGAGGAACAGATCACCGTAGAATCTCTTGGGATGTAAATGAGTCGATTCTTATGTGAAGTGCGAGGCACCGAATCGTAGAATCTTCGAATTTGATTCGGATTAATCAGTCAGCTAATTTCGAATAGCTTTTGGTCGAGGTTAAGTATCATGTCACTGGCTAGAGCTGCTGGCTTAATCGAGTTTCTTATTTTATTAATCAGTCAGGATTCGAGTATAATTATTTATTAATTTTTAATTGATTCAGGCTTTAAGTCGAGTTTCAAACATTTGAAAAAAAGAAAAAAAAAAGGCTCAATTGAGTTCGAGCTTCAGGTTTTTAATTGAGTCGAGCTCAAAATTAATGACTATATCATTTTAAACTTGATTCGCAATATGTTGACTGCCTTCCTATGCTAAATTTTCTTCACCCCACCAAAAAGTATTCAAGTCTTCTAAGTCTTCTCTCCTCTATGTATTGAAGCTTCTCCTCACCTTCCTTACGGAAATAGATATAACAAAATTGAAAATTAAAATAGGAAAAGGGGAGGTGGAGAGGGAGGGAGAGGCGGTTTCAGAATTGTTGTAGGAGCAAAAATGGCAGATGGTGCTGTGAACTTCTTACTTGAGAAACTAACAAGAATCCTAGTGCAGAAAGCATCATTGCTGGGAGAAGGACAAGGCGAAATCGATGAGATTAGGCTTGAGTTAGAGAGCATAAAATCCTTCTTAAGAGATGCAGAGAGAAGAAAGGAAAGGAATGAATCAGTGGAAACATGGGTGAGGCAAGTGAGGGAAGTTGCATATGAAATTGAGGATATTGTTGATGAGTTCCTGTATCACAAAGAAAGGTCCTGGAATGGAGCTGGGCTCAAGAATTTTGTCCAAGATGTTGTAAACCTCCCCAAGAACATGGTTGCAAGGCAACAAATCTCTTCAAAGCTGCAGAAGCTTAAGGCTAAGGTTCATGAAGTTTCAGAGAGAAGCAAGAGGTATGGTTTTGATGAGATCAATGAAGGAAGAACACTAACCGCATCCCGTGACAGACGGAGAGAATCACCAGTCTTTGCTGATGAAGATGAGTTAGTAGGTATGGAAGAAAACACAGAGGTAATGCTTGAATGGTTGAAAGCAGATGAACCTCACAGGACAATTTTCTCCATTGTGGGAATGGGTGGTTTAGGGAAGACTACTCTGGTCACTAAAGTCTACGAAATGGTCAGGCAGAACTTTGACTGTTGGGCATGGATATCAGTTTCCCAAACAAATGAAGGAGGGGAGCTATTAAGGAGCATCATCAAAGAGTTCATTGAGATCAATCAAGTTATGATTCCAAGCAATTTGGGGTCAATGAACTATATGCAGCTTGTGAGAATGCTCATAGATATTTGCTTCAAGAGTATGTCATTGTGTTGGATGATATGCTGGAGTATGAATCTTTGAGTCAAATCAAGTGCCTTCCCTGATAACAGAAATGGAAGCAGAATTATACTTACAACAAGGAATGAGAATGTAGCTGCCTCCGTAGGAAAAGGAAACCGAATTCATCGCCTTCAGCCTCTCCAAGATGCTGATGCTTGGGCTCTCTTCTGCAAGAAGGCCTTCTAGAATCCTTGGGTGGATTTGTCCCAGGGAACTGGAACAACTAGCTCATGCCATCGTGAAGAAATGCGAAGGCCTGCCTCTTGCAATTGTGGCTGTAGGAGGCTTGATGTGCTCCAAAAACAACACAGTTGTGGAATGGAAGAATGTTTATGAAAGCATCACCTGGCAACTGAGCTACAATCCCATGCTTGAACAAGTGAAGGGCATATTGTTGTTGAGTTTCAATGATTTACCCTTCTACCTAAAGCATTGTTGCCCATACTGCTGCATTTCCCTGATGGTCATCAATCAAGGAAAGCTGATCAGGCTTTGGGTGGCAGAAGGGTTCATCACAGAAAGGAAAGGTATGACAATGGAGGAGGTAGCAGAGGAGTACCTTACAGAGCTGATTGTTCGAAGCATGATCCAGGTTACAGATACTAATGAGGAAGGAAGAGTGAAGACCTGTCGAGTGCACGACGTCATGCGTGAACTTGCCATGACAACATCTGAGAAGGAGAATTTCTGCACTGCTTGTGATGGCAGAGAAACAAGACTAGAAGGGAAGATCCACAGGTTATCAGTCTACAACAGAGGTGAAAACATCAGGTTGAGCAGGAGACTGTCACACCGGCTCCGCTCTTTCTTCATCAAGGACTGATGTCTTATACAATTACCACAGATGAACTGTTGGACAAATTCAAACTACTGAGGGTCCTTGATTTGCAGGGAGTTTCCATTGAAACTCTGCCAAGCTCACTGCTTGGGATATTCAATTTGAGGTACTTAAACCTGAGGGAGACAAAGGTGAGGAAGCTTCCTGAGCCTCTGGAAAGGCTCAAGAATCTACAGACTTTGGATGTTAGGAACACAAATGTGAAGAGGCTTCCCAATGGAGTATCAAAGCTACCTAAACTAAGACATCTTTACATATACAACAACAATGAAGGGAATTCCAGAACTCCCAGCCTTCTCAGCAGTATGCAGGTTCCTGCAGGAATATGGAATGCCCGGAACTTGCAGACACTGGTATGCGTCGAGGCAGAGGAGCAGCTGATCAAGGAAATCAAGAACCTGACTGAACTCAGAAGGTTGGAGATCACTAATTTGCGTCCAGTTGATGGGCCAAGACTCTGCGATTCAGTTCAGAACATGACAAGCCTCGTCCGGCTAGGTATAGTGGCAGCTGATGGAGAAGAGCTTCAGCTGGCAGCTATGTCCCTACCCCCATTGTTTCTTCAAAAGCTAACACTGGTGGGAAGGCTAAATGGCCTGCCTCATTGGCTTGGATTACTGAAAAACCTCACTCATTTGCATCTGGGCATCTCTTTGGAACAAGATTGCTTCTTCTGTAATCCTCTGTCAATCTAGTTTTTCCTTCAGCTAAATAAGGCATATGATGGGGAGGTCATGGACTTCGGATCGGATGGTTTCATTTCGAAACTAGATTTACTGGAGCTCCGGCGATTAGATAGGTAAGAATAGAAGAGGGTGCATTGCCAAGCATCCAGAAGTTGTAGTTGATTAGGTGCTCGGCCTTGAAGGTGCTGCCTCAGGGGATTGAATATCTTACGGGCCTTCAGAAGTTACATTTGGAGGAAATGCCAGAAGATTTTGTACAAAGGCTGAAAAGTGATATGAGTGAAAATCAATCAAGGGTTCAACATATTCCTACAATTAATCGTAGTATGGAAGAACAAAAGTTGGGTGGTTGACGTGAGGTTCTTGAACTCTTCTTATATTTCTCTGGAAAACCTCTCACGGCAACCCCACATGACCACTTCTCTCTTCATCAATTACCAGTCCAGAAATCTTTCACTTTCTTGATATGAAGCGATCAAAATATTGAGGTTTCGAGGTCATTTCAAGCATTGAGTTCATAAGTAGGTACCATTCACCAACCTAAGGTTGTTTTTAGTTCAAAATCACATTTCTTTGAAATCTCACTTCCTCAACATTGATTGAGAACAAAATGAAAAGGAGAGAGTCTGAATCTGATGAGGGTTAGGCATTGCAAGAAATAGGCCATTGAAATAACAATGGAGGAGTGGTGCCATATAGTCAGTCAATCCCATAAAAATTTGGATTCCCCATATCCATGGGAGTGAGAAGTGCCAAATAACATAAAAACAACGTCAAGCATCCCAAATAATTTTCTGATTTCATCTATCTCTTTCCATATATAATATTAGAGCACACAAAAAAAGAATAATAATAATAATTGATGATCTTCGATCGGAAGCTGAAATTTGGGCGTGTAAGAATTAGTTAGTACGGACTGGATTGATGGGTTAGGTGCCGGGCTACGGATCATCACACAGGCAGTAGGATCGGCTATGCAAAGAAAAAGAGGGGGTCGAGGGCAGCGTGGCCGCCAGATACCTCGTCAGGTTGCTTCACGAGAGAAAAGATGGACTAGAAGGGGCGAATGTGTTCTGGCGTATGTTCTCGTATGATATGCGTACCTTTTCAGATGGGGTGGCCCAGTGTTATAGTAGATGTTCAAGCGGGTTGGATGGTGGTAGGATACGTTCGGGTGGATGGGATATTTTTGTTGATATACGTATCGGATTTAGTAAAAGGATATAGAAGCGATTTATTTAAGGGGATAATCTTCTTTAACATTGGGGATCCGGTTTGATGATGAATTGTTATTATCTTTCTTTCCTTATTGATAAGATTTTGTTGGATTTACAGAATTATATTATTATTGATTATTCTATTTTCTATAGCTATAGGAGACTTCTCATAATTAGTCTTTGGGCCAAGCGGATTGGACCCTTGTGCAGGTGACACCGAGGCTTGAATGTTGGGCGTAAAGGAAGCGAGATCTTTGTGGGCGTGCCCACTTCCTTTGGGTTTTAGCGGTGGGCACACGTGTTTCGTTGGTAGACTCTTCTTTGGGCAGTGAGAGGTGAGGCTGTGGCGCTACTGGCTTTTTTTATCGATTCTTACGTCCAGCGTGTGCGATTGTGCGTGGGCAAGGCACGTAGCGTTTCGCATCGGTGCGATTTCACGTGTGCGCTCGGTACGGATTAGTTAGGGCGGTGGCCGGGTCATTGGTCTTATGATAATGGGTGACTGCCCCGATTCTTTCTTGACATTTCTCGCGTTCAGCACGGTTTCCTTTGATTTAACTTCCCGCGAGACATCTGCGTCTTGTGCCTCGATCGATATCCTTTCACTTGCCTTTAGCGAGTTAGGACTTCACCATCTTACGTACGGCCTTTTGTGTAGGAATTTTCTCTGGCGTCTTTCTTGGGATAACCGCACCGCATTTGTATTCTTGGGTCATTGCGTCTTTATCTCCCTTGGTTTCTTTACGAGCTATCTGACGGTAGCTCACGGTTAGGTTAGCAAATTTTGTTTTATTGTTTTCCATCATGGGTGGGGTCGTTCTTACTGCTCTGGCATCGATGGTGACTCTTCGACTATTCTTTGATTACGAGACTGACCGGTTGTGCCTTCGGCGGATCGTAGAGGCGAACTCGGAGGAATGTCGGGGTGCCTCCTCTTCCTGGACAAGGGTAAGGAAAATGGCTTGATTAAATACAGGGTCGGAATACCTAGATCAGGTCGTCGGCATGCTTTGATTGTGGGGACCCTAGCAGGAGTCGGTCCCTCATACGGGAGGCCACCTTTCAGTGTTACCGGCCTCCCTTCGGTCGGTGTAGTCCCACGACGTTTGACCCTGTATGTGGTCTCAGGTGCCTAAGATGGTGTCTTTGTTGAAGTGGCGCCCCCGATGTGGTCTCGCTTTCCTCCCACACCTTCATAAAAGGGTTTGCGGCCTTCAATGTTTGTCCTTCTCGCTCACGCCCAGTGGTTGGGAGTATCTTGGTTGGTTTTGTTGGTTTTCTTTAGGGACGAGGGCTCGGTGTCCCAGCATAGCCTGCTCACGCTGCTTGAAGAAGACATCAAGGAGCTTTCTTTATTTTTCTAGGCGTTCCGCGCTCCTCTGGTGATTTTCGATCTTCCCTCCTCCTGGTTTGTGGAAGGGATGCTACTTCTTCATTAAGCGTGCCAAGCGGGAGTATGACCCTCGACAGGGCGGCATACGGGCGTTCCGGTGGCTTGGACCACCCAGAATGCCGTGAGTGTTCGTTACGTTTTTGTTATAACGTGTGTGGTCATTGGGTATTCTGACTGCACTTGCGTCTACATGCTTCAGTGCTCGAATTGATCTCAACGAAGACAACGCCATAAGCGGCGTTAGTAAATTTCATCTTACACGGGCTGATCAAGTCGGATGTTCAGAGCCTTAGGCTCAGTCTGCTCGCTCTGTGCTCTGAGGGCCTTCGCCTTCTTCCACCGTAGAAAGTTCCTCCCGTTAGGCCTTCATTTCTTTGCTTTGGGGGCCTTCGCCTCATCCATCATGAAAGTTTCTACTATTGGGCCCTCGCCGCCAAACCCACTAGGGGGAACTATTGGCTCCGGTTGGAGGCAGTTGTCTCGAAGCCGGAGCGTGAAGCGAAAACCTAGGACTCAGTTGAAAGATCGTGACTTTGGTGAGGTTCAGAAGTTGAGGGCATCTTCATCTTCTCTGTGCTCATGTCCATGAACGGTGCGGTCACACAGTTAAGGCTCCCCATAGTCTTTCTTGAGTTCGCGGTCACATTCTTGTCCGCCGCGAGGCGTAAGGTCCTCGGGCCGCGAGCGGTCACGCCTATTAATGTCTGAACCCGCCAACAAAGAGAAGGTTAGGTCACCTCGGCGGCTAAGAGTCGGTAGAGGAAAGATCCGTAATCCAACAAAGGGCGGAGACGAGGACTCTTGCTTCACGCCGAACTCAAGGCAGCGCAAATTGGCCCATTCTGGCGACATTCTAATCTCAAGAGGTCGGCGCGCGCCTGATGAGGCTTGGCCTCTTATCTCTCAGGGGTCGCTCCGTGAAGTTTCGCACTTTGCCATATCTCGATTCTATTTTGAGTCGAAGCTAACTTGCATCGATGCCGACTCTAAGGCCGGGTGCAGGCTACTCATTTGAAGGGTTAGGCCAAAAAGGCCAAACTAAACGAAAGTCATGTCAAAGCGGCCCAGCTTACAAGGCGAGGGTGGCTTCCCTCACATCTGAGCGGGCTGAGCTGCGAGGTCAGGTACAACGTATGACCGAGGAGGTAGTGAAGCTCAAATCTGATTTGAAGCATACCACGTCGGCTCGTGCTCGGGCCGAGGGTAGGGAAGACGAGGCCTGGAACAGCTTGAGAGCGGTCGAAGGCGAGCAGGAGGTTCGGATGATTCGGGAGGGTCGGGCGGTGAACGACTCAGACAGGCTAAGAACGGGTCATAAATCGCCCAAGATGAACTTCAGATGGTTAGGGATGAGCTTCTCACATCCCAAGGCGAGCTTCGTGAGTCTAAGGAAGAACTGCGTGCTATCAAAGACGATCTGCGTAATAAGACGACGCATTGACGAGGCCTGGGCCGCGAGGTTAACGAGGCAACAAATGGCGGAACTTCCACTAAGGAGGTCGGGTCGCTGGGGACCTTCATTAGCAAATAACTTTGGTGGCTCAACGGGACGAAGTTATTGGAAGACTGAGGGCCGAGGCTTGTACTCAATGGATTTCTGGGTGGCTTGCCTTTCAGAAGAAGGTTGTTAATGCCTATTCCGGCCTGGATTTCAACTTTGACCTTCCCAGCGACGAGGAGAATGAAGGGTCCTTCTCACGACATTCGAGAGTCAGGTGGACCCCCGCTTCGAGGCCCACTTCTTCTTCACCGTCTCAAGCCCCTTCTTATGCTCGATCTCCCGCGGCACGTCTTCGCCTCGCCATGTCGACTTTATAATTCTTTACATATATATTTTTGTTAGGCCTAAAATTCAAGACATACGTAGCCTCGGTCTCCACGAATACTCATTTTTCCAATTTACTTCTTTCACCTCTACTTGTGCTCTTCGCGACGTTCTGCATGAATCGAATGGCCTGGATTGAGCGTCTGAGTTGAGTAAATGAGCTCTTCAAACTGAGCCGCTCAGGCTGGACTACCGAGATGAGTTTGGTCACTGGCCGCTGGCCTCGAGCCGAGTAGCGTCGAGCCCTTCCAAACCGGCCGCCGGGCTCCGGGTCGCGATGCTTGAGCCGGACGACCCGGGCCGCACGGCCCGAAATGAATTGCCTCTTCGGGCCGCATGGCCTCGTGCGCAGTGGTCGAGCTAGTCAATGTGAGCCGCCGGCTTCGCCGACCGACGGCCTTAGTCGAATCGATTCTTAGGCTACATGGCCTCGTAGAATGGTCGAGCTCACAATGTGAGCCGCCGGGCTCGCCGACCGACACCGAAGTCGAACCCTCGTGCGTATGGTTGAGCTCGCCAATGAGTCGGGCTCCGGCCGGGTCAGGATTTGCCTAAGTCGAACTGATTCGTAGGCCGCACGGCCTGCGCCGAAAGCAGATGAACTCGCCAAAAGCGAGTCATTGGCTCCGGCGCCGAGGCCGCGGCGAGACATAGCCTAAACTAATCCGACTTAGGCCAGCGCGGACCTATGCAGAGTAGATCAACCTGGCCAAAAGTGAGCTGTCGGGCCCGGCGCCGAGACGGGCGACAGAAATTCGAAATGACCGACCCCAGTTACATGACCCGCGCGCAGTGTATGAACTCACAAAAGTGAGCTACCGGGCCCGGCGCCGAGGCCGAGTGGCGACGTAGCCCAGCTGATCCGACTCCCCAGCCGGCGTGGCCCGTGGCGTGCAGACGAACTCGGTCAGCGAGCCGGGCTCCGGCGCCGAGGTCGAGTGGCGATGTAAACAGCTTATCTCGACTCCCAGGGTCGTGAACCGTGCGCAGCAGGCGAACTCGCCAAGTGAGCCGCTAGGCCGCGGGCGCCGAGGCCGAGTGGGCGACATACCAGCCGATTCAACTTTAGGGTTGCTTGACTGCGGCAAAGTAGATTAATCGCCAGTAGCTGAGCCGGCTCAGGCGCCGAGAGGCCGAGTCGATATAAATTTGAGTCATCCACTCTTCAGGTTACGCGACCGTGGGCAGAGGGATCGAACTCGTCAAAGTGAGCCGGGACCGTGTGGCCATTCGACTTCTGATTTTCTTGGAAAGGTGCGTGATCTTTAATGCTGATTTATGGAGAATTGAAACGCTTCGCATGACTGAGTGCTTGCCTTCTTATAAATGGCGGCTTCATTGCTTCGAGCTTATACTTTGAATATTCGCTTCTCTTCGCGCGCAGAACGAAAATCGCGCTGGTGACGAAGCCGCCGGTCCTGGTCGCCTTCGCCGGGATCCACCCGAAGATTCTCGGTTCGCTTTGTCGACTTCTCATTGCGGAGTTGTGTTTTTCCCAGTCTCCCTTTATGGAGTCATGTTATTCCCTAGCTTCGTGCTAGGAATGTGTCCGGGAGAGGGCGCCATTTCTGTGCCCAGCTCTTCTCCATTTTCTTTCTGCTCCTCTCTTCCTTTTTTTCTTCTCCTTCCTCCTTCTTTTTCATCTTTTTCCACATCTCATTCTTCCCTTTTTTGTTTCTTCTGCACAAACTCCTTCCATCCCTTTTTTCTTCTTCTCCTCTTTTCCACCTTTCTGGCCTTCCCCCATTTTTTTTTCCTTTTTTCTTCCTAAAGTTTTTTTTTTTTTTTTTTTGAGAGAATTGCTTATACTATGTGCTTTCAAGATGTAACCGATGACACCACTGATTGTAACTGAATGTAATCTGATTGTAATAAAGAGTGACTTTTTCTTTTATGGTTATGAGCTTTCTCATTCTATTGCATGTAATTTTCCGATCATCATAGCGTCCGAGTTAAGCCAGATCTCAACAAAATAACTAGAAAATGGCCGAATCGTTAACTCGAAAAATTGATAAATCTCCATTTAAGATTACAAACCAGGTTTACCGATAAAAACGCGAAGATGTTCGGCATTCCATGCATGCTGTAAAATTTTTCCCTCCTCTGTTTGGAGCTCGTAATTGCCTGGTCTGATGACTCGAGATATGATGTAAGGGCCTTCCCATTGGGCCCACTTCCCATGGCCGATTCTTCCTTGGTCGGGCAAGAGTTTTTAAGACCAAATCACCCGCATGTAGCTCCCGGGTTTGACTTTTCGTCAGAGTACCTCGCCGTCTTCCCTTGGTAGTCTTTGTACGCCTTAGAACTCCGCTTCGCTCATATCTAAGAGATCCAAATTTAGATGAGAGCCTCTGGTCATTATGCTCCACCGTTGCTAATTCGATCCTTGTGACTTTAACCGACCTCGATAGCTGACCGCCGCAAGGTCGAAGGCTGTAATGAATGGGGTTTCTGCCAAGCACTTCTCGCTGTCCTGTAGGCCCATAGCACCTCGGGGAGGTATTCTACCCATTTTCCTTTAAGATCTTCCAATTTGGTCTTCAACGCGGCCTTAAGGGTTCTGATGGTGACTTCGGCCTAACCGTTAGGACTGGATGTGGCTGACGCACAATTCTTAATTCATTTCCAAGACGTAAATCCATCTTCTGAATATTGTCAAATTGTTTTCCGTTATCCGAGGCTACCGTGTGGCTCTGGGATACCAAACCTCGCATATGATAGCCAGCCACACAAAATCGCGCATCTTCCGTTCCGTGATCAGAGCTAAAGGCCCGGCCTCAAAATTTCACTGGTGAAGTAATCTAATGCGACGACGATGAATTTATACCGCCTTTCCCAAGGAGCAGAGGTCCCAAAGATATCCAAACCCCATCGGCCATAAATAGGGTCAGACGACGTCAAGGGCCCCAATGGAGGCGCGAGGATCTCGGGCGTGCCCCGAAAAATCTCAGAGATTTTTTGACTAGGCCTACGCCTTGGCATTGTAGGCCAAGAGTATCCCCTGTCTCAAGACCTTCCTACCAATGCTCGAGTCTCGATATGATTTTCATACCCTCGCGTGTACTCTCTTAGCACGATTCACGTTTTTTCCTCGCGATGAATTCTAAGGATAGTGTGAAGAAATCCTCGCCAGATGTGCTTCCCTTATGATTAGTGAACCCGGCATACCTCGCCTTATTTTAGTCGCTTCTTCCGGCCGTCAGTAAGACGTCCGCTTCATTATATAATCCCAAAATGAGGTCCATCCAACTGCCTGACCGACCCAGCAACCTCCACGTCGCAGAGATCGATAGAGGGCTCTGCCAGGTATTCGACAGGTGTTGACCTGTTGAGGTCTTCCTGTAAGGCTGTTGCTAACTTTGCCAAGGCGTCTGGGCTTAGGAGTTTCTCGCTTCCGGGACATGTTCGACCGAATCAAGACGAACTTTTCAATAAATCTCGCACTTTTTGAGATATAGGATCATCCTTCCACTTTGGGCCTCGCAGTGTCCTCTCTCTATTTCATGCCTTACTAACAAATTTCTGAGTCGGGCCACAGAATTCTAGAATGGTCAACTTCCAAATGAATAGGCGGTAGGTTGAGGTTCGCTATGATTCGCCATACTCGCCCCTCGTTTGTTAGAGGCTTGAAACCAACTTGAGTGCGCATCAATATCTATTCCTTCCGGGAGTCGGATTAGACCCGGTCCCATTCTCGTGCATTTGAGGCTCCATCTACATAGAGTTTCCAGATGGGGAGGTCATTCATTGTTTGAGCGTTCTCAGCAGGTTCCGCTGAGGTGAATTCCATGACGAAGTCGGCTAAGACCTGCCCTTTTATTGCGGTTTTCGGCTTGTATCTGATGTCGAACTCGCTAGCTCTACGGGCCCACTTTAACAAATTTCTTCCCGGGAGGCTTTCCGTTTATGTAACACTTACTTCATCGAGTATTCTGTTGGAACTTCTATGGTATGAGCCTAGAAGTAGGGGCGGAGTTTTAGAGCTGAGGTTACCAAGGCCAAAATTAGTTTCTCCATCCTTACCTCTCCGCTTCCTCTCAAAGCCCTAAGCAATAGTAACCGGGTGTTGCACTCTCGTTTTCTTGTTTCCGATGAGGACAACACTGGTTGAGAAGTCTGATACGGCTAAGTATAGAGTAAGGAGCTCCCCTTCAACAGACTTACTAGAATGGGAGGAGAGCTCAAATACGTTTTCAAAGCTGAGAATGCCTCTTCACACTTCGTATCCCATTGAAAGGCCTTCTTCAAATCTCTGAATAAAGCACGCATCATTACTGGCTCGACACGAACTCGCTTAAAGCAAGAATCCCCACGACAAATAACTTCCTTTATACCCGGGCGGCATGGCATGTCGAAAGCACGGCCTTTATTTTGTCCGGATTTGCCCACCTCTAAGTGGTTGACTATGAAACCTAAGAATTTTCCTGGCTGACATCTCGCGCACACTCATCGATCTGGGCCATGACGTAGTTTCAAGATCTGAACGCCTGATAGGTGAGCCTATGTGGAGCCCACCAGGTGGATTTACCAAGATGTCATCTATGTACACTCCATAGCTGTGCCTATCCGCTCCTGAACATCTGATTCACCAACCTCTCGATACGTAGCCTCCTAATGCTTCGAGCCCGAATCCAAGATCACTTGATAACAATAGTTCCTCGCTACCAGGATCGAACGAGGTTTTTCTTGGTCACCTGGGTCCATACTGATCTGGTTGTAGCCGGAGAAGGCATCCATAAAACTGAGGAGTTCATGGCCAGCAGTAGCATCTACGATGAGGTCGATTCGTGGCAAAGGGAAACTGTCCTTTGGGCACGCTTTGTTGATGTCGGTGAAGTCGATGCAGAGTCGCCATCACGCTTCGCTGGACGAAAGTACGACATCGCTAGCCATTCGATATTCTACCTCCCCCGACGCTCCCGGCTCAAGGAGTTTGGCCGACTTCCTCGTTTATGGCTTTTGTCTTTCGCGTCAAGCCCTCCTCTTTGTTTGATTTGGAGCCAAGGATGCAATGACATTCAAATTTAAGGAAAGTGATTACCGTAAGATCAATTCCTCCCAGCGCCCGCCTCGCTTTCCATGCAAGACATCTTTGTTCTCGCCTTAAAATGGATAAAGGGGTTTTTGAGGTCTTCCGCTAGCTTGGAGCCGATATAGCGAGATAGCTCAGTGGCCTTCGCCCAACAATACGGCTCTAGTTCTTCGAGGGCTCGTCGAGCGAGCACCTCGTCACGCATGTCGAGCTCATCTGTGTATATGTCAAGCCGAATCGCTTTCTCGCTTTCACGGATGTCGAGTAGCATTCCCTAGCCACTGCTGATCTCCTCGAACCATTCTACCTCGCTTATTTCGTAGGGAATTTGATCATCATGTGATATGCTGGCATGGCTTTTATTACATCGAGAGAGGGTCTCGCTCAAGAACATGTTATAAGCGCACGAGGCGTTCACGACGAGGAATCTTGCCGCAGCCACGCCCCATTTTCGGGATCTCCCGCGAAAAGTACCAATTGTATCGAGCCTAGAGGTAATACCTTTTCCCCAGAGAACCCCCGCAGATGAGTGTTGACGGGCTCTAGTTTCTCCCTTCCGATGCCCATTTTATCTGCGTCGACGCTGAAGATGATATCGGCCGAACTCCCATTATCACCAGACCCGATGAACTGCTTTTGTTGGCCACAACTGTGCGTAACTACCGTGGGTCAGCCATGATGTTGGCATCCCTCCATTCGAGTCGAGAATGTGATGGATGTCGAGTCAGCGTAGTTTAGACGCCAATTTCCGCGGCCCTCAAGGACCCGATGCCGCGTAGACGGGCCTTTCCCTCCGAGTTGAAAGGCCGATTCCCTCCCTCCTACGAATCCTCTTGAGATTACCTGAATTTCACCTAGGGGTTGTTGATGCCGAAATACCGCCCGTCGAGGTGGTGGCTGCTAAGGCTGGGCCTGGTTCCGAAGCCTGATTCCGAGCCGACAGGATATGAAGCGCCTGAGGTATCCGCGCCGCATTAAGTACTCTATTTCTCGAAGTTGTATGCAATGTCTCGTGCGATGTCCGTGAGTCCCTATGGAACTCGCAGCATTGAGTGTCTCTTGTTACGGTCCGACTTCATTTGGAGCTGGCCACCTCGTGAATCGTTTCGTTGCATTTCGTCAGACTTTCGTGATACCGGTTGTTAAGGTGAAACGGTGAGGCGACAATAAGAGCCACTTGGATTAAGTGCGGACCGAGACGATCTCCGGTAGTTCCCACGCCTCGGGGGATCGTTTCATTTTTCTTTCGAGATCCTTCCGTCGCTTGTTTCGGGGGGCTTCGTCCCCGTCGCTGGTCTCTGTTCGCTTTTCTTTATGAGTGGAAGAGTTTCTCTTTCGGATATGAGGGCTTCTTCACCATTAATATACGCCGCTTTTGCGAAAGCACCTCACCATGCTTGTTTGGGGATTTTTAGAGATGAAAACATCAAGTCTTTCGAACAATCCCTGCCGCCATTAATGAACGCTAAAGGATCGCGAACTTCGCTGCATCTACCTTTTGTAGACTCCTGGGATTAATCATTGGACATAAGACCTCAAAGCCATGAGCCCCGCTTGATGGTCAATAGATGATAGCTTGGCTTTCTATACGTCCTAGCCCCAATGAAGTGAGAGACGAATGCAATGGATAGCTCTTTGAATGAGGAGATTGACGATTTCCGTGGAAGTCTATTTGAACTACGCCAAGGCTGGGCCTTAAAAAGGAGAAGGAAGCTCGCATTGCACCGATCTTGATACCTACGCAGCTCCATTTGGTTTTTGTAAGTGTTGAGATGATCGACTCGGATCTCCGTGCCATCGAACGCCCACCGTGGCATTCGAATCCTGGCCGGAAGGGGAAAGTGGAGTACCTCTAAGCAGTAGGTGACTCGCCTTGTCGTACCAAGGTATCCATAGTGTCAGGAGCGCATCCTCTTACTACTCCTCACACGGCCGAGTTTTGCTCGGAGGTTCCGAACCTTCGTTCTATGATCGCTTCTCCCCGCCTCTCGCCGAGGTGGCGCAGCTGCTCCTACGTGCTCTCCAAGGTTGCCAGCTCCGCGGGCTAGAGTCGTCCGCGCCTCGCTCGCCGAATTTCGCTTCGCTTCGCCCACGGGAATTCAAATCAGGTTTGCCCTTCATGAGGGGAATGTCATGGCTATCTCGGAGGTATGTCACGCCTCCCGCGGGTCGCCGCAGACCTCGCTTGGTGAGTTGTTCTAACTCTATTAGACGCGATCGTGAGGGCGGCGCTCCACCTCGTCCGTGTCGCCTCGTGACGTTTAACTAGTCGGGAGGTCGGCCGTCTCGCTGCTTGCCTCGATTGGTCCCGTGATCCTGAGGATTAGCGTTGTTCCCGCTTTGTGTTCCGAGTAGATACCGCATCGCGAATCGAGAAACGCGATATTTTGTAAAGGAACTCGCTCCTACAGATCTGCCGCCAACCGATGATGCTTTTTTCAACCGTAACCGGGCCGGAGGTGTAAGGGTCGCGGCTCCGACCACCGCTGATGGGTTAGGATCGCAGCTTCGATCGTCTGTCAAGTAGATCGCCGCAAAACAAAGAAAAGAAGGCCTGGGCGAGGCTTCGCCCGCAGTCGCCCGATGCCTAAGCCGGCTTCCGAGAAAAGATGGACCGCGAGGGCGAATGTTTCTGCGTGATGCTCGCATGAGGACGCTGCATCTTTCACCGGACGCACGCATGTATTTATAGTAGATGTTCAACCAGTTGGATGGTGATTAGGATCCGTTCCCATTGGATGGGATATTTTTTGTTATTATCTTTATCGGATTTGGTAAAGGATATAGAAAGAGCGCTTTATTTAGATAATCTTTCTTCCTTATCGGGGATCCGGGTTTGATGATGAATCAAGTATTATCTTTCTTTCCTTATTGATGAGATTTGGTCGATTTTATGCACTATATGACAGGACATTCTATTAGCTATGGGAGACTTCCCAGCACCGCCTCTCAGCTGCCGGATCGGGACCCTTATTCCTGATGCACCAAAAAGGCTTCGAATGCCGGCAAAAGCGCCTCGAACGCCCACCCGCACGCCTCCTTCGGTCTTAGCGATGGGTCTCGCGTGTTTCGCCAGACTCTTCGGGGCCCGGCGAGCGTGGTCCGTGGAGCCCTTATTTTTAAACCCTATCAATAATAGTGAATGCATGATGCATATCTTCAATTTATAGGGCTATTTTGAAGCAATCAAGTCTTATATGTTGAGAGATTCTACCAAGAGAGTGATACCTCATTGAGGCATTTTCTCAAACACCTTGTAAGCAAATTGCAAACTTTAACAGTAGTTTGCATAGAAACTCAAAAGGTGGTTCTCCCAATGATCCAGTATTATTGACTTTCCATTTTTCATTGATAATCTGTAAATGACAAGATCAAAGAGAAAATAAATGACTGTCATCGTGTTGAAGTCACTTTAGATGGTTCTAGATGTTTTTTTCCTTTTCACACTCGCTAAATGTTCATCGTATTCGTACCCTTATGGAAGGTCATAGAGTTTTTCCCTTTCATAGCGGGAAATTCGGCTTTCATCCAATGTACGGAACAAAGTCAGTGAGAAAATGCACATAGCTGGTCAGTGTTAAATCATCCCATTAATATCCCAATAATTAACATGCATAATTACTTAATTAAATTGACACATAATTATGTTTAATCTATAAATTAATCCAACAAGAAAAGTTCTGTGGTTATACTCTACACGTTATTTAACATGTATGTGTACTCTAACATGGAAAACAAAGGCTCTCTTTGAACCGAAAATACTAAAATTAAAAATGTTAAAGAAAATTATTTTCTTATATTTGGTTTCATGGTAAAAATATAAAATATAATCAAAATTCTATACAATTTTACATATTTTAAAATTTCGTAATTCTTATATAATAAAAATAAACAAATAAAATGAGTTTGATGAAAAAATATAGAATTATTAAGTTTAAACCTATTAAATTTCCATTTAAAGTCCAATCTCACATAAAGCGCTCAAGAAGAAGGCATGTCAAATCATCCAATACGTAAAGGATGACGAAGCTAAAGCCCTAACTTAATTAGTGATTTCGAGTTCGAGTCTTAAAAATGTAATTGTGTTCTATAATAGAGCTTTAATACCTTTGTGATTCATGTCGACTCATATAGGGATTAGTTTGGGTGTGGTATGGCTTAAAACCGTATTCCATATATATATGAGTCGCTCATGACACCTTATGGTCTTACCAAAAAAATAATAAGGCATGTCAATTTCTTGTTTAGCTACCAAGAAAAAGGCTGAAAGATAATCATTATAATGGACTTCCTTTGGTTCAATAATTAGATTGAGAGACATTTATAGATTTAGTTTTAACCATGAAAATCTCAACTCATATAGGGATTAGTTTGGGTATAGTATGATTTAAAAACTACTTTCGAATACACATGAACCGCTCATGACACCTTATGATCTAACAAAAAAAAATAGTAATACATGTCAATTGCTTACTACCAAGAAAAAGGCTGAAAGAGAATCACTATAATAGACCTCCTTTGGTTGAATAATTAGATCGAGAAGATTAATAGAGTTAGTTTTAACCATGAAAATCAGTCCAAAGAAGCGTGGGAACTCACGTGCAGTTCTTAACTAAAATGTTGTTGTAAGGACATTTCATGTAAAGTTTGACTGACTAGCAAAGTACAATCACATGGCATAACTAACCTTTTCTATTTATTTGAAGTTAGTAATCTTAGGTTCCTTAGAAAAAATGTTAGTGGTGTTTGAATTAAACTTCAATTATCTCACATAGTTAAAATAAGAGAAGTCACAAGGCTTTATATAAGTCTTTATTCTATTACATAGAGAATAGAGAAATTGGCCTAGATGAAGTCACATGTTGGTACACATGTAGGCTCCTTTGTTGGCTAGGCTTGTAGGGTTTATATTAAAGTCAAATAATATGAGCCTTGGGCTCTGGCTTTTCCCGATAAAACAATTACGTACATGTCTATATAAGTTTATGGTCCCATGATATCTTACGGTATTAGTCTATATATATTACAAAAAAAAAGTGAAAAATAAAATTTGTTAAGTCTGATTGAGAGAATAAATATACAAATGTTTAATAGCATTCTGAAATTTAGTGTACAAATTTATAGAAGCAATTCATAATTAAATCCTGAGAACAAAACATCCATAGCCTTCAAGCACAAGTGAAGTGGTGAAATTTCTGTTTAAGGACATTGCATAGTAAGCCTTTGTGATTCCAGATACAAGTTAGTATAGTATATTTTATTATTGTTCTTTGTAATACTACATTGGTTTTTAAAATATTCAACACCTTACTCGTCAAAAACTATCCATAATAATCTTCAAAAACAAATTTCTTTCACCTCTCATATCAAGATGAATGTTCCTTGTATATATTCATTTTAATTAGGAGATGTCCAATAGATGTGAGACTTCCAACACTTCTCTCACACGAAAGTTAGGTTTGTTTCTTTTTCTTTTTTCGATCCTTTCAATGGATGATAAGTGTGAATAATCCTTTATCGTGATCCAAACATCTGACCAGCTCTATACCATGTTAATATTTTTATAATCTTTTTCATCTCTCACTAAAAGGCTTTATAACCATATAAAGATTCATTTATATATATTCACTTCGATATAAAACTTCTAAGAAAGATTCCAAGAGCGCTAAATTTAAACCCCTCCCTCTTACTATTTTACCGCTTTTCCTAAAAAACCACTCAGATCTAAATATTCGACCATTCATTTTCCATACCTCATTCATTATCTATTTTTCATACCATTATTTACTATCTATTTCAATGACCCTCATTTATTTCCCATGACCCTCATTTCCTCTCCCTAAAATATAAAGCAATTATGAAACAATTAGAACAAAATTTCAAACAACTTTTGAAAAAAAAAAATAGGAAATTTTCAGAAAATTAATGTACAAACAGAAAATTAAAATTAACTAAAATAAAAACAAATTATGAGAAATCATGAAACAATTAGGAACACAAATTTAATTGTTATAATATATAATATATCATGTATATTTTTTTATTTTTTCTCAATATTAATCTAGCAATGTCTACTACACGAGGAAAGAACGCTTCACTACAAGAAAAGAGAAATGAAACGGAGCAAATGAAAGAGGAAGATCGAATAATGTATTTTGAAAGACGAATGACGCCTCAATCAAGTAAAGTCAATATTATCAACGCCTCCAAATGGAAATATTGGGGAAGTTAAGATTAATTCTTTTTATTAATGTATTAAAACAAATTTAGATAGTAGTAATCATTGCATGCGCATCAGAATAACATTTCCAAGCAAGAGCGCCTAGCAATTGCGACCGTTGCAAATATTATCATGAAAAATTCAAATTTTAAATTTTGAATTTCGTGATCATTGTAAATATGATTGTTATTAAAAAAATTAAAAATTAAAATTCTACGACGGGCATAACACACACGCGACGTCATCAATATGCATGTATTTACACGGCATATTAAATAAGATTTTTAAATCTTATTATCAAAGCTAGTCGAACTGGACAAATAAATGTATAAAGATCATTTAATGACTAAAGTTTCATTAAAATATTAATACAATATTTTAATATATTGGAAGAAATTATTTGTATAACCTTATTGACGCTTCAACAAATATGACAATAATTGTAGACATTTAGATCTAAAAAAAACTTTCAATAATTAATGCTTCCGTATAAATAACGAATCCCTTTTTATAGGATGTTAGCCTTGCATGATTAAGACTTAGAGAGTGATGTATTTCCATTAACAAGTATTTGATCTTTTAAACTTGGATATTCACCTTTGTGGGATATCACAACCCAATATTGAAAAGAGAGTTTAGTGTGAAAGTTTTTTTTTTTCTTTTTAAATTACTTGAGTAACCTTCTTTTTGAGATAATCACTCAACTAGTTTTTTTTACATGTTTTGAAAACCGTATTCATCAAATAGGATTTAAAAATTAACCTTAATATCAAATTCATTAACTGAGTTTTAAGGTTAATTTTTAAACAACTACAATTTTAAGTTTAAGTTTTAAAAACCTTAATTGGTGGATGCAATTTCAAAATATAAGAGGGATTAGTTTGGTGATTATTTTGAAAAAAAAAGGCTAAATCATATCACTATAAAAAATAATAATAATAATTACTTTTGACAATAAACCCTTGAAAAGAAAACCTACCAATTCTGGAAAACTCAATCCAACCTTCATTTTCTATGATATATAATGATAAAATATCCTTTGAACATAGGGAAGGTGATGCTTACTGCTTTATCGATTTTATGGGCTTATCATTTAGGGTAAATAATTTTTAATGGTATAAGGTTTTTTTTTTTTTTAATTTATTTATTTAAACCCGACTAAATTGGAAACAACTTTGGATATTGTTTAAAATAATTCTGATTACATATAAAAATAATTTTAAAAATTAAGGCTGGTTTGGTTTCAATTTATAAATATAATTTTTGAAAAACAGACAATATTATTTTGGTTTATTATGAATTTGATGTTATATTTTTAAATTTAGTGTTCTTCATGTATTTTAGAACACAAAAAATCAAACAAATCTTTAGTGTTGTGTTTTTTGTATTTTTCAGAACAAAAAATAGTTTTTAAAAACATGAATTAATTAATTATTTTTTTTTTGTTTCTAATTTGTAATCATAATAATAATTATTATTATTATGATGATTATTTTTATTATTGAAAAATTAAAAACACGTTTAATTGCAAAGGGTTGTGGAGAAATTGACCTGTACTAGTTAATTTGTATTTTTCTTATTTTGGTGCAACAATTTAAAAGTTGTCTTAAATTATTCCATTTAAAATCGAAATTCGAAAGTGATATGTGTACTTTAAATAAATAAAAAGATAAAATTGATTTAAAAATTGAGACAATGAGAAATATCAAGAATCCAATGGGTGTTGTGTATGGTACTGTATCATTCTAGGTGGTTCGTCTCCAACCATTGGTTATACAACTAATCTCACCTCCGGGTGATCCAATTAATAATGAAAGTTTTTTTTTTTTTTTTTTAGATAATTAATAATGGAAGTTACCTAGATTATTATAGCATTAACTTTTCTGCAAGCTTATTATTTTTAAATTTATTAATTTTTTCATTAGTATTCTTACATTTTTGTCATTCTTACATTGAAATCATATTATATACTTTTTTTCATCATTTTCTTTATCAATAAAACAATATTTGTATAGATTAGATTTTTATTTTTATTTTGTGAATTAATTATCGCCTTTACATGTTGCATTGCCATCGTCGCCTTTATTGTATACTAATTTGTCAAGGCCATGATATTTATTCAGATTCGACGATTCAAATGGTTAAAAATTATATTCGATCGTATGCAATAAATCAAATCAACGATTATTAATTTACTATGTAACTTAAGTCACAATTTAATTTAATTCACAGAATATCGATGAAACTAACTATCGATCGTATAAAGATTCGAATCAATTTCTATTAGTATTTTTTAAACCTCTTGACGTTATTTTATCCTCATTACTATATTGCTTTCTTACATGTATTATTAATTTGAATCAATAAAATTATAATTTGATATCAAAGTAGTTACAAATACATATATTTTTTCAAAATATTCATCAAACTGATATTTTTGCTTTTAAAAATTACATTCACCTATCAGAAGCTTTGAAAAACCGACTCTTTTAAAACCGTACTATTATCTTGCTTTTGAAAATTAACCTTAAAAACATAGTTAGATGAATGTAGTTTTAAGATTAATTTTCAAAATCGTAATTGTTAAATATGGTATTAAAAAATATGTTAATAGTTTTGGCGAACATTTTAAAATGTTTCACAAGATATTTTTTTATTTTAAAATGAATTATTTTAGTTTTAAATCCATAAAATTATTTTCCACTTCAAAAAAATAAAATATAATGGAAGTTCATAACGATGAATTATTAATTATTATTTATTACTACTAGGCTCATGTTTGACGACGGTAGAACGGTGAAACGCAGCGTTTTGACGTGGCACGAGCTGTTTGGCACAGGTTTCTGTGCCGAAATATACGCAAGCACCAAAAGTGCCAGACAACTGAGTAACCTAAATCGTCTGTGACGCAGGCGCATCCTCAACCGTGCTTCTTCCTCTCTCCTTCAGGCTTCAACCTCTCCGATTCAGTTGTACCATTCAAGGTCCGCTACTGAATCTTTCTCCATTTCTTAGTGGTTTTTGTGTTTGTTTTCCGAGAATATAGAGGAAAACTGGAAGAAAAAAAAGGAACTTGGAAGCCTTGTATTTTATTGTTATTTTTCTGGTGTTTGGTTCCTGGGAAAGTTTACTAGTCATCGTAGTCAAGCCAGCGTTTGAAACAAGACAGGGAAAATGTGAGCTTTGAATTTTTGTTATTCTTTTCCTCCTCCTCGAGTTTCATGATCGGGAGACGCAGCTTAAAGCTTCAAGGTGGAAATTGTTTTCTTAATAGATGTTTGCGAGTTTGATTTAAGCGAATTGAGATTTTGTTCGTTGTGATTTAAATCGAGAACTCTTTCGACTATTGATTATTTATTGTATAATGCATTACATTGAAGATTCAGAATTAAGGAAGAAGTATAGTCCCATGTTTATTGAGAATTAGCTGATTTCACTTTAAGATATGTTTTTGAACTTGAATCGTATGAGTTCTTTTAATGATTTAGTTTTGATTTTGATAATTCCCTTTTCATGAATGCTGATTTTTCATTTCTGCTTATAGCTGATGTTAGTGTTCAATCATGGCCAGTTCTACAGGTGTTCTTTTATTAGATGGCGGCACATTGGCTTCACACTAGCTAAGGCTGCCGCAATGTAGAGTTGAAGAATCAAGGAAAAGCAGAGAGAATTCCCAGTTTCTCTAGTTCAATTTCTTCTCAGAATTTCTCAAATTTTGAGAGGCAGACATGTAATCCCCCTGGGGCTGATAAATTCTTGAGATTTCAGGTAGAGATGCGTCAGACTGAATCGCCTGTGAATTTAGCTACGAATGGACGAGCTACGAAAATGGTTCCCACGAGTGAGATAGTTAAAAAAAGAAATCCGTCCACCAAAAAAGTAGAAATAGTGAATGGCTCAAGCCGGGTTGTTAATGGAGCAAGCTTAGTGAAGAAAGAGACTGCATCTGCCCTGGTCAAGGCACCAAAAATTAAAGTGTCTAGGGACCTCCCACTGATCGAGGAGCTAAAAGTTCTGCCTTCTGATGAGGGTTTCAGCTGGGCCAATGAAAATTATAATTCCTGGCAAAGGTCTATTGATGTTTGGTCCTTTGTTATTTCTCTTCGTATTCGCATTCTGTTGGACAATGCAAAATGGGCATATTTAGGAGGTTTAACAGAGGAGAAGCAGGTGAGTTTTGTTAGTCTATTGTGGTTGTGATCTCTTGCACTGCATTAAACTCCTTATAATAAAGACGTGTTTCACTTGCTGCTCATGTCTACTATGCCCATGCTTGCATTTATTTCTGGGTTTGTTGATTCATGATATTTAATTTAATATTTTTCACTCATAAAATTCTCTCATTCAGAATAAAAGAAGGCGTAAAACTGCCTCATGGTTGCGGGAATGTGTTCTGCAACTTGGTCCGACTTTTATCAAACTTGGACAGTTATCCTCCACAAGGTCAGATCTGTTTCCAAGAGAGTTTGTGGATGAGCTTGCCAAATTGCAGGTATCCCTTGTTTTTAGGTTTTGTTTCTTGCTTCCATATGTGGATTCCTTAGCGATATTAATTTTTCCATGGACAACAACCATGGTGGCTTATAATTTAATGAATGTCTCAGGATAGGGTACCTGCCTTTTCATCAAAAAAAGCAAGAGACTTAATTGAAAGTGAACTGGGAGCTTCAATTAAAATATTGTTCAAGGAGTTTGAAGACCAGCCAATCGCTGCAGCTAGTCTTGGTCAGGTGTTTGCTCTGTGTTTACATTTCATTCTCTTTGGTCCAAACCTCGAGAATTATTAAATGTTTGTTCATTTTATCGACCACACGAAAGATATTATTTTGAAAGCAGTATGATATCAAGAACATCCTCAAAAGAAACTTTTCTATACAAAAAAATTGAAAATTATTCAAGTTTAAATGAAAAAGGAGAAAATAATGCAAATAGAGTGTAGAAAATAAATGAATTAAAGTTGTAAACTCAAGGATATATCTATGAAGAAGAACAACTACAAGCTGATGCATGGCTAAGAAGCTTAATGATGAAGTTGGACTCTTTGATAATTTGAACTGACCAATATTTTGGATATTATTATTTCTGTCTTGGAAATTTCTGTCCCTTTTGCTGATTTGAATTTGAAGA
Source organism: Tetrastigma voinierianum (assembly GCA_016808115.1). Lineage (NCBI taxonomy): Eukaryota > Viridiplantae > Streptophyta > Magnoliopsida > Vitales > Vitaceae > Tetrastigma > Tetrastigma voinierianum. The sequence goes on from JAEQBH010000821.1 coordinate 2,906,219, forward strand.
GTCCCTTTTAGGTGCATCACAACTTGCCATAATGAGAGAGCTGTTGTGAAGGTTCAGAGACCTGGTCTTAAGAAACTTTTTGACATCGATCTCCGTAAGTGTGCACACTTTTATCATTCTCTCGTTGTTGTCTTGTTGCTGTTTGTGATAATGAAGTATACTGCTAGTCTTTTCTTCTCCGTATTGGAAGCTCAGCATCAATTTGTTAGTATAGTTTCGTTTCATATGGACATGGAGTTGACTCAAATTTCATCTGTTCCATTTATTTTATTTCCTCAAATGGTTTGACTTGGTTCATGAAATCATGGACAATTAGCCAAAACCTATTACTGTTTAACTTATGATCATTTTAGATGCTGAGAAGCCCTTAAGACCTCGAATAGTAAAGGAATGGGATGGGCTTATGGAAGGTTCTAGGTTCAAGTCCCAGCGTGGACAAAAAAGGGGAAAAATACTTATCCAAAAGGAAAAAAAGAAGAATGTAGATGCTGAGAAAGCATACAACTGAATAGATGACCTGCTTTCATATTTTCTGTCAGATGGAACTTGGAGGTTCCTATATTATAATTCAGTAATCTTGGTTATTTGACTCAAATTTGATACTTCCATCCAGGAAATTTAAAGCTAATTGCAGAGTATTTTCAGAGAAGTGAAACCCTTGGTGGTCCAACCAGAGATTGGATGGGTATATATGAAGAATGTGCTACGTAAGTATTAAGCATCTATCAGTCATGTTGTGTTTTTGTCCTTTTCTTTCTTGGGTAAGAATAGTTTTACATGCTGCAATGTATAGTTGCTGCTGGTAAAATTTTATCGCGAAAATGCTGCCCTCTATTCAAAGAGTTAGTTCAAGGTTTTATGAGCTGCAAGTTAATAGTTGCCGCTTCTCACTCTTGCGTTTATTTGGCTTCAGGATTTTGTATCAAGAAATTGATTACATAAATGAAGGGAAGAATGCTGATAGATTCCGCCGGGATTTTCGAAATGTAAAGTGGGTTCGAGTACCTGTATGTTTCTATCTGCAAGACCTCATGATTGTTGCTACTCATTTTTTTCATTTTCTTTCTCAGATTTTTTATTACTATTCTGATCTTATTATTGTGTAATGGAGGTGTGTACAGAGAAAATATTCGGTTCCTTTTTAAAGTCTTTCTGATACTTGGATCTTCTATTTTCCTCTTCGTAGCTGGTGTTTTGGGATTATACTGCCACAAAGGTGTTGATCTTATATGTTCCAGGTTTCAGTCTTAACTCTTATTTTAAGGGCTGTGGAATTGACTTTATGGTAGTAGTAATTGATCTGATGTTACTTTTCCAAACAGGCATTAAGATAAATCGGAAGGATATGCTAGATGCTCGGGGTTTTAATCGTTCTCGTATTTCATCACACGCTATTGAGGCATATTTAATTCAGGTTAAGGGCCATCACCTGTCTAATTTTGATAGAACTTGAACCTTGTGACTAGTTCCGCATGATATTCTGTGATTATATGTACAAAGAAAAGTACCAGTTCCCTAATGACCCTCATGCCCTTAAGCCATTGCTTGATGAATATTTCACTTAACTTTCTCTATAACTGATTAATTTTCTCTGGATTTGATCATATATCAGATACTGAAAACGGGTTTCTTTCATGCTGATCCTCACCCTGGAAACCTTGCCATTGATGTGGATGAAGCAATTATCTACTACGACTTCGGTATGATGGGAGAAATCAAATCTTTTACTCGGGAAAGGTTGCTTGAACTTTTCTATGCAATTTACGAAAAAGATGCAAAAAAGGTTTGCTTTTACTTTCTCAATATTGCCTTTTTTTTTTTTTTCTTTTTTAAGATTTTTGTTTATTAGAATTGAGGGAAAATTTTTGCCAACTTCAACCTATTACTACTACTTCCTTGGTATTATCTGATTCTATTTGTTTCATGCATATGCATGTGTGCTGTGCTTCTTTTAGTTGTATGCTGCCACTTATTTTGCTCAAATTGACTACTCAGCTAAGCATCCATTTAGCCATCTTCAAGTAGTTGGGATTGAGTCTTTCTTTTTTCAGTCTTGAAATCAATGATTGTCAACCTTGAACTTATATCTGAATCCATTGTAAGAGCAGGTTTTTGGTTTCCAAGTTGGAATGTATAAACATGCACAAGCAAGAAGAATATGTATCTACTAGTCTGTACAAATTCATGTGAAATTCTCTCTGTTCTTTCATCAGGTACTTGAATTATGATCTCTGGTAGGTGCATCCAGGGGCTCCCTTGGGCAAGAACATTTTATTGATAAACGTCATTGATTGTATTAATATGATAATCAGTGCTTTAAGTTGATTAAATTGCATGCCTTCATTCACTCATAGTGGTATTCCTTTTTTCATCCTTCTCTCTCTTCCTTCTTTCTTATTCCATCCTGAAACTACTGTCAGCCCAGCTGAATTGAGCTAAAATCAGCAAGCTGATATGTGCAGGTTATGCAAAGTCTTATAGATCTTGAAGCACTGCAACCCACTGGAGACCTGTCACCAGTATGTCTTTGTACTGTATATTCCCATAAATGTCTGGATGAGAGCCCAGTGATAATTTACATCATCTTCTAATTATATATGGGTTTTCTAGGCATTCATTTGCTCATCTCTTTCTATTATGTTCCTAGGTGAGGAGATCAGTGCAATTTTTCTTGGACAATTTGTTGAGTCAGACACCAGATCAGCAGCAGACCTTTGCTGCAATTGGTGAGGTATGCAAATATTTGGCTGAAAATGAATGATTATGTGACTCCTATTTTGAAACAATTAATTTATTAATAACTGGTAAAATGCAGTTAGGCATAAAGTTGTCTCTGATGGATCATTCATCACTGAAAACCACAAAAGAAGAATTGTAAAAAAGAACAGGTGTAGCCTATAAGATTCGATTGGACTGACCAAAAATTGATCAGATCATTCTTATGGAAGGATGTTAGACTTGTTACATTGGAGAAAAAGCGCATTATCAATTATTGTCTCTTAGGTATCAAGTGGTAGCATAAGAAAGACTGAGAGCAGCAGACAATCATCTTTTTGTACCTTCAAGTAATTGATGTTTAGTCCTTTGTCTAATCTGTGGAACGTATATGTTAAAGAATTGAGAGTATCTTAAGCACTAATACATATGTTCTTACATGCCACCTTGGTACATGCATAAATGTGGAAAACATGAGATGATTGCTGAATTTTTACTTGGTCATTTTAAATGATCTGTCCATGTTCTCTTTATGACTGATAAAGTAGGTCTTCTGTATTCTTACTACTATTTCAGGATTTGTTTGCCATAGCCACAGATCAGCCATTCCGTTTTCCGTCTACCTTTACCTTTGTTCTAAGGGCATTTTCAACGTTGGAAGGTGCTCAATCTCTCTCTCTCTCTCTCTCTCTCTCTCTCTCTCTCTCTCTGTTGTCTTGAAGTTATGCCTTGTATACTTGCATAAGTGTGTGTATATGTGCTCATGCATATATGTATATGTTTCTGTGAATAGATGAGCCACTCATCCTGATTGAATTCCCCACTTCTTATTGACTTTTCTTATAGGAATTGGCTATTCCCTTGATCCAGATTTTTCCTTTGTGAAGATTGCTGCACCTTATGCACAGGTTCCATTCATTTCCATGATAATTTTATGCAATTTTTTTCCTCTTATGTGCTTTTCTAATGCTTGTAATTTATCTCTAATGATTCATACTATATACAGGAGCTTTTAGATATACGACAGCAGCAGCAAACTGGTCCACGACTTGTGCAGGAGATAAGGAAACAAGCAGATGATGTATTATACTCCCTTCCCTTCTCACTTCAGTTACTTCTAAAAATTGATATTTCATCCTTTTACATTATGCAACAAAACTATGATACCCGCTAACAAAGGATTGAAATTCCTAACAGAGTTTCAAAATCTTCAGGAGCTTATGAGTGACGCTTATTCTAACAATGAAGGATGTAATGTCTCTCATAAGGTTGAAAAATGGATTCGATGGATTCCTCCAATTAATTGAAGATTCAAATTAAATTTTGATGATTCAAGGATTAATAATATAAGTGCTTCAGGATGGGTCTTTAGAGACTCCAATGGAATTATTAAGATGGTAGGAAGTAGACATTTAGGCTGTGCTTCGATAATTACTGCAAAATGTGTAGCTTTGAGAGATGGTGTTTTTAGCTGCAATATACAATGGTTTTTCAAATGTGGAGATTGAAGGGGATTCCAAAGTAATTATAGATTGTTATAATAAAAAATGTAGTTCACCTAGGTCAATTATTCTTCTAATGGAGGATATTTGGAGAAATCAAATAGTTACAATTGTTGTCACATTGATAGAGAAGCGAATCGAACAACGGATTATTTAGCTAAAAAAGGTATTTGTAATACTCATTCAAATATTTGGTGGTCAGATTTTCCTAGGAAAGTTAGAAAATTTGCTTTTGAAGATTGTAGTGGATTATCTTTTAAATCGAATTTGTAAGTTTCCTTATTAGTAGTCTTATTTCACCCAAAAAAAAAAAGAGATTGAAATTCCCTCTATGAACATGTTCAGGCCAGAACCTACGCTATGTCCATGCCATACAGTGTCCAGAGGATAGAAGAAATTGTTAAACAACTTGAATCAGGAGATCTGAAACTTCGAGTGCGAGTACTTGAGGTAATTCATCCCCTAAATGTTTTAGAAGAGATCATTACCCTTTGGTTGTGCCTGTTTTTGAGAGCTCAAACCCTCATGAGATGAACTTGACATTATTTTGTTTTTTTTTTTGGATTGAAAACAGTCTGAAAGAGCAGCTCGGAAAGCAACCATACTACAGATGGCTACCATGTACACTGTTTTAGGAGGTACCCTGCTAAACCTTGGTGTCACATTAGGCAATCAAGGCAGTCAAGTTCTTGCAAATGGATCATATGTTGGTGCAGGTGAACTGTTTTTAGCCCTAAAAACTCACACTCAAATACTTCCTCTTGCCTCTGACCTTTCAGTTATCTTTAGAACCCGTAAAGTAGCTAATAAAGAGAAAAATGCTAAAAATGATTTTCTCACGCCGTGGCTCCATCATAAAAATATGTGTTAAAATAAAATATAATCAAAATTCCTAAAGATTTTACATATTTTTAAATCTCTTAGTTCTTATATAATAGAGAGAAACAAATGAAACGAGTTCGGATAAAACAGATAGAATTAATTTATTAAGTTTAAACATGTTTTTTATTTTATTCCAAAATTTCTTTCCTTCCACTTTTCCTCTCTATTTTCTTCACTGTTTTATTTCCTTAATACTTTCCAGATTCCAAACAGATACTTCAAGTTTGCCTTCATCAACTTCTCTGTGGCTGAAATATTTGGTTTTGTTTAAATGCAGGTGTTTTCTTGATACTGTTTATTAGGTCCATGCAAAGGGTGAAAATGCTTGATAAATTTGAGAAGATGATATGATTCTCACCCCCGGAGATCATGGATTGTTATGTCTTTGTTCAAAAATAATTTAAACTCCAATTCTTGGTGATATAATTGTCCCAATTTTTTCAGACTCGCTTACAGGAGCTGTATATGCTAAATATGGAAAATAATCAAAGATGAAAACATTTATGTAGCTGGAACCCAGATCTTTATGATTATATAAAATGTATATTATAAACAGAACTTAGAATAATGAGCAGCTTTGTTTTCTTTCTTCATAATCGTTGTCCTCCTTTAAAAACACATGGATACGAAAATCGACCACCCTGATTCAAGCAAACACTTGCAGGCAAATTTGAAATCCCATATCAAACTTGTGTTACGGTCTACACCTACCACGCGATGTAACCTTCACATTTCAAAAAGCAAAGAATAGGGAATGGCAAATGCCGATTCGAAATTCCAATGGGAATAGTTTATTACATTATAACTAAAGTGTTTAGCTGTATATTAAAAAAAAAACCTTGTGTCGTGTTCAAGAATGGCCCAGAGATCCATCCATGATGTTCAGAGAGATGGATGATCATCTTTTGAGCTCTTGTCATGACCAAGGGGACCCTAGAGATATGCAGATGACAAGAATGTATCAGATTTTCAGTCTCTCGGAAGGATTTCTTTGACTGTACCTACAATGCTTTCTGCCAACTTTCATGATCCCAAAACTTCAATTGGCCTCAAAATGACCTGGAACATTCTTGTCTTTTTGGTGCCAGCAACTGGGTAGTTTTCCGGTCTATATAAACCTGTCAAATACAATTATCGATTTAGAGCCAATGGTTTTCACAGACAAACTATTAGGACATCAATATAAAAATATTTGTACATAACTACCACCATAACATACTACATCTATTATCATAATATACTACTACTATCATAATTGTTCCATCTACTACCATAAGGCAGTTTGAGGATTTTTTTAGGCATATTTGGCTTTTAAATCAAATCACAATTATTTTTGAATAGTATGTACTGACTCTCCCTATTTTGCTTTCTTGATCACTTAAATACAAATATTTCTGTATGGAAGTGGGGAAATGTACTTTTCCCTAATCATTATCAGAAGAAAATTTTTATGGGGAAATTGGAATTGGTTATCTTACCCTTCCAACCATTCCATTTGCCATTCCTCGGTTGTAAGCATCCACCATTATTGGAGCTGAAAATTTTGAAAGAGCTGTTTGGTGGGAAATATAGTGTGGCATCCATTACAATCTGCTCACTTCATTGTTCTTCATGCCTCTACTTGTCAATGAGGTTAAATGATCAGATATGAAGCAGCAGAAAGAGATCAGAGTCTTAAGTGTTCGCAATTAGGGTTGATACCAATCGGAAAACACCTAAGCCGTCTGCTTTAAGAGATTCTCAGAATCCTCAGACTTTTCACCATCTTGGTTTCCATCAACCAAGTCATCCAAACTAGTTGTGCTTGAAGAAACCCATCCAAATTTCACCATGCATTGCAAAACCTCTGCAGCTTCATCGACGTTTCCTGCAATTTGAAAGCCTTGAACTATGACCCTACAGGTGGGAAGACTTGGCCTGAACCCTTTCTCTCCCATTTCATAAAGCAATTTCGAGGCTTCAGAAAATTCATCTTTCTTGCATAGGGCTTGTATTAAAGCATCATATGCAGCTACACTCATTAGCATACCTTTCATCAACATCTCATCCTTCAACTTACAGGCTTCGCTACATTCCTCTTAGCCAATAAGCATCAATCATTACATGATAAGTCATTTCCATCAGGTTCAATTCTCTTTGCGACACTCATCTCACAGTTCGAACAGGCAGCTTCCTGCCGTGTTCCTATGCTGTGAAACCATGCAAGAGGGAAGTGAAAGCTTTGGCAGTTGGCGTCACATTCCTTTCCTGCATTTCGAGCCAGAATCGTTTTGCTTCCCCCATCAGTCCTGCCTTGCAATAGTGCTCAATCAGGGATGTGTATGTGACATGATTGGGAATGAACTGTGTTTGTATCATTTCTTCCAACAGGTCATTCGCTTCTTGCAGCTTCCCACTCTTGCAATACCCTTCAATTAGAGTATTGAAAGAGACAGTGGAGGCAAAACCCTTTTTCAACATTTCCTGAAATAAATCCAAAGCTTTCTCAAAATTTTCTTCGTTGCAGCAGAAGTTGAGAATGACATTGTATATGAAAGCATCCGGTGAAACTCCCCTTGACAGCATCTCTTCCAGTAACTGAAAGGCTGCAGTTGCATTCAAAGATTTGCAGTAGCCGTCTATCATTGCAGCATATGTTACACAGTTGGGTGTTAAACCTTTTTCCTCAATGTCGTCAAACAAGTTTTTAGCTCTCTCGATTTCACCTGCCTTACATAGCCCATCAATCAATATATTGTAAGTAACAATATTTGGATTAATGCCTTTTATGCCCATCTCTTCAAGAAGTTGAAAACCCTTATCAACATTACCCTGTTTACAAGAACCAGATATGAGGGAGTTGTAAGTGAAAGCATTAGGAGGCAGACCCTTCTCCTGGAATTCAGAGAAAATCCCAAAAGCTTCATTCATTTTTCCATTCCTTGAGAGACCATGGATAAGCTCACTGTAAGTTTGAACATCTGGTAGAGCACCCCGTGAAAGAATGCACCTAAATACCGAAGGTTTCTGACATTTCCCTTTGCAGTGCCTCTTCACAAGGCCCTGTAACTTCCATTATTTCCAGCAAGCCACAACTCACATTTCATTGAAGTACGGTCTGCTATATCCATTTCCCCTGCCTTACTATATCCTCGATAAATGCACCGTATGCAAGGAGCATTTGGCCTCAATCTTCTCCAACATTTCCATCAAGTAAGTCCTTGCTTCTCCATTCTTTTGGCCTGCAGAAACCAATTTATAAGAGTTGTAGCAAAATACATCTGGCAGAATTCCTTGATTCCTCATTCTCTCCAAAATCATTCTTGACTCTTCAACTCTACCTTCCTTGGCATAAGCTGTCATAAGAGTTGTATACACAATGGCATTTGGTTTCAAACCATTCATAATCATTTCCTGCAAAATAGCATTGGCGCCTTGGAGGTTTCCGCATCGGCATTGACCATTAATTATCACACTATAAGTCAACACTGTTGGTGCTATTTTTCTCTTCTTCATCTCATCCAGTAATTCAAAAGCTCTAGCCATGTTCTGCTCTCGGCAGTACCCTTCTATCAATAAGCTATAAGTTTGAGAATCAAGTTTCGCACCCTTTTCATTCATCTCTCGCATGATCTCCAATGCCTTCTCCATCTTACCAGCCTTACAAACCCCATTAAGAAGTGTGTTCCATATGATTAAATTTTCCTCGATACCATAGGCAACCATCTCATCCTTAATCCTAAAAGCTTCGTCGATATCACCCTGTCTCATGAACCCATCAATCAAAGCATTATAGGTCATTGGATCTGGATTCAGACCCATATTGCTCATCTCCAATAACATTAATTTTGCCTTCTCTTGATCTCTTTCCATGCAAAAACCATTAATAAGGATATTATAAGTATAAAGATCAGGGACCAAGCCCTTGTCAACCATAGATCTCTTGATCTCAATAGCTTCGTCAAGAAGCTGTGCTCGACACAAGCCTCCGATAATGACATTGTAGGTAACCAAATTGGGACTACAACCCTTTTCTCCCATCTCCAAAAGTACTCTTTTTGCATCTTTAACATTCCCAGCCTTACAGTGAGCACTAATGATATTAGTGTATGTATACACATCAGGTGATATCTTACGCACACACATTCCATCAAAAACCTTCCAAAATAACTCCAACTTATTACCCTTCAACAAGTCTCCCAATAATGAATTGCAGCTCAATAAACTGGGCCTCAATTCGAAATCTTTAGCACCCAAGAACAGATTAACAAAGGCCAACCAATAAATCCCCTTTTCCAGTAAATAGTCTCATCAACATATCAAAAAATCACAGAGTTGGGTGAATCTATTACAGTTCCTATAATTTTTAACAATCGAACTCCAAAAACAGCCAATGGCGAGCGGAATTTTTATGAGCACATTGAATCAAATCATTTGCCGGCAACATACCAAAGAAGCAGAGATGAACAGCAAGGCTGACAACACATCCAGTCTTGTTACAGCAGCACCCATTTTGTTTTGGGACCAGTTGAAGAAATCGAGTGAGGCGTTTGGGGTCACCCGGTTTTGAAGAATAACGACGAATTACATCCGGGCTTAGTTTCTGGGTAACAATGTGTCTGAAGATTCCATGAGAGGGCTAGCCAGTTGTGTTTCGAGAAGGTGGTGATTGCATTGACTGCTCGTTTTGGGCGAAAGCCAGGAATGAAAGTCGAAGTTTATGAGATAAACTTAGATCTGTGTTTCGCCATGAAAGATCGGGGATGTGAGCCTCCACATGTTGGAGAAACGCATAGTTAGGGTTCAATTGAGTGAGGGGAACCAGGTACTTAGTTAGTGATTGTGAGTAACTCAAATCCTATGCCATTATGTGGATTTTGAAAACCCTAAACCTACAGGTTAAATTCAGAAGTCTCACTTCTACGGCTCTGCTGTTTGTTGTTGAACCTTTTTTCTCTTTTCAATTACAAATTTACTTTTTCACAATTTATTATTTTTTATTTTTATTTTTGAAAGATTACAATTTTATTTTTATTACATTGCATTAAAATGATTGAAATTGCAAATGTAGTTTTAAAGCGGAATTGTAATTAAACTCTGTAAAAGTTCATTAATTTTATATTTAAACTGTATAAAAAGCTTTTCTTTTAAAAATATTTGAGTTAAAATAATATATTGTTAATCCAAATTAGAATATATTAATATTCAAGATATAAATAATTAAAAATCATATAAGCATTTAAACAATTCCAGACATAAGACAATAAATCTATGACAAAACCTACAAATTCGATAATCTAATGATTATAATATTCACTCCAATTTTCGAATATTATTAACGATCATAATTGACATTCTCACTAACGGTATCCATTACGCTCATCTAACTTCCCTCAATACGACAAAGGTCTCATCAAGACGATAAACAATATCACGTCGTAACAAACCGATGACAAACTAAACGCCAATAAAATGATGACAACACAAAAAAGTAAGATAAAACCTAAATCTTCGTGGAAAAACCATTTTATTGCAGTTAAAACGAATCATGAGAGGCTGATTTTCAGTTTCAAGACAGCTACAAAATCATTCTCATTTGCTGGCGAAAATAAAGCTATAAGCAGAACATATGAAAGAAAAAAGCACGCTTAGGTTTACATTGTGACTTAAAAAAATTAATATAAACTTTTATGTTTAATAGCATTTCTAATTTCTCGAATATCACAAAGAGAATTCTAACTCGAGGTTGCTAAATACACATCCAAATAGGGTATAAACAAATAATCCTGTAGAAAATACTTGGAACAAAGTCACCTCATGAATTGGGGATTAGGGTTTCAATTAGCAAAATTGCAATTGCAATCTTGAACTTTCAAGACGTTTGGTAAGAAAAAAACCATAACTTGGTAAATTGGGAGAAAATTACCCTAATCACAGCTATAAACCTTTGGTCTATTTCTCTGTTACTTCAATTTATAACATGAGAGTGTTAGTGCTTCTAATTAATGGGTCGGATATAAGGCTCGAAGCTTGCCGCACCGGTGCTGTTGTGCTTTACTTTTAGAGTGTATCCAGAGACCCAACATAAAATGGTCGGAAATACCAATGGGACATAGTTGTGATTAGAGTACTTCTCTAATTCTGCCGCCGTTAGGTTTTTTCACCAAACACGTGAAAGTTTATCAGGAGTGGGTACCCTTATTGAAAACTGAAGAGATGGGCAAGACGTTATTGAACACCACTAACCACTTAAATTGATACTTTTTTTTTAAAGGAAAAATGATTTTATTGATTCAAACCAGAAATATCAATAAGATCCGTGTCACAATTGCAAAAATCATAAACATTAACAATATCTCGCGTTATTAAGATAACAATCGATAAAGTTCTTACAAATTGATAATAGGTAATGATACGATATTTTACAACTTCTAAAGCCTTTCAACTTATCAATGACTATATAATTGGATAATATTCGCAAGCAATAAAGATAATAAATCGTAGATAAAAACTTCACAACTCGATAATATACGACCACAATATCTACAACCTGCTTTTTCAACTTATCAATGACTATAATTGACATTCGACCGACACTCATATACTGTCAATCACCTTACACAAACAAAGTCACGCAACAAAATGACGACAAACGAAACTCCGTAATAAAACGACGAACAAACCAAACGTTACAATAATACGACGACAAACCAAAAGATGCAATAAAACGAGGATAAACCAAATGCTTGTACAGAAGAACAAACGGCTAGCATGAAAAACAAAGACAAAGACCTAAATATTTGGCTGAAGCAACCACTTTATCACAGTTAAAACGAGTTAAATGTATTTAAATGAATATTTCTGCACTGCATGATTAAAAATTCCTCCTTACTAAATAAAAAGGATACAGAACAAGATGAGAGAAAGGAGAGGAGGGGCTACTTTATTCAACTCAAAACCTTTCAAATCTCTTCTCAAAAAGTTTTAAAATAGTAAATGGATACTTTGTTCTTGCCAGTAAATAGATTATAGATTGATACATTATTGAGATTGGATTTGAGATGATGTGTAGTTCCTATACAAAAAAAAAAAAAAAAAGTCTTCCATTATTACAAAATCGTAGCTTCATCGCTATGGGATTAGTTATTGTTTTTTGAAATAAATAATTTTTTATTAATTCAAACTAGTAATACATTGATAGAAACACAGATACCAAATCATTAAAAATCATAAAGGATGAAACAACACCCAAGTTAATAGCACAATAAATCAGCTCAAAGCCTACAAATTTGATAATACTATAAATACTGTATATCACGACCAAGTTCAGAATATTAATATTGATCATAATCCGATTATGGTTTATGTTGGATCGAATATACTACCGCCCGAATTCGTTCGCATAAATAAAACGCCTCAATAAAGCATTTAATCCAAAACAAAACATCGAATGTGCGACGACGACATAAAACCAAACGTCGCAACAAGACAACGAAATCACAACAGACAAAATAAAACCTAGATCTATGCCGACAACCAATTTTTATTAAATATACGATAAAGATAAAGGGGTGATTCCAGTAACACGACAAAAATCACTCCCCGTCGCTAAAGGAGATAAGTGGCAAAAAGAGAAAGTTGAGAGAAAAAGATACTAGGGTTTTGAAATCTATTACAAAACTTTGTGAATACACTGAAATGAAAAGAAGAAGCAAAGAAAGAAGATTACAAATAAATCTAAAAACTACAGATCATAGAAAGATCGAGCCTTGTTGCATAATCTCCTTAAAGATGATTCGCCTTCTCTAGTGGTGCTTTGAAATTTCGTTGGCATCTACTTCCTACCGATAGAAGATCTTCTCGTAGGGATCTGACAACACCTCAAGTAAAGTTTCCTCCCTGAACTCGAAACGATGTTCGTACTCTTCACTGAAATAAGAACAACAAGATAGAACATAATTTAAAATTTTTAGAGTAATTTTTCCTAGAATTTTTTCATACCAAAGAGAAGTTGAACCCTCTTATCGCTTTTAAATAAGTGTAAACAAATCACGGCTTAAACAGAATAGAGAATTAAAACTATCGATACATTTTTAAAGATGAATTAAAGCCAAAATACAAGACCTCTTAAACGGAAATTCCAACCAATGAATAATGAATTAAAACTATCGATACATTTATCGATACATTTAAAGATAAATGTAGAGTCAATTTCATTCACTCTTAAACTTAAATTAAACAATCCCCCACACGAACAAATTCACACCCAAACATACAAGACCTCCCGAAAGGATAGAGTACAACAAATAACCTCCTCAGAGTAGAAGTATGCTTAATCACTGATTAAATAGTGACACAAATAAGTCCCCAAACCCGTTATGTTATTCAGGTATGATGATAGTGGCCTCACACATGAATCTTCCAAGATCTTTTCAGCTTCCGCAGAGGCATCTGCTGCATGAAACATACGCCTGGTTTTGTAAGAGCTTAATAAGAATTGCACCTTACATTAACTAATTTCTCAAAGCGTACCCCACTTCACTCTTAAGATGTGTGAAACTTAAATTTAAGAGTAGCTTATGTTACTCTTTCCAAATGTATAGAAATCTACATTTTAAACATACTTTAATCTTTCTTTGTTAGCATTAATGCTTCATCTATATTTAATAGACACGGAAAGTCCCCATAGTGATAAAATTAAAGTCTTTACAATTGGGCTTGTTTTTAACTCAGATTCGGACCTCCATAGTTTATTATCCACATAATCTCATTCCTTTAGGCTTTTAATCCCATTTCAATTTAGATGGATTTTCAACTCACTCTCATTTCGTTAATCGATTCAGCAGAATGTTATCTCAGATTTTACATAATCCGATAGATAAATCCATTAAAGTAAGCTGTTCAATGATGTTTTTTACGATTTAATATGTTCAGATTCTACTTATTGTACATATCGTTCAGGTTTCAATAGCAGATCGACTATCACAATGTATGCATATCGAGTCACACAGGCTTTTGGCCATTAGTCATCCTCTGTGAAGTGGCGAGACATTCACTCTTTCCCACAATTGTTTAGTGTCAGAACTCAAAATTTACTGATCCGAAACAAACCGCCTGCTTTTGAGATCGCATGAGACCATGCTGTTCCTAATGTGAATACATAACCACTTTAAGATTTTTAGTCTTCAACATTAGATATCCAATGAGTATCACTGCACTTTAATGCAAATAAACATGATATCTAGTAGTAGTAGTAAATTATAGTCACGTAGTAATAACTATTTTTAATAATTTTATAATTTCACTCATGATCGCTCCTGGATTACTGTATCTCATTTCAAGCTGTTAATTGTATAGGCTAAGGATATGGTCTTGGTACAACCTATTAAGTACATTAGACTCCATTTATTACCCTTAGAGTATCGATGAACACTTCGTTTTATTCTTGTGAGAAATGTAGTTACATCTACGAGTGTTTCACTAGAGTACTGCATTATTCCTTTGTCAAACATTCTCTTGATTTTTATCTCCAATATAACATCAGGAGGTCCTATGTCTTTCATGTCAAACCTTGAATTCAACATATTCTTAGTAGATATGATCATCTTATCATCAATGCCAACAATAAACATGCCATTTACATACAAACATATAATGATATGAATAATATGAGCAGTGGTCTGACATATCACATCTGTCACATTCATTGATTTTGAATCTCGTGTCATCATAATGTTATAAAAATTTCATGCTACATGAAGTTTTTGTTATTTATTCATATAAGGATTTCACCAATCTTTACAAATCTTTCTTGCCTCTGAGCGTAAAACCTTCGTAAGCTGCTCCATGTAGATTTCTATCAAATTCCATAAGAAAGCCGGTTAAGATCCATTTGAAAATTTCAAGGTTTCAAGGCAAAATCGCAGGCACCATCCTTATGGAATTTATATTCTTATCATGAGAATATGTGTCAAAAATAATCAAGGCCTTTCACGAGCTTAGCCTTTTGATCACAAGTCTTGCTTGAGATTTGTCACTGATCCATCTACTCTTCTCGCTTCCCTCTCAAAACTCACTTCGAATTTAAACGCTACAACCGTGGAAGATCCACCAGTTCCCAAGCATGGTTATGCAAGTATGGAACCACTTCACTTAATGGCCCTTTCCACATGAGATTTCCTTCGTAGTTCAACGCCTTTGAAAATCCAAGGTTCCCCTTCAAGGACATATGTCAGAAAATTTAGACAAAAAGATTATCACCTTTGCTTCCGCCGCGCCCAGGTTCCCACCACTATCTTCGACTTTACTATTTTCATTACCAGTCTCAAGTATTCATTGATGAACTTGGACTCTTTTCTTTTGATTCATGGAACCACATCTTCAAAGAAAGATGCATTACTCTCGATTCCATTATCAGGTTCTCAGAATATCTCGGGAGACCACCATGGATAAGAATCGATAAGGTGATCGTTATGTGCAGCAAACTAATGAAAATGCAATCAATAGTTTTATGTCCTATTTTTCATTCCTTTAGATGAGCAAACTACCACTTTGGCCAGACATTCCCACACTCGCAAGTATTTATAGGATGGTTGTCATCCTCTCCATAACTCCTATGAAGTCTTCTTTGCTTTCTTTTTAGGTACCTTATTCAAAAGGTAATTAGCAGACAAAATGGCTTCTCCCCAATTGTGGCAGATTCCTTGACTTTAAAATGGTAGATTCCAAGACTATGGTAATTCAAGTCCAAGAACTTCAAGTGATCATCCATGAGATACACATTAAGGGAATGGTGCTAGGTGAAAGCTTCCAAGGCAAACAAAGAGGCCAGAAATCATTTCAGCTTCTGAAATACTTCAAGAATTACCTCAAGCATAAGCAAAAGGAAATGAGCATAAAGGATTTGGTTGTTAAGCATTGCATTGAAGAAGATAACGGAGGGTCTGATAAGAAAGGGGCTCACACTTCAACAAAAGTAAAGGCAAACTTTATGGAACTTGGTTAAGGTTCTAAGACAAAGAAGCAAAACAAAGGGAGGGGCTATAAGTTGGGACCTAAAGGAGGGGTCTCCAAGAAGCAAAAGTTCCTAGGGAAATGCTTCAATAGTGAGAAGCAAGGTCACAAATCTTAATCAAGATCATTAAAGAGTGAACCGAAATCCGAAATATACCCTGGGTCAAGCGACATGTTTAGTAGATTTTGTAAGTCTAATTTAAACCTCAAAGCTTCATGAAGAATGCTAAACACGGGAAACAAGAGACCCGTAGTTACAAACCATGCAGATAAAAAATGACAATTTGTACTGGTCCAAAAAGGGGCTTAAAAGTCCTAATGTGAAAAGACCAGAGGCCAAAATACAATAAAAGGAAATTGAACCATAAATGGGCCAAGAATCAAGATCTATTTTGGTAATTAGTGAAAGTTAACCCAAAAATGGGTTTTATTTACAGGCCAAATATGGCCTTGTATCAACCATGGATTTAAAGACCACTTGGTCTCAATCGAGAGAACCCCGTATAAAGAAAGAAGAGCAAAGAAGAGGAAGAAGAGAAGAGGAAGAAGGAGGATTCAAGCCAAGATCAAGCTAAAAGGTATGGAAACCACCCCGATTATGAATTTATGCGACATAATGTATTTCTACGCTTATTGTTAAGTAGTTTGTCCCCAAACATGGGGTTTTGCTGTGGTTCCATCTTCAACCCAAAAAATTATGGAAATTACAGTGGGTGTGTCCATATGGCACAAGATGGTTATGTAATTCCCTTTAGATCGATCAAGGGTTAATGATTGCATCTGGTTGTGGTTTGTAATAAACCCTACCAAGTCCGAAGCTCACTATGTGGGCGGGTTGTGACCCATATTAGAGTTGTGTCGGGGAAATCTATGAAATAGTTTTGAGGAAATGATAAGAATTGAAAGAGAATTGAATAGAAAAGAGATTCCAAGGTGAATTTAAATGGTTTTTGATGTGCTGAAGTAGAATTGATTTGAGTATCAGTATGGAAAAATGAGAAAACACACATTTTGTGTGAGCTTCAGACTTGTACCAGACATCTTTGAAAGTGTACCGGTACACTTTCGGCTCTCGGTTTGGCCAGTGTACCATTACACTTTAGAGGTGTACCAGAGATTCCGTTTCCCTTGCTTTTCCTCGTCAATTCAAGCCAGATTGGCCATAACTTGTCTCATTTCTTATCCCGACGAGTGATTCAAGTGGCTGCCGCAAAATAATCTGCGAGAATAAAATTCAAGAATAGAATCGCCAACAGATCCCAAGGGCCTAAAATTCACTCAAAAGCCATGTGCAAGTCAAATTCGGTTCCAGCCTTTGAACATAGAGTAGCTCCGGTTGTTTCTGACGTAACTCGGGAGTTTCTTTATGTTCAATTGGGTGATTCCAGTTGAATAGAACCCCCAGCTCCTTAGCTTTAAAAGAGTTCAAAGAGATAGTGCCAATATAGTTAAGACCCTGGAAAAGGGAGTATCTCAAACTGTCCCTCGAAAATTCTGAGAATGACCAGTTGGCATGAAAATGCCATAACTTCGGGCCAGGGACATCCGATTGAGTGATTCCAACTGGGTAAAGCAGATCTCACAGAAGACAAGACCATGAATAAGGTGTGATTACATACGTGATCGTTACCCATCACAAGATATGAAGATCATCTCGTCATGAACACCTAAGGGGCTAAGAATGCCCTATTATAAGATAGTAAGTTACTAACCTCATAATTGTAAACCACCTAAGACCAAGATAATGACACAAAGACTAATAATCTGATTATATTTAGATCTCTCAGAAGTGCTGACTCATGTCCTCGACTAGTACCTCTCTGATTCCCGATTAGTGTTTCGCACTTCCCGATTAGTACTAAGATTCTGATATAGTTTCCTGCGACTCTCGATTATACTGCAGATTCGATTAGTGCCACTAAGACTTCGTTCGACAAGCGCCACACTCCCCGTCCCGCAGCGCACAGACTCCGCTCGACAGTATAAATACCGTCCCGTTAAGTGCTACCAAGACTTCAGCCATTAAGGTTACTAAAGACTCGTTCATTAGTGCCACTGACTCCCGTCCCGTTGCGCAAGGCACTCCTATCCTCGACTAATGCTTACCAAGACTCCGCATCAGATAAGATCTCTCAGTACTTATTGGCAAGGTCTCACTCATTTCCTCGTATTACCTTATCAGGAAGTCAACACTATATGATAAGACTCTAATAGATAATAAGAGTAAAGATCCTAATGTACCCTGATCGCTCAAGATACCCACGGCGACTCGCCTCTGATTAATCCTTTAGCAAAGACACCGTAATTTCGTCGACACCCTCATAAAGCACCTTATGGTACCCCGCATCCTAAATAAGTTCAGAAGATCTACGGTACCCCAGACTGATAAGTCCTCAGAGCCCTATCAAGTTTTCAGAAGTGATCACTGTGCCCCGTATCCAGAGCAAGTCCCAGATCCGACAAGCTTTGCAAGACGCACGTACCTCTGTGATTCGAATAAGTCTCAGAGGGCCTGGCTGGTACCCTCAGATTAATAGTCCCAAGATTTCATGTGCTCTTCTATGTATCTAACAAGCCTGATCCGATGCTCTTCGTGAGTACATAAGGGTAATTCCGTATCAATGAAGTCCCCGTGAAGCATTCCATGTACTATGTATCCGACAAGTCCTGCCTTCGACGGTTCAGAAAATTCCACGTACTCCCGTATCCCAATGCTATGTCCTCAGATCCGATTAAGTTCGTAGTACCTACGGTGCTCACAGACCGAATAAGTCTCATCACTGATAGTTCTCAGAGTGACCTACCGGTACCCTCAGATTGATTAAGTTCTCGTCTGCATCTTATTAAGTTCCTCGTAGTACTACGGACACCTGCATTCAATCAAAGTTCCTCAGAGTAACGTCACTGGGTAATTCGATCTTAATATAAATATAAGTCCAAGAGGGTACCACCCGGCAATTCCGCAAATAAGTATAAGTCCGTAGTACCTAAGGTGTTCCCTGCCTCCGCAAAAATAAGCATATGTATCCGTTCGATTCAATAGAATTGCCATGGACTAAATGTCCATACTCCTCGATATGCATCTCGTGATACCGCCCTGATCTCGACCAGAGTGATGTTGTGATTACGATTAGTTCCGACTTATCGTATCTACCCGCAATTTTCAAGACAAGGAAAGATCCCGACCACCAAAGATGCGTCGTAAATACCAAGATAAGTTCTCGTAGTACTTACCAAGACTCAGTATTAAGTCTCATACCGCACACGCCCGTATCTCTCGTGGATACCTACTGCACCAACCAAGCAGTCATGGTAAGAATAAGTTCAGAATTCCTCTACTGAGTCCCGAATAAACATAAGTCAAGTTAAGTCTAAGTTCTCAGAATCCTACTCGAGTCCCAAATAAACATAAGTCCGTATATAAGTTCTGACAAGGATAAGTTCTCGTAACTCACTGGAGTCCACAAAACATAAGTCTCCTACATAAGTTCTCACTCCCACGAGTCCAATAAACATAAGTTTGTTATAAGCATAAGTTCGCATACAAGAATAAGATTCCCCAGAATCTGGCTCGAGAGTCCCAATAAGCTGTAAGCCTCGTTATAAGAAGAAGTAATTGTGATAGTTCATAATATAAATACAAAATTTATATTATTCGTTATTGTTTTGAAAGATAAATGCGGCATGATAAGACATATGTTTCCCACTAAGCGTAAAAGCTAGCACCTGCTTTTAACCGTAGGTATTGTGAGAAGACATTCAAGACTTCGCATTAGCTGGGCCAACACACCAATAGGGGTTCACTACATGTAAGTTCCGTGCTCTGATTTGTAAATGTAAAAGCACGCTTTTATATTCTGTAAATGGGATTCGCGATAAATGTATAGCTTTTTGATGGACACCACCAATGGTAGTTCTTCGATTTCTATATACATTTTGATTTTGTTATAGGATGCGGGCCATACCCACAGTATTTAGTCAAGCTTTTAAAAATCGTAAAGAGTCCCAAGATTCGGTTCAAGGTCCTGACTGCTCGATTCACGACCGTCAGTTTGAGATTCCCATGACAGAACAAACCAAGAAACCACGTGGTTATTTACATTCCATGTGTCTAATATCGATTCACTCCAAGAATCTCGAGGTGAACTGTGGGATCCAACCTGGGCAGAATGCAGGATCATATTTGGTGCTACCCCACCACATGTTTCAAGAAGATGCTCTCCACCTAAACCAACTAAGACTGGGAAAAGTGTTTACGGGAACTCGCCACTGTAAATCAAGGGTCAAGGAAAGTGGTCTTCAAGATGACATTTAGAAGGAGCCGACTCCGACCAATGTCCTCGTATGTGCTTCGAATCAAAAAAGAACTGCATATATGTTCTGTTAAACAAACTATGGATTCAAAGTGTTGGTAAGAGAGGAGCAAGAAACTCATGGAATCTCAAAACAAATCTTAAGTATTGCTGTATCCAATAATGGAACTGAAATATAGTACTAAACAATGCTGGGAAGAGGCTTAACAGCTACACACTTCTCCTAAAGGATATTCCAAGGTGGCTAAAACATGTGCCTCTGAATATGGATACATCAGGATAAATAATCTGATTGTGATAGTCAATCACATAGTGAGCACAAAACGTGATGTACAATGGTAAGTTTAGACATATTCGTCGCAGACACAACACCATTAGACAACTACTCTTAACTGGGTTATCTATCTAGATTATGTAAAATCTAAGGATAACATCGCAGATCCGCTAACCAAGAGATTAAACAAAGTTAGTTGAAAATTCATCGAGGAGAGTGGGACCAAAGCCCATAAAATAATACAGTTAATATAATTGATACTAACCTAGTTTAATCGAAGATCCCAAGATCTAGGCCAAAAAAGGAGCAATTAATCAGAAAAGACTTTAATTGGATCACCGTGGGATCTTTCCCGTAGTCCATTCCAATGATGAAACAAAGTGATGCTCATACAAAGAAGTTGAAGCCGTGTTTTTAAAGACCTTCTATGGCATTTGAAAGAGTAACATGAGCTACTTGTTGAGATCATCTATAAGAGTGAAGCTGAATGCTTCAAAGTGAATTGAATAGAGCGTAATTTTATTAA
Organism: Tetrastigma voinierianum; assembly: GCA_016808115.1. Lineage (NCBI taxonomy): Eukaryota > Viridiplantae > Streptophyta > Magnoliopsida > Vitales > Vitaceae > Tetrastigma > Tetrastigma voinierianum. Next base: position 2,927,423 of record JAEQBH010000821.1, read on the forward strand.
GCTCTTAGAACCAAGCTGCTTGTTCAGTCATAAATGAACATAAAGTGAGAACTAGAAGATACAGTTAGAAGATTCTTGCGGTGAGGCCTTCATCATCTACACAAATGACAAACTGCTCAAGGACATCGTGTCTACCGCTTAGTTAGTGTAGTAAACGTACTTATGTCGGGAAAATGTCAGCACAATACCGTAGCTATCTTTTGAGCTAAAATTATCGGGGTCTCCATAAAGTTTTTTTTATGGGTCCACATGGGAATGTGTTATCCCTCCATGAGGAGATGAAGATTATATTTAGGTTTCGCTTCAAAACCATGCTTGCTTCAATTAGAAATCGCCTTCAAACATCACCCTGAAAACGGTACCAAAGGTTTAAGTTGCGGAAAGTTTGCGGTTCCACATCGATGGGAACAAGACTTAAGGTATAAATACACCACCTTGTAGTGCCAGATTTGGGCCCCAAGGGGCACTCCCCGCTTTGTGGATGGGAGTGACCTAGCTCATAAGCCGTTCACCACACACGCATGCGCGCCGCCGCCGCCCTCGCCGGGGCCTGGTTCAGTTCGCTTTAAACTCACCTGGGGCATCAAAACCGTCAGTTGCGACAAAGTTACCATCGACCGAGCGCTCGCTTCTCCAACAAAGACGCGACTGCAACCTGCTTCGCCATGAATAGACACTCAATTCTTCCAAGCTTTCATGACTGTCACGAATCGCACATAACCCTCCTTTCTAGCTTCCGCACGACCGCAATTCCGCCTACGCAGCGTGCCCTATATAGCGCTACCCTTTCTCTCTGCACAGTAAAATAGTATATTGTTATTCATTCATTCATTTTTATTTCATACTGCCAGAGAGACTAAGTTCCCGCATATAAATAAGTTCGACTGTACCAACAAAAAGTTAAGCCGCTTTTCGTTGAGAGATCATTTTATCCTCGGGAGACGACTGCTTATTGGTCCGAAGGTCATCATCACAGGGCAACAATTTGAATTTATGAGACAAACCAACACAAGACTTGATCAGAGTTCCGATTCCCAGAACAAATTCGACTTGATTATGGTTTTCTACAAACTTATTCTATTAAACGCTTTATGTTCATCTTCGCTCGCTCATTCTCGATGATGCAAAAGCGTGCTACCCAACAAGCTTAAGACAAACACATATTTTTCGTTTTGCCGAATTCACAGCAAACAGAACAGCTACTCGCTTTTGAATCTCTGCATCAGAAAGTGGCATACAGAATCATTTTACATACGTAATCGTTAAAACCATTCTATTCTTGCGCCAATTTGTTTATCAAAACATTAAGTGTTTATGTTAATTTATAGAAAATCGCACGCTTTTTTTTAATATAAAGGCGTTTAATCGTCGCACTAGAGCAAAGGAATACACTTCCCGTGAACCGCTTTCTGGCTTTGAACCATAGCTTCTCATTTTTGAATTTTTAAACCCGGCGTTTCATCGCACTTGTCACGCTTTTTTTTAGAAACTCAACTTCGCCCGTATTCGAATCACAGACCGAGTTGCTAATTTAAATATTGAGCACGCTATATATCGCCTTATTTATTAGTTTACAATATTACCGCCTTCACGAGATCTGTCGAATCGTTTTTATCACACTCGAAAAAAAAAAAAAAACAATAATCAAGGCTTGTTTTAATATTTTGCAAACATAATTGGGCAAAGTCATGTTTGATTAAATAAAGAAACTGTTTTTTGAACAAAGAGCCACTTTGATTCAAAACTGGTTTTATTTAACATTTGGCTAGGTCATTTTATTAATTTAATATACTATTTCTGGAAACAAAATTCGGTTCAGTAGAATGACTACTGATTATACCCCTATTGTGGTGCCTCCTCCAACGCCTGTCATGGCACCAATGACTGCGGAGTCAAGTGAGGAGGTTTTAAAGTTCACGGAACCCATCTAAAGGTGGCAACAAAAGATATTACTCTCCACCATCTCACTCGTCTGCTTCCTTCGCGAGGGGATGTTCCCAGACAGCGAAAATGAAACCTATAGGCAAGTGGTTGCCGCCAGAAGCATGGAAGCATGGAAGCATGCCGATTTTTGCAGTTTCTGAACTACCTCTTGAATGGCTGACAGCCATACTATATAATGTGTATCGCGCCTTCAACACTACAAGAGAACCGTGGGGAACTCGACAAAAGTATAAGAATCAGAGGACGTGTGGCTCTCGCAAGTTTAGGTGTACTCTCGACTTGCTAAGATGTTTGTCTCAAGACGCTGATCAGCCAGTTCGATTTTCAAGGGATTCTACATGACATAAAGATGCAGGTGATACTTCATGTGAATCTCCAAGCGGTCAGCACTATTGAAAAATTGCCACCGCTATGCAAAGAATTCAAGAATTCACTCCAAAGCATGTTTTAAGGAAAATGTGAGACTGGAAGACCTGATAGCAGCCGAGAATGTATGAAGACAACCAGCATCCGAGAAGAGCGCGTGCAAGGGCTTCATGGAATCCAAGGCTATCGTGTCAGGAACAATGTCGACTCCCACAATCACAAGAAAGAAGCACAATGGCAATGGTCCCAAGCAAGGTCCCACGAAGAAGTTCCAAGGCAAGTGCTATGTGTGCAACAAAGCTAAGGGCACCGCAGGACCTGTCGTAGGGGTCGCAAGGAACAAGGAACTAAGAAGAAATGCCTCATGCTACGGCGACTAAAGTAGACGATGTTCTCGACATGAAACCTTCTCACCAGCTCCAGGTGAACTTCATTGGCGCAATACCAAGGAATGGTGGTGACATGGCCACTAGTCATGTTTTGCTCGTATTAAGAAGATGTTCATCATAATGTCCATAGATAATGGGAGAACAACTTACGGGCAATTTTTTCTTCCAAGGTTAAAGGCCAAGGGAAGGTAGGGTATCAAGATGACATCGCGCGAACTTACTTCTCAATGAAGTGTTGTATGTGCCGAAATTAAAAAGAATCTAGTGTCTCGACTGTTGTCAGCAAGAAGGCCGCTGGTGTTCGTCTCGCACAACTTCATCCTCACCAAAATGGGATGTATGGGGAAAGTGGGTACATGAGCAAATTTCAGCTCTTCAAAATGAATGTACGATTGTTTGCACTTATTAAGAACATCAATAAAAGAGCACTTCTTCTCGAAAGTATGCTTGAATCTTCAAATGTGTGGCATGGTGACTAGGACATGTTAATTATGATACATCGCTGCATTAATTAACATGGAATGCTCTGCCTAATTTTTAAAATAGATCCAAATTATAAATGTAGAGATTTGTGGTGGAATCTAAATCTTCACAAGAACTTCTTCCAATCAATTGAAAGAAGAAGTAGTGAACCTTCTAGGAATTAACACATTAAGATATCTGATCCGGCAAATCTCTATTCAATGCGTAGTGGTAAGAAATATTTTCTACATTAATTGGGACATGATCGCACAAGATATCATATGTTTTACTTATTGAGAAGTAAAGCGATAAGAAATGTTTTAATGATTTAAAGAATGAGGTGGAGAACCAACCTTGATAGAAAGATCATGATAAGAAAGATGAGGTGGTGAATATGAAGCACCTTTTGGTGATTTTTGTTCACAACATGGTATAATACACCAAACGACTGCACCCTATTCACCTCAGCAAAATGGGGTTGCTGAACGTAAGAACAGAACTTTAAAAGAAATGATGAATGCATTACTATTAAGTTCTGGACTATCTCAAAATTCAGTGGGAAGCAATTTTTTCCGCAAATCAGTATTCTCAAATCGACACCTCACAAGAAAACCAATAAATCCCTCTATGAGTTGTGGAAAGGTCGAAGATCTTCTTACAAATACTTAAAAGTGCGGGGGTGTCTGGATAAAGTGGCTGTACTTCATACCTAAAAAGGTTAAAATAGGACAAAAACAAATTTGATTGTGTTTTCTATCAGTTATGCACATAATAGTAGTGTATATCATTTTCGATTCATAAATCGAAATTATCGATATGCATGCCAATACTATTATCGAATCAAGGAATGCATCTTCTTTGAAAATGTATTTCCTTACAAACTACGTGAGTCAACCTGGGCGTGCGGACTCACACACGCAACAGCGAGTCAAGGCCAACAAGATGATGATGAACCTAGACGCAAAGAAAAAGAATCCAGAACGCCAAAATCTTTGGTTCGGGGATGGCAATGTATCTGTTAGAAGATGAGCCTCAAAGCTTTAAGGAAGTTATGTCGAGCCCTGAAGCTCCATATTGGAAAGAGGCTATAAACAATGAAGTAGAATCCATCTTGTAAAATCATACGTGGGAACTAATGGATCTTCCACCAGGTTTAAAACCTCTAGGATATAAATGGATATTCAAGAAGAAAATGAAAGCAGATGGATCTATTGATAAATATAAAGCTAGACTGGTTATCAAAGGTTACAAGTAAAAGAAGCGCTCGACTATTTCGCACACGGCCCACCAAGAATAAGAATATCATCCGCATTCAATGTTAATAGCTATTGCAGCTTTACACAATCTTGAGATACATCAAATGGATGTAAAGACAGCTTTCTTAAATGGTGACCTAGATGAAGAAATCTACATGGAACAACCCGAAGGGTTTATTGTTCCAAGTCAAGAAAAGAAAGTTGGTCGGCTTGTTAAATCCCTTTATGGATTAAAGTAAGCACCAATGCAGTGGCATGAGAAATTTGACGGTGTAATGATGACAAATGGATTCAAAATCAACGAGTGTGACAAATGTGTATATGTCAAGAACACCGAACGTGGATTTGTCATGATTTATCTGCCGATGATATACTATCATGGTGCATAATGCGAAGTCATTAAAACTACTAAGGAAATGTTCAACAATAAGTTTGACATGAAAGACTTAGGTGTTGCTTGATGTTATACTCTAGGATAAAGATCTCCCAAAACATCGATGGACTAATATTATTCAATCACATTACATTGAGAAAATTCTCAAGAAATTTAAACAAAAATGATAGTAGTCCAATGAGAACACCGTAGATGTAAATCTACATCTATCCAAAATAATGGTAAAAGCCTTCATAATAAGAATATGCACAGCACTGGCACTTGATATGTTTAAATCAGACTCGTTTGTACATAGCTTACGCCACAAGAATTGAGTAGATACACAAGTAATCCAGGTCCTAATTACTGAAGGCAATAGTTCGAAGTTTTGAGGTATTTGAAATACACCCAAAATTATGGATTGCACTACTCAAAATATCCAACAGTACTTGAAGGATATTGTGATGCGAATTGGATATCCGACACCAAAGACTCGAAGTCCACAAGTGGCTATCTATTTACACTTGGTGGTGAGCGGTGTCATGGAAATCTTCTAAGCAAACGTGCATTGCTAGATCCACGATGAAATCTGAGTTTATTGCACTAGATAAAGCTAGTGAAGAAGCAAAGTGGCTTCGTCATTTCTTAGAAGATATTCCAATATGGCCAACTCCGCTTATCCGCGTCATTGCGTATAGTCAATCAGCAATTGGAAGAGCAATACGGAGTCATATATAACGGTAAGTCTCGATATCTGCCGGCATAATACCATAAGACAACTTCTCTCTAATGGTATTATGACCATTGAATACATAAGGTCAAAAGAGAACATTGCGGATCCGTTAACCAAAGGTTTGACCAAAGAGCAAGTAAGTAAATCATCGAGGGGAATGGGTTTAAAGCCTATGCACTAAAGAGTCGCCATAATGGAAACCCAACCTAGCGATCGGAGAGATCCCAAGATCTAGGTTCAAAGGGCCAACCAAATTTTGTGTGACTCATTGGAAGATCACTACGAGAAAAAAATATCCTACTCGTTCCTATATAATCGTAATAGTGATGCCCGCAGTGATTGAATAGGTGTTTTCATGCTTTTAATGATTCTTATATCTCATAAAGACAAGTAGGGTATAGCGTATCACCTTCCATAAGAAGTCACCTATGTGAGTGAGAACTGGGCCGGTTCTATGAGAATGATAAAGGCTAAATTCTCTAGGAGCACTCATGAAACCAAGAATTGTTCAGGGCCAACATGAATACAACCGTGAGAACCAACTGTCAGAAAGATTCCCGCGTGGAATGCTACTGTCTTGGTTTACATAAATGATCGAACAAACTCAAGACATCATGTTCACTGATCAATCAATAACCCCGATAGTATTTCACAAGGGAAGGTCAAGGCCACAAGCTACTCTTCCCTCTCATACGTAAAATCTCCAACCGAACTCTCTCTTAGTGTCATGATGTCATTCGTGATTAATCTCACCATCATTCATGTGGGGATTGTTGAAAAAGGGTTTGAGCACAATAATTTAGCTATCTTTGAGCTAAAATTGCACGGTCCCATAAAGCTTTTTGGTGGGTCCACATGGAATGTGTTCTCCTCCCATGAGGAGATGAAGATTATATATTTAGTTGCAAAACCATTAAGGAGTAAATTAGAAATTGCCTCCAATCGTCACCCTGAAAAACTGTAACTAAAGGTTTAAGTTTGCGGAAAGCTTAGTCCCACATCGGATGGGAACAAGACTTTTAAAGGGTATAAATACACCCACCTTGTAGTTGGGTTTAGGCCCCAAGGGGTACCCTAGTTTTGTGGAAGGGGGAGGCTAGACGTTGGCGTTTTTTAGTAGGCGACTGTGTTTGTTCGCCATGAACAGACAAGACCCTTCCAAGCTTCATGACTGTCGAATGTATTATGACTCCTTCCAGTTTTTCATGACTGCACCGAATGGGGCCATGAGCAGGTCTATATAAAGGCCACCCTTTCTCTCATTTAAAACAATATATTGAAATATTCATTCATTCATTTCATTTCATAATGCCTGAGAGAGAGACTAGTTCCATTACGCCGGTCTGGACAAATTAACAAAAAGAAGTGTTTTCTTTGTGTTGGGAAAGATCATTTTATCCTGGGAGACGAATTGCCAATAACTCGAAGCACCACTGTGAGGGCAATAATTTGTCTTAAGGAGATTATGTCCAACACAAGACTTGATCATTCCGATTCTAAATGTGTTCACTTGATTATGGTTTTCGCAACCGTATTCTATTAAACGCTTACGCTCATCTTCTGTTCTATTCATTCTGATTTATGTGGGTGCTACCTAACAACTTCTACAAGGGAAGGTTCAAAGGGTAACATCTACCTATCCTGTGCAAGTTTTAACCGTTGTATTCTATCACTTAGGAGGTCTTGTATGTTTGGGTGTCAATCTCATTCATGTGGAGATTTGTTGGAATTTTCGTTTAAGACTGAATGAAATTAACTCTACATTTATGTTATAACGAATGAATTTATTTTGGCTTTAATTCATTTTTTTTTAAAATGTATTGATGTTTTTACTCACCTGCTCCGTTGATTGTTTGTTTGCTCGAGCCTACAGATCCAACCCCTCTCTGCTCGAAAAAAATTCAAAGGAAAAATTCTCTCTGGGTACCCTGATTCGCTATTAAGCACCTTATTTTCGGCGCAAAGAGTACAAACGCCGCTTCGCTTCATTAGGAGACTTCGCATTGCAACACGCCCTCTTCCAAATATCGCTTCATCCCAGCGTAGATGCCAACGAAATCTCAAAGCACTACCAGAGAAGGTTCGAGCCTTGTTACACAATCTCCTTAAAGCAGATTTGCCTTCTATAATGGTGCTTTGGATTTTGCCGGTGTCTACTTCCTAGGATATAACGATCTTCGGAGGGACGGTGGCAGCACCTTGTTTGAAGTCTCTCCCGACGAACTAAAATGATGCTTATACTCTTCACTTGAAATAGGAACAACGAGATCAAACGGAATTTCAAAGATTTTTAGAAAAAATTTCCTTTGGAATTTTTTTCATACCAAAGAGAGTTAGATCCTCTTTTTATATAGGCTTAGACAAGGTAAACAATCAACAGATCAAATGAATTGAGAATTAAGACCATTGATATGTTTTTGAAAATGAATTAAAGTCAAAATAAATCCATCCATTGGAACATAAATATAGAGTTAATTTCATTCACTCTTAAATGGAAATTCCAACAAAATCATGATTGCTTTTCATAGCTTATGGATTATAGAAAGCGAAAGGTTTTGAATCTTTTTTGATAGAGTTAAAAATAGTGTGCCTGAACTTAGACATCGAGACTTAAAAGATCCAAATAAAGTAGCACTATTGTGTAAGGCATGTCAAATAGCATAAATCTTTACTTTGAAAGTCTAATTATTTGAATGATCGGAGGTACCATAAAACTTTGACCATTGCCTAAGATCATATATCCATTATTTAGATGAAAAATAGAATTTCACAGGAGTTTTCTTTTACGTTTTGGTTTACTAAAACGAGTAGTGCATTTGTTTAGGACATAATATATTCTTTTACATATTTTTGTCATTCAACAAGTCTCCGAAGAAATCGTGAAGTGAACCATTGAACATATGTACGTAGGCTGTTCTCCCACGAGCTAATCTCGAGTTCGAGGACTGTGAATGCAGTTGTATTTTGTGATAGAGATTTGTCGTTTTTATAATCTCTTCCAACTCATTTGAGGATTAGTTTTGGTGTGACGGATTCCAGTATAAAGTTAAAAAGGAATGTACGGATTCCAGTATAAAGTTAAAAAGGAATGTACGGATTCCTGAATGGTAAACTATATTTCAGAGCCAAACCTCTAAATCTCATTTGATACCGTTGTTCATATTGCCGCTATTTGTTGCATAACCTATGTACGGTGATTGATTGATTGAGCATAACCATCCTTATGAGCCGGCCTCGGAAGTACCTAGCCTCACAAGTATGGTGATATATTTACCACAGTTATTCCCACCCCCGCTGACATTTCCTTTTAGGTAGACAGAGAAAGGAGAATCTGCATTTTTGACCACTTGGATTCTATTTGAAACATGTAATGGATTATTATTTTGTTTATTTGGTGAATGAGAGTCTAAGTTTTTAAGGCTCCATGGTGAATTAACTTGGTTATTGGGTTAATTATTTAAATCGATAAATTTTGAATAGCTGAGCTGATAAATTTGCTTTCGATGAAACCTTATTGATATTTTGATGAGACCGTTGAGGTCGTTTTTATTAGTGGATGACCACGGAGGTCTATTTATAAAGATTTGAGAAAAATATCATGATATGATATTTGGAGCACTATTAGTAGATTTTGATTGATATCATGAATAATAAGGATTCATATTGGGCTATGAACTAATAGGTCTTGCCGAATTTTTGGTAGAAATTATGGGACTTAGGCTTGCTACGGGTTTTGGTGGCCTTAAGCCTACCCATTCCCTAGCGCCGGTCACAGCCTATAAAAGTGGGATGTGACAAAGTTGGTATCAGAAAGCAAATCAGGGAATCAAGAATAAAGAGGCACAATGAGGATAGAAAGAGAAAATGAGGAGTGGCCAGTAGTAAAGGGGAAGATAAGGAGCCAAAAGTTCAGCTTCACTTTCATAACCAAAGTAGAGGAGTGTACTGAGAGGAGCAATGATGAAGGACAACATCCTAAACTCTTCAGCATAAGGTACACTTTAACAAATTCGAGGATCTAATTTTTTTAGTGGGATTCAACATTTGTATAGGTGATAGTTACGGAAATAACAACACAAGAATTTTTATAGGTATACAAGGTAAATAATTGTAATTCAAATAGTAATTAATTAATACCGAAAAGATATATGAGTAATAATAATGGTAATTAATTATAATTAATTACTACTTTAATGAAAAGACGTTATGAAAATAATAATGGTAATAATTAATTAATTACTTTAATGAAGGACGATAATAATGGTAATTCAATTAGTAATTAATTAATTAATTTAATGAAATAGGGGTAAAAAGGTAATTTTCCTAATAGATACCCTAGTATAAATTGGAATAAGAGAAGGAAATCCTTTCTATTCTTCTTGGAGTTTCTCTCCGTCGGTAGAATTTTATGACGACGACTTTCGCATCTGGGGAGTTCACAACAAATTTCTGCAGTAAATATTTCATTGAGGGGAAGAGGGAATCGAGATCCGTAGTCTCAAACGAAGTTAGGGAAGGCTCACACGTTCAGTGGTGAATAGCCTAGCCGAGCCCGGACTAATAGGAGGGTGAGTAAATTTATATCATCGTACTTGCACCTTCGAAATGTATAGCTGCAGCCATTGTTCGACTTGGATCGTAGTAATTGACTATGATTATGACCCTTATTCTCGAAAGCACTCATTGAATTGAATTTGTCATATGCCACAAGTCATGTGTCCCGATGAATATCCATGGGCCGAGCACTACGCCTAACTCTATCAGAGCTGGTGTTATCTCTTGTTGCATGCCGAGTACGCACAAATCAGAATTTGTAATCGTTAATGTCATTTGATGGTATGAATCACAGAAAGCTTAACTGATGGGGAGGTCATCAGGCTATGTGCATGGTACCCTCTGCAGCGGCAGCTGCCTTCCTAGAGAGGTGGTAAAAACTCTAGGCATAGAACCCGCCCGTTTCACGGATCTTGCTAGAATGTACTTGATTCCAAGATAAGGGTAAAGAGTCACTGATTCCAAGATAAGGGTAAAAAAGGAATGTACTCTGGATTCCAAGATAAAGTTAAAAGGAATGCACGGATTCTAGTATAAAGTTAAAGGAATGTACCTGTGATTCCAAAAGATAAAGTTGTGCATGAATATGGATTCCAAGATAAAGGTATGAATGCACGGATCTAAGATAAAGTTAAAAAGGAATGTACGGATTCCAAGATTAAGTTAAAAAGGAGTTGTACTGATTCTAATAAAACTATATTTATGTAGTGCTTTAAACCTCTAAATCTCATTAACGACATAGTTACAAATTCAGACCGCACTCAAGATGCAACAAGAGATAACACCAATACAATAAGAGTACGACCGTGCTCGCGCATGAATATTCATCAGACATCGCATTTTGTGGTATATGACAAATTCAATTCAATGAGTGCTCAAGAATAAGGGTCTTAACGTAGTTAATACATTACGATCAAGTCAAACAATGAAAACACCGCTATACATTTCCAAAGGTGCGAGTACATGATATAAATTTATTTCACCTCCCTATTAGTCCAGTGCTCAATGAGCTATTCACCCCGAATCGCAGAGCCTCTCCCAAATTCGCTTGGAGACTACAGATGCTCACCCGTCTCAATGAAATATTTCTCATAGAGAAATTTGTTCTTCAAACCCTAGATCTCAAAGTCGTACGCCCTCGAATTTAACAAATGTGAGAGAAACTCCAAGCAAGAATATAGAAAGATTTCCTCTCTTTATTCAATTTATAATAGGGTATCATTAGGTACCTACTTTTTTACCCCTATTTCATTAAATTAATTAATTAATTACTAATGAATTACTACTTATTATCGCCCTTTCTATTAAAAGTAATAATTAATTATTACCATTATTATTTTCATAACGCTCTTTCATCAAAGAATTAATTAATTACTAATTCAATTACCATTATTATTTTCATAACGTCTTTTCATTAAGTACTAATTAATTACTATTTGAATTACCTATTATTTTCATAATCAGATGCCTATAAAATTCTCACATTATTATTTTTCAGACTTATACCTATACAAATGTTTGGGGTGTTACATTTAATTTCTTACAGATACTCAGATACAAGACCGATCCGCTCAAGACACCCCAATGATCCGACAAAAGAAAAAGCTTGTGAAGCGACTTCATAATTCTTTAAGAGAGACATGTTCAGCTCGTAAAGTAATGGTCATGACCAAAAAGATTGTACTCAAGATCCAATCCACACAAAATCTCTACAAGTTGATCGGGCCCTAACACTTGTTCTCCAATAGCAGTTAAATTATCATCGATATTATATATTCACAGCATATATTCAGTCAAGTCACTTTTGTATAATTTGAATATACAAACAATGTCGATATGTAAAAGCGAACTGTCATAAAGTTTTACAAATTTCATGAGTTGTACTGTAACTTATGATTTAAGTTATATAGTTGTAGACCCAGAAAATAAGTTGAGGGGGGAAAAACATTAGGATTATGTTTGGTTTTCGAAAAATATTAAGGAAAGAAAAAAATGATAAAAAAAATTATTTTCTTATGTTTAGTTGTTTAATAAAAAAATTTAGGTTGTGTTTAATTCTCGTAAAATACTAAGGAATATAAAATAGTGCTAAGGAAAATAATTTTTTTGTGTTTGATTGTCTACTAAAAAAATAAAAGAAAATCAAATATAAATAAAAGGGAAAAATATTGTTTAAATACTTAACTTTTTAGACTTTTGCAAATATATTCTGAACAAAAAAAGTTGTTATTTAAATATATCAACTTTCATTTTAATCAATTCTCTAGCCTCAGATAACCCGAACTTAGTGGCTTAATACATGGCAAAAACAAGCCTACGTGACAAAAGACAAAACAATGTTGTTTTGGAATCGTGGAAGAACCAAGCCAGGTCATCCAAAACAATGTCGTTTTTGGGAGGATTTTAATCCTTGCAACGACATTGTTCTCTTCGATTTAATGAAATGAAATGTCGGACTAATTTCGTCTTCGATCATTTGGGGATTAGGGTTAGTCAATAAAGCCCAGAGGGTTCGTTGAAGGCTTTGTAGTGTGTATTCTTTGTTTTTATTTGTCCAGATTGGGTTTGTGACATCAGATTCAATGTTGTTCGTTCCTAAATGGGGATTGAATAGGTAAAATGCTTTAATTTCATTTTTGTTCTTTCAATCCTCTATTCTTCTTCTAGTGGTGATGATTGCTGCTTGTTTCCATCCTAATTGTTTTGGTTATTTTTCGAGGTGGAAAATGGGTTAGCCCAGCCCACTCGAGCCGCAGGCCAAAATGGGTTGGGCCATTTGGGCCCACTTTTATTCAAGCCTCACTTTGACTAGCCTAACATTCTATGGGAGCCACAGTTAAACAGCTTAACACTGCCAAATGAAAATTATATTTTAGAGTATTTTAGTGTTCTCTATTTCAGATTATTCAGAAAAATTTAAAGAATGAAAACTAATGTGTTACAATTAAAATTAATTTTTATATTCTGGATTGTCTCACGTATAAAAGGAAAATATAACAAATCACTTAAGCATTTTGAATATTATACTGTAAATATGAAAATTATTTTACTAAAGCTTGATCCAATGGTTATAATGTACACCACAACAAAATAATATATGATATTTTCCTTAATTCCAAAACCGAAAGACATAAATGACTTGATATAACTTTGATTGATTAAAAAATTTAATTCTGGCAATATTATGGCTTTGTATGAAGTTATCAATTAATAAAATCTGGGTCTTTCAATCGGAAAATTAATGCATTTTGCCATCATCATTGTATTGTGATGGTGGGAGACTAAACCACCTGGTTTGGGGGAATAGAGTATAGATAAGGAAGAATGGAGGATTGAGCGCATGACATGAGCAAAGCTATGGAAGCAGCAGGCTGTTGAACTCATTCTCACAGCCAAGGAGTAATTGAAATTAAAGAGAGAAATAATGTGAGTTTGCCATAATGTCTGCAATCTAAGTATATATCTTGAATGGAAATGAATAAAACTTGAATGAATGAATAAAGCAAAAAGAAAACATATAATGAATGAAGTTCCCCATCCCTAAAATCAATCTTCTTGATGGTAGTGTTGTTAAAGAGAGATGGGAAGAGGGAATATGTTTAAGGACTTCAATTCTATTCTTCTATGAGCAGGAGCTCTGTAGCTATGGATTTGAGATGCTGCATCAACTCTTCACCAAAAGCTTCTTCCCTTTCTCTGCAGTTATTGAACGTGATCTTCACCTTTACCTTTGTCGAACTCGTTGAAGACCAAGAAGAAGAGGAGGAAAAGCTTTTGTTTTCTCCGAGTAAAGAATCTTCTTCCACTTTCATGGCCTTGCCAGAGGAGAAGCTCATATCGGTGTCATTGGAAAAGTGTGTTGACGATGCTAGAGAGACCTAGTCCCCCACTGCATCGACGGTAATGACGGCAATGTAGGAGAAGAAGAGAGCTAATAGGGTTTTTTCAGAGCAAAATGAAAAGCTCAAATAACTTTATATTTATATATAATCAACAAAAAATTAAAATAAAATAAATAAAGAATCGCCAATCAGTCATTCCCATTTAACCCGAATGTGGGCTACGAGCTTATTCGTCACTAATAGGTTCTGGGTTCTATTCGAGTTGGTAGTTTTCCAACCCAACCCTCCAATTTTTTGGGCCAGCCCACCTTGGCTCATCGGGCTCCACTCATATTCCCACCTCTAGTTATTTTCAAACTAATTGCGGATTGTGATGATTGGTGAATTATCTCCTCCTTAGGGTTTCAGTATTGGGAATTAGAGTTCTTCCTAATTGAAAAAGATTAGGATTAGGTTTCTCCATATTGGAATAGGTATTGGGGACTAGGGTTTCTTATTACATGATGAGTTCATTATCACACGAAAATTTGAAGGTGGTAAGCTGTGATATTTTGCAAATGTGGGAGACTCGCCACTAAGGACGTCATGGATGAGGAAAAATCCAACGAGCCATTTTTGGAATTGCTCTCAGTGAGGGTTAAGCCGTAATCATGTTATGGTACATTGGTTTTGTAACACCCCGAATTAGACCCTAGTAGTTTTATTTTACTTTGGTAGTATAAGAAAAGTAAAATTTGTATTTTTTGGAATTTAAATGCTAAGAGTGAAAAAGGATAAAACAGGAATTAATCAAAGAGTCAAGGGTAAAATGATAATTTTTCATATTAAGGACTTATAGGTTATTATGTAAGAAGAGTATATGTTAAAGTAGGAATTGTGATAAGTTGATTTGAAAAAAAAAATAATAAAGAAGGACTAGAATGCAATAAGGCAAACTTTAGGCCAAACTCCCTTAAGCCAAACATGGCCTTATAGTAGAGAACATTTCATTTGTATGTAATAGTTAGGCTAGCGGTTTGAGGAGAACCAACAGGGGTTTGCTTTTCTCTCCATAGTCTTGGGTTCTCCTTGTTCAAGTAAGAAGGCTAGCAGAAAATTGCTTGCTTCAAAATCATATGAACCACATGTATGGAACTTTGCATGGAAAGTATGGATTTGTTGGTTAGGAATCCTCCTAACTCTCTCTTATCTATGCCGGCTCAAGAACCCTATCTCCGTATAAAAGTGATTTTTGTTGGTTTGGGCCTCGCTTTTGTACTGGTTTGGTTTTGGGTTAGATATTTCGGTGAAAGATAAATCATATTTCCTCAAGAGAATCCTGTGAATTCCTGACAAAGTTGAGCTCGTACTCAAAGCCGTTTAAGGCTTGAGTACCTAGCCCCGCAACCCTGTTTTGTTATGTTCTTCCGTTAATTCTAGCAATCATCTATTGGATTAATGAGGGTCCTAATAAGTGAATGAAAGGGTCTGTACATGTATACAAATGTATGTAAAATTGCTTTGAACCTCGCCGCCCCGGAGAAGCTTCGCTTTGTCTCGGTGATCCTGTCGTTGGACAAACTTTGTTTTTTGCCCCTTATTTGCTAATGTGATTAAAAATAATATAACGAGCTCAGTAATATATAATTGTATGTCTGCCTAAGACCGAATAGAAAATGAATATGCACCTCTGATTAGTGCTACGATACTCTTGTTAATGCTACGACACTGCTGGCGGGCGTACATGTCTCGTCTGCAAGACCAGAAAATTCGCAATTTTCTAAAATGGGCAAAATCGCCATTTCCCGGTCATAATCCTAATTTTCTAGATCTCTGATGACGAAACGGACTTCACCGTTGGAATCGCCTCTCGCCTACCATGCTCGAATTTCGCCAAACTTCGAGACACCGGAATTTCACGCTGATAAGACCGTGTCCCGATGCCATAAAACGGGCTCGAGACATGTGATTTGACAAAAGTCACCTACTACATGTACTCTTGTGACACATGTTGCAAGATCAGAGAGATTATGGAAATGGACGGCCTAGATAGTGCCAAGTGTCAAAAATCTAGAAGAAGGGACACATTGGGAATTTATAAAATTGTTAATGAGGAAAAGACAAAAGATGAACAGTGTTCATCTTCTTCAAAGGAGACCAAAAACGTGTAAGAGAGGACTGCTCATGCAAAGGGCTGGATTTTCTCGGTTTTGGGAGATGTATGCGGCCTTCTGTGTTTCGACCGACTGACCGTCTGCCGACCGGAAAGCAAGAAGCAAAGTTGCTCTATGAGGCGAGGGCTACACGTGAGCACCGATTTGGTGGAGTTCCGACAACTCCAAGAGGTAGGATCTTTCCTACTTATGCTAATCTTTGGCTAAGAGCCACAAATGGTTGCACATTCCTGGCACTTGTTTTAGGTCGTGAACCCTGGCCTTAGTGCTTTGGAACCGAGTGGAGAAAATACTTATTTGTGGCTTGAACAAGAATCCGAGGGTTTCACCGCTCATGAATAGTGACACGTGAATATTTTTGTGTGAATTTTTAGTGTTGAGTGATTCAAAATGATCATTATGCTTGTTAATTAGCCCATATGGAGCTAATTTCGTGTAATTATTGAGAATTTATATAACATGCTTTATGTGATTGAATTATGTTAATATATATGCATGTGAATATATTAGCATGAATGTGTTGAATTGGCATCATGCATTCCATATGCAATCGGGCAAATTTTAGAATATTAAAGGGAAAGGCATTTATTGATGAAATGTAAACAAAAATGAAAAAAATGTTTGTGAAAGGAATTTCGATGGAAGATTTTCCGGAGAATTGTGTTGGGAGATGGTCCAACAATACACGTCGGAGGAGCCCATGAATTGCTTGAGTGTCTCCAACACATTCGCCTAGGAGGGTAGTCCAATACTTTTACCGAAACTCTAGAGTGTGCCAAGAACAAATAGAGCCTGATTTGAAAATTGTGATTTTACTGCATCTCTGGGCTTAGGCATATGTGTGAGGAGCCAGAAGGACTCGAGACATGGGTTGGCCGCGTAGACATTCGAGGTTCATGAAATTGCTTTGAATGTGGTTGTCATTACATGTGCACTTAGGTGGGGAGTAACCCATGTAGGAAATTATCACTACTAGGCTTTGCTCACCTTGTCGAGGGATCACCATTTCAGGTACAGGGAGCGATCGAGAAGGCGACACTCATTAGAGGCCGTTTGAGAAGAAAGTCGACTTTGTGGCTTTGATGTTGTCATGTAACATGTATTAAAATTCTAAGGTTTAATATATGTTGAATTAAGAGAAATGTAAAACTCAACCATGTAATATATTCGTCGGGACATTTTGTGAGTATTGATGCAGGGCCCAAGTGGGCCAGCTATTTTACTTGCATATAGACTCGTGGTGGTCATTGTTGATTATTGGGACAAGTTTGTAATTCGTAGAGCCCTCGCATAAAGGAGACTCTGCCCGATTTTCACAAGGGTGCTCCAACCCGACATCCACGAGCATTCCGCGGGCTGATGGGTTATCAAAGGACACCGGCTTTAAGGTCACAGCCTGGCATCGCAGCCAGGGGCAACACGCGAGCACCTAGGAGCCCAGCCTGGGCATCCATAAGTTTAGTCCCGATACCGCCACAACCAGACAGCCAGTACACGGCCTGGGAGCTCATTGGGACCTGGCCAGCTGCCCAGAGTGTAGAACTTAGGCATATGAATACCAGGGCTAGAGGGACTCGGGGCTTAGGCCATAGTCAGGTTAGAAGTATAAGAACATCAAGCAATTCTGGCATGCCTGATGTTAGAGCTAGGTATGTGATTACCTAGGAAGTCACGATCGTGACGATAAACACTTATGTATCAGGAGCTCATGTGATGGTGTGTATAACATGAGTTGTATGTTATGTGAATTGTGTGATCATATGTTATATGTATTATGTGGATTGTGTGCTTAGTGATTAGCACATAGGAAAAAATAAAATGTTGAACACTAGGGTTAGTGTGAGAACAAGTGTTTGAGAAATTTGTAATAAAATGTCCTAATTAAACAAAAATGATGTGTTGGAATTTTTTTTGGGTTTTGGTAGCAGTAAACCGGAAGAGTATGAATGGAAAATAAATTAAGAAATTTATTTGGTTTACCTGAAATGAAAAAAAAAAAAAGAGAGATATGAGAGATATATGATAGATATTATATATATATATATATATATATATATATATATATATATATATAGAAGATATATACATTTTATTTTATTTTTTTCTTTGACAGCTTTCCAAAGAGTTTGAAAGAAAAAAACGAATGAAAAAATTCTAGTTTAGTCACGCTGCTTTGCTGCCCATTTGTAGCATGCACTGGGTCACGATACAACAATTGCATCAGGATTAGCAGGTTGGGAAGGTCGCCCAACAAATGGCCATGACATTTGCCAGCCACGCCGCCATGACAATGGGAGGGCCTGCAATACGGCCGAGAGGAAGGGGCGACATCTGAAGTACGCGACGCACTGGCCGGGATCTGCGTCGATACAATACATCGTGATCGCGACGTGACGCCGCGGCTTGGCCGGTTGTGTCGCAGAATACCCGCTGACACTATCGCGGGCGCCAATGGACGCCACTGAAGCTACGACACGCGCGTGGGCAATAAAGGCGCGATAGGCGCTTGGCCGCAGGCGATACCGCTGTGAGGGGGTCGCAACACGATCGGTGGGGGCTCATGTAGGGCCAGCCGTCACATTCGCCAAGCAGGTGCGCTAGGGTCGGGCCGCAGGTGCACTTAGTGCACCCGACTCGGGCTTTTGGACTCCAATGCAATCGCTTCTACCACCGTTGACTGATCGCTCATTTCTAACACCGCTCACGACAATCGCTCACGTATTTTTCAAAAATAAAAAAATAAAAAAATATTTTACAAAAATCTAAATTAAATCCAAATCAAATGAAATAAAATCTTCAATTTTAAATAATTTTGTGTTGATTTTATTGTCTTTCATGATATATTGCATTACCATAGGAAGCCATGGAGTTATGTATGAAATATTTTATGATATTATTTTGAATAGTGTCTACGAGGCTATGGTTCGCCTTAGAATCACGTATTAGAATTTAAGCTTTGTAGGTACAGCGTATGTAGATGGAGTACAGTCGCGAAGGTAGGGCGGCGTAGGGTAGTCCACAAGGTACTATTCAGGCACCACCGGCTTTTGACCCGTGAGGCCTTTCGCGAGTAGTGGGATTACGATCCTGGCTATCGCCTGACATGTGCAATAGTGAGCAGACGGAGTCAACGACCTCCGACATTAAAAGCACATCATCACTCCATTAGGCAAAGAGGAGAATCGATGACATCTGAGCATCAGAGATATGGGTGTTAGTGCTAAGGAAGGAGATCGACCTTCTTAGTTCGGGGAAAGCGAGAAGGCTTCGGGTTCGCAAGGGATTCTGAGCCCGGTTATAGAACGGGGATGAAGCTAGGAGTTTCCAGACCAGGCGGGACGGATGTATGTTTCAGTTTGCCCAGCCGGCCGGACATATGAGGGAGGGATTTCCCCGAGAGACGAGATCCCGAGGTTTGGGGCGGCTCAGTCCCGGTCGGTAGGACGGGAGAGGACACGGTTGTTTCTCAGCCCCCTAGTATGGATCGGGAACCGTGCTCCCGGTTCGGGTGCCACACCGGCCTTGATGCCAGCCGGTGGGTCACATAAGCGGGCAGGCGTAGGTCGGGGTCGAGCACGGGGTTTGTGGTAGGAGTTCGGGTCGAGTTAGGCGGAGGACGATGTGTACCATTGCGCTGACTGGGCATATGAGGCGGATTGTCCTAGGAGGCGAGATCTCATGAGTCTGCAATGATGAGCGTTCGGACTAGCCCAGGATAAGCATGGTGCGTTTTTACCTTTGTGCTTGTTACTGGAAGTAGTTTGAATTGGAAGAATCCATGTTCATCATTGTTCCACGGCGTGATAGATTTGGGCTTAGGGATTTGAGAGAGAAGCCTTTAGAGAGATGATGAGAAATTCTTCCTGGGATGTAGGGTGAGAGTTGGTCGGATGTGTCAGAGATCGTGAGTCGGGGATCTCGGTGATTCGCTCGTAGGTGGACCTTAGGGTGGTAGACATAGTGGGTGTTGATGTCATTCTTGACATGGATGAGTTAACAGCCATCGGGTTGTCAATAATTGGGACCTTAGCCGGATTGTCATACCCGACACGGTCTTGGAGTTGGGTGAGGTTACATATGCACGTGGTTGGATGCGTATGTGTGTGGAATTCAGGTGAAATTCTTTTAAGAAGGGAGAATGGGCAGAAATTCCAATTTTTCGGAAAAAGCGAAAATCGTCATTTCGGTCAAAATCCGGAATTTTTCTAGATCTTGGTGTGAAATGGACTTCAGATTGGAATCGTCTCTACATGAAATCCCTGGCTACCACGTCGAATTTCATTCAGATTCGAGATAGTCGATTTCCGTTTTCGAGGCCTTAGAGTGTCGAGTGCCGTAAAACGGGTTTGAGAGACATGTGATTTGACAAAAGTCACCTACTACATGTACTCTTGTGACACATGTTGCAAGATTAGAGATTATGGAAATGGGCTGGCTAGATAGTCTTAAAGTGTCAAAATATAGAAGAAGGGACATTAGGAATTTATAAAATTGTGAGGAAAAAACAAAAGATGAGCAGTGTTCATCTTCTTCAAAGACCAAAAAACGTGTAGGAAGGACTATTCGTACAGTGGTTGGATTTTCTGGTTTTTAGAGATAGAAGGTGTGCCTTCTCTCTGGGTTTCCGACGAGATCGGACCGTCGGTTTCGGCCGGGCAAGAAACAAAGTTGCTGCAGCGGCGAGGCTACACGTGAGCACCGATTTGGTGGGTTAGACAACTCCAAGAGTGAGGATCTTTTCCTACTTGCATTAATCTTTGGCTGAAGCCATGTAAATGGTTAGGAATGATACGAGGGGCTTGTTTTAGCCGCATGGCTTCGGTCTCAAAAGCTTTGAGCCAAGTGGAAAATTCTATTTTGTGTGTCGTCTTGATGACGAGGTTTCACCGTTCATGTGAATAGTGACACGTGAATATTTTTGTGTGAATTTTTATGTGTTGAGTGATTCAAAATGAATTGCTTGTGTTTGTTAATTAGCCCATATGAGCTAATTTTGGTGTAATTGGTTGAGAATTTACATAACATGCTTTATGTGATTGAATTATGTTAATATATATGCATGTGAGTATATTAGCATGAATGTGTTGGAATTGACATCATGCATTACTTACCTTCAGGACATTAGAATATTAGGTGTGAGTGCATGACATGAAATGAAACAAAAATGAAAATGTTTGTGAAAGGAATTTCGATGGAAGATTTTCCGGAAAATTGTGTTGGGAGATGGTCTAACAATTACATGTTGGAGGAACCCATGAATTGTTTAGGAAGGTTCTCCAACACATTCGCCTCGGAGGGTAGTTCAATACTTTTACCGAAATTCGGTAGTGTGTTTTCAAGAACAAATAGCTTTTGTTTTGAGAATTGTGATTTTACTCGCAGTCGGCTTAGGCATATGTGAGGGAGTCGGTGAGAACTCGAGACATAGGTTGGTCATGTAGACATTTGAGTAGGTTCATGAAATTGCTTGAATGTGGTTGTTTGCTATGCATGTGCACTTAGGTGGGGAGTAACCCATGTAGGAAATTATCACTACTAGGCTGCTCATACATTGAGGATCACGTTCAGTACGGGAGGCAGTCGAGGCGACACTCGTGCAGAGGCCGTTTGAGAAGAAAGTGAGCTTTGTGGCTGACGTTGTCGTGTAACATGTATATAAATTCTAAGGTTTAATATATGTTGAATTAAGAGAAATGTAAAAACTCTTGAACCATGTAATATATTTGGTTGGGACATATTTTGTGAGTATTGATGCAGGGGCCTAAGTGGCCATTATTTTACTCGCATATAGACCATGTGTGGTCATTGTTGATTATTGGGACATATTTGTACCTTGGGTAGAGCTCCCCGTACAAAGGAGACTCACGCCGCATTTTCATAGTGGTGTCGGATAACGCATTATCCACGGTATTACAGAGTTGGGTTGTCAGCGGACGCGATTTTGGGGCGTCGTAGTTCGATGGCGGCCTCCTGCCCCAGTGCTACGATACTTGACACATGGGCGGACACGTCTACGTTGATCTTGTCTTTGTACCTTCAGTACCTGTGTTGTGTCCCTATCATTCATTGCTACTGGTCTATACAAGAAAACATTTATATGATCATAATATGAATAACAAACAATAAGAAAACATAAGTAATCGAGTTACGCAGTGTACTTCTGGGTACCTTATGTATACAAAGATCTACAATTACGAACTCCTACGAGAGATATAGAAACTTTGTTATAAAATTATATTTATATGAAAACTACATTTATAGATTTCTATTATACGTAAACTCTGATAAATCCATTTTTTTATATGTATGTGGACCACCCCAAGTGGTCATATATATGTTATCTATTTCCCACAAAACTATAAGCTTAACACAGGTGTTTCATTCGTGTATGTACTGAAGAGGACATTCTAGGCATTCCTCATACAACAGGGCCCTTTTAGCAATGGTAGTCCTTTGATCACGAGGTTTGATTTTGGTTTTGGAATGTAAATGTACAAGTTTTTGTAATAGTGGAGTTTGTGTAAGTACAAGTAAATGAGACTCATGAATGTATGTACATGAATAGTTAAACACCGCTACGGTGGTAGTACTAGAAGTTTTATTTCCTTATGGATTTATATATATGAAATGGGTCCACCAAGGTCAAGAAAGTAAGTTAAAGTCTCGATCTCATCTTTGTGCCCCCTCTCTTCGCCTAGCGAGGCCAAGGCGTGGCAGGAGTTTAGTGCATTCATTTTTCTTGTACTAATTATCTAGTTGAGAATACATATTATTCTGTTTGTGCTGGTCATGGTTCAATCCAAGAAGCCCAAGTATTAATGTTGTTTTGAAGGTAATCTTGATTGGCATTCCAGTTGTTTTATGTTATGATGTTCCTTTTATTTTATTGTGATAGGTTATAGAGATAAAATACATTAATGCAATTTTTTGTTGGTAGGGAAATCGGTGTAACTTCTTCATATGGAATGATGATCAATTGAATGGATTTGTAGTGAATGTGTTGAATGAGTTTTAAAGAGAGACACCTCATTTGGTACCAGCTTTCAAGAAGGATGGAGACAAATTTAGTTCATCCGCATTACTTTATGAAGTGGGGGCAGATCTAAAGGTTGCAAGGAAGGAGTGTGACATACTTAAATTGAAGTTGCAGCACTTTGAAGAAAGTAAAAGCATCTAAAAGAGGAAGGCATTGTGCTACCAAGTTGTTTTTGTTTTACGTTAGGGAATTATTGTATATCTCTTGAATTTACATTGGGATGGAATGTATTTGTGAAATATGATGTAACAGATTCAGTTGTTGTATGGACAATTCTAATATTAATGTAAGCATTTAATATTAATGTAATAGATTCAGTCTTCAACTCTGAATGCAAATCCAGTTTTGTGCTTTTCACCATTAGTTTTTTTATTACTTTCTACTACTAGATTGAGTATAATTACTTTTAGTGAATCATGTGACAAGTAGTACATGATGAAAGAAAGTTGTTTTAATAACTCATGAGTACACAGATTCCTCAATCAGTTTAAGCAAGCGTGATACGATACCTAAATTGTATATAATTTGAGCATGAAGAAAAACAATTTAGTAGATTCAAAAGAAAGTTGATTCTTTTGTACCCAAAATTGTATACTAGTAAAAAAATCATAGAAGCTAATTTTGCATACCGAATCAAATTGTATACAACTCAAATAATGCTATCGACAGAAATCCAAAATTTTCACCTAAAAATTAACAAGAAAGCTAATTTCGCATACAAATCTAATTGTGTACAACACACAAGCCATATTGTCTTGACAAGGAATCTGATTTTTCACCCAAAAATTAACAAGAAAGTTGATTCTACATACAATTCAAGCTGCATACAACTCACAAGCAATATTCAACTATAATTAGGCAAGAAAGCTAAATTTAAACCTATTAACCACTGCAATTCCTTGCCTAATTAATCATTGATAAGCCAACTCTCTGATGTTCTAACGATCAGCAACCTTTTCATGTACCTATACTATTCAACTATACCTATTGTTTACCCAACCTTATTCATGTACTTACAATAATAAACTATACCAATTGTTCACCATAAATAAAAAACAATTTTCGATATGATGGATGTCTTTATTTAATAGACGATACTATAAACAAAAATCGGTATATGCGAGTGGGATGTCTTCAACCATCTGCAACAGTTGGATGTTGGTGGAGGTTGCAAGTCTACAATAGCTAATCTTTGGGAGAGAAATGGTTGATTGGCCCCAACATTTTAACAAACAACATCATTGACTTGGGTTGATTTAGTTCTTCTTATAGTGTTCTTCCTTCTTCTTACTTGATTATTTGGAACACTTGTTGAAATATTCTTTTTTTGTCTTCCTTTCTTCCCTTAAACCAATGAGTAAGACATTAATTAAGATTTAAATGTTCTTTAATGTTATAAAATGACATGACTATGAAGTTGTTAAAATGACATGACTATGAAGTTGTTAACTTACAAGAACTTTAACTGGCTTTATAAAGTTCGTATTATTTTTCTCCTTGCAAGTTCGAATGTTGTGTCCAACTCCTTTACACTCTCGCATGTCATTTGGACACCAAATCATCTCAACTTTGTTGTTTATGTTTCTAGGATGTTGATAGCTTCATCTGCCTCTCTCATTCTCAATTTTTTTGACTTTCTTGGTTGCACTCAAAATGATGGAGGCAACACTTGTGCACATGAAGCCTCATGCCACATATCTTGGTCATGAATGGGAAGCAATTCAAACCTCTCACGTGTGGTGATAAAGTTTTTCACATTAAAAACTTATCAAGATAATCAATTGGATCCCTTTTTAAATAATGAATTGTTGTACAATCGTGCACACAAGGAATACCTATCAAAAAATTATAAGCAAGTTAAACAACTACATTCATACATAATGGCAAGTAATGCAAAAACACAAACACAAGTAATAACTATAAAAAAAATTACAAGTAATGCACCAACAACATTCAAACAACTACACAAGCAAGTTAACCCTTATGAAAACATAATGGCATGACAATTCAAACATTATACTTGTCAAAGTCCACCACCTACAGCTACATTCGCATGCCCTCGACTCACAGATTGCTCCTTAAACATGGCCACTTGAAATATCTCCCCCACTACAGGCTTGACAATGCAATGCCTTGTATTCTTTCTTATATCGTCCAACTTCTTCATAATTATAAGATAAATTGTATCTTTGTCCCTTTTCATGATTTGAACTTGTTTTTCCACCATCTAAATTTTTCCTTATATATTCCAGCATATCAATCAATGGCTTCACCCTTACTTTCCTAATGTAAGAGTTAAATGTCTCAAAAATGTTATTGTCCATCATATCAAACTTGCACCAAGTTTCTATATAGGTTCATAAATGTTAGGACCTTTGTTTAGTAGAATCTTGATAAGCTTCATTGGATTTCCAGTCTAATTTAGCTGAAGCTTCCCGCTCAGCGGTCTCGTTTAGGCCTTAACCATATTCCAAAAAAAAAAAAAAAATGAACTTTTCCCCTTAAAGTCTTTCTTTTTCCAATAAGCCCATATATGTCTAGCACAATTTATGTGCTCAACATTAGGGGTCAAGTCCTTTATAGCATTCATTAGCCCCTAACACAAAAATACATGACAAATTAGTATACCATTGGTGATTAACTCTCATTACATGATAAAGTAATAATAAAATATAATAGAATAAATGCATACATTTTGTTGGTCTAAGATGAAAGACCAACCAAATCAATTTGAAATTGACATATCTTGAAATAGTATCTCCAAAAACCATGTCCAAGCTCTTTGGTTTTCACCTCCGACCACCACCCAAGCAATAGAAAATATCATATTGTCATTATATTTTCCAATTGCAGCAAATAATGCACCACCAGTGATTGATTTAAAAAATGTTCCATCTAATCCAATAATTTGCCTACAACATTGTCTAAAACCATTCCTCAACATGTTGTAACCCACATACAATCTCTTGAAAATTGACTTGTTTGTCGTTTCATCTAAATAGCTTGGATATGAAAGATCCATTGGGATCAATCCTCATTTACTCCTTCAAATATCTCCTCACCTTGCCATAATGCTCCTAAAGTGTGCCTTTAATCATTTTCTGAGCTAGTTGTCTAGCCTTGTAACACTACCAGTTATTCACAATTGCTCCATATTTGCCCATCATCTCAGCTTCCATTTCATTCATTGGCCAAAATGGATTCCTCTTAAACTTATCCATGAATTCATTGGCCATTAATTTAGTAGTAACCTATTTATTATGTTGCACCCTATAGCAAGTGTGCACATCAACCAAGGTCTTGATCACAAAATTATTTTCATGCCTCAGTATACTCCCATACAATCTCTAGTTACATCCCTCATGACATCTACCATCTAATTGTTTGCTACGACTATTTATCCAGCGTAAGTTTTATTCATGTATTATTGCCTACTTTCTAAGAACACCTTCACTCTCAGTAGATCTCTTAAATCTTTGCATCACCTTGAGCTTAAAGGTGGCATAATCACCTCTAGAGTCAAACCCATCTGGCCTTGTCTTCCTCTTTTTCTCTTTATTAAACAACTCATCCTCATCAATATTTGACAATGGTGTCAATGCTCCATCATCATCGATGTCATCGTATTGATTAACTGGCTTATTACTATCACTATTAACTACATTATCCTCATTGGTACTTGAGGATGCTTGGTAGCTACATTCATAATCCTCCCTCTCATGTAATGATTATGCTTCTAATTGCAATATATCCTCATCATAACCTCCACCAACAACACTATATTCAGCTTCCATCTCTGCACTTTCACTTTCATCCTGACTTTCTACCACCTCATTAATATTGTCATTGCTTTTATCTTTAATACATTCACAATAAACTTCAATTCTACCTTCCCTCACCCATTTCAGCATCTCCTAACATCCATTGTCTTCATTAAAAAACGTAATACCTTCATTGAAACCCATCCCTGACTTCAAATACGCTATCCTTCTGATTCCAACATAAATAAATTTTACATTTAGTTCCAACTCAAAGTACAAAAACATGTCCAAGCTGGAGACATCTAAATTACCTATACTTCCATCAACATATGATAAAGTGGTCCCATTATGTATAAACTTCCCACCATGGCGGAATTTTATTGTAAAGACATCCATTCAAACCAACCTGTAACACCAAACAATTAAAAAAACACTTCTACCAAACAGAATAATTCAAACAAAGATCCACCAAAACCTACATTTGCAAATTTCACCATCCAACTTTCAAAACATAATAATCCAAACAAACATCCCAAAAAAATAAAATAAAATAAAAAATACAGATTTTAGAGCATCACACTAATAGTATATAACAAACAAACATCTCCTAAAACATCATTAACAGATTTTACATATGAATTAATGAACATTTTGGAAACAAGCAATCATTCCAAATATTTCGGAAACAAATAACATTTTGGAACCATTTCGATACAATTTTGGAAACATTTCGGTGTTAATCAGAAATCGGATATCAATCCCTATATTTCGGAGATCATGCAACACTTCTTAAGCTAAAAAAACCAAAAACAAAAAAAACAAAAAAAACAAGATTGCATAACACAATACTGACAGTGTGTCAATTTTAACGAAAACAATCGTAACAAAAACAACCAAAAACCCTAACTTTTCGGATTATCAGGCAACACTAAAAAAAAAAATTTGAAAACCAATCATCAAAGGAACTCACCTGAGTGTAGTCAACGTACTCACAGTTTTCCATTTCTGCCCCAAAATCATAGTCTGCATCGAGGAAGAGGTGTTATCGGATTTCTCATAATCTTTTAAATGATCCACGATTTTTTTTCAAAATGAAATGGTAAAATTTAGGTTTTTTTTTCCAAGGAAAAGAATAGAATAGTCTTCAAAATCAAAGGAATAAAATCCCCCAAAAACAATGTCGTTTTGGATGACCTGGCTTAGTTATTCTGCGATTCCAAAACGACATCATTTTGTCTTTTGCCACGTAGGCTTGTTTTTACCACGTATTAAGTCAACTAGGTTCTGGTTATCCGAGGCTAGAGAAACAATTAAAATATAAGTTGGTATATTTAAATAGAAACTTTTTTGTTCATGATATATTTGTAAAAGTTCGAAAAGTTCAGGATTTAAATAGTACTTTTCCCTAAATAAAATTACTTAGAAATTTAAGTATTTTAAAATTATTCAATATTTATATTGATGAGTTTAAATAAATAAAATTGATTTGATGTTGCAATTAAAATATTATATGGAATTTTATTTTATTTTTATGTTCCTTTATTTTTATCCTTCTACTTTTCCTTCCTATTTTATTTTCTTTGATTTTCCTTCAAATTTTCAAGAACCAAACATCATCTGAAAATCAAATATAAATAAAATTACTTAAAACTTACCAATTCTTAAAATTATTTCATGTTAATAAGTTAAAATAATAAATTTTTTGAAGTAGTAAAAAAATAATATGTGATATTTAACTATAATTTTATTTTCTTCATATTTTCTTTCCCTTACTTTTTGGAAACCAAACATAGCCTAAATTAATTCCATGGGCAAATCAAAGCACTAATTACTTAAATGATTTAATAACAATTAGATTTTACTTTAAATTAAAACATATGGCTTCAAGTGCTAATATAAATAATTTTTTACCCTTATAAAATTCTAAGACTATATTTACTTATATATATATATATATATATATATTCACATGAAGTCTTGCCATTTTTATAGTTTTGAGTAAATCGAGGGTTAATGGTGGTTGCTGCAACCACTCTCTAGCTCTCCATGTGACAACCAAGTTCAATTTCCACCATATTCCCTTACTAAACACTTATCTAAAATAGTACTTTTGTAGTTTTTTATCTTCTAAAAAGAAGATTTTTTTTTTTAAATTGTTAGAGAAGTGCTTTAAAGGCAATCACCCTTAGCACTTATTGTATGTATTGCATATTATTTAATATGATAGGCATCTTCATTATTTTGATATTCATACGTTGAATTGATAGAGATCTTTAATCGAATTAATGAAGTCCATGATACATAACATAGCATGAAGAAAATCATGAGGAGATCATGAATATAAGATTCTTATCATGTGCAATTGTGTTAGTATCTAAATTATCCTTAGTCATAAGTGCTTGAATTTGGACATTTGTTGTCCAGGACAGGACGCGCATGTCATACTCCTTGGTTGGATCATGCGATTAGGATCTTATAAATTATGATCGTAAGCAGGTTGATTAGAGTTGGCGTGGATGCTTGCTAAGAGTAGCTAAGTACATCAGAGACATGCCATGAGACAATCATATGAATTATATATTGAGTGTAGTTGATAGTTTCATCATAGCAATGGTGAAAGTATCCTTAGACTTGAGATGCTCAAGAATATCTTGAATGTTGATTCAGTGCTTTTACTTCGTTCCTTGTTACCTTCCAGAAGTTGCTCATAGGATGATGATTGGGTACAACTTGAGGTATTCAAAGGTAATTGAGTAGCTAAAAAAGGATTTGCCACTCCCATTAATGGGAGAGTATACCTATGGCCTCATGTCGGGATTATTACTCAGGAATCTCTAGCCATAGTGGAAATGTCATGAAGAGTGTCTTCGGGTGCATAACTGATGAGTAATGAGTCCGGGGATAGATCTAATATCACTTAGGCTAGATGTGTAGCCAGTCTAATGGGAGTTATGTTTTTCCCATGCTTTGAATCTAGTGGGGTATAGATTGGCCGAGTATTAGTGCTTGTGATAATTGTTTATGGAAGGAGTTTGCATTCGGACCACTAACTCTCAGGTCAATTAGGGTCATGATGTGTTCTTTGAATCACCCGTTCGTGAAACTGCTTGAATTCAATGGTTGAACCAAGTGACCAACATAACTGGGAACTAATGGGTCACACACTTAGAGTGTGGGGCTAATATACAAATAATTTGGATGTGGGTACAAATATGAGGAAATCAATCTCAGAATGGAATGTCACGGGTTAGTGGAATCCAGAGATCAAAGGCCCTACGCTAAGAGATAAGGTAGGCTTGACTTGTTCATGAACTTAAAGCCCGTACAGGAACAGCCGTGACTCATAAGGATGCATGTACCATATCACCTCTTAAAGAGAGGGGCATTTTGGACATTTCAAGGGTAAGGGTTTTCCTATAAATAGGACTTTATGGAGAAACCCTAACAAGAGAAGTCTTTAGTCCACATTTCTCAAGAAAGAGTGTTCTTGAGTTTTAGAGAGAGTGTTCTTCAAAAACAGTCCCTCTTTATGAGATTTGAGAGTCAAATCCTCGGGTTCTCAAGTTTCCTCTTCGGATCTAAACTTAGCTAGCATCGTGGCTTTATCCGAGACCGTTACCTTGAAGATTATCGGCTCCATTCTTCGTGTGCATACTGTTAGAGGCAAACCAAGGAAGTGGTTTGCTTCAATCGCGGTTGGATCCCCCTTCGGGATCTGTTTACACCGACGTGAGGGTTTTCCTATCACACTACCCTTACCCTCACCCCCCACTCCCTCCCACCACCCCCCCCCCCCCCCCAAAGATCCCTTGGAATTTTTCACTCTATAGCATGGACACTTTCAAATCTATCACGCTAAAGCATGGTGGACATCACACTACAACGTGTTGAACATCACACTTTAGCGCCATAGCGTGATTTCTATCATGCTATAGCATGAACTCCCCATTGAAGATACAAAAAGCTCATAAGCCCTTTTGTCTTGCAATTTCTTGTTTACTCTTGCATTATTTTAGGTTCTAATGAATATTATGACCGAGAAAATATATGCAAGATGAGATTGAACTGTTCAATCTTAAATTTATGGAAACATGATATATGTTGAAATTACCTTCAAGAGATTTCAGACAAAATGTATTCCTCAAGGGGCTAAGATTAAAGTGTTGAATTAGTTTGGGATTCAAGTGCTGAGTCGGAATAGTTCAAATGTTGAACAAAGGACTTTAGTTCAATTGTTGAACTTATAAGGATTTTGAATCTGTATAAGATTCAAGAGTTGAATCGATTTATAGTTCAAGTGTTGAACAACTGAATTTTCAATTCAAGCGTTGAACAATAAGGATTTGGATTCAAGTGTTTAAACCATTGAATGTGCTAAATGAACCATGGAATATCAAAATCTTTAACTTTCAATCTTTACATTAGGGAATGCATGTTTAAGGGTGAATGTTGGTATGATGAATGATTATGGACAATGCCCAATGGTGATTGAGCATATTGCATTTGATTCTTAATTCTTTTTGGGTAAATAGGCCATGCGTGTCCCTGTCTATCTCTATTTTCTTGATGTATTTCTCTTCTCATTCAAATCCCCCTCAAATGTAACTTGAAGCTCTTCTTTTGAATGTATGTAATTAGATTACATAGAATTGGGGTTAGTTGGTGGAGATACAAAGGAGAAAGAAGCATGGAGGAGGAACCAAGAAAGAAGACCTTGAAATGTAAATGTGATTTATTTTCATGGGTTGTAATAATCATGCATGTCCCTAGGTTTAACCTAGTCAATTCCATTTTGGCTCATGAAATTGATTTTAGAATGTCCATAATCATGTCATATAGTTAGAGTAACTATCTTTATATTTTCATGAGATGAATGGATAAAGAATGCTAATGAAATGATGAGACTAATCTAAAGAATTCCTTCAATAAGATATATTAAGGCTAACGTCTTTCATTAATATGGTGTGAACTAGAGTTCTTTTGAATTTGTGGTTGTTAGGTAAACCCAAGCCCTCTCCACAAGGATATATTTTGTAATACCCCAAAATATGTCATAACAGTTTTATAACATGTTTAGAGTATTTTGTAGGTATAATTTGAATTTTTAAATTGCTTATAATTTGCCTAAGTGAGAAAATTTTAGAACTTCAATTGTATTACAAGATACAAGGGTATATTAGTAATTTTCAAAAAGGATATGAGCATAATATGAGAGAGGATATGTCTATTATGAAATAAGAAAAATTGGGTTGCAAATAGAAGAGAGTACAAGGGCTGAGAAAAGTAATAAAAGGAAAATTTAAAAATATCAAAGGGATAAAGACCAAATTTGGTCTCATTCTAAGGCTTCACGTTTGGAGCAAAGAAGAGAAAATAAGAAGAGGAAAGAGGAAAGAAGAAGGAAGAGAAAAGAAAAAGAATTATGGAAAAGCCCAGGATTTTGTATGAAGTCTAGTTTTTTAGTATCAGATTTAGACACACTTGAAATTTCTGGAGAAATTAGGAGGGTTTAAAGTCTTGTTTGAAATAAGAAAAAAAAGGTCCAAAACTAGAGGGTCTTTCTTTTTAGCGTCTCCAACATGATTGATGACAAAGTGATATAGAAAATGGGATTGAACATGTGTATTGTAGAAAATAAACCATAAGACTGAAGTTTGCACTTGAAAAGCAAGATTGTTCGATTTTTCGCATTCTTCTTCTATAGCATCCAGTATGAGTATATCTTATTTTCACATCATAAAACAGATAAATTTTGCCATTTTTTTTTTGATGAATTTGGGTCTAAAGAACCCTACTTGGTATATTGGTGGTGTTTCGGTCTTGGGTTGGTTGATTGTAATTCTTAATTGAGAAATATTTGTATTAAAGAAATATTAGGGTTTTAAGGGATATGCTGTCAAAATTTCTCCAAAACCCATGTTTTTGTTTTAGCCATTACTTGGTCATCACTCATCCGAATTAAGTGATTCAAATTTCTGGGTAACCTAGACTTATAGGAGAATATATCTCCTTGAAATAGGTATATCCAAATTCCGAATCCTTCAGGCTCAGAAATTCATCCGAAGAGGAGCATCACGCTATGGTGTGCAGCAGCCCGGGTGGGACACAATTGTCATTTTTTTTTTATTGTTGGCCTCCAACTTCGGATGGCTATAACTTCTTTGTTCGAACTCCGTTTCGGATGTTCTTGGACTCTATGGAAAGAACTTTGAGTCCGGAATCCATAAATATATAGCTTGATAATATTTGAACTCATTTTAGGTCTAGAACTCACAAAAAAACCGTAGGCCCTGCAGATTCTGCTCGGGTCACTGTTTATGGGAAGCCTCCAACTTCGGACGGTCATAATTTTTTTGTCCAAATTCCGTTTCGGATGTTCTTGGACTCTATGAAAAGCTCTTTGAGTCTAGAATCCATGCATATATAGCTTGATACAAATTGAGCTCATATTCTGTCCGAAAACGATGAAAAACAGTAGGCTCTGGATATGTTAGTAATTCACTGTTCATGTGAATACTCCAATTTCGGACGATCATAATTTTTTCTTACGAACTCCGTTTTGGGTGTTCTTGAACTCTATGAAAAGCCCTTTGAGTCTAAAATCTACCCATGTATAGCTTGATAAAAATTGAGCTCATATTCTTTCCTAAAACGATGAAAAACAGTAGGCTCTGGATATGTTAGTAATTCACTGTTCATGTGAATCCTCCAATTTCGGACGATCATAATTTCTTCGTCCGAATTCCGTTTCGGGTGTTCTTAGACTCTATGGAAAGCCCTTTGACTCTAGAATCCACTCATATATAGATTGATAAAAATTGAGCTCATATTCTGTCCGAAAACGATGAAAAACAGTAGGCTCTGCTAGATATGTTCGTAATTCAGCATTCATGTAGATCCTCAATTTCGGACGATCACCAAATTTCTTGATCAGTTTCTAGTTTCGGGTGTTCTTGGAACTCTATGAAGCCTTTGAGTCTAGAATCCACCCATATATAGATTGATAAAAATTGAGCTCATATTCTATCCTAAAACGATAAAAAACAGTAGGCTCTGCTGGATATGTTTGTAATTCACTGTTCATGTGAATCCTCCAATTTCGGACGATCATAATTTCTTCGTCCGAACTCCGGTTCGAGTGTTCTTAGACTCTATAGAAAGCCCTTTGAGTCTAGAATCTGACCACATGTTATTTAATGACATTTGGTGCCCATGGAAGTTTAGAAAAAAAAATTGGAATGTTGTACCAAGTGTACTAATCGCTTGGTTAAAGTTTTTAGGAATACATGATATGAATATATGATTTGATGAAGGATATGAATATATATGATAGAAATACATGAGACTAGGAATATATATGGATACATGAATGGATAGAGGTATACATAATAGAAATATAGAAAATACATGAATAGCTAAGAAATCTTAGTAAAAAGTACATAAATGATATAAAGGGATATGAATAGATTAAGACATATGAATATATAAAGACATACATGAACATAGGAATACAAGAATGCATACATGATATATGATAGGATCACATATATGATACGAAGACACGACTAAATGATAAAAAAAAGATATGAATATATATGTTAAAAGAAGAAATATGAGAACAGTAATATGAATCTACAGATATGAAACGAATTTAAATTAAGTAATGATAGTAATATCACATATGATTATCGAATAACAATAGTATTCGAAATATAAATAATATTGAAAATGGGAATAAAACACTTGATTATGCAGCAGAACACGGTAGAGGGATGGATGGGCATGCTGATAGGGAAAAACAAGTCTCATTTATCTTGATCGATTTGGCCTGTTTGGGTCGTGGCGCTAACCGGGCCGCATAGATGGTCATTATCTGCGTGCAATGATAACGGCCTTGTCGAGGCCGCATAGATGGTCGTTGTCTTCTTGTGATGATAACGGCGCCTCAGGGCCCATATAAACCAACATTTCGTCGGGTGAGTAAACATAGGCCCTTATAGTTTTCCTTTATCCTTCTAAGGCTTATGCGGACATAGAGCATGAAACAAATGAAAGCAAGTATATGCAAATGATTCGAAAATGATAAAAGTCTGAGAGCGTGATATAGAAGCATAACATTGCTATGTGATGATATGTAAACAATGACAAATTACATGTTGATAGGCAGAAGAAAAATGTAAGCATTTTGAAATAAAAACATGATATGATAAGAAAGTATAAATTGCATAAGCATGTATAAATTATGTATAGGAACATATATAAGCATGTGTATATATGACAAGTATAGAATATGACATAAGTATAAAATATATTTATATGTATATGTAAATGTGTAAGTGAGATGACTCTTATTAGTGGTCGTCCACGAGTTTATTTCCCACTAAGCGTAAAAAGCAACGCAGAGTTTTCATCCGTGTAGATTACGAGCGAGAGGCGAAGGGCGGGACAATGTCACGCCGGTCTCGAGGTGACACATCATTAGGTGCTGGCCAGAAGACTTTTTGGTCTATTTTGTATATGTAATATCCTTTTTGTTGTTTGTAAACAAATGGAGCAATGTAAATATTGTTCATGTTGAACACTTTCATGTATGGAGCTTGTATATATTTTGTAATCCGATACTACAGAATATAGTACAAGTTAAGTGTTTAACATTATATGATTGAACAAGCTTAAAGGCTATAAATTTAAAAAAAAAAAATGATGAGCACCCTCGCCCGACCTTTGGTGTCGGGTTGGGCGTCACATACTCTATCCATGGAAATGAGTTTTCTTGATTAGTGGACTGACCTTAACTAGACTCTTTAGCTTGTTGGGTAAACTGATGAGAACCCCATCGCTTGTTGCTTCAAGATCCGCCAATTGTTGCGGATTACTCTAATGATCTTTAAACACAACCTAGAACAATAGCCCTATCCCCTTGACTATATTAAACTAAGAGTTGTAAGCAAAGATGTTCTTAATCCCATGATTATATGGAACCAAAGTCGAAGAACAAAGGAAAGTAACCTTATCATGGTATAGAAGAACCCAGAAATTTGTAAGTTTGAACAACATAAAGGAATTAACCTTGATAGGCTCGAAAGTTCTCTGAGAACTATATAAAGTAAAAGCCTCATAAAAATTTTTTTATTCATCAATTGTCTTTCAAAGACTACAATAAGGGGGTATATATAAGCCTCATACTTTCTAAATCAAATAAAGAAACTTCTTCTTTAACTTGGAAAACAAGACTTTCTAATTTAAATAAAGCAACTCCTAAAAAATATTTCTAAACAGAAATAAAAACTCATATTTGACTAGCAAAACAAACTTTTTAAATTAAATAAAACAATTCTTATTTAACTAGCAAAACAAACTTTCTAAATTAAATAAAGCAAATACTACTTTGACTTGGAGAACAAATCTTTCTAAAATAAAACAACTCTAAATTAAAATAGTACAAGACTCAAAATACTTGGACACAAAACATGTTGGTGTCTTGAGGTTTCTGTACCTCAGAGATATGAATTTTTCATAATTAAGATCGAATTCCCAATGTATGTTGTAGAAGCTCTTAAAGGATCCTTTGTGCTGATTCTCATCATTCCCCCCTTCCTCGAAAAGATTCGTCCTCGAATCTTAACCATAATGTTGTTAATGGCATGAAAAACAAATACGCATCCTCCATGATCCATTCTTTTGGGGTTCAAGTAATACATGTACTAACCATGGACTAGTGAATTCCTCAGCCAACACGAAGCTCCTTTATCCTCGGGTGGCAAACCCTTAGGATAATCCTTGTGCATGTGAAAGGACTACATACTCAAACTCACATATGAAGAAACAACTTAGGCAAAGAAGAATCAAGATCATTAATGTTAAGCGTCGCTTTTATTGCAAAGCACAAACATAGGCTTGTTAGTATGAAAGGGCACAGTCTCAGCTCTTTTTGCATAGAAGTTCAATCTTTCTTTTCCTCTCCTTTTTCTTTGTTCACTTTCATATCATTTTCTCTTTCACTCTCTTTTCTTTTTTCACTCTCTAGCCTTCTCTCAATTTCTTTTCTTTCTTGTTTTGCTTCCTCTTTTTTTTTTTTTCTTCCTCAATCCTTTTTTAATCATACTCTTGTTTTAACCTCATTTGATCTTCATACACCTGTTTTGGTGTCAATGCTTACAAGCTTCTTATCCTTTATGAAACTAAAATGATTTTTGAAATCGTCTTAACTGACTCTCCTATCAAATTGCCAAGGCCTTCCCAATAAGATGTGAGAAGCATACATAAAGACAACATCACAAAGAACCTCATCATGATACTTCCTAATTGAAAATAACACAAGCACTTGCTTTTGCACCCTCACTTCCCCACTATCATTCCAGCACTAAACTTATATGATCTAGGGTGTTTAAGTGTTTGCTGACATTGCTTGTCAGCAACGAACTGCTTAACATTATACAACTCCACAAGTAATAATCAAACTGAAACCTTATTATCAACATGGCAGCAGTATGGAATTATTTTCACGTGTTCAATGTCATCCTCAACCGGCAGGAACTCAAAACACGCCTTGTCACCAGCGCCTCTCCTTCCACCGGAAACTCAAATCAACGTCACTTGTATCACCAAGTGGTGACATCGGCTCCTTCTCCTCTTCACTATCAATCATGATTTCTCCTCCATAAATCATCATGGTTCTCTTGTTTAGGCGTGGAGTAGAGAAATATGAGGCTGAGCCGCGGCACTTAAAACATTTAATATCTTGATTACGTTGTTGGGTCTTGGGTCTACCTTTGTTAACTACAACAATGTCCTCTTTTCTTTCTTTGTTGTTTTGACCTTAGGTTTGGAAGTAGCCACATCATCCTTTCTCGATTTTGACTTCCATAGGGGATGAACTTTGCCCAAAGTTGGTATTTGATCGGCTGCCCTTCGCCATGATTGACGTTCCGCATGACGTTGCCATATGCAATAAGTCCTCCATCGCTACATAATGCTACAGCTCTACAATTTTTAGCGATATCATGATTTAAGCCATTGAGTGCTCGCCGTGGTAGCTTCACGATCCTCTCATTCGCCCAAATCATTGCAATCTCCATCTCCTTATAGTATTCATCTACACTCTTTGATCCTTGAATGAGACCCTGCAATTTATTATGCAAATCACGATAATAATGGTTAGGGATAAATCTTTTCCTCATCACAACCTTCATTTCATTCCATGTCATGATGAGGTGTTCTTGGTTTCGCCTTTGAATCATCACAAGCTAGTCCCACCATATAATGGCATAATTAGTGAACTCAATCGCTGTTAGTTTGACTTTCTTTTCTTCGGAATAATGGTGACAATCAAACACCACTAGACCTTCTCTTCCCATTCCAAATAAGCCTCTGGACCATTCCTCCCTTGGAAAGATGGAATCTTCATCTTGATGTTTCCAAGATGTCTATCAAATTCTTCATGCCTTATTGGATTACGTTGTATTCCTCGACCTTACCTTATCCTTTGTCGTGCAAACTTGCCCACTTCCTTAACTAAATCTCCTCCTTCATTTCCAAGTTCATCCTCAAGCTCTTCATGATTCAAGGTTGTCGGAACACGCCTTTCATGTCTTTGAGTTTGAGGAAGTACTCGTCTCAACACCTCTTCATTTTGTTCAATCTAATCTTGCATGTCATTCATTCGAATCTCTAATCTTGTAACGTGTTGTTACATGGCCTGTAGTATGAAGGATTGGTCTTGCCCAACCTCTCTATTTGCAAGATCATTACTTAAAGACATGATCAAATTAAAGGAAAGAATTAGAAAAATAAACCTCACAACACTCCCTCACGTGTTTCACTCACTTTTTTTTCCACTAAATATTTGGCTTTTTTTGATAATGAAAATCACTCTTGCCATTTTCCATTCTTGAACTTCACTTTTTTTTTGTTCTTATTTGAACTAGCAAATCTGAGTCATGATCTTAAATAGGAATCAAACATTACTCAAAATATTACAAAGGGAATAAAAACTAAAGGAAGAATGCACTATCTTGTTTTTTTTTTTTTTGATCTTTTTTTTTCTTTTTGCTCTCAATGAAATTTCAAACAAGAATTAAGATAGATACTGAATCAATGTTTGAAAGCTGAAGCTTTGATACCAACATGATGCGAACCCCGTTGCTTGTTGCTTCGAGATCTACCAATTGTTGCAGATTACTGCAAGGATCTTCAAACATGATCTAGATTAGTGCCCCATCCCCTTGACTATATTGAATCAAGAGTTGTAAGCAAAGATGTTGCATCTCCATCTCCTTGGTTATATGGAACCAAAAGCCGTAAGAACAAAGGAAAGTAACATTGTCCCCTTGATTATAGAAGAACAAGGAATTAACCTTGATAGGCCCGAAAGTTCTCACAAGAACCATAAAGTTAAGAAAACTGCAAAAGAATTTTGTTAAATCAATTGTCTTTCAAAGACTACAATAAGGGGGTAATATAGGCCACATACTTTCTAAATCAAATAAAGAAACTCCTACTTTGACTTGGAAAACAAGACTTTTCAATTTAAATAAAGAAACTCCTAAAAGTAAATCTTTCTAAAAATAAATAACAACTCTATTTGACTAGCAAAACAACTCTAAATTAAATAAAAAGCCTTCTACTTTGTTGAAGAACAAATCTTTCTAAAATAAAACAACGTCTCGACCAAAAATAGTAACAAGACTGAAACTTGGTTTGACGTATTTGGGTGTCTCAGGTTTCCATGACCTCGAATCGAATTTTCCCATAAAAATTAATGATTCCCGATGTATATTTGTAAGCTCTTGCATCACGGATCTTTTGTGCTTTGATTCTCATCACAAACCCAAGGTTAATGTTGGATAGAGGAAGCGATTGCAGTGCAAAGTCTGCATGATATGTCCCACGCCTTTGAGATTGTGCCTTGATGATGAATTGCATACATCAATAGTTGATAGTACTGGATTCTATAGTTGTATAGGATTGCAATTGGTATGGACAAGATACCTACCTTTTGATCCAAGGTGGCTTGTTGGGTAAACCCAAGGTCATTCTTGGTGATATTGGATATCGACTCACTAAGAGAACTTTCATAAAGGTTCTCCCAGATAAATAGTAAGGGCTATCGATTCACAATAAAATAGTGGGAGTCATAATACGTAATTATCAAGCCATAATAATTATACATTTGCAGTCTGATCTAAGCGTTCTCTCGTTTTACATCCAGTTGTTATAATCAAACCATGTCATGCGGTGAAATTACGATCATTGGATGCCAATGAAGTTGACCGATTACGACTTCTATGGACTAATAAGGAACTTGAGAATTGTTCTCAAGGCAGAGATAATAGCCTATGTCCTTGATGGCCCACCCCCAGAATCCCCTGCTGTTGATGCATATGATGAATATCATAACGCATATCAGAAGCACCTGGATGACAATGTGATTGCCACATGCATCATACTAGCATCTATGTCACCAGAGCTTCAGAAACAGCATGAGGCTATGACAGCTCATGCCATAGTCGTCCATCTGAAGGAGTTGTTTCATGAGCAAGCGAGATCCGAAAGGTTTGAGGTCTCTAAATTGCTATTTCGCTAAAAAATGCAAGAGAGGACATCTCCAGTACAGTATGCACTGAAGATGAATGGATATATTGTAAGGTTGGATCAGTTGGGTTTTGGTATGGATAATGAATTGAGTATAGACTTTTTATTAAATTTGGTTTACTCGATGGTTTGCACGGTTGTGCTCAACTATAGGATGAACGATAAAGAGACCTCCATACCTAAGCTGATCAACTTGCTTAAAACAGTTGAACCCACCTTGAAGAAGGAAGGTAAAATTGTAATGCTTGTGGATTCTTTTGGTTCTAAGAACGAAGAAAAATCCTAAGCGAAGGGCAACCAAGAAGAAGAAGTAGGAGACTTCCTCGAAAGTACTTGCTTCCATTGTGGCAAAGAAGGCCATTGGAAGATAAATTGCAAGGCCTACATGGATTCGAAGAAGAAGGTGGCATTTGATGCATCGTCATCTTCAGGTATTTATGTTATTGAGGTTAATATAGTTTATCGTGACAACCTTTGGGTATTAGATACAGGTTGGCTCCTGCATGTACTATATGCAGGAACTGGGGAATAGTAGGAGGCTCGCAAAGGGAGAGTCTGACATTCGAGTCAACAATGGTGCAAGAGTTGCAGCTATTGCTATCTGGACTTATGTTTTTAACCTCCCTAGTGGACTTTGTTTAAATTTGGATAATTTCTTTTATGTGCCAGCTTCGACAAAGAACATTATTTATGTTTCTTGTTTGAACAAGAATGGGTTTCATTTAAATTTTCGTAACAATGGTTGTTACATTATGTTAAATGATGTATTTTACATTTGTGGTACATTAAACAATGGGATTTACATATTGGATATGTCAAATCCAATTCTAAATGTCAATGACAATAAAAGACAAAAGGGAGATAATTTGAAATCATTGTTTTTATGGCATTGTCCTCTTGTGCATATAAATAAGATGCACGCTGAGGCTAAGTTAAATAAGAGTGGTAGCTTGGGGTCATTTGATTATGAATCATTTGACACATGTGAGTCGTGCTTATTAGGCAAGATGATCAAGTTACCCTTTAAAGGAAAGGGTGAACGAGTAGGTGGACCATTAGACCTAATACATACCAATGTGGTCTATGTCATGTCACTAAAGATTATTTCATTACTTTATAACCTTTATCGATGACTATTCACGTTATCGGTACTTGTATCTTATGAGGTACAAGTCCGAGGCCTTTGAAAAGTTCAAAGAATTCATAAATGAGGTAGAGAAACAACTTGGGATAAATATTAAATCATAAATCAATAGGGTGGTGAGTGCATAGTAGTTCTAGGTTATCTCAGGGATCATCTGAGATCCAATCCCAATGGACTCCACCTTACGCGCCACAACACAATGGCGTGGTTGGAATGAGAAACCGAACCCTGTTAGACATGGTGAGATCGATGGTGGGCAAGGCGGATCTACCTAAACCCTTTTAGGGTTATGCACTTGAAATTGTTGTTTACATTTTGAATAGAGTCCCAACCAAGTCAGTTGAAGTTACTCCATATGAGATATGGAATAACAAGAAACCCTATTGAAAGTTCAATATGACTAAGCAATCTTTATCACCAAATTTGAATTAAAAGCCACTACTTATTGCAAAATTTAAACAGCAGTCTTGTCACGAATTTCAAGGTATAACCCACATTTGTGCATGCTCTCTAAAGCGATATCAAATCTCTATATTTAGTTTAATTAAAGGGCATACCTTTCTTTATTCATGTCAAGCTTGAAGGATGAGCCCATAGGTGTGCTCTTAGCCTTCCCTTCTTCCAAAGTGAACTTCTTGAAGAGGTCTCTTATGTACTTTGCTTGATTTATGATGATGCCCTCCTTAAGTTGTTTGATTTGAAGACTAAGGAAGAAGTTGAGTTCTCCTATCATACTCATCTCAAATTCACTATGCATAGACTTGGCAAACTCTATAATTTGATCATGTGGATGATTTGTGGAAAATTTCCACTCTCTTGGAAGTCCTTGACTAGATTATCCTTGCTCAAGTTGAGGAGGTAGAGAAGGACCCAAAAGTGATTCCTCTTTCTTCTTTGAATCAATCTCCTCTTGATCCTACCAAGAGAAAATTAGGAAGCTTTGGATACCGAATCTTATTGGGTCCTTGGTGGTTAATATTTGATTTTTCAGCTAAGCCTTCTTTGACTTAGAGGTTAAAACCTTTTGAGATCTAAGAGGGACAAGTACTACTAATGTGTCTCTACACCCGCAAAAAATTGCAAATGGTTGAGAGACTTTCACTTGTGGATTCTTTGACAAAATAGTTTTAAAATATTTTCATTTTTTGAAAGATTTGTATCTAGCCCCCTTATAAATATTTTGTGGCTAGATCATGTCAAAATTTTTTTGTCCACAAGAGATTTTTGAGAAAGTGGAGGACTAACCATTCATTCTTTTTTTATTAGCTCTTCATTTTACTTCTTAAGTGAAGGATTTTGAGGCTTGACTTTTGAAAATTTTCTTTGATTTATCAAAGTTGTTTTAGAACTCAAACTTTATCCTTAAGTAAGGTGTTCTTTTCATTTAGTTTGTAGATGAATTTAAGCAATTCATCATATTAAAAAATACCATTCCTAATCATCGAGTAGAACTTACCTCATCTCGATCCTCCAAGCCATGAGGCATATATTTAAACTTCTTCCTCTTAGGTTTCCCTCTTTCTTGTTCTTGTGATTTCATTTTATCATTATTATAATTCCAACTAAATTCTTTGGCTTGGTTTGTTCCTTCATGGGTAATTTCGAGTATCCTCCAAATCTCGTTAGCCATTTTGCATTGACATATTATATTAAATTCAGCTCTATCCATAGCACATGCAAAAATATACATGGCTTTTGAATTTAATTTAAATTCTTTCTTTTCTTCATCATTAAATTCATTAAGAGGTTTTTGGATTTTATTTCCATCAACAACTTTTGTAGGAGAAGTGTAACCACATAAGATTGTTCTCCAAACTTCAAAATCGAGAGATTATGGCTAAATCATTTTGTTTTTCCAAAAATGATAATTTGACCTGTCAAAGAGAGGTGGAGTTGTTTATGGAAAAACTTTCGGCTTAAAAAAGGCATGTGCTAGTGTTAGTCATTTTCCTCTTAGACGATTAAGTCTTCAAAAACAAGAGGTCCTACTCTGATACCAATTGAAAGTTCAATATGACTACTTGGCCTAACGAGAGGAGGTGAGTGGTTTCTCAAAA
The DNA here is from genome assembly GCA_016808115.1 of Tetrastigma voinierianum. Classification (NCBI taxonomy): domain Eukaryota; kingdom Viridiplantae; phylum Streptophyta; class Magnoliopsida; order Vitales; family Vitaceae; genus Tetrastigma; species Tetrastigma voinierianum. The sequence continues at coordinate 2,971,086 of JAEQBH010000821.1, forward strand.
ACTTTTCTCATAACAACAATAAATCTTCAATTTAATGCAATAACAATAAATTAAAGAGATAAGGATAGAGAAAGCAAAACCCGAATTTATTTTGGTTCGACATAACCTTGCCTACGTCCACTTCTCCTCAACCTTCAACCGGTGAGAGTTCCACTAGGTTCAAGCTCCAACCTGAGCTTCTTCCTTTACACTTGAATTATGGCTCCAATGGGTACCTCTTCAAGCTATACACACTTAAAGTTCAAAGCTCCAATCCCGAGCTTCTTTACACTTAGATTATGGCTCAAATGGACTCTTCACAATTCCTTCAAGCTATACACACTTGAAGCTTTCTCACTTAAATGAGAGGGCACTCTCTCAGGCTCTCGATATAGATCGAAACAACTCGAACTTGATGAATACAAAAGTGCACTCTAAAGTATGCAAGTAGATGAATGCACCGAGAATCTAATTAGAGGGTGATTGTGAAGGAAATACGATTGAGAGAATATATCACGAAAAGTCAAATTGTCTGACCTCTTAAGTGATCCTTCACACTATTTATAGAGTGGGAACTGCGGCTCGATACAGGCGCAATCGGTCGATCGGGTGATCGACCGATTCACGTAAACTAGCCGTTTATAGCCGTTTAAAAGTAACCATTGAGGGAACCAGTCGACCATTTCAGTCTCTGAATGTTGGATAAGCTACTGCATCCAGCCGGTCGACCGTTTCAGTTGAATTGACCAACCGATCTACCGTTTCCTGGTATACATCAACCTGTTTACTTTTTAAATGATCAATCTGATGTATTTTTTTCTTACTAACATTTATAAAACCTTAGATAAACATTGAAGTTCATTTTAGAATTAGAAAGTTTAAGGTTTTATGCTTAAACTCAAGTTTTTAAAAGATATGCAATTTTGGTTTTGAAAACCGAGTTTATGAGTGATGCATGATTAATGATGATATCCTTAAGTGCACCAATGCATTCACCTTACATAGATTCCTAAACTATCAAAATCTTTACTTAATGCTTGAGCTTGGAATCTTAGTTACTTGTCATCTTGGTTCCTTGATTTGAGTGAACTTCATTTCCAAGTGCTTGGTAAACTTCATCATTGTCATCTTTAGCTTGTATTATCTTTATTTGATGTGATCAACCCCGACTGTCCTCGACTCGATGTTAACCATTAGTAACAAATAACCTTGGTTTGTTATCATCAAAACCTCAACTAGAGGTACCTTTGGGCTAACACCTATCTTTCCCACATGAAAGTATGGGGTTGTCTTGCTTATGTGAAGCGGACAGTGTTAGATAAGCTTGAAGTTGAGTCTGACAAATGTTTTTTTGTAGGATATCCTAAAGAAACTATTATATATCAATTGTACAACATTTTGGAACAAAGGTTGTTTGTTTCAAAGCATGTTGTCTTCTTAGAAAAAAGAGTTTCTTCTAAGAGAAGACAGTAAAAGCAAAGTTGAGCTTGATGAAGTTCAAGATGCTCTTCTGATAACATCTCATCCCATTGAACCTGGCGTAATTCATGAAAGATGAATTAGTACACGACCACTTAAAACCTGAAGCTCCTCGTGGGAGCCAGTAGGATCGTGCGCTTCCATAAAGATATGGATCTCTCATCAGTGAAGAAAATGACGTACTGCTTATAGAAGATGATGAGCCTACTACCTACAAAGAATCTCTGCATAGTTCAGAGTTTGACAAATTATTCATAGTCATGAAGTCAGAGATGGATTTCATGTATACAAACCAAGTATGGACTTTGGTTGATTCACCTGAAGGGATAAAACCCATAGGATGCAAATGGATCTTCAAAAAGAAGACAGACAAGGAAGGTAATGTGATTACCTATAAAGCTAGGCTTGTGGCTAAGGGTTATGTCGAGCCAAAGAATTAACTATGGCCGGACTTTTAGTCGATAGTCATGCTTAAATCCGTAGGGATTCTCTAGTCATTGCTACTAATGATTATGAGATATGGAAAAAGGATGTGAAGGCGACTCCTCGTGGAAACTATCGAAGTGTACGCTGACCATGACACGACCATATGTCTGAAAATGGCGATGAAATATAAAAGCTTCAAAGATTCATTTATGGATTGAAGCAAGCATCTAGGAGTTGGAATATCCGATTTTATGAGAAAATCAAAGAGTTTGATTTCTCACAAAATTTGGATGAGCCTTGTGTGTACAAGCAGACAAGTGGGAGTGTAGTCGTATTCCTAGTGTTGCATGCAGATGACACTCCTGATAGGAAATGACATCTCAGTATTACAATCTGTCAAAATTTGGCTATCCAAGAATTTCTCCATGTGAAAAACTATGAAGCCCCATTTCCAGGGGGTCCTGTTGACCATCGTCAACCTGCGGAAACCTGTGTGTCTCATATCATGAGACCCATACATGAATAAAAATGGCCACTTCGGCCCATACATTCATACTCACCAGAATGTATATTTTATACAAAAATAAGTTAATTTACAATTTGTTTTTATTACAAATTACCCTGAAAACTAGGTCTTTTACCCGAGGAATTTTACAAAAGTACATAACAAGGCCCGTATGGCCATTTCTTAGGCCTCTAAGACACGAGATCGTCCATCGGGTGAACCTTCGGTCACACGAAAATTATTTTTCCCTCGACAGGGTGAGAAATGGCAAGTAGTGGAATTATCCTACATGGGTTACTCCTCACCTAAGTTCTCATGCAATGGAAAACCAAACATTCAAGCAAAACATATATGTTTCTACTCAAATGTCTACATGAAATGGATGAGAATGTGACTCACTTACCGCTTTCCCAACTTCCTCGAGCCCTCCATGACTCCTCGCATGCCTAAACGAGTGTGAGAAAATCTTTGTTTTTCAAACAAAAGGTTTTTGTTCTTGAAAACATAATACCGAGTTTCGGTAAAATCTATTGGATAACCCTCCGAGGTGAATGGCTGGATAACTCTCAGAAGCAGTCCTTAGGTCTTCCTCGAAATGGCTTGTTGGACAACTCTCTAAAGCTGATTCTTGAAAAATCTTCTTTACAGAATCCATTTACTTCAATGCGTTTTCGTATCGTGCGACTCGCGCTTTATCGTCCTAAGGTTATCCTAGTGCATATGAAATGCAATATGTCATTTCACAACAATTCATGTTAATATATTAAGCATGCATATACTAACAGAATTTATCTACAATCATCATGTTATTCATTCATACATAGCAATAATAAAAAATTAGCTCACATGGGCTAATATAAAATCCAGCAGTCCGTCTTGGGACTGCCCATAGCATCACACAAATAACATAACATGTTATTCAATCAAGCAATAACATATTCACCCTCGGTACACAAGCAGTCCGCAGTCGGTTCGGGTTTGTGTGAGAAACCACTACAAGGATTTTTCACTCGTTAAATCTTTTGGAGCCCCAAAAACACGACCATCTAGGCCTCGAGATATCCACATTAGATTGAAATGACTCTTGGCCCAGAAGAATAAAACAAGTAGAAAACTCCTACCTCCGGAGTTTGTGAAACTCCATGGCCCGAGGTACCCGTACGTAGCGCTGCGGCGATAGATCGGCTTCTCTCCTCTTATTAGACGAGAACCAGCCCAGCGGTCAGATCCGCCCGGGAACTAGAGAGAAGGTAGACCTCTACAAAATCTCTCCTCTTTTCTTGGGTTTGCTATCCCTCTCTCCCCCAAAGCGGTTGGTCAAGCATGAGTCGAAAGTGTCTTTTCTCTTGCCCGCATGTGACCTCGTTGGTTGACTTGGATTTCGCATATCACTTATCATCTTACCATGGATTTTCCTCCCGTGGCATGATGCCATGTGTCTCCTTCTTGAGCCGCCCGGCTCATTGTTTGACCTATTCTGCCCAGGACACGTGGCACCTTCGAGCCACTCATAAAAGTGCGCAAAGTGTCCCATATTCACTGCTCCGTCTTGCCAGCGTGAAATTCATTGTGCCGAAATTCGCGAAATTTGACATGGTAGCTAGATTTTGAGAGACGATTTCAATGGTGAAGTCCGTTCATCATCAGAGATGCAGAAAAATTGAATTTTGACCGAAATTATATTTACCCTTTTGAGGAAAATTAAAATTTTCGGGTTTCTGAAAACGCGGAGAAGCGACCTACATATTGGGGATTAAGATTTATAGAGATAGATCTAAAAGGTTGCTTGATCTTTCACAGTCTACATACATAGACAAGATGCCAAAGAGCTTTAGAATGGAGTAATCCAAGAGATGATACATTCCCATGAAACATGTGATAACCCTCTCGAAATTTATGTGTCCAAAGACACAAGATGAGAGGACACACATGAGTATGATCTCATATACTTCCTCTATAGGATCAATCATGTACACTATGTTATGTACTAGACCCAATGTATTATATGCTCTGAGTGTCACGAGCAAATACCAGTCTGACCTTGGTGAGGGCCATTAGGTGGTTGTCAAGAATATCCTTAAGTACTTGAGAAGGACTAAGGATTTGTGCTTGATTTATGAGGATAATGATCTTATTGTAAGTGGGTATAAGGATGATAGCTTCCAATCTAATAGAGATGAATTTAAATCTCAATTAGGCTATGTGTTCACGTTGAATGGTGGTGCAATTAGTTGGAAGAGTTCCAAACAGGATACGACTACGAATTCCACAACTTAATCAAAGTACATTGTAGCTTCTGAAGCAACTAAGGAAGTAGTTTGGATAAGGAAGTTCATTGCTGAACTAGGAGTGGTACCCAACATTGTAGATCTAATACCTTTGTATTGTGACAACAATGGAGCCATTGCATAAGCAAAGGAACCACGGTCTCATCAAAGATCCAAACATGTACACATAAGATACCATTTGATTAGATAAATCATTGGTAGACATGATGTAATCATAGAGAAAGTACTCACTGATTAGAATATTGTTGATCCTCTAACTAAGCCACTTTCCCAAACAAAGTTTGACTCTCATGTGCTTGCCTATGGTATGAGATATAAAGGCGATTAGCTTTAGTTCAAGTGGGAGTTTGTTAGAGAAGTACTCTAACGGCAATTGCCCTTAGCACTTACTCTCAGATTTAGTACATATTATTTAATATGACAGACATCTTCATTAATTTGATATTCATACGTTGAATTGATATATATCTTTAATCAAATTAATGAAGTTCATGATACATAACATAACATAAAGGAAATCATGATAATAAGATTTCTATCATGTGCAATTCTGTTAGTATCTAAATTATTCTTAGTCATAGGATTAACGAGATTGGACATTATTAATCCGAACATACTAGCACATGTCATACTCCTTTATTGGATCAAGTAGTGGATCTTATAAACTGTAATCATGAGTTGATTAGAGTTAACATGTGGATGCTTGCTAAGAGTAGCTAAGTACATTGGAAACCTGTCATGAGACAATCATATGGATTATCTATTATGTGTAGATGATAGTCTCATCATAGCAATGGTGCAAGTATCCTTAGACTTTAGGTGCTCAAGGATATCTTGAATGTTGATTTTGTACTTTGACTTCATTCCTTGTTGCCTTCCAAAGGTCGCTCATAAGGTGATGATTGGGTACAACTTGAGATATTCGAAGGTAATTGAGTAGCCAACAAAGGATTCGCCACTCCCATTAATGGGAGAGTATACCTATGGCCTCTTATCAAGATCATTACTTGGGAATCTCTGGCCATAGTGGAAATGCCATGAAGAGTGTCTTTAGGTGCATAACTAATGAGTAATGAGTCCGAGGACAAGATCTAATATCACTTGGGCTAGATGTGGCTTACTAGTCTAGTAGGAGTTGCACTTTGTCCATGCTCTGAATCGAGTAGGGTATAGATTGGTGAAAGGACGAATCGCGCGGTAATTGTCTATGGAAGGGTTTGTAGTCAGACCACTGACTCTCGGGTCAATTGGGGGTTATGATTTGTTGCTAGATACCACTACGACTGTTTGATTCAAATTATTGGAACCGCGACCAACATAAATCAGAATCCTACTGGTCACACACTTAGAAGAGTGTGGGGCTGGTATTAAACATGATTATGATGTTATCCAAATATGGGGGAAATCAATCTCGAGAATGGAACGTCACAAGATTAGTGGAATCCCAAAATCAAAGGCCCTCACTAAGAGATATGGTAGGCTTGGGCTTGTTCATGGGCTTAAGGCCCATGAGGGAACACGTCATGACGAATAAGGATGCGTGTAACCTATCACTAAGAGAGGGGCATTTTGGACATTTCAAGGGTAAGGGTTTTCCTATAAATAGGACTTTATGGAGAAACCCTAACAAGAGAAGTCTTTAGCCCACATTTCTCAAGAAAGAGTGTTCTTGAGTTTTAGAGAGAGTGTTCTTCAAGAACACCGCTCTTGTGAGATCGGAGACTGCAACTGGTTCTCGTTCCCTCTTCAACTGGATCACTAAATTAATCTGTAGCTTCATCTGAGACTGTTGCCTTAGAGGTTATTGGTTCCACTCTTTGTGTGGATATTGTTAGAGGCAAACCAAGGACATGGTTTGCTTCAGTCGTGGTTGGATCACCCTTCGAGATTGGTTTACACCGATGTGATTATAAATCTCACACCCCATCTTGTTTTGAACCAACTTTGATGCCTCAAGAGATCTTTGAGAGGGTTTTATTGAAGGTTTTTTTTTTCGTTTTTCGCTGCTTTGGCATTAGATGCCCACCTTCAAAAACCCAACATAAACTACATCTAAAAATTGAAATTTTAATATAAATTAGAAAGTATATTCTAGAATTATGGTTTTAATGTGTTTATGTAGATGTTTTAATAATTACTCCAAATAGAAATACAATAAGAAAAATAGTTGAACACTACACTTGAAAAAATAATTTTAAATTGTCCATATATTATTTGGGCAAAGGCTTAATTGAACTAAAAATATAATATTTGACTTAGTATGCTTGCTTTGACTTAATGTCGGAGCCGAATAGCTTTCAAGATTAAGTCTGCTTGCTTTTTTTTTAAATTTTCACGACTTATCACTGAATTTTTTTAAAAGTTCGAATAGAAAAAGTAAATATTTAAATTTTTCTATTCGTAAAAGTCATTTTCCACAAAAATAAGAAACTCAATCATCATTCAACAAAAGTTAATAACTAGCAATATACACTACTAGCATGACAATCGAGTATTGGGACTCGGGCTTATCCCATCCCTAATCTCATTGCTTATTTTTTTCAATTCCAAACTTGTCTCATTTAAAAAATTAAACAGATGGGCGAGATGGAAAATCTCAAATTCACCCCGTTTACATTTTATTTTTGTTTTTATTTTTTAATTTTAATTTTTTTATATTTGCTTTTTTTTTTATTATATTAAAATTAATATTTTTCATAAAAATAAAATATTATGAATTTTTATATATTATTTATTAAAAACATTATAATAATTATTATTTATATTATAAAGTATAAAATAAAATAATAAAAATTATTTTTTAAATATAATCGAAGGGCTTATTATTATTATTTTATATATATGGTCTATAGACAGCTCATTCGGTTCGTTTATACCTCGAAACAATTTATTTCTTTTAGTTCACTTCATTTTAAATTAACTTTAACTCCAAGCCATTTCTCGACTTTCTGTGATTTTCAGAAAATTCATTTCTGTGAAATACAACTTATCACTCAAAAATCGAAAAATCTCCGTCATTCTTAAAAATTCGACGAAACTTTCTGCGCCACTAGATTTCACGAGACGAATTTAACTGCAAATCCGCTTCTGGCCATCCGAGATCTAGAGAATTTATGCTCTTCCCAACCCTTTTATGACAATCTCTATTATTTTTATTAACATTTTACCATTTTCTAAAAATTTCTAATTTTCTCGTGTTTATGTAAAGTAACAATACTCAACCCGCTTGACAGAAAAAATAAACTCAAACCCGTTAAAACCCATTAAAATTAAATTAAACATGTGGGCATAAGAGCTGCAGACGACTAACCCAAAATAATCAGTCTCCGTTGTCATCCCTACTCACTACTCAATATTAAAAAACAAACAACTTAATACTTAATGCTATTGTCATATTCAAAGATGTTCTCAAAAGCTCTATCTCAAAGATGTTATAAACAAACACCACCTACTTGCGATTTTAATATGATGGGATTAGCTATTAATAAGCATTTGTTTTTGGTCATTGATGGTAGTTGAAATACATTATTTTGGGAGTTATTGTTGCCCATCTCCATCATTTAAGGGAATGTTATTATCAAGGTGGTTGATGCATAATTACTCGCCTTTCACAAAAATTCTCTTTGAAATTTGCTCTTTCATATTTAATTATGAGAAATGCTTATTGAAAAAGTCCTAGAAGTAAAATTTTTACTTCAATTTTAACTCCATGTCCTATTGGAATAAGAAGTACAAGCTGTATAAATGGATAAATTCATAGTGATGATCAAGCCAAGATCAAAATTATGGTACATTAAAACAATTTGTTTTTCATCATACCACGAGATGTTTTGAGTAAATCCATATACACATGAAACACGTCTTTAAAATCGAATTTTAAGTTATATCACATCCAAACTAACCTTTTTACGAAACGAAATAAATTATAAAAATAATAAAATTCTATCATATAACATAATTAAATCTTCAAAACTTGAAAATATGAGAGATTTCAACCATCTCGATGTACCATGGTTGGTACATAAAAACAATTGAAGTCAAGAAAGGCTCCTCCCATCATAACTCAACTTCATATTCGATGTGGGAAAAAGGGACCCAATCAACCATTTGGTACTTTCAAGGCATGTGTATCACAACATAAAATTCCTCATTGTTCACTCCCCCACTGTTTGGTTGGAATGGACAACCAACTACTAGTCCATAAAGCATCACTATCCCTTATCCTAGTTCTTCATAAACCGAGAAAATCAAATTCAGGACAAAGCTTTTAACTACCTGATTTAAAATTAAAGTTCAAGAATGGGAATTATCTTCTTCACTTAAAGACAATTTGGGTTGGAAGTATATGTCATGATCGATAATTTTAGGGTCCCCTGAAATTAGTCAAAATGCTTATAAATCGTTTGGACAACCACGATTACTCCATTTTTTCTTCTTTATAATTATAAACAAAGGGCTGTACATGATAGAAATTTGGCCAACTTTAGAAAGGCTGTGTAGGGAAAATGATCACGTGATGGCATATTGAGGGTAGGGTGGCACCATGTCCGTCATACGCGCACATTCGTTAATCCAATCCAATATAAATAATAACTACAATATTCACAAACCCAACTCATTTATTATTCACGTTGGGATTTTTACAAAAGCACATGATCTATTTAATTTGATTATTTAAAATAATGATAATTATAATTAATCATCCATGTTTAACACAAATAACTTATTAAATTTAATATGTTTATCAATTTTATTATTTAAAATAATATGAATTATACTAATAATCTATATTTAACACAAATAACATATTTAATATATAATTAATTAATTTAATAATTAAATTGATTAATTTGAATCAAATTTATAAGTAAATCCAGGTCAATATAAATACGACTATTTTATTAAACATTGTTGTATTAAATTTACCTAATACGAATCAAATACGATTATACTCGATCAAAACCCAAAAAAAGATTCGTATCATTTCACGTGCTAAATCAAATTTTGCCACCTCTAATTGAGGGTGTCCACCACCCTCCCCAAGGGGGATGTTTAGCTGTCTAGGTTGACAAGTATTAGTGTTATACATTTATGCCCTCCCCTACTCTCTATTGGACTTTGGATTACCAAATGTCAACCAAAAAAACAAGAAAAAAAAAAGGCAAGATAGTAAACCCAAAATAGAAAATTAACTGCTTTGTTCTTCTCTTTACATTTTCCTTTTTTTTTTTTTTTTTAATTTCTACTTTTGTTCTAATAATTTCCCAAAATGAAAACTGATGATTAATATTGTATATTTGTCAAACTTTTTTATTAAAAAAGATTAATATTGTGTATAATTAATCATTTTAATTATAATATAATAAATTGTTTTTAGTAGAATTCAAGTTTGGGACCCTTTCGTTTTATTTCATATATAATGTATTTTTAAAACGTTGAAAAGATAAATTTTTTATCTTAAACTAAAAAGTAATATTTTTGGTACCATCCAAATATTATTATTTAATTTAATTTAGATGGGTTGAAGTTAAAAATATGACAGGTACTACAAAGTATTATGAAAAACAATTGGAAATAATTTTTTTCAGAAACCTTTCTTATTATAATTAAACTTACTACAATTGAAAATAAAAAATTATTTTTTTCTATTAGATTTTTATTTTTCTCAATATCATAAATGAAATTGGTGTAATGGGCTCTTTGGTAATTTAACGTTCTGGTGCGCAAGTGGTTATATAATCTCAGCATCACACCTCGGGAGTCTGCACTGCTGACTAGCTCCCACCCTTGCATTTCACCTGTCTCTCTGTAGCGTAGACAAAGGTAAAATCTTCTCCGCTCTGTCTACTTCAGTTTCTCGTTCATTGTTCTCAAAATATCCTCACTTTGTTTTACTTTCGACTACTGTAATCTTGTTCTCACGATGATTTGGTGTTACTGAGATCCAATTCGCTCTTTCTATCGATTGGATCTGTAATTATCAGTAGCGATGGACGGAAAAGTGATGATAGAGTGTTCTTTGTATTTATGATTACCTCGTCGTATTAGATCTAGCTTGTGTTTTTTTCTTTGATCTTTGGTTGCTGAGAAAGCTGAAGAGAGGAGTTTTTAAATTTTTCTTGTGTTTTGTTGTCCGGAAAAAATATATGCTCAGCTCAGTCGACTTGTGTAATGTATTACGTTCAGTAGAGAAATGTTGAAATATGGAGATGAAGGTCTTTCTTCTTTTTCTTAATGATTTTTCTCATACCAAAAGTATGTGTTTTTGATCTTATTTTGAAAGTTACTTATTCCGGAATTTATATCCTGTTCCGGGGACTGTTTTATTTACAGAGTTGTTAATAATTCGTTTAAATCATCAATTAGAAATATTGGACCATAACTAGGAAAAGCTTGTGTATATATATGATTTGAAACATTGAGGTTATGTCAAAGAGTTAGCTTTGCAGTTTCCAGTGCATTCCTTGCGCCAACTTTTCGGTCCTTCATTTCTGTTTGTACTTTATATCCATTAGCATGTGTGATCATGTATGTAGATTCACCTGTTCTCAGATGCCTTCTATGTTTCATACTGCAAAGAGGAGAGAGAACACACAAAAAGATCTCCAAAAGAATGAGATGACACAAAAGAACGCTTACTTGCTTTAACAAGATTTTCTTTTATTTTCTTATTTAAGTGAAATTAAGGTTACCATTTAATTTGATGTCAAGGAGTTCATGCTTTTGTTATGAACGGAAAGAAAAGCATAATTTCCACCTTTTTTTGGGTCACTTCTTGAGCATGTTCTGTATGTCATAGGTACAGCCTTTTTATTATCTTTTATTTTATTTTATACAACGCAAGCCTAATTTTGCCTTTTTATAATGCTGCATATCCCCATTTTGTAGGATGGCTCCAGCAGCAGCAGCTTCAATTAAACCCAGAGGTGCTTTGTTTTTTCCTATTTTATAAATCCAAAATTTCATGCATATATTAGATGGTGCCTGAGCGCGGGATGGGTGCATCATTGTAATAGTTGCAAACATACTTTCATAAAGTTGTACTTCTTTTCTTGAGTTCCTTAATTTGTTATGTCCAAAGTTTTGAAGTCCATTGGAAGAAAAAATGCTTTAGTTTGCACATTTGTCTCTTGGTTTTTGTCAACCCAAAATTTGCAGCAGGCTCTGTATTTTTTTGCCTTTAAGTATTTTTGTGTGGCACAACTTGAAGCCATTTCTGGTTATATATCAGGATTTCAATTTGTCCATCTTAATTTAAACCAAGTAAAGTTCCAGTGATGTAAGCTGTAGTGATTTTACTAAGACTATTGCAGAACTGGAGAATCGGTGACTTCCGTTCCTTCTTGTTTCATATGATTTATACAAACTCTATCCAGCGAATGATTACACTATGGTTGTTATATTTACTCTGTTAGGAACATGTAATGATTTCAGGATATGCGGTCATCAAGATTTGAATGTATCAGAAATTAAAATTCCAAATTGCTCCTGGTTTGCTCAAAGCTTTTTTGGTTTATTTTTAACAGATGTTTGCATCAAGCAGGGTTGCACGGACACCAATGTGCTTTCTGGGTACACTTTCTGTCTTTATCAGTCACCAAGCTTGCCCAGCCATTGAAGTGCTTAGTCGAATCTTCCTTTTTTTGTTTGTTTATTTGTCCCCATTGGTTTATTCTCTTTTGCTTCAAAATTTTATGGTTTTTGGTCTTCTCATAGGCATTGTTTCCATCCAGTTTGATTCGACCATTATGAAAGCAGTTCTTGAATGTTGTTTTGTGTTAACTTGTAGCCGCTCTTAAAAGGGCAAAAGTTGATGCATCACTTGTACAAGAAGTTTTCTTCGGAAATGTTCTCAGTGCAAATTTAGGACAGGCTCCTGCTAGACAAGCAGCATTAGGGGCAGGAATACCTAATTCAGTGGTCTGTACCACCATCAACAAAGTTTGTGCATCAGGAATGAAAGGTGCCACTCTATCATCAGAAACAGTATCTTTCCTCTTTCCTCAAAACTGACATTAAAAAATATCATTTTTCTTTAATGCTGGTAATGGCAGCAACAATGCTCGCAGCACAGAGTATCCAGTTGGGTGTAAATGATATTGTTGTGGCTGGTGGCATGGAAAGCATGTCTAATGTGCCTAAGTACCTAGCAGAAGCAAGGTTAACATTCCCCACTTCATGGTTAATTATTCTATTAAAAATTTTATTAATTCAAATCATGACTTGTGATTTTATCTATTTATTTATTTCTTTTAGTACTTCAAAATAGGATGTTAATATTAAGAGACAAAGAATGATGTGGATATAAGTACTTTTTCCAATTTAATGCTCCTCTTCATTTTTGGATTGAGGATCAATTTCCATTGAGATGTCTGAAAACATTAAATCGCTTCTAAGTGGGAGATCTTTTATTGTAATGAATGTGGAACCAAAATTCTTCATCCCTGTGAGAGCCGTTCTTTGCCTTGAAGATTAAGAATCAATAAATCCAAGATGAGTGAATATCATGAGTTCTTGAGCTGAAGAGATCTGCCTGTTTTCTTTTTTCTCTGCAGCCAAATGAAGTAGACCGCGCTCAAGGCTGAGTCTATAACTCCAAATTATACTATATTTTTTTATGATTTTGGTACTGTTGTTTGAGCACAGTACGAATGGATTCTTTTGTAATAGATTTGTTGAGTCTTATCTGTTCTGAATGTAGCTATATATGTTTAGATATAGCAAATAGGTAAATGAAAGTCGATATTTTGTACTGTAATATTAATTACGCATGTTGGTTCTGAGTTATTCAGCAGGGTGTGTTACTGACCATGTTTCATAAACACTTCCAAATGAGAGAATTATACTTCTATGTCAAACTTGCATTGAAAACCTGCCATGCAATGTTTATAAGTTATGCATGTAGGGATCAGCATTTGAGTCAGAATCTGCCATGAAATGGCCCAGTCCCTAATTTTTGTTTTAATCTGACATTTCATCTATATGGAATTTGGTGTCTGATACCTATGCCCTTGGATCATGATGTAGGTATCTAGCTGATGCTCTTGTGTATTCTTTTGGTTACTTTTTTGGCAGCGTACTATTCTGACACTGAGTATAACTTATAATCAGCCTTCAATTGCTTCGGAAGCAAGAGCTTTACTGGTGCTTATTCTATTGTCTAAAAATTGCAGGAAGGGATCTCGACTTGGACATGATTCTCTTGTCGATGGCATGCTAAAGATGGATTGTGAGATGTTTACGGTGATGTTGGAATGGGTGTTTGTGCTGAAACATGTGCAGATAATCATGTAATATCAAGGGAGGAGCAGGTATGGTTGGTGTTTCTGCTGAATTATACTCATATGTTGCTTTGCGAATAATTTCAGAAGAAACCTTATACTTTAACTTCCAGTACTTCCTTCCTATTATGCATAGTGCAATTCATTTGTAAAATAATTGTTCTCTTAAATCTACTTCTAGTAACTCATGGAATTTTTTGTGACTTGTTCCTACACATTTGCCACAGGATGCTTATGCTATTCAGAGCTTTGAGCGCGGTATTGCTGCCCAAGATGGTGGGGCTTTTGCATGGGAAATTGTTCCGGTTAGACATCTGGTTAAGATAATGTATGCAACCTCTATGCGTTTTGTTGTAAATTGCTATCTTATATCTTGATTTGGTACCATGCAGGTAGAAGTTTCTGGGGGAAGAGGGAGACCGTCAACTATTGTTGACAAGGATGAAGGTCTAGGAAAGGTATGTCCATGTAAATACCTTACGTAGCTTTGATTTTAAGAGCTTGTAACTTTTCTCTCTTCTGATCAGAGATGTTATTTTTCTTGAAAAGTCGGCCATTTAAAAAAATTGAATTACATATATATTGGCACTCACGAAAGGAGAGGGAAACTTACCTTTTTTTTTCAATGTCATGCATGGGATCAATTTTTAATTTCCTCTCCTTTTGGTATCAGCTTTTCTTTCAATCTTTAGATTATATTTTATTTTTTCAAGAAAATAAATATATAGATTTGGAATCAATCAATATTGCCTTCTTTTTTAATATACATTAACGGCTATTGCTCGTGTGCTTTGCTAGTTTGACCCTGTGAAATTAAAGAAGCTACGACCAAGTTTTAAGGAGAATGGAGGTACTGTCACTGCAGGCAATGCTTCTAGCATAAGGTATATTATCATGTTTATAATTCTGTTTATCTTTATTGACTTAATTTTTTATGCTAGCACCTTCTTGTATTTATGGTCCATGTTGCCATTATCGACTCAATGTATCTAGCAACAATCAACATGGAATGAAGATTGTTTTAGTATCATCACAATGAATTCTCATAGGAAACTTATATTCTTATTTTATCAACTGCTCTTCATCTTTTTGTTATCTAACCTATCTCATAAAATGCTTAGATTTTTTCTTTTATTTTTATTTTTCTTGTGAATGTGCTGATACTTGTACAAGAAATAAAATTAAAATTGTACTTAAAAATCATCCATTTAACTATGTGGATTGATCTTCACTTTGGTTTTCTGTTTTATATTGAAAAGTGAAATTGCTTATTGACAGTGATGGGGGTGCTGCTTTAGTTTTGGTAAGTGGGGAAAAGGCACTTGAACTTGGGCTGTCAGTTATTGCTAAGATTACAGGTTATGCTGATGCTGCTCAGGTACTTTCCAACGATAAACTCTAGATTTAAAATGTCGGTAGGGCCTCTGTAAGTGTGGGAAAGAAGGCTCTTTAAGTCATGGTTTGCGTTTCCAGTAATTTCTCATGGCACTCATACATAATATGGGATTGGCATTGCAGGCACCAGAATTATTTACAACAGCTCCGGCCCTTGCAATTCCAAAAGCTATTTCAAATGCAGGCTTGGAGGCTTCTCAAATTGATTGCTATGAAATAAATGAAGCCTTTTCTGTAAGTTTTTGTGTTTGACCAACGCAATCACAAACTCATTGTTCAATCTATCAATTCACAATCTTATTGTCTCATTGGATCTGCAGGTAGTGGCTCTTGCGAATCAGAAACTACTTGGACTTAGTCCTGTGAGTTTTGTAGATCTCTCTCTCTCTCTCTCACATGCATGTACCCTTACCTTGATGTTCTACTTTTTATTGGTAGCTTGTTTAACAAGTACCTACCCAATTTGCTTACAGGAAAAAGTTAATGCGCATGGTGGTGCTGTATCATTGGGACATCCTCTAGGTTGCAGTGGAGCCCGAATCTTGGTCACACTTTTGGGGGTAAAATTCTGCGGAAACCTACCTTTTCACGCACTGTAGTATCACTGAGTTAAATTGTCAAAAAATAAAAACCCATCTCTACAGGCCTTTTTGTTTACTTTTTTTTTAAAACTGTTTTATGTTCTAAAAAACAAAGAGAGCAAGAAAAACAGGAAAAACATGTTTGATTTATAGTTTTTTTTTTTTTTTCTGAAAAACATAAAAAACACAAAAAAAACACTAAATTTAAAGAACAAAGAAGAGTTTTCCGAGAACACTTTTTTGGTGTTCTTTGTATTTTCAAAAATTGTTCTCAATAACAGTTTTAAAAAACATGAAGCAAACAAGCCCTACATTACTTTTTTTCTGCCTCTGGTTTCCCATTTTTGCTTTTGGGCCATTTAAGTGGATATATATATATATATATATATATAGGATGTTCACATCTTATTCTTTGCCCTCATGTACTACAACGGTGGGTGTCACAGGTACTAAGGCATAAAGATGGAAAATATGGAGTTGGTGGTGTTTGCAATGGTGGAGGTGGTGCATCAGCGCTTGTTGTAGAGCTTGTGTAAGCTCTGTTGTGTTTGGTGAGTCTCAGGCCTTGGTACTCTCAGTTAAGAATTTACATTATGGATTGACATATCATGATACCTAGTAAAAAGAGCTATCCCTATTTTTCATTTTTCCTGTTCTTGTTTTTGGTCTAGCCATTTGTTGGAAAGGAACTTCTTTTGATGGATAATAAGAGTCTGTTTGGTTTCTGTTTTTGAAAAGTATTTTCTGTTCTCAAAAAGAAAAATAGGAAGAACACGTTTGGTTACCTGTTTTCAGAGAACACCAAAATGATGTTCTTTGTGTTTTTAAAAATAAGAACCAAATAAGTCCTAAGTCTTTGATCTCTATATCTAACAAAGGAATATATCCATATACTAATGTGGTCAAGTTTGTGAATTGTCTTTTAAACTAATTTTCTTACCTAGAATACATGTTTATAAATATTTTATCAAAGACTGGTTTTTTGGGAATATATTTTCAAAACAAAATATTATTTTAGCATGATTATTTGAGATATTTTAAAGGTTTTAAAGGGTTCTTTTAGCGTATTATGAACAAAAAAAAGATAATATATAGAATAGTCTAGGAGCCTTTATACTGCAAGTGTATGGTACCTTCATGGATCAAAAATTGAGAAAAATCATTTTCCCTTTTTGAGTTCCTAAATAGAACTAGGATTATGAATCTCCTACTAAAATATACTTCATTAGAATTAACAGAAAAGTAACTACTTCATTTATTTCAGTTGAAACAAGGAATAAAATATCGGTACTTGGATTTTACTTCGGATATATTTAAATATCGTGATAATATCAAATTGATATTTTGACAAAATATCGAAAGTCGAACATTAATAAAAATATTTTGAAATTCATAAATACTTATTAACTATAAAAAGATGTGAACAAAGAAATATATACTCTCTATTGAACAATATTCATTATAATTTATCAGTAAATTATATTAAATAGTACTTAATACCAAAATAAAGACCGATGTGGCTCAATTCACATTATTTGACATGATCTCATCTGATGAAGGGATCTCATCTGAAGGAAGATAATATTCACACAGGATCTTCAAACTATTAGATAAATCACAAAGAAAAATACTACTTGAGAGTTAAACGGAGTTTGACGCCAGATGACGCTGCTTTCAGGAAAAGAATCAGACATTTTTGGGGTATTTATGTAATTTTGAGCCAAAATAGTCATTTCCAATATTTACCGATATTTTATTGAAATTTTACCGATATTTTTTCAAAAATTCCCCGCACAGCGTGTCTATTACGGGCCGCTGATGCCAGGTGAAAAATCTGGTATTTCTTACTCTTCAGCGAAAAATCACGATTTTACCCGATTTTCCTCTAATCGATTTTTCCTCTCGCTTCGTTGTTGGTCAAAACCGATTTTTCAGTGATATATCGACTGAAAAAACCGATTTTTTTGTCCCTGAGCCCAAATATTTGGGCTTCACACTATTTTATGGGACACTTTACCTTAACCTAGCTTTTAATAATTCGTCTACAAGTAATGAGGCTACTTCCTAATGACCATCTTTGCTGCAGGCCATTTATGAGTACAAGAACACCTGGGAAAGATCAATCTCCATCACCGACCAAATTAGTGCCTAGAAGACATGCAGCTTAATCTCGTTTTCTTTCCCCTTTTTCCCTTTTCGTATTGTAGTCTGAGAAATAAAGTCATCTACTTAGCTTTCGGAATAAATAATATTCCAATAACTGCTCTCTCTCTCTCTCTCTCTCTCTCTCAGCCTTATCATTTAAGTATGGTGATCATACAGAAAAACTTTGCCATCTGAAAAAATGTTTTGAAAGCATGACCAGTGAGAATATGTGTGGTCGCACAACACAAAAGAGCACCTTACCTTAAAGATTACACAAAGGCGCTGGGAAATAAAATAACAAGACATCAAGCCACGTTTGTGTGAGGCATGGGTGTAATCGAGTTGAGTCTCGATGCAGAACTAAGCTCGAACTTGACTTGATTAAAAAACTTGACTCAAACTCGATTGAGTTTTTTTTTTTTTTTCTTCAGCAAATGTTAGAAATTCAACTCAAAAATAGTTGAATTATTTGAATTTGACTTAATAAAGCTTGAATTAATTAAAAAATTAATAAATAATTATACTCAAATTGGACTTGGTTCGAGTTCAACTTGATTAATAAAATGATAAAATTTAATTAAGCTTGCGAACAATTCGAGTTGGGTATTATGATACTCGAACTCTATTTGATAAGTTATTCGAGTTTGAGTTTGACTTAATTAAATAGGGTGGTTGTTCATATATTTCTGATTTGTTTAGTGTATGGTTGATACCTGAAATGTTAGGATCTCATGAACAAAGAAAATGGGAAGGAAGTATTCTTCGTATTTTATTTTTCATTTATATTTTAATGATATCTGAATATAAGAAAATATTTTCTGTTGTACCCAGGTTTAGCTTACTCCTAAAGAAAATTATTAGGTTTGACTATACTAATTGGATAATGATATGTTAAGGTCATTTCTTAATCATATTGCTTTTAGAAATGAGAAGTTTTGGTTAAACTTCTGGAATTTCTGACCGCTGATTGACTTGAATATCAATTGTGATGATTGGTAGGAATATTAGAAATTTTGTGCAAAGATGTTTTTGGGTTTATAGGTAGGGATTTAAAAAAATAAAAGAATAAATAGAGGTTGAGATCATGTTTTGGCTTTGATAAATTTTTTTTTTTTTTTTTTTTTGGAATATAGTGTCAATCACGAATTAT
Source organism: Tetrastigma voinierianum (assembly GCA_016808115.1). NCBI lineage: Eukaryota > Viridiplantae > Streptophyta > Magnoliopsida > Vitales > Vitaceae > Tetrastigma > Tetrastigma voinierianum. The sequence continues at coordinate 2,990,315 of JAEQBH010000821.1, forward strand.
AGAGAGAAAATGAAAAGGGGGGAGAAAAGTTATTGGAGTTTTAGGAATACAAGTTAAAGGAATCTGTACCTTTATTTATTTAATATCCATTTTTCGGGGTGTTTCTCTTCCACTTACTTCATCATTCTCACCGCAGCCTTATCCTACTTTCAGACAAATTTGAGCATACATTAGACTCAAATACCAGATGCACAATGCACTGCCTATATTTGTTTTCGCTCCAAATCATTCTCATGGACACGTGTTTAATTAAATAATCTCCTTTCTCTCGAATTAACGGGAGAGGCAGCACTCAAAGATTCTGAATCTCTAAAACTTTATTTATATAGGAATTTTGAAACAAATCTAACATTCCTTGTGATCTATTCTGGAATATCTCTATCCCAATCACATACGTCTCATCCATATCTTTCATTTCAAAGTTATTAGAGAGAAACCTTTTCGTTTCATATAAGTTTATATTTCTAATTCTATATTTTGATGATATCTTACTAGCAACTAACGATTATAAAATAATTAATTAAGCAAGTAGAAAATAAAAAAGATTCCATTAACTGAGATAATGGTTGAGATCTCTTATAACTTAACTAGTAATTTCAAATTCGAGTTTTATCGTTTTTATAATTTATCTCGATTTGTACGGAAATTAGTAATATGATATGACTGTGTGCGCGTTTCCGATTATAGATGCAACCATATATATATAGATGATTAATGGGAGGGGAGGGGAGGGGAGAGGAAAATGAGGGTATTGGTTGGAGGAGTTAGGTGGGCTAGAAGGAGAGGCAAAGTCCAGCTAGGCAATGGCTTGAGCTTCGCTGGATTACGATAGCGCCGTTAAGCCGTTTTGTAGTGGGCCCCAACTCCCACTGTCTCACATGGACGACCCAATTGGCCCAATTCCCCACATACTTTCTCTCTCTCTCTCTCATCACCTCTCCTTCCCTTTCTCTCTCCCTTGTATAGCCTACGCACACAGGAGAAAGGAATCAAAACACAAGACCACCGCTACTTCTCTCTCTCTCTCTCTATCTCTCAATCATGTCGGTACGGATTTCAATCCTCGTCTGTCTCTTTACTCTTTTGCTCTTCAATTTCTATATTTATCATGATGTATTTTTGTTTTTCTTTTGATTAATAGTGTTGTTGGACCCCTAAGAACTCAGATTTTCTTTATCGGTTGTGTTTTTTATGCCTTGTATGGTTAAGGGTTTTGGATTGTTGTTGATTTTTATTGCTTGTTTAAGGGTTTGTCTGAAATGAATGTGTGGCTTACTGGTCGACTGTTTGTTTGGATATTTATTATGTTCGGTGGATTTACTAGTTACGGAGTGGAAATGGGGTGCCTTTTTTTCTTTCTTTTGGGGGGTTTGTGTGTTGGTGAACGAGATTGATCAGGTACTGGATGTGTGTCTTTTGTGGTTCAAAATGTTAAATTTTGTTGGAGGTGTAAGGAGAGCTGATAATAAGGAAATAGTTTCTGCTCGGTTTATGGCATGGAGATGAGGTGTACTTGCTTGCAAATCTTTATCGAAATTTGAGATTATGTGCTCAGTGTTTTGTGGTCAAGCGTTTAATTTTGTTTGAGGTGGTGGGAGAGGTAATAATAAAGAAATACGCAGTCAACACAAGATATTTAAAATTTTACACTTTATCAAAATTTCGGGGTTTTTGGGTGGGTGAATGAGATTATGTACTGGCTGTCTTTTGTGGGTCAAGGTGTTTGATTTGGTTCAAGGTGGGAGGAGAACTAATATAAGTGCTACTGTCTCTGCCCAGTTTATTGCATGGAAAAGGTGGTAATTGTTTTGCAAATTTTATTAAAATTTGGGAGTTGTATGGGAGGTGCATAAGATTAACTGCTTGATGTCTTGTGGGTGAAAAGGTTTAACTCTGTTGGAGGTGAGCTGATAATATGTGCTATGCTTACTAGAGATTTGATGTTTTTTTTACTTTCTGTGATTTCTTTCTAATGTCTTTTCATTATTAACTGTTTTTGGATAATTTTGGGAGGGCTTTTGTGTTATTGAGAGTGCCAGTTGGGTGGCCTGTCAAGGTATAGCTACAGTCTCTTAGATATTTTGATGGACATTGGTAGTTTCTATTAAGGTGAGATCATGGATTTGTGATGGAAAGAAATTTATGATGAGAATCCAAAGAAAAATGATGGCATGTGGAACCATCAATGAATGGGAAAGGGCCCATGATTTTCATGAGCGCCATGCTGCTCAGTAGCTCATGTATTCATCAAATTACAAGTAGACCCCAAGGTACTAGTTATTCTCTTATGTTTCTCTCAATATTGAACTATGAGAGGAGAAAAAAACGAAATAAATGTCCTGAATTCAGTTTAGTTGCTAATTTATTGATTTCAGATCATCCATTCATCAAATCACATGGTGACTGGTGGAATGCCATATATTATTCATTGCTTTTAGTATCAATATTTTACTAAGCAGCTTGAAATATCTTAGTTTTTTCACAGATTTTTGAGTAAGATCCAGGTTCACTGGTTCTAAAGGTTCTTGGAACCTGAGTGTGTTCCATCAAAGCTGCATCCATCCCCCAGCATATTGGATCTTCTTTGGGTTGTATATCAGTTCTGTTTCATATGCTGTATTTTGAAATAGTAGCCTGTACTTTTACCGCATGTTATTTTACTATTTGTACCCGTAGTCTGAGATAAAGATCTTTTTAACCCACTTAACTGGATTTAGAAGGTGGTTACCCCTTTAGATGTAACAGAAGTGGTTCTTCTTCTGTCATATTTAATTTTTCATTCTCTATAGAATTTTGTTTATTCTAGCCTTTCTAGGCATTTATTTCACCTTATCAGGCCCTGCGTACTGATTTTGAGATGCTATCATTGTGTTGCAACCTTTGTAAATTACAAACTTGTGTGATAACCTTTAGTACTACATTGAGCTGCAGCCTTGGTAGGAGATAATTCTTTAATGTATGTCCTTTGTATTTGTTACCATTAAATATGTGGCTTAGTCCCGCCTATAGTAAGAGGCTGATTCAGTCTGATCAAGCAGCTCTTGACTCACAAGGATCCAGCTCAGATTTTCTACACATCACAACCTTTTTCAGGTTGTCATAATGGAAACATCCTATAATCTCCTAAGCGAAATGAAACGTGATAAGTCTAATACTTTATTGATACAAATATCTATTTCAGCATTATGTGAAACATGTGTTTAGGCCCCTATGTTTGGTTTCTTTAGCATGGAAGCATAACAACTTAGGATCCAGGAGTGTATGAAATTTTCACTTTATTACTTGTGCACATTTTTACTTTGTCGATGGATTATATACGTGGAAACCCATTCTTGATTTCTCTTGACCTTAATTGTGGCTATTTTCTGCCTTTAGACAACCACAAGAATCCTCAAGAAAAATTTTAGTTTCCACAGGAAAAAGGTCAGCCATTACCAAAATTTGGTGACTGGGATGTTAATGACCCAGCTTCAGCTGAGGGGTTCACTATGATCTTCAACAAAGCTAGGGATGAAAAAAAGACAGGGGGCAAGCCTGACTCACCTGCAAAAGAGGACTCCACATTTAAGCACGGAACAGAGCTTGGAAAGCCTCAATCTGTAAGTTGCAATTTGATTTTAGAGTTATTTATTGTTTGTTGAGCAGCTCAGTTTGAACCTGAAAGTACTAGGAAAGACAAAATACTAAGGAAAATGATTTTCTCATATTTGGTTTACCATGAAAAATATAAAATAAAATATAATATAATCAAAATTCCTCAAAATTTTACAAATTTTTAAATTTCTTACTCCTTATATAACAAAGAGAAACAAATAAAATGAGTTTGAATAAATATATATAATTAATTTATTAAGTTTAAGCTTATTTTCTATTTTTCTCCAAATTTTATTTCTTTCCACTTTTCCTCCCTATTTTCCTCTTTATTTTCTTTTTTTGGTATTTTCTGGGTTCCAAACGGAGCCTAAAGACTTGCAAAATCATTTGTAGATATTCAGTTTCACACAGAAGATATCATGCACTGATGCCTGAGGCAAGAGGCTTGTGTTCAGCTAACTGATCGGATGTCACCTTCAGCCTGGCCTCTATGAACATGAATTCATATAATCTTCTGTGGGGTCACAGAAGATATACAGAAGATTTGGCGCTGGATACAGTTGGATGGTAAAAAGGAGTTGTGTTGTCGACTCCCAATTGTTTGGATACAGCTTTTTTAAGCTGTCAAATATTTTTCTTTAAGCTATCAAATACATTGTTGCTCGACAGTGCAGTGTTTTGATCTTGAGAATATTTTTATGAAAGCAGAACTATCAGCTAACAGAGGAATTTCCCTTTCTTTTTTTTTTTTTTTTGCTTTCGGTTCAAGATGCACTTTATGGTCCCACTTGACTTGGCCCAAATTCTCACATTGGACCTGTTATCACTTGTAATCTCAACTAAGGCTCCGTTTGGAACCCGGAAAATACTAGGGAAATGAAAATACTACAAAATGATTTTTCACAAGCCGGCTTTCACAATTAAAAATATAAAGTTAAAAATCAAATATAATCAAAATTTCAAAGTTTTACATATTTTTAAATTTCTTAGTCCTTAGATAATAGAGAGAACCGATTAAAATGAGTTTCAATAAACATAAACTTTTTTTTTTTTAATTTTCCTCCAATTTTTCTTTCATTCCACTTCTCCTCCCTATTTTCTCCTCTATTTTCTTTCCTTTTAATACTTTTAAAGTTCCACACGGAGCCCAAGAGAATTTTTAACTGGGCTCAATATGATTGAATTGTTGCCATGCATGTCATTGATATTCTTGGTGATCTTTAGGAGAAGATTCTGAGATGAATTATGTTTCATTTCAACTGGTCAGACAGATATACTCTATTTTGATGTTAAGAGAATGCTTTGATTTTGTAGAAAAAATGGTTTTGCTGCATGCAATCAACCTATGTTGAGTCCTTGAGGATGCTAGCGATTAAAACTCTGGTAGGGGGAAGTATTATTTGGCCCGTTAATGGCTCAACATATATATTCCAGAGGACTGGAGCTGTGAAGTGGTCAGAACCTGTTATGGGTCTTGCTGGAATCATCAGTTTGGTGTTATTTTAAACTTGATGACAATGTGGGCTTTATGAAGAATATGATGAAAAAAAATATACATAGAATCTTTTGTTGTGTGTACACTGCTGTGTGTTATTACTTGTACTCTGCTTCTCCCTTCCTTGGATCTTCTACTATGACCTGCAGCATTCTTTTTATCACATTCAATTTTCTGTGATGTTTCTTGTGAATTCAGTGTCTTGTGTACCAGTCTACTTCTGCGCCCTATAGCTATAACTGGCAAAATTTGACATGACCCGTGAATGCGATATAAACTCAACACATTTTTTTATGTATTTAGGTTGATTATAATATTGTTTGAATCAAATTCTTGTTGACCCATTTAATAAATTGGTTAATCTGCTGAATGACACAAAATTGACCTAAGTTTAATTACTATGTAAATTAAAAAGCGTTTCAAGGTTAAATATTGATGGGGTTAATTGTAATTCATATTGATTTGAATGATCAAATTGATAAACAGGGTAATACATGTCATGTTATTCAATCATTAATTGGATTGTATTTGAATTTATAATTTTGACATGACTTGATATTTGTATCATGTTTGGATTAGTGAATACAACATAATATTTGTATATTGACACGACTTGATACAGTGTAATACTTGTATATTGACAGAACCCGAACAGAATACAGCTGACACAAATTGCTGCCCCTACCCAAGAAATGATTTGATATTTCATCGTAAGTTAGGGAGAACATCTCCAGTTTCGATTGCAAATGACCTGCATGGTAGAACCGGTAAAATTTGACACGACACGAACCTAATACGGTTTTTGTATGTTTGGGTTGAATATAATCGTGTTTAGATCATATTCTAAGTAACCTCGTAACACGCTTTAATAAATGAGCAGACCTGTTGACCTACTAATATGAATTAGATCCGACTGACCTGTTTAATTATTATATTAATTAATTAACCTATTCGATAAGTTATTTGTGTTACATATAGATTATTAATTATAATTATATGAATTTAAATAATAAAATTAATATACATGTTACATTTAATAGTTATTGCTGGGTGAAACACGACGAATAATTAATTATAATTCTTATTATTTTAAACATCAATTAACGAGTCATATTCGCGCTGACCGTTTAACACGAATAATAAATGAGTTGAGTTTGGGTTAGCGAATGTTGACACATTTATTATTCGTGTCGGGTTTCGATTGGCGAATATTGACACGATTCATATATTGACACGACACGAACACGACCCATCAACACGAATTGCCACCCCTACTGCATGGTAACATATTAGTGCACATTTTCATGCTGACCAAGCAAATGCATATTAGTTAATGAATGGCATCATTATTAGATAAAACAAAAACAAAGGCCAAGATGAGATTTCAGTAAGTAAATTTTAGAAACAATGAATATCCGTGGCCTCTCAATACATCTAAACCCTGGAAATGCCAAGCTTCCTTTCGAACAGGCGTTGCAGGAGGTAAATTTGGAGGATGCTAGCTCCTACTAATGCTACAGATTCAAACATAGCCTTGTGGACTGCTCTCCTGCTCATTCCTTCGTTCACTGCAAAACAACAATGAATTTTATGAAACTTTTTCTTTTTGCGCGTTTTGTTGCTCGCACACACGGCACGCTTTTAAGTCATACCACACCCGCATTCAATTCTCGTTACAAACCAAAAAGGACCACAAGACCATAAACTTACTCACATAACGCCATCGCATTTCCAGAAATCGAACTCAAACTATCGCATGTTTTGTAAGAGACTGAATCCATTCCCACCGAACATGTCGGTGGTTGGTTAATTTGATGAAAGTTATTAACTCTGCAAGCATAATCTTTTTGTGGAGCTCAAAGATATATTTCTCCTATGTAAAATAGTCCTTTCAAACTAATTTGAGTGACACTTTTCAGACATTTAAAGAAGTTGTTGCATCATATAAATTTCTGACAGTTCAACCAAATAGAGAAAGGAAATTCAAGCCATGAAGGTCTTCATTTCCTTTAAAATTGGGAAACCAAAGATTTTGTGAGAAAAAGATTAAGCCGGTGTTTGGTAAACTTAATATTATTTAATAACTTAAGTTGACTTCAAGTTAAACTATACTCTATATGTTTTTAACATGAAACTATTACTATTTTTTTTTCTTTAATTATTAGCGTTCTTTTCTTATTTGATAAAATTAACTTCAAACACATTTTTGAATTATCAATTGACATATTTATCCTCATAAACTAAAATTAGGGTAAAGAAGGTTGAGTAACAATAGAGGTCATGAAGTAACAAGGGAGATAATAGAGGTAATTAGGGTAAACAGGGGTAAAACGTAAAATGAAAATATAAACTTAAACTTAATTAGTTTACTTATTACTTAACCTTGTTTTTAACTTTAGCTTATCATTAAATTATTTTTTACCAAACATACGTAAATTACTTAATGACTTATAAATTATGTTATTAAGTCACTGGAAGTCAATGTTTTAAAAATCATACTAGTAACTGAACCGGCAAGGTTATCGATTCACGGTTTAGGGACCAAACCGATTATCAAATCGTGGTTGAATCGGATTAAACTGGGACCGGAAAGATCACTGGTTGGCAGTCCGATAGGCCGATTCGGTCCGGTTTTTAACTTGAAGTTACTAAGTTGGTTTACCAAACAAAACAACCACTAAAAGAGCAACTAAACTCTTCAAACAATACCTATTGCCTGGCGGTCAGTCTGAGCCTCTAACCAATGCTGTTCAAACTGGATGTTGTAAAGAGCTTCCTCCAACTTAGCAATCTGTTCCAGCAGTGGGTTGAAATGCTCTGCAAAAAAGTTGATAAAAACTTAAATTATTCCATTAAATTCATCAGGAAGAGAAGGGGAATGGATAGAAGAAGCATAAGATTAAAAAGTTAACCATCTTTTGCATGCTGATCATAATATGTGAAATGCCCAACATGAACATCAAAATCTATGGTTTCATGATAAGGAGACTTGTTGGTGAAGCAGAAGCGATGAATTCCTTTTTTCTGTGCCACAAACTCAAACTTCTCACTAGTCTTGTCATGGAAATCATGAATCTCCTCGTTGGAAGGTCCCTTTACCTGATCATCACAACATAATTGTGGGAACAACATCAGATTCCACAGTCAAGAAAATGAATTTGCAAAGGGCTAGTATCTGCTGCCTTCTAATTCAAAATAAAATGAATTGGGTGTTTAAACTTCAATCTTGGTAACAAACCAGTCACTTTTTATTTTATTTTTTTGGAAAGAGAAATTTTATTGATTCAGAATAGGAAGGTATTACATCTAAACACAGAAATCAAAGTGCTAAAAATAGTAGAGGATGAAACAACATCCAAGTTAATAGCAAAAATAAACGGCTCATGGCCTACACAATTGGTAATCCTAAGATACCTAAAATACCTAAGATTTCAAATCTGATGAAGCATACTGATGAATAGGGATTTGATATGACTTCTATGTCTGGTCAAAACAACTCTATTGTCTAAATCACTCACACGAAAACCAACTGCCGTACAATGACACAACCACGTGTCACAACAAGTCGGCGATAAAAACACAAAAAAAAAACAAAAACAAAAACAAAAGAAAATCGAAAAAAAACTCAGATCAAGTGAAAAAAACCACTTTATTGAGAGAGAAAGCCTAACTCTGAGTGGGCAAGCGATGGAAGGGGTGATTTCAGGCCAAGGAAAGCCAAAAAAACCACCCCTCCTTTCCATCGGGATGAAAAGAAAGAACAGAAGGACCTACGGTTTCCAGAGGAAAACAAACCAGTCACTGTAAATCTATCTAAAAGTTAAACACCACATCACTGTTGAACTTGGACATAGACACTAACACACAAAACATTCTATCACTGTCATCTATACATTCACATTTTTCAGTAAAAGGGGGTTCTTTATTTTGGCTTGGTTTTTTAATATTCAAGAAGCAACAATCTGAGCTATAAGACAGAGGCTTCTTGCATGGAAAATTTATAAATGTAACATAGGTGAGATGGTTGGGTTCTTTGATAACTTAGTCGACTGTCTCGTGTTCGAGCCCACTGTATTCTATATATGTTTTACGATCTTTACATTACCCAATCAGATAGTGATTAGTTGTGCATTTGCATGCATTCTAAAGACGCTCTTCCAAGCATTTCAACATAGACACTTACAAGTTCCACAAAAATCAAAGAGCCCATTCCAAACAGTAGTTTGGCATACCAAAATAAAGGTCTTGATCATACATGCAATAAGCTTTTTCGCTTCCCCATTCCATTGCTTCAGCTAATATTTTGCTAAGGTCTTACATTTCTCTTTTTCTTGAGAAACAGAACTCCGTTTGGGGTATTACAATTCATGATATGAATATCGATAACTGAGGTCTGGCAAGAATGATCCATATCGTGATTGAGATCAATATACAAAACCATAACTACGTCAAATCTAGCTGCAACATCCAAATCCAAACCAAACCCATCACCAGATTCAGAAAAATTCGCATTGCCCAAACACCCAAGAAGCATCATTCCAGGGAAAACATATTTTCCCTTCGGCAAAAAAAATGAAAACTTTTCCACAAATTTCCTTTTATCCAAAAGAAAATTAACGCAGAAAAAGAAGGAAAAGAAAAGAAAAAGGCTTACGACGAGATCGACACCATCGTGGGTGAAATGCCAAGGGGCATCGGCTTTAATGACGACGAACGAGATGTGAACAGTATCTCCGTCGTATTGAACATCGTGCGAGAAGCATTCTTCTCTGTCCATCACGAACCTAATCCCAACGGCTACTTGCAGATCCGACAGCAACACCATCATGACCATTCCGATTCCAATTACCAGCGCATCTCTCAAATCCATATCTCTGCAACTCCAAAACATTGTCATTCAATCAAAGAATAACCTGAAATCAAATTCCATCACATGTAAGAAAATTTTTAACCTTTCAGATTGTGCAGATCTGAGGATGTTTGTTATTGATTAGAGGTGAAGAAAAGTTGGAGACTTGATCATAAATTTTTGGAAGCGTCTTGACCAAGACAATGTGAATCCCCGCTTCCCATTTCTCTCTGTTTTTGGATTTCAATCTGAGTTGAACCTCCAGTAGAAGAAGTTGAAGAACACTGGCTGTTCTCCGGACGACGTCGTTTCTTCTCGAGAGAGATCAAAATTGGAGATAGATAAATAATCCACTTTATTAATCAGTGTCAATAAATAATAATTAAGTTTGATTAAGCCTCAAATTCCCAAAATTTAGATAAGAATTAAATTTAAAATATCATTCAAATAAAGTAAGATAATTCCGTTGAATTAATAAGAAAAAATAGAAAAAAAAAATAGGATAGCTTTGTTGATTTCTATTGTTTGTATTTTGAGCATTTACTTCACAAATCTAGTAATTAATAAGAACAATAATTTTTAAAAATTTTATATTTTGCTCTCTGGAGTCTGGACTAGACCCTTATTTGAAAACTTAAACATGTAAATTAACTTTCTTTTTCATTTTTACTTACTCTCCATGAAAGCATTATTATAAAAAAAAATTTTAATTTAATTTCTTTTTAAAACCTGATGTAGACAAACAATTAATCAAACATGTTTTTGAGTCAAAAACAGGTATGCTCTTAGACAAATCATACCAGAGGAAAGGAGTATATATATATATAGGGAAAACTTCGTTATGGGTCAATTTCAATTTATTTACAAAATTATGAACAAAAAACCTAAAACTAAGACTATGTTTTCTAATTTAAAAAATATTTAATAAAAATCAAATAAATCTTAGATACGATCTTAGTAAACATTAGGTACTATCATGTGTTAAATACCACTTGGTACATAAGATTGACTGAGATTGTACCTATGGTTTGTAAGCAATTTTTATCCAATATTTTAAAAATCGAGAACTTAAGCCTAATATATATATATATATATATATATATATATATATATATATATATAATGGAAATATTTATGTATCAACCAACATAGATTACATTTGGTAAAATTTGACACGATACTTGGCAGGAAATGGTTTTACTACGGGTTTGGGGTACAAAAAGTATAATCGTGTTTTGGTCGTAATCGTGTTGGCCGCTGCGTTTAATAAATGGGTCGTATTATTCGGTGTTATTATTCTTTCCACGAATTTGACCCCGTTTAATTATTATGCTAATTAATTAACCTATTTAATAAATTATTTATATTAAATATGGATTATTAATTATAATTCATATTATTTTAAATAATCAAATTAAATGGGTCATATTTATGTTGACCTGCCTAACACGAATAATAAATGGATTAAGTTTGGGTTAACGAATGTTGACACGTTTATTATTTGTGTCGGGTTTTGGTTGACGAATGTTATTGTATTCAGATGCGTGCCATGACGAATCTGACCTGTCAGCGAATTGCAGCACTGTAGATATTTAATACCATATCCTGCAAACATGTGCAGATATATATAATAACGATAACATATGATGCAAACAAATAAACATAAAGTGCAGCACATTTATTGGGGAAGAAATAATAAGTTTGAGGTGCAAGGACGAAGGATATAAGGGTATTTTTATAATTTAGTTATATCCAAGGTTATTATAAATACCCTTCTATTTAAGATATAGTGAAAGTTTGAACCGTTGTTTTAATAGATATAGACGCACACTATTAAACAATGTAAAATTTATATCTTTTTCGTTTTTCTTAATCAGATTTTATCACGGTCGCACGAATCACAACAAAGGCCGCCTGATATTGAACTTGATTTCTTCAAGAAAATTGCCACCTTTGGATCGATACCAGTAGTATATTGGATCATACAATTTTTATAAATTCTATAAATCTGTAAAATCATCCTGATTTATTCCTAGCTTCATTCGTATCACATCCAGCTACATTTGACTTTCAATATTTTGAAAGATTTTGTTATGAATATTATTGTGTCTTCATTAAGATGAGATCCTTTTCGTGAATAATGTCTTGGCCGTCGGTCTTCATTTTGGTTTAAATTACTATTGTAATATAATTTCTCGATAAATTATAATAAATATTATCTTGATAAGCGTGTTTGCTTATTTATGTCTTTTTATAGTTTAACAAGTATTTCGGCCAATTCCCCAGTATTTTTGTTAATTTTCGACTTTCTACGATATTTTTGTCGAAAATATTCGTAGTGTTTCTGGAAATATAAAGTAATTCTTAGATATTTTGTTCCTTGGTCATAACACATTACCAAAAAATTATGATTAAAACAAAGGGATCTAATAGTTAATTAACCCCATAATGCCCTCTAAATAAGGATTCATAGGGATTCTTTTTGTCCTTTTTTTTTTTTTTTTTCCTACAAAGACTTTATATTATACCTTTTCCACAATGGCATCATAGAAGCAGAGATCATCATCACCTGCAAAGGCATCTGTAATGCACTCCATAACTGTATCAATCTCGAAGTCCTGAAATTGTCGTCCAAAGCTCTCAACATCATGGAGGAATATTCATAAATTCATCAGCCTTGAAGGTATCATCTTAGTCTGAAAAAAAAGTGCTCATACTTTGATAATCAAAGTTTTACCATGAATGACTTACCATATATGCACCATCATCAGCTTGAAATTCAAGGGGAATTGCTATGAATGTGGGGTGAAGGTAGATTTTGGAGGTGCCCTTTTGCATATAATATGAGGGAGGGAGAAAGATAAGAGAAAGAGGAAGAGAGATATTAATAGAAAAATGACAGAAGAAAGAAAAATATATATTAAATTATTAATCAAGCTTAAATTAAAAGAACTTTAGGCCCTGTTTAGTTCACGAAAATTTTCAACTCTATCAAAATTGAATATGAAAATTTTCCCGATGTATTAATCTTTAGTTTTCGTTTATTAGAAAATACGTTTTGATCTTGAATTTGATTGAAAATAAAGAATAAGAAAATCCGTTTTGTAAAAACCATTTTCTTGAAAATGAAGTTATAAAATATTGAAAATAAAATCCCTTGTTTTGATTTAATTGAAAACAAGAGCTTCAACTCAGCAGTTTTTGGTTATATATAAAATGTTGAAAATAGTGAATTTATTTTAACTTTGTTTGAATTTTTGTTTCGTCTTGTCTACCGTGGCCGCAGCGTTTTATTGTTTTCGAGCAGGTTTGAATGAAAGCAGAGAAAATTTTCTACCCTGCTTAAACGGCGCCGAGGAATTAAAGAATTTAAGTTTCTTATGATAAATAGGGCTTTTAATTTGATAAGAATTAGAGTTCCAATACAAATATTATTAGTTTATAATAAATAGGTTAATTCTTATAATTATGAACGCAATGAAGTATTGGAGCTTTGGGGTGGGACTATGAAAGGACATTTGGAAAGAAGGCCAGCATGAAACATGGCGCAAGGTAATTAAGGTAATGAGGTGGAACAAAAGATTTTGGGAGATCGTGAAATAGGGAGAATCTGCTTTGCAATTTCTTCCCAACCCTTTATGTAATTACTACATCAAAAGGAAAAATGATAGGGGAAGTATGGGAGTCTTCGAGGGGCGAAGGTGGGTGAAATTTGAGATTCTTCAGGTCGTTTGATGATTGAGAGTTGAATGAAGCTCAAAGGCTAATCAGCTCTATCAATGGCAGCGATGTGAGGCAAAGGAAGGAGAACAAAATCTCATGGGATGTGGATAAGCAAGGCCATTACACAATCAAGGCAAATTATAAGCACATGGAAAATGCATGTACTGATAATTACTCGACATGCCTCATTTGGAATAGCTGGGTCCCCCCCCAAAGTAAGTGCATTCACTTGGAAGGTTTTGTGGGAAAAGGTGCTGACTAGGGACCAACTAAAGAGAATGGGTTTTCAACTCGCAAACAGATACCCGATGTGCAAAGAGGAGGAGGAGGAGGAGGAAAATTTAGACCACTTATTTTTGCACTGCCCTCCAATCTGGAGATTTTGGGCTCTCCTCACGGCTTTGTCAGGAGTGGAATGGGTTTGCGCACTTCAGATTAAGGACTTAATGATGGGATGGTCTGCTTTTCCTATAAGAAAATAAGCTAAAAAACGGTGGAAGGCAGCTTTATCTAGCCTCCTCTAGGCAACATGGAAGGAAAGAAATAAACTAACGTTTGACAACCTAAACTTCCCTCAAGATAGGATAAAACAATCCTTCATTTCTTCCATCAGATCTTGGGCTAACCAATTGAATTTGGGGGAGTACTCGCTTGTAAATTTATTAATGTGCATCATGTAATTTTTCCCAAGTTTTTGGGAGGTAGGTAGTTTTTTGCTTCTCTTGTAAACCTGTATATCCTGGGGCTTGGCCATTTTTTGCTAATATACTTGCTTCTTACCTACCAAGAAAAAAAAAGAATGCAATGAAGTATTCTTAAAATATATATAGTAAATAAGCGCATTAATGATATGGATAATGCGATTTCATTTATAAATTAAATTTGTGGTGTTCTAAATGAGAAAATTTGGATCTTTATAGAAAAAAAATTGAAAATGAAAATTCATTGAGATAGTCATTTATGTTATAAATAATTCATTGAGAAATGTGAATGACCACATATTTATTGGTGAATCATTATGAATGTACTTATTACTGTATTAATGAAGATTCCTATACATATGGGATCCCTGATAATGAAAGAGAAGGAGAAAAAATACCTCTCTTTGTTCTCTCACTTTTTCTCTTCTTTTCTTTATTCTTTATAACACGTTATCAACACGAGAGCTTAGAAAGACAACATCACAAAACCAGTAAGGTATTTTGAGTATGTATTTTAAACTTTCCATTTTTAACTCTTTTCTAAAGAAAATTTTATAACAAAGAATTTATAAAGCCCGGATCTATTATTCATAGCACAGTAAATCTAAGTTGATAAAGATTTCTTCCGTCATTGATTCATAACCTGAAAATATGCATTATTCTCTATGTGAGAATGAGGAATTTGAACCATAACCTCGAGTTAAATTTTAAACATTATCACTTGAGTTCGAGGATATATTATTATTAAATTTAAGTTATTAAGTTATAATTTCTTATATCTGATCGCTTTATTCATATCTTTGTTAATTATTTCAAAAATGACTAATATCTGGTACCGAATTCTTGCCGCCCGATATTTGGTAGAATCTTAAGATGTGGATGTTGAAATCCACTTGGATGTTATCAATCTTGGAAATACTATAAAAGAAGGAAATTCCGCATCCTAGTAGGATCGTGCTAAAGCTTTAATATTACTTTGTCATCATATTAATGAAGGCCTCAAAAGTGAATATCTTACAGTCAAGGATCCATTGATCCTCTAGAAAAGTTTGAAAGAATGGTATGACCATCAAAAAACCGTAATACTTCCAAAGGCTCGTTATGAGAAAACATATACCACTTTTAACGCCTCTAATTTGCTCCTGCAGCAACAATATAGAGAGCCTCGGTTTACCAAATATTCTAAGTTAATTGCATGTCTTCTTGTAGCTGAATAGAATAATGAATTGTTACTAAAAAAAATCACCAATCTCGCCTTACCGGATCTATATCATTTCTAAAATCAATGCACATTCAAACTAATAGACGTGTTGAAGCTGGGCATGGATCATTTTAGACAGTCGAGTCATGGCATTCATTAATTCGTCATATTTCTTGGAATCAAGATGATTATAATCAACCTCACAATAAGAAAAACAACTCCAATAACCAGAAGCTGAATCATTCAGAATTATTATTGGGAAAGGCAACTGGGCAACATAACAAAAGGGTTTATGAGACTGAATGCTACAGATGTGGAATGAAAGGTCATTGCTCACGTACTTGTCATACGACCAAGCATTTAGCTGACCTTTATCAAGCCTTCATCAAAGGAAAAGGTAACCAAATTTAAACCAACTTTATTAATGGTCTAGGGACAATGGATCCTGATGGTCCTTGTCAAGTCTCCCTTTAAGAAGCTAAGAATCAAATTGATGACAATTTCATTAATAATGATGATGCAATATGTGACACCCCAAAACCCGGGGGTCCCGTTGACCACCGTCAACCTGCGGAAACCTATGTGTCTCATATCATGAGACCCATACATGAGTAAAAAATGACCTAAAATGGCCGCTTCATACTCGTCCATACGATTTAAGACCATACATTTCTATAGATCAAAGTTATTACATCACTCTAATACAAAACGTATATTAAAAGCGGATTGTTGTGCTCTGAAGACAAGAATCAAAACCACAGTCGACCCGCTTCATAATCAGGCCTCTAAGGCGTCGTTTATGCATGTTATCCTGGCACCTAAAGGGGGGTCCCGGCGGGATAAACTAACCTTTCGGTAAAGAGATAAATCTTACAAATTGTCCGCCGCGCAAGTGCACATTACAAATGATCATTTCGTTAAAGCAATGACGATCATTACGCCACATGTTATCTTATCATGGAAAAATCTACATGCATGTAAGACGACGCCTACATGCCCCAGTGCAGGTCGACCTCGAGCCCGCAATGCAGAGATACTTGATGGAAATCAATACCGGAGTCGGTCCAGGCTCCCATCTCACAACCGTAGTCTATGTAATATTATTGGTATTTCGTGTCTTTTTGGGCAGCGGAACTTTTGAGGTCTCTCCTGCGGTCTCTTCGCCATCCGACATTTTCGGGCTTTCAACGATGGATACATTTGTCTAGCAGTTTTTCGGGCTTTTCACGAGGGGGTATCTATCCTACTTGCTGCACTTTCGACACATTTCATTTCCATTTTTAGTTAACATTTGTGGAACTCGGGTGGAACCGATCCCATTTCAAGCCCACTGCGCACCAAGCGTTGCCAAGCGATGCCATGTACACCCATGTAATGCGGTGTTGCAGCACACAATGCAATGCAATTTGTGCCAACACTTTTTCCGAACCCATGACCAATTTAGCAGACCGCCTACGCTGGACATTCTACACCGCACGCGTATTGTGCTATGAACACTCATGTCTAATGCACACAAAAGCATTCCATATATTCGGTTAACATCGACGCTACATGCGATCATGTTAATATTCACACATTCGTCGATTACATCACATAAGCATGCTACATATTTGCTGTCGTTGAGTTCATTCATGTCGACACATCATTCAAGCATGTATTAACATAATTCCAACCATTACTCCAGGTAAAATGCTCATAATTCATATATTCCCGGATTGAGACATAGTATTGTCCAATCATATAGCCCAATGCATATAATTATTTCCATCTTCATTACACATATGTCACATAATTTCATATATTCAGTATGTCATTGAATTTATAGCAATAACACACATTAGCTATTCCCGGCCATAAATCCGGCCATGCTTGGCTTAAGAAATAATCTGGACTTAGTCCAGAAAGTCAAGTTTTTGTAAATACTACACAAAAAATCCAACACGCAATTCCTTGCTCAAGCCATATGCAGTCCCAAGCATTTTAGGTTCTGACCGGTTCGAAAACGAGAAGTTCGAAGCAGACGGACTATTCCTCAGCATTTGTAAGTGACCCATCCCCCAATGTTGAGACTACATTTTGTCTGAGGCACTTTATCTTATTAAATTCTAGACAGAGCTTTATTGGGAGTCCAGAAGCAGCGTAATCGAGTTCGAACCAGAAAGTTATGGCCCGTCGAGTTAGCCTTGACCAATTCACAGGGTGTCTGAAATTTGGGCACACCCCGTTCTTTCGTCTCTGCTCTGGATTTTGCTTTCCCGAAACACAATGTTCTGTTTCAAACAGTCCCAAAACCCTATGAAACCGGTCTTTGACCACACACAATCACAAACAAACCACACAACATACCGATTAAGCGAAAGCCGGATGGCTCCGTGAAGCCATTACACGGCCCCTAAGGCGTAAAATAACGGTATGAAACCTACCTCTTGTAGCGCGATTCCGGGTTCTTTGTCTTCGAATTACGCTCCTTTGCTGACCTCCTTCATTTTCCTCTTTCTTTTCCTCTCTTCCTCCCCTTTCTTCTTCTCTTTTCTTCTTTCCTTTCTTTTCTTTTCCCCCATTTCTCCTTTCCTTTCCTCCCTTCCTCTTCTCCTTTCCTCCCTTCCTCCTCCTTCTCCTTGCTGCTCCCCCCAACGAATTGAATTTGCTGCCCCGAATGGGAACTCCCATATTTATAGGTCTCAAAAGGGCCATGCATGATGACACATGGCTTGCCATGTACCCTGAGCATGTCTTCTACATGCATAGGCCTTTGCCATGCAATGTGACACATGGCTCGCCATGTGTGTAATACAATTCTTTGAAATCATTAAAATTTGTCTCGAAATCCAACGAAATTCGACTAGGTAGCTAGATTTCGCGAGACGATTCCAACGGTGCAATCCGTTTCGTCATCCGAGATATAGAAAAATCTCAACTTTTCTCCGAACTATTCTGATAAATTACCGTTTTACCCCCCTTTCCTTTTTTTTTTTTTTTGAAAAATTTAAATTTAAAATTTTCACTGATTTTACACAATACCTTTAACTCATTTTGATATCTCTGACTTCTTTGAAGATTCAAGTGGAAAAATTGACAATTTGATTGGTGATGGCAATATGTGCTATGATTAACATATATGCTTATTATGTTACTTTTTATTACATATTTAATACAAATTGAGTTATTTTATTTAAATTTTGTCTTTCTTTTGAAGCTATATGGATCATTCTCCTAGAGATGCATGTCTTGTTGATTATGCCACAACTCACACGATTTTACGTGATAAGAAATATTTTTCAAACCTAACTTTAGTTTCATTTAATGTTGAAACTATCTCAAGCCCCGTTTACCTAATTAAAGGCTCCGGAAGAGCTACTATTGTTCTGCCTAATAGCACCAAGTTTCAAATCGATGATGTCCTTTATTCTAATAAATCTAATCGAAATTTACTTAGTTTTGAGATATTCGCGAAATGGATATCACATTGAAACTATGAATCCCATAATGATGAGTATTTACTCATTACTAGGCAAAAACAAATCTTAAGACGTGATTTCTTCATCATATGGAGGTATATCAAACAACTATTAGACACAACGAAGATCCCATGTTGTCGCAGACGAAGTTCAATGACCTAAAAGCATTTTCTTGTGAAATGAACGGCTTGGAGCCTTTCGGGACTTTCAATGATCTGCGTCGTATGGATTCAAGATTCTCAATGAACATCATTCATGACCTTTGATTAAACTTTCCATGTTATTGATTATAATTTGCTTGTTCTTAAATTCAAGTCATTATTAAACCATGCACACAATATCAATGTGATCCCTGCATTTCTAGAACGTATTAAAAGGGATATTTGTGGGCCTATTCACACACCTAGTGGACATTTTCGTTATTTTATGGTTTTAATTGATGCGCCCACTAGACGGTCTCATGTATGCCTTCTTTCTACCATAAATGTTGCATTTGCCAAATTACTAGCTCAGATAATTCGGGTCAAGGCACAATTCTTTGATCATCCTATCAAGACAATTCGTCTTCATAATACTGATGAATTTTCATCTCAAGCCTTCCTTGATCGTTGTATGTCCATTGGAATAGATGTTCAATACTCAATTGCTCATGTTCATACTCATAATGGGTTGGTTGAATCCTTTATCAAATGTCTGCAATTAATTGCTAGACCATTACTTTTGAATACCAAATTGCCTTTATCAGTATGGGGCATGCTATTATTCATGCTGTGAATTTAATTAGCCTTCTTCCTCTGACTAATCAAAATTTATCCCCATTTTACAACTTGTTCTAGGTTATCAACCTAATATTTACGTTCACGTGTTTTTGGTTTTCTTGTTTATATTCCTGCACCCTCATGAACTAAACTAGGTCCTCAACGTCGTCTTGGTATTTATGTTGGTTTTCAATATTCATCTATTATTAACTATATTGAGCCTCTCATAGATGAGGTTTTTACTGCTCGATTTGCAGATTGTCGTTTTAATGAAAATATTTTCCCTCCATTAAGGGGAGAAAAGCCAATTCCAGAAGAATGGCGAGAAATTATATAGACTGAATCATCTTTTTCTCATCTTAACCCCCTACAAAGCAATTTGAATTAGAGGTCAAAAGGCAATTCATTGCAATCTTAAAATCAGATTGCTTGATGCATTTATTGATTCAACAAAGGTTACAAAATCACATATACCAGCTGCAAATATCCCAACATGGATTGAAATTCCAATGGGAAAATTGAAAGCCATAATTAAAACGCGGATAGCCTATTGGCTCAAAAGATACAATTCATAAAAAAAGGAAAAGTGTTAAATTCAATGCTCTTGAAGAGCATACAAATGTGAAAGGATTAAATGATGAAATAATAACCCCTGGAAAGACATCAATTGAACAATTATCTCATGAGATTGTACTAGTACATAACAATGAAGAGATATCTATTAATTATATACATAATGGAAAAATATGGGATTGAAATACTATCCTTATAAATGATGTTTTTTTCTTTCCAAGTGGCTATGGACATCATAAGCAATGATAAAGATCAAGAGGTACAAAATATGAATAAATTTTGACGTCGAAATTGATTGTTAAATGGTTAAAGTAATTCAAATGAGTTAAAACGCTGTTAAACGAGAGGTATTTAATCCAATAGTTCAAACACCTGAAGAGAGTAAACTCAGAGGGATATCAATGGATCTTTGTATCAAAACTGAATGAACAAATGAATCGTATGATATAAAGCACGCCAGGCCCAAGTTTCTCATAAAGACATGGAATTATTTATGAGGAGATTATAGCCTCCCCACGTGAATGGATGCAACTACATTTCTTATTTAATATATTTAGCGGTTTCTGAAGGACTTGATATGCGGCTGATGGATATAGTCATAACCTATTTATATGGATTTATTGATACTAATGTATATATGAAAATCCCTGAATGATTCAAATTACCTGAAGTAATGAATTCAAAACCATGGAGCATGTATTCAATCAAGTTACAACGATTTTTATATGATTTAAATAAATGATCGAATATGGCATCATGTCAAGATTTGCCTAAAGAAGGATATAAATAATTTAATTTGTCTACGCGCTTTTATCAATAAAGTATAACTAGACGGAAAATTGTTTACTGTGATATGTGGATTTATTTGAATTTGATTGAGACTCTTTGAAGAGTCATCAAAACAATTGACTACTTAGCATGAATTTGAAATGAAAGATCTGGGAAAACAAAATATTAGTTCCCGCTTATGATCAGCATCATTCAAATGAAATAACTATCAATCACCATATTAAAAAGTCCTGCTGCCATATGATGTAAACACACTCCTTAGTTCCCCCCATGGTTGTTAGGTTCTTGAAGTGACCCCAAAGATCCAGCCAATTAAAACAGAAGAAAATGAAGAATGCTGTCCTGCTGCATCACATCTGCAAGGAATTGAAAATTAATGTTTCTGCAATATACCTTGATTCGTACATTGCTTTCAATTAATTCGGCCAGCAAGACAGCCACAACCCTGTCAATCAAAATTTGAATTAATTAAACATGCATAAAGATATCTCCGTGGTTATGCTATTATGGGATTATTTTATTCAAACATTGAAACCAATTTTTTTGGTTATGCACAAAATCGATTCTTCTCGTAACCTCACAAAGTCATCACAAACAAGATATATATTTACTTATGGAAATATTGTTATATCCTTAAGGTCAGTAAAACAAACAATGGTGACCACCTCCTCCAACTATCAAAACACTTGTCATGTAAGGAAATAAACGAGAATGTGTCTTCCTAAGTTAAGATCCATGATACAACACATCAAAAATCACAGACATCTCATCAAGAACAAACCATGTATTATAAGATAATGCCACGTAGGCAAGTAAGTCAAGAGAAAATGACATTCTGAAGTTCCCTTTGTTCTTTCTATTTCTTCCTTTCTTCATTCTTTAAAGGTGTGATATAATCCGCGCATTTCATAAAAATTCTTCTATACTCATGAACTTTAGAACAATGATGAAATTCAGACCAAATGCAGAAGAGATCCCGCGATAATTCGCACAGATTTTATTGCATAAAAGCTCCCGCCCACTACAAACATTCAAGAAACTTCAGACGTCAGTGTAAAAAAAGAGATTCAAAATGAAGTATTATGTCACCACAGGAGTGAGAATTAAAGCAAAAGATGTGTTAGTATATCGTATCTTTTTCCTTCAGCCCGTGTTTTATCCCACCGATTCTACTGAAGGTGTTTTTAACAGACGTTACTAACTATCTATGATGTCATCGCTAACGCTTTTCCCTTCATCTGTGTTTAACCCCACTTGGCTTTTGTGTATCAGCGCGTTTTACTGATATAGTACTAATTAATCTAGTGATGGTAATTAAGGGGAGTGTTAGTAAATAATCATTATTGAGAAATAAGATGATACGCATTTCACGGTGAATCAGTTTAACGTGTACTTATTCATCAGACATCGAAGACCCCAGATCATGGGACTTCGATAATGCAGAGGTTAGAAAATGATCCTTGTGCTATTCTTTGTTCTCTCGCTTTCTTATTTCTTCATTTTTTAGTAATAATAGCTTGTTTGGTTTAGAGAACAATTTTCTCAAACACAGTAAAACACCATTTTGGTGTTCCTTAAAAATCGATGTTTTAAAATCGCATTCATCGATGACATGACTAAAACCAACCTGGCCCACAACATTGAACCGCTTTAGTATAAAACCGTTAAAAACATGTGGTTCAACCATAAAACGGATGAACATGACGATTCTTGTGAATCCAATGCTCACCCCTTCCCAACGTGACCTCGCAAAATCTCATTTCCTGGCCTAATGTCCACCTCCTCCCTTTTCATCTTCAACAACGATGGTAACAACCAATGGATTAAAAATTAGACCTAATGGTCTAATTATTACCATGAATCGCACGAAACCGGCCCGATTCAAAGTTTAAACCCTTTTTTTGAATCGCTGATCCAAGTCAACTAACAGCTTAATTGATCGAACAAAGGGCCTAAAACTGCCAAACCGACTCGCTGAATTTTGATCCAATCCATTTATAATTATTTTTATTTTTAATAATATATTAATTATCTATTTTTTATGTCATCGGTTCAATCACCATCAATCGGCCGATTAATCGCTGAACCGCAAATGTATCTTCGTCAAATATCATCCGATTTTTAAAAAACATTGGTAATAATAATCAACCCTTCCTCCAACGCGATATAACAACGAACCCCACATTCAATCCTCTTCCTTCCAACAGCAGTAACAGCAGCATCCCCTTCTCCTTTTAAACTCCATCAATAGAGATTTGAGGGATTTTAATGGTTTGATTAGTTTGCCATTTTAATGTGATTTTAGATTCTTTCTAAGGAATGTGATTTTATGCTTGTGATTTGAATTTTTGCATTTCATTTCAAAAATAAAATTTGTTTTTTAAAATAATATTTATATTTAAAAGTTTCCACACTTAAAAATAAATTAAAAGTTCCATTTAAAATATTTTTCACAAAATATATTTTTAACTTTCCAAAATTATTCTTTGAATTTGTTTCAATTACCAATCAATAAATTAGTAAATTTGAAATAATTATTAATATTGTAAATCTTATATTCTTAAGAATTTCTAGAACTTGTCATAAGTACACATTAACATTATAAAAATTTACAGCATTTATTATTATTTTATTTTTTTTTCATTTTTCATTTCTTGTAAAAATAATTGTTTTAATTTTTAATAATATATAAAAAAATTATAGTACTTATTATTTTTTCATTTTTTTCATTTCTTGCAAATAATTATTTAATTTTATATATAAATTATATATTTATGATTAAAATTTGTATAATTATTTCATTTTAATAATATATAAATTATATATTTATAATATCACTAATTCGACTACCTGCTCAACTACTAGTTACAATGAACTAATAAGAGCTTCCGATTCAATCACCAATTGGGTTTTGTGATCTTTGTTGTTTTTCGCAGCAAAAAACTTAGAGACTCAAACACGTTCTTTTTATTTTTCTTGTTCTTGTTTTTATAACAAAAACTGGTAAACAAATAGATCCCTGATTTCTTCATCAGATACATGATTGAGGCACTGTTCAAACTACAGAAAATTATGGTCTTTCAACGAAATTAAACAAGCCAAACTAGCAATTCTCATACTGATCCCAAAAACTTAAAGGAAAAACAATCTCTTCCCATTTTTCTTATCAACAAAGCAAAGAGAACAATAATGATAATGCTGGTAAATGCAACAAAAAAAACAATAGAAAAGAAACAATGGGAAGGAGAAGATGAGACTTTTAAATTCCTCAATATACTTTCCAAGCAAAAAGTCCACCTTTAAAGGAACTAAAGGGTTCCAAACTGAAAAAGCAGGAAAAGGCCTCGACTCGAAAGCAGTGCGGTTTGGCGCCTCATACATTATGTTATGAAGACAAACATAACATATCCATACTAAAGCATCCAACTCCTGGCCTATGACAGGTACCATACAACCATAATATTCTAACCAAAATATAGATATTACATATATATATATATATATATATATATATATATATATATATATATATATATATATATAATACAGAAGTCACAATTTATAAAGAAGGATAAAAATCATCACAATCTCCACAGAACATTGTTGAGATATCCTCAGAGATATTTAAAGAAAATATCAACTTGACTATTGGAGCTTACTTGTATTGTTTACAACAAACTTCTGATCTTGTAATGTCCAACAGCTAATTTGTTTCCTGATTTGGATCCTCCTGTACACCTTCCCCATCCCTTTACCACTAGAGCCACTAGTTTTCCTTTTAATCACCTGGCTTTGTGATTTGCAAGTTTTGCTACGTAAAATTGCACTATCTAGTTATACAAGCACCCTACACAACATACTTAGGTGGCGTTTGTTTTTTTGGTTTTTTGCTAAAAGCTAAATAGCTTTCAACATTCAACCTATTTGTTTTTAAACTTTTTCATGACTTATTGCTGAAATTTCTATAAAAAATTCTAAATAGAAAAAGCCAAAATATTTAACTTTTTCTATTCAGAAAAAAGGTATCTTCCAAAACATGAAACATCACCTTTGCCCAACAAAAAGGAGAGCTAGCAGCACTCATTACCCAATGTTAAAAAACAAACAACATAATTCCTAATACTATTAAGTACTATTTAGCATTAAGCTGAAAAAAAGTTATGTTTAGCATTAAGTAAAAAAAAACAAACGCCACCTTAGTCTAAATCCAAAACTATGACTTACAACATGTTGTTTGTAGAGTAGAGGAGAGCCAGAGCCCGAGATTTCTCTCATTTCTTTTAGACATAAGATAATTCTTTTTGTTTCTCTTTTTCATTGATACTTTCCCGGACAAGAGCACGGCTCCTGGACCCAGTGCATGTTGTCAATCCAAGAAGATCAGCAAGAACTCAGACACCATTTTTGTGTATCACACAACATGAGCAGAACAAGTATTCAGAGATACAACAGAGAATCCGATGAACATGTGATGTCCTGATCGGAAGTACCACATCACAGCAGTTGTTAAATAAGCATAAAATGAGCAATTACCTCAAGGTTCAGACAAACTTGAAATGCTTAATCTTCACTTGCAGTTTCATATAAACCAGACAGCTCAGAATTTCTTCCTCCAAAGCTGATGATTTTTCAGTTTTTCTGTTGAATATTTTTGAATTCCAAAAATAAATCCCTGAGCAGCTTAGCTCTCTGGTATTCATCACTACTCGAATGGACAATCATTAACCCAATGCCTCCTCTAATATTTTCATTCTGTGAATTGTAAATGTTAAAATTAGTGACTGATGAACTATCTAGACTGAGGTTGACCATTAAGACTAATGCAAAGACCAATAGAGTGGTGACCAGAAATATGAGGACTTTGAAAGGAGTAAGAATAAAAAGAATGGAATTTTGTACAGCATGGATATTAAAAGAGTTTTCTGAAGGAGCTCAACCAATAACATTCCATATTCACCCAGGCCAGTCATCCAGGTCAGAGGCAATATTAAGAATAATATAATGATAAAGAACTTGCCTCAGACTTTGGCAGCAAGATCCTTGAAGGTGTTCCCAATCTTGGTACTGTATAAGTTGTCACCCATGGCCTGAAGACAACGAAGAAAGTGTTAACTTGATTGGACAAGCAAAACTGTAGATAGTTTATTATCAGAAGGATAAATAAGGCTTAATGCGATACTGAACATATCTTCAAACAAAGTGAGTTCAGTTAATCTTTATCCATAGCGCACCTTCTCCCTAATGCTACAATTAAAATTTCTGGATTTTTTTTTTTTCTTAAAATAACCCTGGATACACCAGTATACAGCAATGAAAGTATTTGTGAAAGAGAAACAAGGAAGTGTGACAAGCATTGATACAGTTTGATAAAGAGAAACATGGAAGGGTAATATAGAACAAACTCTATCAACTTTAGATAAATCATCAAGCCCCACATACTTTTATTTCTTTCATTGAAAGAAAACACTTATGAAGACTTAAAATTTAGACTAGCCAAAAAAAAGTTTACTATAGGAAAATTATTTCAAGTAAAGTTTTCTCAGCTATAATCAAACAGAACAAGAAGGAAACAACAAGCAACCATAAACCTGAGATGAAGCAATAAAAAAAAGGCAAATTGGTTATTCAATTCAAGAAAAGTCATTGAAAAAGACTTACAAATATGAGCAGGAAAAGGTAGTAAATAGTAGAATATGCACAAAAACTGACATGGAGAGCACTAATACATGATGAGAACAATATACCTTGATGAATAGATTAGCTCAATAAGAAATGTTAGTATGATAGACAAAAGAAGAAACAACAAATACACATGGATTTAATGAATGAAAGGGAACTAAAATAAAGCAATCAAAAAACATAAGTATTGGGAGAGTGATGAATTCAATTCCAGTTAAAACCATTATAGATGAGACACCACCCTTAAAAACAAAAGGTTCCAAACCAATAATGAAAACCCTTCCAAGATCAAATTAATGGTTATACATATGAGATAGAGATGGTTAAATATATACCTTCCTACGGTGGTAAATGATTGATTGGGATCACCCAAAAATCTCTTAACTTCCTAAGTTCTTCTTTGTCATTTCCACATTAAACTACCCATTTGTATGACTAAGAAGAACAAACTCGATAAACTACACCTCGGTGATATATGTAGTTTCATGTATGAAGTCTGCACTTCTTGCTGATGATAAATCCTCCTCCCAAATTTTCACTCACATAAGACCTGTCCATGTCTTTCCATACTATTCAAAGTGCATCCTAATATTTAATTTCTTCTACAAAGGCTCATAAAAGCACTCCCACTGAGAATTATCTTCATCATAAATGTGAAGATTACTAATCATCTCTGATATTAAGGAAAGGAGGAGAAAATAAGAATAAAGATATATAATTAAAATCCAGCCATGTAATATTGTGGCATTGTAATATTATGATAAAATAGTTCCTGATAACTGATTGAGTGCATAACTAAGAATAAATTTGATATTTGAAGAGAGTAATTTTAAAAATAATGATAAATCACCTAAAACTATCATAAGGAAATAAAGCAATGCTAAACCAGTGCCTAATATGACCTGCACCACAAGGTAGGAAAACATGTAGAGAACAAAAAGACCTGTATGAACTGGCCAGCATTAAAAAGATGGAAAGTAGAGGACAAGACAATATTAAGAATTTTAATGGCCGATCAGTGAGCCATTTATATACTAGGATGATACAATAATAGGTGGAGAAGGAATGGAAAATAAATCATGTAGATGAACAAACCCAAGTTTGCTGAGCTTAGCATCTTAGTATTGAATAATGACTATTTATAGACAAGAACAAACCTTCAAAAGAACCTTCCTTCTTTTCAGCACTCCTGCAAACAATGGCTTCCGTACAAACAGGCAGAGAAGCATAAATGCTGGCTGAATTGTTAGTGAATTTTTTTCACAACTTTTAACAACACATCCTATACCTTGAGTCTCTGTTCAGAAAGAGGTGAGACACCCAGATTCATGAAATCGACTCTACTTTGACCTGTAACACCTGCACCTGCAGCAGAATCATGTCCAGAAGTTGAAGCACGAAAAAATGAGGTCTTTTCAATTATCTCCATTGACCTCTCCAGGAAAGAATCCACTTTCGGATGGGTTTCTGCAGTAAATTGTAGAAGGCAAATGTCTGCAACTTCCGCACACGTCAAATTCCCTGCATTGGGACCATCAAGCCAGTGAAGCATAAAGTTGCAGCAGCATAACTCTATTCCATCTTCAAATGTGTGATCTTGACGCTCCACCTATCAAACATACCGAAAAATGAAATTACAAAATAGGAAAGATATCAATTGAAAACAAAAACTCAAATATTTAGTTCTTTTTTTATAAATATCTATATATATATATAGAACGTTTGGGAATTCCAGCTGCTCAAAGTACTAAGTTCTATACAACAACAGGCCAACAAGGATGGCCAATAAGACCAATTAAACAGGTTCTTGGAGAAATTTTTGAGAGTGATTTCTAGAGGGGGAATCACTTCATAGTAATTATTTCAAAGTTTTGTTATATGGTATATTATTCTCAAGCAGAAAATGACAGATTTAGACCTAATACAAAATGAAAATGCAGGGCGTTTTTATCGTTATTATCCTTGCAGCGCCGTTAAAGAAATACCACTACCAGAGCAAAGAATCGTTTCTTCAAACAAAATTTTCAGAAGAAGATTGAATCATCTTTTTACTCGAAAACATCTGGCTGGCCAACAGAACGAAACGATACATATAAAAGCCTTTCTTTTCTTGCAGCGATTTCACGGCAACCAAACAAAGAATTGAAAGAAAGTTTAAAAAAAACGCAAGGCAATTATGAGAGGATTGGAACAACCTCTTCGATGTTGGCGTCGTAAAATCGGACATCATCGTATCCCGAGCGACAAGCAGCTGAAACCCTCATGCATGGCACAACCTTGTGACACTCTTCGTCCTGTAGCGGCAGAGACAGCGGCCGAAATCGCCGCGCGAAGCTTTCGAGGTCGTCAAGATTACTGAAGTCACTGGCCTTGAAGACATCGTTGCTGTCGGAGGGGAAGAAGCAGTAGTTGACGGTGAGAACGTCATCGTCAAGCTCCAACAGCACGTTGTACCAGGCACCGTCTGTGTGCTGGAATTCGAATTCGGAGGGAGGTGGAGAAAGGACGGAGCTAGGGTTTGAGGAGGCCATGTTCTAAATTCGCAAAGAAGAAGACGAACAAGACTCTCCGGAACGGAAATTTCAAAAGTTTCGCGCTAATTAGAGAGTTCTCCGTCGAAGAGAGTGATCAGAGCGAAGCTCAAGCGTCTTCATTTATTTATTTAGATGTTTAAGAAAAATAATAAAATAATAAAATTTGATGTCAAAAAAAAAAAGAAAAATAATAAAATATTGGTATCTCAAATTTGTATCGTTGGCCCTTATTCTTTAAACTGTAAATTTAATTTATTTTGAGTTAAACATTTAGTGGTCGCCGTCAAGTCCTCCACAAGCGTTAAAGATTTAAAATATCCGATATGATCGACATCGCTCACGTATCACCGATATTGGGTTTGATATCTACGATATAAAGATATCGAAAGACAAACGACATCGACCATTAATAATCGATGTCAAAAATCAAGAAAAATCTAGACACTGATGATATATCGATTTTGGACCGATATATCATGAAAATATCGACATGATACACACGCCGCGCTTTAATTTTTCTGAAAAATATCAAGATATATCGACGATATACTCGAAATACATCAGCTTATATTCAAATATCGATTAAAATCCTAATCGATCAAACGGTTACGATTGACCTCAACGTTTAAAGAATATCTAACTACGATTTACACAAAAATTAAATCTAATGCTATAATTAAATTACAGCATTTTTATCACTGTTATTATTTTGACCCCAAAAAATCTATAAATACCTCTAAAATCATTCAATTTGATTACAAATTCTCTCTACCCATATCTAATATTTATTTCACTCCAATTTTTTTTCTTTGTGATAATTTATATGATACTTTCATATTTTAAATTAATTAATTTAGTAATAATATATTAATAAATTAATATCATGTTAGTTAATATTCAAATCAAGTTTTATATATTAGCACATTGTATTCATATTATAAATTTATAGTATTATATGAAGTTTTCATATTTTTAATTAGTTTAATTTAGTAATAATATATTAATATATTAATAAATTAATTTTTCAAGGCTTAATATTTGAACTAGCATGCTGACGTAATCTCGAATTTTCTATTCATGAGGCGATGATACAAAGTTTCTCAATATATTTAGCGTATTTATTATATTCAACTTATAATTAATATTATGTGAACACGTTTCTGCATTTATCGTTTTACCAAGACAGATTCTCCATTAAATTTCAGAACAAGCTATATCGATCTTCATTTCGATTTAAAAGTTTATCAGAATGTACTTCAACGATAGACTGATTATTAACGTAATTTTACACTTGGGGAAGATTTCCCATTTAATTTCAAGATTTTATCAATTTCTAATATATCGATATTCATGTAAAAATATTCACCGATATATCTCCGATATATCCGTAAAATCCAAGTACCGATATATCCGTCAAAATCGATATTTTCATCCCCGCACGCCTCAAATTTCATTGTGACATGGGGGAGAAAAGGATTCCAGCCATAGTAAAGAAATTTTTACTACGCCAGATTAAAAGTTATTAACTTTCAAAGCAAAAGAAATATTTAGCGGTTGCCCATTATGCGTATCTCATGTTGTCGAGCGGAAGAGCATAGGAAGGGGTCCCAGTCCTAGGTTCGAACAGTTTACTAGCTTCCCATTTGGGGTCCATGTTTTTTCCATTGCGGTTGTTTTTTTTACTTAATATTGAATAAAACATTTATAATGTATAATGCTTAATAATATCAAGTAATTAGTTATTTGTTCATTATATTTAACTCATATGGTAGAACGCTCAATGTTTTAAAAATACAAGACATATGGGTACAGGTTCGCGCCCTGTCAACTTAAGTATTTAGTTGTTTGCTTTTTATAATACTTTGTTTTTAAGGTTTAAGTATTAAATTATTTGTTTTTTATAGGCTAAAAATCAATAATATTGTGATAATTTAAGTTTATCATTACAAAAAATATTTCTATAATATTTTAACATATTTCTAAAAAATAAAACATACAAAATTATTATGATCTATATAATTTTTCGAAGTTTCTTTTAAAAAATAAAATATCACGGAGACTCCTTATAAATGAAAAAATAGAGTAATATCATTAAATTTTTAAGTTTTGAAAATAATTTAATTTTTCTTTTTTATTTTCAATAACCCATATCAAACCTCCAAGTACATTTAATACGGTTTTCAAAAAATGAAACATGTCCAACACATATTCCTAACTCATACAGAAACGTTAAATATTTCAAAGAAGACAAAGGAGTGGGGTTTGTAGGAATAGTTTATTACGTTATAACTATAACTAAAATGTTACCCAACAAACTTGGTGTATACATTTTATTTTCTTTGAAAAATTCATTAATATTTTTTTTCTTTCCTGGTGGAAAAAAAAGCGTAATTGGGCCCGATGGGCCGCCCACTGCAAATTAGAATCAAAGCCAAGCCCATAACTGTTGGATTTGCCTACATCGGTTAGGAATTAAAAGACTTTTGAGTATAGAAATATAAACTACTTCTAATTGATAGGAGACTGGACTGTTTGGGGAAAAAGCTCCAAAACAAAACCATAATGACGTAGACCTAAAAAGATAATATCATACTAATATGAATAAGAAAGAGTCCGAGAGGTTTCCCAATAATTAGTATCAGAGTCGAGTTTTGAATTAACCGTGTGAGTGGAATAAGAACAAAATGATGTGATGAACGGTAAGCCCCTGACATCTGGTGTTTCACGTAAGACAAGAAAATCCTGGGCGGCGAGAGCCGACGAACTTTGTCAAGGAGAGAATGGTTGGTGTGCCAAAATTCTACATCAGGAGCAACCCAGATAATCCCAACCCTTCTTGGTAAACAATGAGTATAGAGTTGCCACCACAAATCTCAACATCATTCAAGATCCATATATAAAACACAGCTTAATTTAACCTCATTGCCCACTCAACTTCTTAAAAATTAAGAATTCCATCAAAATACATTAATTTATTTCAATGCCAGGTTGAGCACAAAACCTAACTGTATAATTAACTAAAAAAGGAGTGAAGAAAGAGAGGCTCTCATGAACTCATACAGAGATATCTTACCAAAGTCCACAAGTTATGCCCTGATCCTCCTGCTTGACTAGTGATTCCCGACCAGAATCTGCAAGGGTAGATTAGGAAATGCCCATGTTATTATTATTATTTTTTATAAGTAAAAGAGCACAAATATATTAACAAAGGGCCAAGCCTGAGAGGCATACAGGGGGTATACAAGGGCCCAATAGGAGAAAGACAAAAGAGGTATAGGAAGCTGAAAAGCTCACCATCCATTTCCAGAAAAACTAAAGAATACACTTTAAGCAAACTAATAATGGAATAATCTCCCTCATAGATTAACCCTCGCATAAGCAATCAGGGAAGTAATAAAAGATTATTTGAGCCTCGTTAATCGAAACTCTCATTTTCAAAAACTACTTTATTTCTTTTCTTCCAAATTGCCCACAAACTGTTTAGTAAGAAGAAGAAGAAGGTAAGAAGAGAATGAATAAGAGGTGGTGGGTAGAAGAGAAGAAGAAGAAGAGAAGAAGAATAAGGTAAGGTAGTAAGGTGTATGCATAAGTAAGGTGTATGTATGTAAGGTGCGTAAGGTGTGTGTGTGTGGGTGTGTGGTGTGTGGGTGTGTGGGTCGCCCACCCAACCTTTTTCTTCTTATAGGAAATGTTGTCCATCCAATAATCAAGTCTTTAGGTAGAAGGGGGCAAACCCAATCCATTTTTGGAAGTGAAATGAGGGCTGCCCACAGGCTCCATATTGTTGGATAGTGAATGAGAAGGTGCTCTAGAGTCTCCTCATCCTTCTGGCAAAGGGGGCACTTACTAGCAATCTGAAACCCTTTTTTTCTCAGCTAATCCAAGAGTTAGCACCTTTACTCCCTACCTAAACCTCCCAAGTGAACACAATACACTTTAGGGGGAAACACATGAATCCAAATCAGGCCGATTGAAAGCGCTTGTTTAAAACTCCTTCCACTGCAGGCGTAGCAAGCCTACTAAATACTAACCTCTCTTATCCACCTTCCAAAAAAATTTATCCCTCTCCCTCTGAACTATTTTTCTACTACTGATCAGGTTGATAAACCTTTGAGCTTCTTCCATTTCCCAATCATTGAAGGGTCTGAAGAATCTTAAGTCCCATCCTCCTTCCCTGCTTGAAGCATCCCAAACCTCCTTCACCCAAGCCCCTTTTGAATTTGCTAAAGCGTAAAGCGTGGGATATAAATCACAGAGCGTGTCGCTCCTGCACCACTTATCCTCCCAAAACCTTATGCGCCCCCCGTCGCCTAGAATAAAATTACAATCCTATTTCAAAAGCTGAGCCTCTCTTCTAATTTCCTTCCACACACCCACCCCAAATCTCCCATTTGGCTCTTTCGAATAACAATTCCCTTCTTCTAAACCATATTTTACCTTGATTAGCCTTTTCCAAGGGGGGTTATCTTCCACTGCTAGTCTCCAATTCCATTTGCCAAGAAGGGATTTTGTTTAATGAATAAGCTACTAATGTCAAACCATCCTTTTCCATACTGGAACAAACTGTACCCTAATTTATTAGATGAACTTTTCTGTCTAAGTTGTCCCCACCCCACAAAAAATCTCTCTGAATTTTCTCCAACCTCCTCTTTACACCTTTCGGAATTCTGAACAAGGACATTATGTAGATAGGCAAGTTTGTTAGTGTGCTTTTTATGAGGGTTAGCCTACCCTCCTTTGAGATGTACTACCTTTTCCACAAAGCTAACTTCTTTCTAAAACGTTCTTCCACTCCATCCCAGACTTGCAGAGAATTATACTTCATTCCTAGGGGGAGACCGCGGTAGGTGTTAGGCAAAGTCCCCGTTTTGCAGCCCAACTCGTAAGCCAAGTCATCTAGATTCTCCACATTTCCGACCGACAATATTGAGCTTTTCTCCAGATTGATCCTTAGCTTGATTACAACTTCAAACCACAGTAGAATCCAGCTTAGACAGGCCATTTGATCTGGCAAATCCTTGCAAAAAACTAGAGTGTCATCTGCAAATAGTAAGTGAGTGATCTGCATTGCTTCCCCCCTTCTATTTATAATATTGTAGCCTGAAAAAAAATCCCCCTGAAGCAGCATTGTCCACAAGGGTGGAGAAAACCTCCATACCAATGACGAATAGGTACAGGGAGAGGGTATCCCCTTGTCTCAAACCTTTTGAGCTATTGAAAAACCCTGCTGGACTTCCGTTAATCAACACAGAAAAAGATGCAATTGAGTTACACCACTTAATCCAGCTAACCCATTTTGCTCCAAAGCCCATTTTTTGGAGAACCTTGATAATACAGTTCAAGTTGATTTTATCATATGCTTTTTCTATATCAAGCTTGCATAGAATTCCTTTCTCCTTATTATCATGGAATCAATAATTTCATTTTCCAATAGCGAGGCATCCATAATTTGTCTCCCTTTTACAAAGGCATTTTGGGCTTTGTTAATCAATTCATGCATTACCCTCTTCAGCCTATTTGCAAGGACTTTGGCTAATAATTTGTGGGCCAAATTGCCCACTGTGATCAAGCCTAAAGTCCTTGAGGTCCACTGCCCCTCCTTTTTTTGGGATCAACACTATAAACATAGTGTTTAGGTTCTTCACAAATTTCCCAATCTCGAAAAAATCCATGAACATCCTCATTACATCATTCTTTACTATGTCCCAACTGAATTGCCAAAAGGCTATCGTGAAGCCATCTGGGCCTAGAGCCTTGTCCCCATTTAAATCACTTAGGGCTACGAACACTTCCTCTGACGTGAACGATAGCTTCAGTCTTGCAATCTTCTCCTCCTTGATTTTTGGGAAGGTTAATCCATCTATGCTTGCTCTCCAATCCCCAGTATCTGACAGGGCAGTTTTGAAGGCTTCTACAATACCCTCTCTTAGATCTGTCTCCTTATAACTCCATCTCCCATTCATCTTCATCTTGAGGATTTGGTTCGCTCTTCTATGAGAATTTGCCATTTTGTGGAAGAACCCAGTATTTCTATCCCCTTCCTTTAACCAGATTTCTCTTGATTTTTGTCTCCATGAAGTTTCTTCCATTAGGGCCCAATATTTAAAATCTTCCACTACTTCCATTTTCAACTCCTTCTCCCTTTGGGAGAGAGATCTAATAACTTATGTGCTATCCCAGACTTCCATCTTTTTTAGAGCTGCCTTTTTCCTTTCTTCCACTCTCCCAAAAGAGACCTTATTCCAGGTTCTAAGCTTACATTTCAGTGCTTTCAGCTTTTTTATCAAAACAAAGCTACCTGACCCGCTCATCTCACAGCTATGCCACCGCTCATAAATGAGATTCTTAAAACCTGTCTCCTTAAGCCACATATTTTCGAATCTGAAAGGGATTGGACCTCTAACTTGACTGCCTCCTCCCTCTAGTAATATGGGGTGATGGTCTGAGGTTGGCTTGGGTAACAAACTCTGCTTTGCTCCTCCAGAGTGGGCTTCCCAATCATTAGTAATCAAGAACCTATCTAGCCTCGCCATCCTTTGGCTGTTTAGTCCCCCTTTCCAAGTGTGTTTGACCCCCTTGAATGGGGAGGTCCTTTAGCTCAAGCTCCTCAATTATTTTTGAGAATCTTCTCATTGACCTTTGAATTTTGCCTTCTCGATTTCTTTCTCCTGGGAAATGAATTTCATTAAAATCTCCTCCTAGACACCATGGCTCCCACTATAAACCTCTAATGGCTCCCAAATCTTCCCACAGTTGATTTCTCTCCCTGTTTGTGGGTCCATACACGCCAGTAAAGACCCAAATGAAGTTATCCTCACAATTCCTGAATTTACAGGATAAAGAAGACTAGCCCTCCTCCTTGTCAATTAATTGGAGCATTCTCCTGTCCCAGAAAATAAGGATTCCACCGGAGGCTCCTGCACTTATTGCTGCCCAATCCAAAAATCTCCCAGTACCCAAGCTTCTAACAAAATCACAAGACATCCCTTTCACTTTGGTTTCCTGCAGGCACACTAAATGTGTTTTCTGCATTCTAAGCAAGGCTTTGATTATTTTTCTTCTCTCACCATCATTGACCCCTCTTACATTCCATGAAACAACTCTTATCTGCATTAATACTTCAATAATAAAGCCCTCGTCCCTTGATTAGTTTCCCCTCTCGAACTTCTATCCTTTTCTTTTATATTCCTTTCCAACTTCTTCATTTCCCTAGAAAACTTTGTCATCCTCTGCCCCTCCTTTCCTTCTTCTTTTTGTCTTCTAACGCAAATTTTATTCATTAGGTGTAGCACTTCATCTTCATATCCTTCTAGGGACATACCCAAAAATTGACTGAATCTTAGAAGGCAACTTTCCTCCCACAACATCTACTCTTGATCTTTGTCTCTATCCCCCCTCCCTCCCCCCCCCCCCCCCCCTTGCTCCTCTTCCTTTTGGTAGTTTTCCTTTCCCTCCAACACTATTAAATCTTTCCCATTTGGCATAAATTCAACTATTTCTACCCCCAGCGGTAGAACCATTATTGGGGATTGTGTACTAGGCTCCCCTCTTTCTAACCGAATTGGATATCCCCCTCTAACC
Organism: Tetrastigma voinierianum; assembly: GCA_016808115.1. Classification (NCBI taxonomy): domain Eukaryota; kingdom Viridiplantae; phylum Streptophyta; class Magnoliopsida; order Vitales; family Vitaceae; genus Tetrastigma; species Tetrastigma voinierianum. Next base: position 3,027,250 of record JAEQBH010000821.1, read on the forward strand.
AAAAGAGCCCTTCCCTAGCTAGGGCTCGGTCTAAAAAAATAGAAGAATGAGAGACTTAAGAGTCAGTAGTACCGTACCTTTCTTCTTGCTTCCCCTCTATTCTTTTTTCTCAAGCATCCTCCCTACTCCTTGAAGTCCTACCACTACTGCTATTCTCTTTTGAAGACGCAGGTGGTGTGCCCTTGTATCTTCTTTTTTGATCTACAAAGCTCCATAGAGCTTCTTTTAAATCTCCCTCCTCTCTTAGGCCTTCTGCTAAAAGTATTGAGCCTTCATACCCTTTTGAATCTAGGCTTTTGGTTAGCCCTGGCCTCATACGCATCCTCCCCTCCAAGTTTGGGCTTTTGGGTTTGGACAAGCCCAACCCTATAAAAGACCCTAGGCCATCCATGTTTCTCCCCTCCACCCCTTTTGGTCGGGCCTCAGGACAACACCTAAAATCCGAGTCCGACCCCGATCCATCGTGGTCGCAAGAATAAAGGTGAGTGTCCTTTCTACTCACGCAAAGGGCCATTCCCTCGTAGTTTCTAATTTCTCGAATTTCATCTTTCTTTCGCTACCATCCTAACTTTTTTTCCAGATTCCCACGCGTCGCTCAACGCGTGCATGGACTTTGGGTTCCTTCCTCTATTCCTTCTTCGGGCCGCTCCCAATCTTTGTCGGGAAAAATCCCACCCTCCTTAGTAGCAACTCCCACTAGATCTGGACTTCGAAGCTCCTCGCCCCATCAAGAATATTGATGACACTTGGTTTCTGCTATTTCCTTTGGGCCATTCTTTATCGGTATTCGCCCACAACCTCTCGTTCTCGTGGCTGCCTCCTTGTCAATGGCCATATAACCCCCACAATTGTCTCCAATAATCTTCAATCCCTCTCGGCTCCATAGGTGTAGAGGCAATCTCACCACCCTTATCCACACTACCTCCATTGTTTCCTTTCTATTCACACATCTTAAATCTGGGCTCCACCACTCGAGCTTTAGAGATTCGGCTCAATACCATCTTCTCCCTGCCTCCCTGACCCATTTGGCTTCCTTTGGGTTGGTGAACTCCAGAAATAGAAGATATTGGTTCATAGAGGCCACCATTAAACTTCCCTTTAACCTCCAAGCTGTTTTTAGCCCATGCTTCTAACTCCAGCACCGATGGGTATGAGTCTGGAGGGTTCTCCCAACTCCCAACCAGGCAGTACTTCAAAGTTCCCATTGCTTCTCTCACCAAACTTTCCCTTACATCCACCTAGATCGTGTTGCAAAGATGGTTTCTCCTAGCCCTTGTGACTTCTGCAAAAGATCTTCCCTGATAGAGTGTCCTCTTGTCTTCCCCCTCCTTTGCCCTAATCTCTTTTTTTGCACACTCCTCCTTTTGCTCTACTACTACTCTTTCTTCTTCTAACTTTTCCTTTATTCCCAAATTCCTAAGCTTTGCAGTCAGTAGATCCCACCCCTTCATGAACCCCCGCCCTTTTAGGATGAAAATATTATGTTTTTTGCCTTCTCCATCCGTGATTGAACAAATCAAGAATCTTCCTGCTACGTTTTGGTGATTCTCCAGCTTGTAATACCTTCCCTTTTATTTCGTTCTTTTTTACAACATGTTTCAATCCCCTTTAGGAGATTTTTTAGCCTTGCTTCTCCAAATCTTATCCAACATACTGCTCCCTTCCTTCTTTCTGTAATAAACCCTTTTAGAGTTCTTCCTTCTCCTTCCACTGAAATCTTGAAGGATTTGGAATCAACGGAAAACCACTTCCATGCCTCCCTCCTAGTATTGAGAATACAAAAGCAAATATTTAAGATGACTAAAATGTCACAACATCTTTCCCCATCTGTGCCAACGTTAGGACAAGAATATCAGTCTATCCATGCCTTCACTATGAAATTTTATGCCCATGTTATTATTAGCATTAGGGAAAATAAGTATTAAAATTCTGAATTAGGGATAATTACTATTAAAATCCCGAACTTTCAAGACTTTTACATTTAAATCATGAACAAAAAGTTTGCTTTTTAAATATAGACAAGACTCCGAACCTCTACCCTATCTAACATGCCACGACGAAATGACGTCATTTACAAAATTCATGAAAGTTGCTATATTTAAAAAGCAAATTTTTTGTTCAGGATCTAAATGCAAAAGTCAAGAAAGTTCGGGATTTTAAAAATCAAACTTTTTGTTCAGGATTTATAATCCATTATAGATACAGAAAACTCAGAATCCAAAGAAGACCTTATTATCTTGCTGGGTTTTCAAGAGAAGTGTAAGTTTGCAACAAAGAATTAATGATGCATGATCTCTTTTTTCAAACTGATAATCAGAAGAAAGGGTGATTGTTTCATGGAAATGCTCATACAGAACACCATATTATCTTGTTGGGTTTCAGATATTGGATTGAGAAATCAACACCCATAAGATTTAATACTTACCCTTCAAAATTAAAAATCTCTTTGCATTTAGGAGAGATAAGAAACTTACTGCTTTAACACCAGCTTCTTGTACATAAGCAACATCAGCAGGAGTAAACATCCCAGACTCACCAACAACCTGAAGATCCAGATTTAAATCAATCTAAGTGAAGGGAACAAGATGAATTCTTTCCTCCACACAAGAATCATAGCATGAACAGGAAAATAATGTGTATGGTTTACTGAATAATTATGAATAAAAGAATTTCGCTCACAATTATATCTCTTTGACGGATTATTTCTCCACGTTCTCCTTCAAGAAGCTTCTTTGTGTTGCTAATATCAACCTCAAATGTTTCTGGTGCACAAGTAAACACAAATCATGTCAGTCATTTTTTTTATGAATAAACAGGCAGGATATATTAAGCACAAAAAGAATTCAACCAAAACCGTCCTAAAGTGTACTGGATGTATACTGCAAGGGAGGCTAAAAAAAGAAAAGGCAGCCAAAAAAGAGTAAACCCGCCAGCCCAAAAAATCATTTACACCCCATCCAAGTTAAAAAAAATCCAGTAAAGACTTGATTACACTCCATCCCTACTGTACACATTAGGCCGCAGCCATAAATCACAAATGAAAGTTCTCTTCATCCTGTGCACAGAAAAAGCCGCATTCTCAAAAGCAACAAAATTCCTCTCATGCCAAACTGTCCAAGAGAAGCAGAGAGAAGCCGCTTTTCACACTTTCTTGCGTTTTTTGCTCCCTCAGGCTCCTTCCCAGGAAAGAAGGGCTTGACGGACAGAAAAGGGAAGAGGCAACAAACACCAAAAATCTCCATAATAAACGAGCCTGCTGGCAGTGCACTAGGAGACACCCAACAGTCTCCTCCTCAGTCTCACAAAGAAAGCACCTGCTGGCAAGTGATCTTCCCCTACGCTTGAATTGGTCCAAAGTCGAGACCTTGCTCCAAGAAGCCTCCCAAGCAAAAAAAAACCCACCCTTAGCAGCACCAAGGGATTCCAAATAGACTAAACTAAACAGGGAAAGACACCCGGGTATTGAAATTCAGTAACTCGTACATCAGTTTTACTAAGTAGCTGCAAGCTTTGTTCTCTTTCCAAATCATCTTAATTATCCTCCGGTTTTGCCTCTGCATAAATCATGTGAGTCATTAATGATTGAAGCAAGGTATATATGGCAGGTGCAGGCTTTATTTGCCTTCCTAGTTTTTAAATTTCCTGTTGCATAAGCAGGTAAATGGTAACAGCAATTCACTCCACAAAGGGAACATACATTCTGCTTTTCTCTAAAGAAGGAACAATCGATCAATATGATGTGATGTATGAACTTTCATTTGGAAATTAATCTAATAAAAATTTCAGCACTTCTAGATTAACAAGAAGCACATTTTGTGAAGTGTTGTGCTTAAAGATGTAAACAGATTAACTTCCAATACAGAAGCAGGAGAAAAGAAGAACTAAACCTTCACCTTGTGAAAGTTAGGTAAGAAAAAACAGATAAATAAGGAGAAGACACAAATTAGAAGCTAAGTAGCACACCACCATATATTTATATAAGAGGGCAATTTCATACAGTAAACCATTCTTCATAAAAGCTATGGGGGCCTTACCAAGGTTACGGTTGTTGATGCCAATAAGTTCAACATCTTCCATTCCAAGAACACGATCCATTTCCCTCTCATCATGTACCTAGAGGGGATTGAGTACAGAAATGAGAACTAGGTATAAAACTATCCAGATCAAGAGTTGTGGCTGCTGCAAAGTTTTTCTAGATTCCAATCCAAACTAATAAAAATGGAACGTAACTAGGACTGAGAATAGATGGGGAAATGAGACCAACTAGAGTCCAAAATTTTGAAAACAATAATCTAAAACCTTGGCACTAACTAAGCAAATATGTTTCATTTCATTAATTTTCAGTTTCTGCAGTCATTAGATTTGTTACAGGTAATAACAACTAAGAAGTAGCATCCATACCTCAACAAGTGCTGCCAACCAAGCATCTTGCAAATCTTAATCATGTATCTGATGTCAAGATCAGGTAAAACAGCAGCAATTAGAAGAATTGCATCTGCCCCTTTGGTTCGAGCATAGTAGATTTGCCATGCATCTATGACGAATTCTTTGCACAGCAGAGGGCACTGCATTTGAAACTTGTGTTAGAAGCAGTGAACTCAACTTTAAGAAAAACCATTCTATAGAAGCATGTGGATAAATAATAAATAATTAATCAAGGAGTGGAGAACAATTGAGTAGAGCAGACCTTTACTCCGGAATTTCGTATCAACTCCAGATTTTCAAAGCTTCCCTTGAGTTAACATAAAGCAAAGGAAAAAATAAGTGATTAGGGAAAAAAAGCTTACTTCTATCTTCAACATCCAATAACTTTCCAACAATAAGGTAATGGAATCGGGTAATATTAATATTAATAAGGCAATGAAATGTGGTAACGGTCATATTAAATCAGAAAGAGGACTGCCAAAATATTACCTTAAAAAACTTCTCATCAGTCAAAACACTAAGACATGCTGCTCCACCTTTCTCATAGGCTTTGGCAATTTCAACCTATCACAAAAAAATATTTTAAAAAAAAAGACAAACCCACTGGACAATTAGAAAAAAAAAGGAGATATAGATATAAAATAAAAGGGAAACAACCATCATAGAACCTGGATATGGTAGTCAACTTCTATGAAGCCTTCCAACAAACAGGAATGCTACTGAATTAATCAATAAACTAAATAACTTGAAAAGAATTCAGCAACTCTCAGATGTAATAAAGTGTCGTGGTTTCTAAGAATTGATTCTCCTCCAAGGTTCATTTCACTGTAGTTCTAGTTGAGTACTACTAGCCTATCAATTTTTAATTGAATCACAGTACAGAAAAGCAAATGGCCTATAGATCAAGATACATAAATCAATCTTCTGGCTACTAGAGGAATTCTATGGAACAGCAAGAAAGACACTGTAACATTTTCAGATGTTGGCATTTTTCAAAAGATATGTTCTGCAAATTAATTCAGTCCTCAGCCCATTGATAGGATGAAAAGAATCATAATTACCGGATCAAAATCCTCTCTCAGGATTCCTCGGCTTGGAGAAGCCTTTTTCACTTCAGCAATTAAACCAGGAAAGCCAGTGCGTAGATTGGAAGCCCTAAGAGCACCAATGAAATCTCTGGTAGGAGGGGCATTGTCGAGAGCTTTCTTCAGCGAAAAAAGAGGCTTTCGCTCTTTCAACTAGAAATCAAAATTTAAGGGCATTAGAGGGGCATACATAAAATAGATCACAAATAACCAAATAACCAAATAACAAAATTTTGAGAAACAAAAAAAGAGAGTACCTTTGAGATTTCCACGTCCTTGTTCCATACGATTTCTTCCAAAATGTTACGAGGAGTATTACCCTCATTCTGTAGCCGAAACTCGAAAGGGCCTACATAATGCAATGGCGGACCAGTCGGTGGCCTTCTCCTGATTCTTATACCCTGGCTAGCTGCTATTTCATCTTGGAACCTCCCCACTTCCCACTCCTTGATTTTGAGAGCATCTTCGGGTGAATCGCTGGGTGAGGAAATTGCCGCAGATACATCCTTGAATTCAGACTACAAAAAAACCTATCAGAATAAGAACAGATTCTAGATGCCAAAAATTGGTTTAATACTCAAGCATTGCTGATCCAACAAGCTCTTTACTCAAATTACAGAGGCCTGCAACTCTAAATCCATAGTACCATTTCTTCACACACCAAAGAACGTGGAGTTAAATTTAATTGTATTCATACCGACCCAAGAGAAGAAAGTCCACAGAAGGGGAGATTTTCTGAGTTTACCATAATTGCAATCCCAATTCTATCCTGCCTAACGTACACAGAATCTAGACCAGAACCAGCTTCAAGCACTGTTAAAATCTACGAATACCAGTTTGTTTCACTAAAGAATCAAAAAAAAAAAAAAACTATCGCTATCCACTAGAGCATACGAGTAAATAGAGCTGAACAGGAACAACAAAATTGAAAAACAGAACCCAGAAAAACAAAATTAGATCAAAAAGTCAAAAAAAAAAAAAAAGAAAACCCATATAACCAGCATCAAAGTCAACGGCAGAACAACAAAAACCCAGAGGGATTCAATTGAGAACCTGCTGAGCACGAACACAGGCAGCAGAAAGTTTCTTGCTTTTCTGCACGTCCATACGAGTCACTGAAATCGAGAACTTGGGTTTGAGACTTGACGTAGAAACGGTAGGAACCAAAACCCTAGGCGTTGCCATCAGTAAACAGTCCTCCATTTTGCTTCAATTCTTGTTTCAGTGAAGAAGAAGAGAAAGCTCGACAATTAAAAAAAAAAAAAAATGGCGACTCAATGGTGATTGGGCTGTCGTTTTAAGGAACAGCAGAACGGCTGTCCGTTGGGGTTGTTCAGGACCTTTGACTCTTGAGGCATACGATCAGATATTAATTAATAAACACAGCCATTTAGAAATTTCATCATTTTCAGAAACAGATAGAACCTTGAGGTTTACTGCTAGTGCCTTCTCAAGAAAAAAATCTAATAATTTCCGAGGATTCTTCGTCTCTGTTTAGTTTACCTAACTTAAAGCGAATCCAAAAGGATATCTGGTCAATTTCATTATTGAATTAAATATTTTGGATGAGATCTTATTCCATAATAAGAATTTTTTTCTTGAAACACATAATAAGAATTATATAATCATTGCCTGTGTTGTGTGCTACAATTTTACCATTCTTATGATCCCATCCGACTCAAATAATTAGTCTAAGGATCAGTTTGGTATTGTTTCTTGTAAGTTGTAACAATGTTTTGACAAAACGTTTTCCTAGTACCGTTTCAATCATAAATATTTTTATAGGAATTCAAAAAAATAATTCTATAAAAGTTTTTTTATAACATGTTACGTATGTTTAAAAATGCTTTTATATTATTAAAATTACCAAAAATTATATTTAATATTTAATTATAAAAAATAAGATATCATAATAAATAAAAAAATTTATTACAGAAATATATTATATTAGTAAAACCTAAATCAACTATTTTGATTATAAAAAAAAAATTAAAATATTTATAGAAGTAATGAATTAATGAATAAACATATATAAATATTTGTATTAATAAGAACCTAAGATAATTATTTTTAAAACTATAAAAATATTTGAATTAATTAATAAACGTATGCAAATTTTTGTATTAATAAAAAAATAAAATAATTATTTTATGAAATATTTTTTTATGATTATAAATTTTTTTTTAAATATTTACAAAAATATTTGAGATTATTTAAAATTTTTAAAAGTATATGATATTATCAGTATTTTTTAAATAAAATAAATAGATGTTTTAAAGAAAAATAAATAGATATTTAAGAATAAACATCCAGGTATTTTAGGAATATAAAAAAACTTGTAAAGTGTTTTAAAAAAAAAAAACATCTTTCAAGTGTTTTTCAAAAAAAACACTCAAAATGTTTTTTTTTTTTTTACTTTTAAAAGCGCTTTTGAAAATATTATCAAACTCATTTTTTTTGTCTTATAAACACTTAAAAACGTTTTTAGGTCTAAAAACATTTCTAAGAAGCACCAAGGAGATGAAAATTTTCATTAGTATAGAAGGATGAGGTGCCATTTAAATTGGAGAAGACATGCAATGTCATGTCTATAGGAATGATAATTCTTCCGATCCTAGATTCACACGTGGGAAGCTGGCGTGAAGCGCCTTGAATGGATGCTAGATATCTGGAGGACTATAATTTCCTTTGCATTCCCCTCTTTGTGAGCAAATATAGTTCTTCTTAAACAGGCCTTTTAAGTGTGATATAAGCTTAAAAACGTTTTTTTTTATGCGTGGGGACCTGTTCAATACACCTCTAATATCACAAAAAAATATATATATATAAAATAAGAATTATATATAATTCCATTTAATCTATCATGGAGAAGTGACAGCTGTCGTTTGTTTGGTCAAAATCCATGTGTTTTTCATGGGAAGCCATGTTTTTCTTTTTTGAGAAAAAAAACTGATGTAGTTTTTTTTTAATAAACCATGAAATGTCTTGATCGGATCCTTACATACAAAAGAATGATTAATCCATATTGCACCTAGACTAATTCTTGTACAAGTCAAGAAAGACTAAAAAGGCGATAAAGCTCTATTATAGAATACAATTGCATTCATAAAACTCGAAACTCGAAATCATTGATTAAGTTAGAAGAGATCCCAACTGTACCCCAACTGTTTAACTGACAAACTCAAAACCATTGAGCAGAGACTAGAGAGTCGTCGTTTTGTTCAAAGTTTCAACAGCTTTATTCATCTTCTGTTATGCTCTCTCTGTTTTATGTAGCGTAAGAACAGACAGGAACACATTTCTATTTGAATTAAGCTTTTCACAAATGAATTACAAGGGAGTTTTGTAGTTTGAAAATGAAAACTCATTTGAACAGCTTTCTGAAGCCATCGAAGATTCTGAGAGCTCTCAGTTCGCCGCTTCTTATGTCTCTTAATCTTCTCCTGAGTATCTGGTAAAAAACATTCACATGGCCTTATAATCAGATGGAGAACAACTGTGTACATTCTGGAAAAGCCACTAAGGGAGAGAAGCTATGGCCTGTTTGGTTCTTGTTTTTAAAAGAACAGTTTTTGAAAGCACAGAGAATTTGTGTTCTCTAAAAACTATTATTGTTTTCTGAATTCAGTGTTATCTAAGTTCTTTGTGTTTTTCATAACAAAAAAAAAAACTGGAAAGCAAATCGTGTTCTCCTTGTTTTCTTTGTTCTTCTCCTTGTTTATAAGAACATAAAACAGTTTTAAAAAACAGGTCTGTTTGGTATCTATTTTTGAAAATTGTTTTCAGTTCTCAAAAATAGTTTTCAAAAACAAGAAGCAGAGAGGCGCTGTGATTACCAAAAGCTGTTAACTGTTATCTGAATTTAGTGTTTCCCCAAGTTCTTTGTGTTTTTCAAAACAAAAAAAAAAAGCACGAAATAAATCATTATTCTCATGTTTTCCTTTCTTCTCTTTGTTTAAAGAACATAAAACAGTTTTAAAAAACGGAATACATTGGTTCCCATTTTTTGAAAACTGTTTTGATTAAAAAATAGTTTTGAAACAAGAGCTTGAAGAAGGCCCTTTGTGTTCTCTAAAAACTGTTCTTGTTATCTAAATTTAGTGTTTTCTAAGTTCTTCAAAACCAAAAAAAAAAAAAAAAAACTGGGAAGCAAATCGTGTTCTCTTTGTTTTCCTTGTTCTTCTCCTTATTTATGAGAATATAAAACAGTTTTAAAAAACAGGTATGTTTGGTTTATTTTGAAAAGCGTTTTCAGTTCTCAAAAGCGATTTAAGAACAGTTTTCAAATACAAAAAGAACCAGAGGCCCTTTGTGTTATCTAAAGCATTAACACCTTTATCTGGGTTAATGTTTTACCAGTTAACATGTTTTTCAGAACAAAAAAAAAAACGGAGAAGCAAATCGTGTTCTCCTTGTTCTCCTTTTTCTTCTCTTTGTTTAAAAGAACATAAAACAGTTTTAAAAAACAGGTATGTTTGGTTTCTATTTTTGAAAACTGTTTTCAATTCTCAAAAACAGTTTTCAAATACAAGAAGCAGAGAGGCCCTATGTGTTCTCTAGCGTTGATACTGCGAATTTAATGTTTTCTAGAAGTTCTGCTGTGTTTTTGAAAAAAAAAAAAACTGGGAAGCAAATCATGTTCCTTGTTTCCTTTTCTTACCATGTTATGAGAACATAAAACAGTTTTAAAAAACATGTATGTTTGGTTTCTATTTTTGAAAACTGTTTTCAGTTCTCAAAAACAAGGAAAACATGAAAAACATGTTTGGTTCCCAGTTTTTTACTGTTCAAAACAACACAAAAAACAATAAATCAAGATAGTGTTCAATAACAGATTTCATAGAACACCAAAATAGCGTTCTCTATGTTTTCAAAAACTGTTTTTAAGAACAATTTTCCAAAACAGGAACCAAACAGACCCTTTGTATTATCTAAAAACTATTCTTGTTATCTTAATTTAGTGTTCTTTATATTCACCATGTTTTTCAAAACAAAGCAAAAAAAAACCTGAGAACAATCTTGTTCTCCCTATTTTCTATATCCTCCTAGTTTACGAGAGCAGAAAACTGTTTTCAAAAACGGAAACTGGCCCCTGTGATGCAACTTAAAGACTATTGATGAATACTGGTTGTATGATGTATAATGTGCAGTAGAAGCTTAAGGCAATAATCAACCAGCAAACACAAAAGAGATGAAAGATTGATCATGTATCCTTACGTATTGGGTTCGGAATAATATCCTCCGTTCACTGGTACACAAATCTACAGCAAGCTGTTTTAAAAACACTCTTCGATTCAGCTGCTTTGGAGATGTTACATCCAAATCCATAGATCCACTTTCCTGAAGTATTAAGGGAGGAAGAATTTTAAGTTCAAATACCCACCATGATTTGAGAACAAAAGTCAAAAACAATGAATTGATTCTGATTTCATGCCAGTAAATCAACAAAAATAAATCGCAGGTTTAAATGACTTCTTACAAGTAGGGACAGTAATGGGTCGGATTTGGGTAGGGATTTTAGATTCCACATCACCATCTCCATTTATTATTTCTATCCCCATCCCCACATTCATCGGAGGATGGATATATACCATACCTAATACCATATTCTTGTTTTAGAAAACCATGAATATTAAAAATAATTTGTCGTATAATAGTAAGAAGAATTATTGTGATGTGATTTCATGAAGCCAATAAAAATGCAAGCACAATCAAACATTATACAATAAATAACAATATAAATAAATAAATAAAAATATGTTATGAGTAGGATATACTCATACCCGTTTCCATCCCCGAATCTGAAAATATCCGTACCCCATTGCCCAAATGAAATTTGGGTCTAAATGTTTCTCATACCTCTCCATTGGTTGAGTTAGGGAGGAAATTATTATCCTACTTCAAAAGATTTCTTTACCTGTAGAAACTTGTCGTACTTCAATATGCTTGCTTCAACGCTATCCAGTATAAATTGCAGTGCTTGTTCTTCTAGTTCAGGATACCTGATATCCTTTTTGGATGTAGTCTTATTTGATGCCACAGCAGCAATCTGGAATGAAGATCTGTGAGATACCTCAGAACACACACACACACATATATAAAATATTAAATAAAATTAAAAAAAAAAAAAAAACAGAATTTCATAGTGCAAACCTCTTCAAAATGTTTGCTAATACTAGGGGGGCTGACTACTAAATAAGCGTAGGCCATTAACTCCAAAGGCCAACCAGTGATTTGCAAAGGGAAACATTGAGATCTGCCAGAAAAGAGAATAAACAGAAAATATCATTTATTCATTTGTCAAAGGAGGGAGGAGCATATTACATATTTGTATATGAGAATTCAACATTATCAGGGGATAATGATGGGTAACCAGGTTGCTAAATCTTGTCTGAAAATTCAGCAAAATCAGGAATATGATGAAATAACTTGAGGATTCTACCATATTCATGCCAAAGCTGAACAGCTTTTTTCTTTTTTTTTTTAATGATTTCACGGAATATGAGTTCAAAAAATGAATTGCAGGACTGTATATAAATCTAACACTGCAGAAAAGCAACTGAAGAAGACTCCATTTAGGGATCAACAATCAGACACTCACGTTGACAATCCGTACTTCCTCATAGCTTCCGACTTCTCCTTATAACATTTATCGGATTTCTTAAGTGACAACAGCAACTCAACTTTATCACTCGGATTGGTGCCTTCCCTTGGAATAAATCCATATGATAGCAATAACTCTCCATTAGATTTCTTGCCATATGATATAAAAACCTGCAGATAAATTGATGCAACAGTTGGTCAAACACTGTTGATAGTAATAACAATGTAGATTCACAATCAACAGTGAGTAGTTAATTTGGAGAAATTTTCGTTTCTGCAAGTCAAAGAAGAAAAAATGAAGATAAATAGGCCTCTATTCCTTATAATATCATTCTGAAGTGCAAATACATTTAGCTTCATGGGGTTCTCGCCTGCAGTTAGCTGCAGCAACTTAGATTCATACAAATAGCCCAAAAAAGTCTTCTCCCGAAAACCTCTTAGTTTTCCTTCAGGTTCTCCATAGAATTCTGGGAATGTTTTCTGTATTGCCTATTGAGAAGCAATCTTTGGAATTTGTAATGTCAAGTTTAGTCGAAATCCTGAGAATAATAAAATTTTCTTTACCTGCTCACCCGGCTGATACATCCGGTCAGTTGTAAAGACAACTCCCTGTGATGATTTGTCATAATCCAAAAAGGTTTCAACACCAGCGACAATTAAAAGGGTATATAGTTAGAGTTTACATCACGTATCGTTATGTAAAAAAGAGAAAATGCTTCTAATAACAGATATCCTGAAAGGAGATAATGGATGCATATACCTCACTATTATGATTCAGCATATCTGCCCAGGGAACCAAAGCAACCTTTCCATCCATTGAGGGCAAACGAACCTATGTAAGAAAAAGGTCATCAGTATTAACATGTTTTTTAACCAATTATCTGTTTGAAAGGTCCATCCTGAACACCCAAATTTTGAGCTTCACGGGGAATGAAGATGGGAGTCATCTAATTAGAGGGAAGTTGGATAACAATCAAGGATGTTAGTATTCATCTTTACTTCAATATATATAGAGATAAATCTATTTGCTTTCCTTGAAATTAATTACACAAAGGATTGTAGAATAATCCTTTTCTAGCTCCATGGTTAAGTGCATGAGATGTGTTCTCAAGGTCAAGGGTGCAAAGATTTGTACAGGGAGAAAAGCAGATTGAAAGGGATTTAAGGATTTCAATATACTGAGGGATCTTTTAAGCATTGGCAGATGGCTTCATTTGGAAAACAAATTTTTACAGTTGCTGTGTTTATGTTTATACAAATGGAAAAAGACGATAATGAACTAAAGAAGTCTACTCTGTCATTGAGAAAAAAGAATGCCAAACGACCATTTGAAAGTCTCCATATTGAACACCTGTAAGTTAAACATTGCAAAATCAAACAAAATGATTGATACACATAGGCATTCTCCCATCTTGCTGAATAAGATGAGCATATCATGCATACAGAACTTACAGCTAAGGAAGATTTTATACATATTTCATGGCGTAAATTTAAGGATAAAGGAAAAGAAAAGAAAAGATCCTCACGTGAAATTTAAGAATGGAAGTAATAGAAGAAGAAATAAATGATATATAGTATGTTCCATAGAGACATTTTACTTCTGATTTTTTGGTGAGATTACGGAAATCTATGGAGGAGCTACCTTATCCTTAAGGACAGTTCCAAAAGTGGGCAATGTAAACCTAAAACCTAATCAGAGAGTAAAAGGCAATGTAAAACCGGAACCCAGTAGGGAGTAAAAAACGTAGGAATATCTAACGCATCAAGTTTGAGTTTTTGACAGGTAAAGAAGATTGGAGTTTTTGTCCTAACTTGCTCAAATGTTCAGAGCTGTTGTCGTCAAATATAAAACAATTACCTCTTCAGGAAATAAATGGGGATACTTGGAAAATATCCTGAGCCTTAAATCATTGTATCTGCAAGATGTTAAAATCCATTTCAACAATGATTAAGTTATGAGACCACATCCACAGCAAACAGAACTTAGCTATCATCAAAATAGCACAATCATGCAAATCACAAGGCTTAAAAAATGCAATCAGAACGAGGAGAACAAACCATACGTTCCAGTAGCTCGTTAATCCTTTCAATTGCAGCTCTCTTATCTGTAGGGCTTCTAAATACTTATCTAGTTCAGCGTGTCCACCAAATGACATAGAAACACTGTGGGGAAAGGAGCTGAGTAGACCCTTTGAAGCGTTAAGACGAAAAACTCCTGAGACGTCCTGCCAAGTTGACCCCAGAAACACCAGTATAGAAGTGAATATGGCTGTCTAGGCAAGGCAGAGATATAATTGCTCCATCTTGAAGATTGCATGAGGCTTGCTTCACTGATGAGGTAGGTTGCGAGCAACGGCCAATCTGGTACTGAGTTCCGTTTCAACACTTCACCAGCCTCTGCACAGCTCCACTCCTGGCATCTGACACCAGCCCCATAAATAAATTTAGAGTATTACAAATTTTCTTAGGCTTGTTTCTTCATGGAATTGCCTTCAATTTGAAACACCAGTTCCGTGGAATTCAGCTTGTCTCACTAATGAATGGACTGCAAATTTGAAACTGAATGCCAACCTATTTGCATAAAAAGCAACCAAATTGCAAGACCTCGAATTGGGACTTTTGATTAACGGGAATAGAAATTTGAGAAGAAAGCATAAAACCCTCATTCAATTCTCTCAATATCAGTCTTCCTTTCCTCTACAGAAAGCAATTTCTATCAAATTCGTGAATGGGCTCTGGTATTGAACTGAATGCCAACCTATTTGCAAAAAAGCAACCAAACTGCAGGAGCTCGATTTGGTACTTTTGATTAACGAAAGTATAAACTTGAGAAGAAAGCATAAAACCCTTATTCAATTCACTCAATATCAGTCTTCCTTTCACTCTGCAGAAAGCAAATTTCCATCATGAATATATAGTGCAATTGGCAGTGGCACATTACAGAATCCACGTTCATAAAGTTTTCCAATGAAAAAACACAGCAATTTTGCTAGAAAAACTGACCGAGTCTGCGCAAATGACGAGGGAAGGAGGCACAAAGAGCAGTTTCTCCCCCTTCCTGATGTTCTTGAGAGCAACTAGCCCCTCTCTCCGCTAACTCTTAATGTTTCTGGGGCGGAAGGCCCGAGTCCGACAACCATTTCTGCAGTACGGCTGCGTTTTCCAACGAATCCACCTCACAGCCCCAGGGGATCTTCTGGGTCACGGCGGTTTTGACGGTGTCGGTGCTGGATATTGAGCACCGAATTGGGTGTCTCCGGGGGACGGGCTGAAAGTGACGAGATGGGGTTTGGGAGAAAGGAGGAGGAAGTGTGAGTGTCAGAGCTGTCTGGAACATTCTAGAAGCTTCGGCCATGGACGCCACTGTGGAGAGTAAGAGAGCTCTGGAAACCTTATCTGCTGAAGGCTGAAAAGGCCTAGCGCGATCCATTGCAGAGTTGGTGGTTTTTGACCGTTGTGAAAATAAAATTAAAAAAAACGACACCGTTTTGACGGGGCTATATGCTTCTATAGCAAATATCTCGTGAATTTCACCTTCACCGGCCTAATTGGCCCAGCATGTTGGCCCAGCTGAGAACCACCTCATCTCCTGCCTTCTCCTCTCCCTCTCCCTTCTCCTTCATCTCAAAACCCACCAACCTGGTTCCAAGATCATTTCTCAGGCCCCAATCAACCTCCACAGTTCTCACTAAACCCAAACAACAAATTTCACCATTGCAGAAAAGGGGTGGCCTTCAACTTCAAATCTGTCGGAGATCGCTCAACACTGAGAATCAAGAAGACCCAGTTCCAGAAAAGGGGCCAGAATCAGAGAGTGAAAACGAAGATGGTGGGGAGGGAGGAGACTGGACAACATCGGCTCTGCTTTTCGTGTTGTGGGTTGGACTCGTCTACTATGTTTTCAACCTCACTCCTAACCAGACTCCGGTACCGTAGACTGCAACCATTTCTTACTACTGAGAAGTGATTATATTTTGCTTTTGTATTTTTTAATTTTGATGGGATATCAGATGTGGCTTTCTCATTCTTCTTGTTGTGCTTATTCATTCATTCATTTAGGGCTAGAGACCCATTCAATTTCTGGTCTAGTTCATATTATTTTTTATATGGGACACCTGGTGATATAATTGACTGAGGATGTAACGGCCTAACCAATCTTATAGATATTGTAACCTTTTGAGTCTAAGGTTCCTTGTGTCTTTAAAACAGTGTCTCCTAGATTGAGAGGAGCTGTATATAGTTATATAATATCATAAACTTTCCCCTCTATCCAATGGGATGTGAAAGAGGAAATGAATATGCTTGGTCTTTATATGTAGTTCATTTTGAATTTGAGTCTATATTTATATAATGTCAGGAACTTCATTCATTTTCGACGGGGACATGATAAAGGAAATGAATATGCCTGAGTTGATAGGAACCTATAATTATATAATATTATGAACTTTCTCCCTTATCCGATGGTATGTGAAAGAGGAAATGAATATGCCTGGTCTCTATATGTAGTTCATTCTGGTTTTTCTTTCCTGAGCTTATAGTTATCAGGAATTTTCTCTCGTATTCCTATTCAATGGGGACGAGACAGAGGAAATGAATATGCCTGCTCTCTATATGTAGTTCATTTTGGTTTTTACTTCCTGTTTCTTCTCCAATAATAATTTGATGTCTGGTTTTGTGTAGTTGTAGATCAGGGATATTATGTATTTCTGTGAAAAGCTTCTTGAAGGGAGATGATGGGTTCAGGATGAATGGAAGTGCTTGTGTCTCTGTGGTACATGTGGGTTTGTGGCCTTTCTGTATAGCATGCTAATCCTTCCCACTGGTAGAAGGTACCTTCTTCTCCACACTAACTTGCTGCTGCTTCTGTTTACCATATTTATTTAGACTGAGTCCTGTCCCTAAATAATCTAAAAGAAAAAAGTGCGTTTGAAAATAATATAATAAGTCTCTTTTTTGCTGCATTACAAAAACCGTAGTTGGTGACTACGGAATTAACTTTTTGAAAAAGTTTAAATCTTAATTACCAACTACGATTTTGATGATACGACGAGAAAAGCTAGTTTGGGCTTTATTTTTGAGATTTTTTTTTTTCTTAAAAGATTATTTTTGGACATCACTCAATTGGAGTTTTGAAGTAGTACTATACCCTCTTATCTGCAGTTCAAAAAGTAAAGTACCGGCCTGGCCATTCCTGACAGTTTCATTTTTTGGGGGCGTATACGCTCTTCTTCCCTACTTTGTTATTTGGCGTCCACCACCACCTCCTGTGGAAGAAACAGAGCTCAGAAGATGGCCATTAAATTTTCTCGAATCCAAAATTACTGCTGGGGTAAGACTGTCCACTGAAAATGGAACTATTTCCCTTCAATAACTAACTTTCTTCTGAGAAATTTCTATTTAAACGGTGCTGTTGACACAATATTATATCATTGATCTGTCTGTTAAATAGCTTTCTCTTTCTCTGCTTTGAGAAGTACAAGTTAACTCGTACACATAGATATTACTGGCTGCAGGACTAGGTGTAATAGTTTATGCAGGTCTAGCAAGTGGCGATGACTGGAAGGAGTTTTACCAGTATTTCAGGGAAAGCAAATTTGTAAGTATTGTCAATCATGGAGATTTATGTTATTTACACAAACTCCCATAATGTTTGGTCATATATCCGACTTGGCGCTCAAACTTTTTTTTATGTTCAATGCTGCTCTTAACATTTGTTCTATAGCTTAAATATGTTTCTATTGTCGATTAGTGAATATATGGACAAACGGGCATCCAACTCCACCAATGTGTCACCCACATGTGGCATAATTTACTAACATGTGATGCTGCTAATGAGTGACACATCGGTTACTTTAAACGTCCGTTTGTCCATGGGAGCATATTTGAGTTTGAGTTACAAAACAAATGTTATGGACAACATTGGACCCAAAAAAAATTGTTAGGACAAAATTGAACAAATGGCCAAACATTGAGAGTATTTCCATACCCTATCCCTAATCATTACTCAGTAATACCTCATGCTAGGTTAGATTTGTAGTTTGTGTATGTGCACGATTTGATAAATAGAGTGATTCTGCAATCAACTGAAGCTTACCAAAACTGAGCTATAATGTATGGTAGATTCACATGTCACCTGCCTCGATTTCCTCTGTCTGCTTTCACTCCTTTCTGGGTGTACAATGATATGACTGCTCGAAAATGGTAAGGATTGCTGAACCAAGTGGACATTGCTGTATAATCAGCAGATCTTCATATTCCTTGCAGTCTATTTGCAGGTATGACAGAGGTTCTTAGCTACCCTTATCACTGGTTCCATTCTTGGGTCCTGCTTTGTATCTCCTCCTCCGACCATCAATGTCGGCAACGCCTGTTTCATTGAACCCAAGTTCAACCGAGCAAAAATGATCATCCTATCCAATATATACAGACCAGTGTGCTGCAAAGTGAAGTTGATGAGGAAAATTTTGAAATCCCATTGTAACCTTGTATTGAAAATGAACTTAGAGAGAACAAAGTAGCATTAAAAATATAATTTTCTACAAGAGGCAATGATGGGTCTCTACAAGATAACAAATCAGTGGATGATATATCTCATTTTGTGGTGGAAAAAGTAAGATGATTGAGTGTGACAAATACCAGTTCTCAGCGAGTAGTAATACAACAAAAGTAAATAGAGGAGGCAAAACACACTAAGCCATAACATGCTTTATTCATATAACTTTCGAAGGTCATTCTTGAACTTGGTCTTCACTTGTTCCCTCTTTAATTTGAGAGCCTTATTAACTAAGCAGACTCAGGTGTCCATTGCTCTGGCATCAACTTAATCTTTGCAGGGGTTTCGAACTTGTCAAGTTTTGCTGCTTTTGCCACCTGCATGGTTGGACATAAATGTAATTCTTTTTTTTTTTTTTTTGCAGAATCACAAAACAGCACTCCACCTAGAAACTAGCTGATTATCACCACTTGATATCCCTCACAAATTATAACAAAATCATCCGGAAGGCATGAAAGTTGTTTTCCCATAAAGGACACAGGCGAGAGTGAGAGTTTTATAGCTTTGGTGGTAGAGTGATGTCCCAAAATAATCTTTTTCATAAAAAAAATCTTGAATTATATGTGTTTAAAATAATATCAAGTAGTTTTTGTTGTCATGTGTAAACAATAGTTGGTGGTAGTTTTAAATTTTTTCAAAAAGTTATAAACTGTTAATGGTGACTACGGTTTGAAATTAAAAATTTATAAGCGGGTTATCATGAAATATAATTTTAACTTTTGAAAAAATTTAAAGCGTAATTATGAAGCTACAGTTTGGTGATGTGACGATAAAGCGGACTGAACATTATTACGAAGCATTAAATGTGATTAAGGATTTATTTTTTGAAAAATATTATTTTGGGACAAAGCTCTTCGGTGGTAAGTAATAAATATGAATGCTGATGCATTTCAAGTAATGGCATGATAGAAGTGAACTAGACCAGCCCATCAAGGTGATAAAACTAAAAAGAATTTCTGCTAAACAGAATATGATTTGTTGCACTCTGGAGAAAAGCAGAACTTTCAGAATGGGTCTCTACATGCCATACTTTAAGGACTGTAAATGGAGGTTCAATGTCTCTGAAATCTTTATGTTAAAAAAGGGATGACGACTCTGGACTCATGATGCTGTTTCCAGAAAGCATGGCATGATGGTTCAGTGAAATGGACAAACCTTGGAAAGGGATTGTTGAACTTCCTTGACTGTTTCTTCTTTGTTACACAACTCAGAAAAATCTTTGTATTTGATGCCAGCTGCTTCAGCCCACTTCTCAAGGGACTGATGTGAAGGGACCACCAGAGCTACACAATAATTGTGCAAGAGTCTGCATATACCATTATATTATCCACATAGTTACTTCCCTGAACTGCCTCAACCTGCAAAAGCATGGACAAGCATAAAGAATAGACTTCCAAAAAAACAATTATACCAACACCTTCTCAGAGGGGGAGGGGCATTATCAATCAACAAGCACTAGACTACTAGTCAAATCCTGTACAAACCTTCCCTAGGGAGATATATTCTCCATGCTGTAGTTTAACAATGTCCTTCTTCCTGTCAATTATTTCAAGGCAACCATTAGGTTGAAACTGTCCAATGTCACCAGTGTAAAACCAGCGTATGCCCCTCTCATCAACCTGTAACAGATGATATGTCATCAGCATGGCTATTGACATGTTGAAGTATTGCACCATATGGAAGCAAATATATGTGGGTGTGTGTGCATGTACATATCCACAAAAAGGCTACGTATTGCCTTAAACCTCCTTTGTTTTCCTTCATTGTTAAAATAACCAGCAGTTATAGAAAAACCCCCGACTACAACCTCTCCTCGGGAATTGGTTTGTCAGATGTCATATATACCTTCTTCCCAGAAACTAAATGCAATGTAGAACCAACATGTCCTTTGAGAATAGTGGGTTCTCAATCCCCTAACTATTAAAACTGAAAACACTATTGCTCTTGAATGCCTACAAAAACTGAAAATTCTGTAACAGAACCGAGTAACCTAATCTACATAGCATAAAAATATTTGTTCACTGAAGTTGCTGAAAACTGTTGATATGAAGTTTCCATCAAAACAGAACCATTTACAAAGGAATAATAGGCAATCCAAGTCTAAATCATCCAGAGTTATACAAAACAATCATGATCTTCTTTAAGAAATTTACAGTTATCTGATAGTGAAACAGAGTCATATTTTTCATCGTTATTAGCAATATCACATACCTTGATATAGGAACAAGGGAGGGGCGGGCCAACATGCCCCACATTTGGATCATCTGGCTCTGTAAGTAGCTCCAGCATGTTTCTGTCAAACCATATCCTTGACCAATAGGAGCCCTAAGAGCATTCATAAAGAAAATAAGCGACATACCCATTATTGGCCTACTATAGGTCCAACTTCTAGAGAGCTACCATCACACAGAACCATAGAACAATAATCCTCTACAAAAATGACGTTTCATGAATCTTTGTCCAACCATTTTACTTTTACCTATTAACTAGCATGGCACCCAGAAAAATTATGTCAGAGCCAGACATCCTAAAATAGCTTAGAGACCACATTGCTTGATAGCATAGGGAATCACAAGCTCTGCTCTTTCTTTTTTTCTTTTTCATTTTTCCTTATTTTTTTATTTTTTTTGGCAGAGAAACAAGTTATCAATTTAATTACCCCAAGTTGAAATGTTAGACAAAAGTTTCTAGGAAAATTAGTAGTCTATCATGGTGTAAGCTTCTCATTGTTGGGAGGCAATGTGTGAACCTATCCCATGTTTATTTCCCTGATTATATGATGCCCAAAAGAGAGGTTGCTTGTAGTTTGTTGTTGCAGACCTGTGTGGTATGAAGTGCTGAGTATTATGAGTCTGATTCCTACAATCTACCAAAAAGTATCTTTTCATAAAATTTTCTAGAAATGTCAACATTTCATCATCTCCATTTATATGAAGGATCAACCAAAATCAAGAACAATTAAAATCATTTTGACAATTGAACTCCTCAAATAGATCATCTTACTCTAAAGTTTACCCTAAAACCTAAAACATTTCAACATCATTATCAATAGGAAGCCTTGACATCCACATTGTCTAAACAAAAATATAAGTGAAAGAGAAAATCTTCCAACAACCAGGCTAAATCAGATGACAGAATATTACCCTACACAGATGTTGATAAACCTTTGTGTATCTCCAGATAAAGGAGCTCCACCACAGAGCATAAATCGGATGTGTCCTCCAAGTATAGAGCGGATCTTTTTAAAAACAATAGCATCCCAAAATATTTTCTCCAGTCCCCAAGCTCCAAACCAACTTCCTTCCACAGCTGCTAGTCGTCGGTTATATCCAATGTTGAAAATTTTCTTTGCTAAACCTCCCTTTGCCTCAACCTGTAGTATGAGAAAATAATTACGCAAGAGTGGAGTTAATAGTTTATCTACTCTCCTCAAACCTGCAGAGATGCATCAAACACCAAGCCACAAAACCAACTATGAGAATAGATTATGTCAATGTGGATCAAACCTGTTTCAGAACTCCATCTCGGACACGATCTAAAATGGCTGGAACTGTTGCCATGAGAGTGGGCTTCAACATAGAAGCATCCCCTTTTGTTCCTTTCTTAACTTTATTAGACGTGTCTGTCAAGGTCAGGGCTGAACCATAACCAATCGCACAACCCGCAGTTATCATCACAGTCTGGAAACCATAACATATTTGTACTTATTAGAATAATTGTTGCCAATTCAGGAAACCAGAAGAATTCAATCATAACTGTACCTCAGCTGCCAGTTCAAAAACATGAGCTAGAGGTAAGTACGCCAAATAAATATCTTTGCTACCCAGTTCTGGTATCACCGTCATAACTGCTGCTGCAGTTGCTACAATATTCCCATGAGTCATCATAACTCCCTAGATTTTCACAATAGCACCAGTTAGATGTACAATTATCAATGCAACATTTAAATATGCCAAAATTCATAAGTCATTAGTGGCATAGAAGCAGCATCGTGAGCATATACATTAACATGCACAAAGATGTACACATGTAGTTATTAACTTATTAAGATATCATGTTTCCTTTTCAATTCAATGAAATTCCAGAAACAGCTGCATAAGCATAACTCAACACACCTGTTATAGCATATATCTACTTTACATATAAAGGTATAACCTATTAGGAAACTTGTCTTATAGAGTTGTAATCTATTAGGAAGGTTAGATTGACTTTTGTATATATATATTCATAATGGATCAATGAAAAATATAAGGAATTCTTTCCTCCAATTTTCCCTTCTTGTTCTTTCCATGGTATTAGAGCCAAGGGCTTGAATTTGCAAGAAAAAAGGCAAAAAATTTTTAGGAATTTCAGAAGAACCTTAGGGGAGGAAGGCGTGTTTTTGAAACACGAGTTGAGAGTACGTGAGATGACATGCTTTACCCACTAGGAAGGTCGCGAGGCCTCCGTGATGACCACCAAGTTTGGTGGCCAGGAAGAGGCACGTGTAGGTCACACGCGCCCCATTGTGAAGATCAGCCTGTTCCCCATGCGTCGGCAGTAAAGCCACCATCGGCGGGCAGATCCCTCCACCGGCATCATCGTATGAGCCAGCTCCGACCCACCCACCTCCCTTAATACGGACACGAGGCGATTGGTTTTCGAGACTTTTGTGTCAAAGCTGACCGCTGGTTTTTCTGGGTTTCTTCCTTCTTCTTGATTTCTTCAAGATTGATGACATGAAGAGGTGATTTAAGGTTTTGGGGCCAAAATCCATTGTGGTGTGGTGTTTCGTGGAAAGGTGGTTGCTTCTTCTGAATCTATTTTTTGGTATTTTTCGGTTTTCGATGCGGTTGAGTTAGATCTACTTCTATGACTAACAATAAACCCTCGAGAGGTTGTGTGCATTATTGCCATAATCAGGGACATACATTGGAATTATATGAAGTTGCAAAATAAAAATTGAAGATTTCAGTCTTTTTGTTATCAGAATTCACTTAAGTTTGCATCTACTTCTATCACTACACTCATCGAGGTCGGGTAGCAAACACGTGTTTTATTTCATTTTCTCACATGGGTCATTGATAAGAGCCACCCAGGCCACATGACGGGTAATTCAATTTATTTACTACGTTTGGTCCCACTACTTCTACCTCTCTTTGTTACCCACTGCGGATGGGTGACATCTTGTGTCCTTGGGTTAGGGACTGATTCATCTCGTCCTCTAATCGCTGACCTCTGAATAGAGTTTACGAATTCTCTTTTAATTTAATTTGCAGGTAAGAAACTCACTCCCTAAACAATTGCAATATCTCATTTTTTCACGATTGTTAATACGATTCGGGATCTTCCGGCGAAGCGGGTTATTGGTAGAGGACAGAGTCACAGGGGTCTCCGCATCCTTGGAAACAAAGGTGTATCCAGTGCATTCTTGATGCGGAAATGTTAACGTTCAGATGCATTTGTCGCTTGGATCGTCGCCTTGCTTTCTATACATTGAAGAAGTTATATCGCTTAGTTTTAGCATATCACTCGTTGAGCGTAAGTCGTGTCCAATATGCTAAGCTTCACACATTTGAGTCTACAGGTGATACTTCAGAACTCCGCTCCTTTTGAGTTGGTCCATTTAGATGTGTGGGGTCTCAAATTGTGTCCCCAACTGGGTTTCGATAAATTGTTACATTTGTCGATAATTATTTGCGAACAACTTGGTTATATTTAATAAAAAACTGTTCAGAGTTATTTTCTCGCTTTCGTGTCTTCTATGCTGAAATTCACACTCAGTTTCATGTTTATGTTCAAAATCTGAGAAGTGATTGTCTAACACAATAAGTACGATATATATACTTGCTTTTAGCCTTTCTAGCTCGTATTTTGCCCTTAGTTTGTGTAGAATAGGTGCTTTTGAATTTCTTTTATGTTTTATAGCGAAGGTTGTTGATATTTCCTTGCACCTTTTTGGAAGTGTCTTTGGATGTAGGCGACAACCATGTTTTGAAGGAAGCACTTATGCGTTTTCATGGCCAGACCAAATTGATGATTACGTTGAAGCCTACTCAAATCTTGTTCTTCCTCTCTCCTCGAAAGCCCTGAGGGTAATTTTGATGTGATTGAGGACTTTCAAAGTTGCGGGGATGGTTACTTTCGAGGTTTATCGTCCAACGGGATGTTCCATGCATCCTATGGTGAAATTATGTAGAAATGGAAGGTGAATGCAGGTACTAGAAATGTAGTCACCCAGATCTTTCAGAAAGGTACATTAAAGGCCCGTGGATGTGAAACGCGAATGCTGAGAAAAGTGAGTCTTAGGCCTTGGTGCTCAGTTGTCGAGTGTATCCGAAATTATGATATTTGTGCAAGGGCACGGTCATCTTTTGTTCCCCCGTTCGTGTAGCTGTTTGGGGGGGTATTTAAGCCTCTTTGAGCGGATTCGAACGAGCTCCTAAGTTAGGGACACCTTAGTTTAGTTAGGATTTTCTCTTTCTAGGGTTTCTTGCAATTTCTACTTCCATAGCTTAGATCTTTGTTTGTTCTTGTAGTTAATCACTTGTAATACTTAGTCACAAGTCTTTTGTCTGTAACTTCATCCTCTAAACTTGTTTCATTCGGTTTTACATCAATCTAGCATTTATTTCTCTTCCACTTGCATTTATTTTGGATGTTCTTGCATTTATTAGTCATTTCCTAGCTTTAATGGAGTTCTAAACCTCCAAGATAGGATTCGAATGGTGGAAACTCATCACTAACAAAGGTAACAACACTCTCTCACCCCTTGTGCTTCAATGGAAGTTGTATGATATTAAATACTTACTACATTCTCTCTAAATGCTCAATTTGGCATATTCTTGACAAGTAATGGCGAACAAAAGAGAACCTTGAGTACACATTGGGCTTAAACCTAAATGCATGCTAAGTGACATAAATTTTCTAAGTAGGCATTTGACATCATTCTCTATCCTTCTTTTGTAAACGAACTTTTAGTCATATCTTCCATCAAAAAAGACCATTCTGATGGATCCTAGATGAGAATATAAGTGAAGATGCTTTTACCTAGTTGTGGATAAGTGGAAACCCTAAGTCCTATCACTCATCTTTCTTGTAAATAATATAATCTTAAATCACTCGGTTACCAAATCAAACAATCAAGCAAATCAATACCCCCGCGGTTACTTTAATTGCACATTCATTGGATATCAATACCTAAGGATCCTTTTAGAACCCCACCCTCTGTGGAGATGACCTGTGGACTTCCCATAGAATTATTATGCTTGGCAATATTGAATTCCTACGCTTGGGAACATATCAAATACACCTCAAAAGGATAAGCAGTAATAATGCCAAAGAATATCCATTTGAACAATTTCAATCATTCATGCTTCAGAATGACATCCTTCATCAGACATCTTGTGTTGATACTCCTCAAAATGGAGTTGCTAAAAGAAAAAAGTGACACCTTCTTAAAGCCGCTCGGGCTCTATTGTTTCAAATGCACGTGCCCAAGCATTTTTAGGTCAATGCTGTTTCCACAACTTGTTTTTTGATTAATTGGATGCCTTCATCTATCTTGGATTAGGTCACTCGGGTTTCAAGCCTCTTTCTATAAATCTTTGTTTCCCAGGTGGTATGGGTATTTGGATGTCTCTTTGTTTGTTAGGATGTTAGATGCGCATGTGTCTAAACTCGTTCCTAAGTCATTTGAGTGTATCTTCGCGAGACACACTCGAGTTCGAATGGGTATGGATGTTATTGTCCACTCTTCGTTACTTTGTGTCTACTAATGTTACATTCTTTGAGACTACCCTAGTTTTCCTTTCTTCCTCACATTTACTAATTCGAGGAGGAGGATTATTAGTGCACTATTGCCTCACCGGCTTCTACTCCGGTAGTTTCTATTAAACTTCCCAGTATTCGGGTATATTCTCGGCCTTGAGAAACCCTCAGGCCTCACAGTCCGGCCAGGTTTGGCCGTCATCAGGATCGATCGAATGATGATCTTCTGATTGCTCTCCGTAAAGGTAAATGTCAGTGTGCTCACCCAATCTCTTCGTTTGTTTCCTATAACCATTTGTCGTCTTCCATAACATTCAAACTTTGTTGCATCCCGACAGAGTTTTATCTTTACTGCGTTATCTGTAAGGCTTTATCTCATTCAGGTTGGTGTAGTGCTATGTTAGAAGAAATCTGACTTTAGATAGCGGTGGTGCGCCCAGAACAGTACACACTAAGAATAAAGTCATTGGATGTCATTAGGTTTTTGCAGTTAAAGTTAATCTTGATGGTTCAGATGCTCGATTGAAAGCACGACTTGTGACTAAGGGGTACGCTCAGACCTATGGCGTGGACTATTCTGACACTTTTTCCACACATTTGCTAAGATGGCAATATGTTAGAACTTTTATTTCCTTGGTTGTCACTTATAATTGGGGTCTCCACCAGCTTGATATTAAGAATGTCTTTCTTCATAACGACCTTCAGGAGGAGGTGTATATGGAGTAACCTTGGTTTGTTGCTCAAGGGGAGTTAAGGAAAGTTTGTCGTCTTCGAAAGTCTTTGTATGGTTTGAAACAAAGTCCCCGTGCGTGGTTTGGTAAATTCGACCAAGCGGATTGAGGAAATTGCGCGGAAGAGTAAATCTTCTGCTCAGATGTACACGGGAACTCCGAGTTCGGGTATCATTACGTTGGTAATGTATGTATGGATGATATTGTTTATCAGGAGTGACTCACAAAGGTATCATCTCTTAAGTCATTTTCTTTAGAGCGATTTCATCTGAACTTATGGATGCTAAGATGCTTGCGAGCATTGAAGTTATGAAGCAAACATGGAGATCTTCTTGCCAGTGGAAATATGTGTTTGATCTATTGTCTAAGGCGGAAAGTTAGGGTATTAAATAATCCCGGTTTCCTTTATGGTTCAGGCGTACGCATACTAGAGAAAGCGAAACATTTGAGGATTCTGAGAGATATAGAAGACTAGTTGGGAGCGGAATTACGCCTCGTGCTTTCGTGCGATATTTGGTCACTCGGTCGATTACATAATAAAGCTCGAGCGGTCGGCCATTGGGCGGTTGTTGAACAGGATTCTATGTTGCTTGAGAAAGGAGCCGGGACATGGTATTATATAGTAATCATGACCGTAACATAACTAGAGTGCTTTCTAACCGCAGTTGGGGATCACAGGAAGACAAAGGTCCGCCCGAGTCTTTGTGTATTTGTTGAAGGAAATCTAGTCTCATGGAAGAGTAAGTAACATAGTATTGTCTCTCGATCTATTGCAGAGTCTAAATATAGAGCGATGACATAGTCCATGTGTGAGATCATGTGGTTCCATCAACTCTTGATGGAAGTCAACATTGAAACACCAGTCCCAACAAAACTTTAGTGTGACAATTAGGTTGCGCCGTATTGTTTAATCGCATGTTTACGTGAGCAGAGCTAGCATATTAGAGATAGATTGTCATTTTATTCGTGAGAAAATGGCTGCTTGATTCCCTACAGGATATGTGAAGCCCGGAAAACAATTGGGTGTCTCTTACTTGAGGCCCAGTGGGGACCGGGTTAGTTATCTACGTAACAAATTGAGCTGATTAATATTTATGCTCGACTTGAAGGGAGTATTATAGCATATATCTACTTTAAATAGATGTGATTAACGATGGGAAACTTGTCTTATAGAGTTGTAATCTATTAGGAAGGTAGATTGGCTTTTGTATATATATATATATATATATATATATATATCCATAATGGATCAATGAAAATACAAGGAATTGTTTCCACCAATTCTCCCTTCTTGTTCTTTACAGCACCCAAATGCCCACTATTTGGGCATTGAATATTGGTGTAAATTCATTGTTGCTCTAACAAGGCCAATTAACAAGTTAACAATGTTTTATATTTAAGTTGATGTAAATGACTAATATGCAAGACACTGAAACTAAAATCTAGAACAAACCTTTGGCAGACCAGTACTGCCGCTTGTATACATGACAACAGCAATGTCAGTCTGGGAAGGCAGTCTTGGATGAACAGGATTTTCTTTCCCAAGTTTCTCAACTTCAGAAAAAGATGAGACTCTCCAATTGCTCAATTCTCCAAGGACGCCAGAATCACTTGCAGCTCCATCATTATCAAAGTAATATGTTTTGGTTTGAGCTTGAACTTATCAAAGCCAGCTTTTTCAGTTATGGAACTCACAGATCAAGGTCAATATTTGGGTCTGTAAAAAAGGATTGAAGATTATTTATGATCTAAGTCATAGCGTACAAACTGAAATTATTCATGTATCAAAATCTACATTCTATCTAAATTATTATTAATAAAAATATACATGAAAATGGAATTCCCTCATTCAGTGGTGGACAATGCATCCTCCCCAGGGAAGTAGATGGTAACAGCAGTGATATTCTGCCGGAAGCATCCCTGATTTTAGAAACACAGAAGGGTAGCATTATGTCAGCATTTACGTGTTTAAACCACAAAGCATAGAAAAGTACCAACAAATATCAAATTAGTCAGGCTACCTGAAAGGCGATGAGCCATTCTGCCTGAGTGTCAGAAAAAATGGCAACACGGCTATCAGGATTATGGCCTAATTTAATAAGTCCGGATGCAAAGTTGCAAGTGCGGTTAAAAATCTCTTCATATGTTTCCCATTGGTATTCTCCCAAGTGGAGCTTCTCAAACTTCCTTCCATCACTAGATGTGACAAATTCCCTATCGATTAGCTTCCTTGTTCCAAGAAACGGATATCGTGCATGCTTTCTACAAGATTGCTCAAATAGAGCAGCAATAGTTGTTGCTCCTTCCCATGGAACTTCAACCAGTTCAGTATATCTACTGTTGCATTGCAAAACTAGCTCACCACCAACTACAGGAACTCCTCTTTTGTTTCACCTTTTCTTTCCACCAGCATTATGGAAAACAATAAGAACTTAAGTATGCCAAAGACAACTGCACAACAACCCCATATGATGCAACTAAGTTTTGCAGGGTATTGGTGTGTTTAACCTCCTCAGAATCCCCCATTGTGTATTTTTTATGATTATCTATACCATCCGCTTTCAAACAGGACCTGAAATCACAAAAAGAACAAATTGTGAGAGACATGATCAGATCTTCCAATGTGGAATTTTCAAAGTAAAATATGATAGATGCAAGAAAAATCACAAGTTTTACATGGATGTGAAATTACATCCAATCATGCCTTTCCAACAATAACATTCTATCCAGAATCAAAGTCCATCAAAAGCATGATAGCTAATAGGATTTGAAGATAGAGGGACAATACTAATGCCAATGATAAAAAAAATAACCTTGACAGCATATACTAAAGCTAAAGAACATTGAAACTCTTGTGAGAAAAATATGAGGAATCTGAGAGCTCCGGCAATTACCTTCCTTAGCAGACCCCGGTATTTGCTCAAAAGCCCCAATAAGAATCAAAATCAAAAAAATATAAATTGGAGTCAACAGCCTAAAGAAAGAAATGATAATCGACTCTTTTTGCCTTTCTTTTTAGATCGAAACGACCTTATATAAATCTATATCCACCTCAATCGCCATTTATTTTTATTCCCCTAATTATAAAAAGTGCTGTAAAGAAAAATATTAGCCATCTTCCTCGCATTTCTCATTTCACAGAGAAAAGCTCCATTTTACTCAGTTATTCATTGATCGTCACAAGGATGAAACACCAGAACAACCAGAAAGCACAGTCCTACAAAACCTAATTCGTGATGACAACAAACGACAGACAGCAACCAAACAAAATCCAGATGCAAGCAAGGCATCATCTCCTTGTGGACAGATGAATTCGATTTACAGCAAGTTCAAGATCAAGCTACCACAAACCATAGTAAACTCCATAAAAACGCGATCAAGCAACCGCGAATTTCAGATAAATGAAAAAATTCCTGGACAAACACAACCAACCTAGACCAGAGAAAATGGAGCCGAATAACACGAGAAAGATATATACCCAGCTTTCTCAGGAAAATTCAGGTTTCTGATAGGAAGAAAAGCAGTTCTTACTAGAAATGATGAATCGCTTCGGCTCTTTCGTACAGGCAGGGAGAATCAAGGTATAAAACGAGTGTATAGAAGCAAAGAAGCGGGGACGCTGAACTGAGTGTCGAAGAAGGGGGTAGGCGGTTGCGCCATGGTGGTGTCATAATAGTACGAAAATGCCACTCACATTTAATGGGCTTTGGAGTTGATGCCAAATCTGCGATCAGGGGTAGTTTGGGGAGGTGGGGTGGGGGGGGGAAAGGAAGGCTCCTTTTTCAACCGTAGTATGATTCCCCCCGGATTTTTCGTGAGGCCCCGTGTCGGATCATTGGAATGCCACGTGGCGAGGGTGTGGAGGGAGGAATGACGTGGCGCCCTGAGGAGAGAGGGGGTGCATCGTAAGGGGTGAGGTGAGTGGCATGATAGTAGAATTCTGACGCCCGGCGAGGCAGTAGGCACACACCTCTATATATATATATATATATATATATATATATAGTGGAGACTGCAGAGGAACAATGAGGAGAGGGGGGGAGTGAATGGTTAATGTTGACTAAACGGCGTCGTTTTAAATAGGGGGGAATGGAAATGGGAATGGAGGATGGAAGAATGGAACATTCTATGAATATTATATTAAATTATTTAAAAAGAGAAAAGGTGGCATCGGAAAATGTTACTGCGAGATGGCTGGGATTCAATGGACGGTGGTGGGAGTTTTGTACGGAAATACATCATTTTAAAAAAAAATTAAATTAAATTAATATTGCTTAAAAAAATTTTTGGCCCCAGAGGCAATGTCGGTAATGGGAGCGCCCGACATTTTAAGCAATCTGAGCGGCGATGGAGCGGCGTTTAAGTTAATTGAATGTGGAGTCGTTCATGGCGGCGTTACTAATCGAGAACATTTTTTTTGCCTACCTTTTCTTCCTCCCATCTTTGCTCTTCTTGGTTTGTGAACATCGGGGGATTCTGTCTAACGTTTCTTTCATAATTGATCATCTTTCTCAACAAATAGGGTTACATATTGCAATGGTTTCAACATATACTCAAATCAGCTTTAAATGCAGTATCAAATTCTTACTCAACACTTATAACCCCAGAATGTCCTGAAACCTGGATTTTCAGTCAGTGGTATCAAGAACTGCAGGAACACATCCGTCAAGAGCTCCATTGCAATCTTTAAAGTCCCCTCCATACTTCTCACCTCCCTCTCCAAGTTGTCCCTTCTTGAATATTCCACCATCTTTTCATGTAGATCATCAACCATCGCAAAAATCACAAGGTTGAAACAGTTGATGTAACTGGCTGATGTGAATTCTAGTCCTTCTGCCAGTGTGAAGCTTCTCTGAAGTACTATCGCGCCGTTTCTTATCTCTTCTCTCAAGCTAAACATCTTCCTTAATTACTTCACCTAGCTTGATGAACAAGTTCATGGAAAAGTTAGAAGGGCTGAACTTTGAATCAAGCCAATTGTCGTCATTCAGTCGTTGTGAACGACGGCATTTGAGTTTTCAAATCTTGGCGCGTTGTGAGCGACGGCGTTTGGTAAGCTGAATCTTGGTTGTTCGTGCTTAGAACCTGCGTGTTTGAATGTCGGCGTTCGTTGCCGGCGTTAAAAATTTATGGTTGGGAAATTTTTTGGGAAGCAATATTAATTTAATTTTATTTTTTTTTTTTTTAAATGATGTATTTGAAATGCAAAAACTCCCGTTGGTGGAGCGTCGGTTGTGACAGAATGGCACTGCGCGTTGGCCGACATTGGTCCTCTCAGTCTCCACACTTATAAAATAAATATAGAAAATTTTAATTGAGGTTACAAAATGTTTTTTTTTTCTTTTGAAATTGATAAATTTACTGATATTCAGATTGAGAACACGATATAAATATAAAAAGTGTTAAAAAAGTAGCGTCGATGATGTGCAATTCTATAGCATAACAAGTCAGGTGACAAAATTTATTGGATAGGATCCTATCGATAAATCAAAAAAGTAGCATATGACTATGAACCAATTTGACAACATCTCATATATTTGAGAGGATCATAAAAAAAATGGAAATGCGGTGAGCGTGGATCGAACACGCGACCTTCAGATCTTCAGTCTGACGCTCTCCCAACTGAGCTATCCCCGCAGGCGACGGAATATTTTTAATTAGAATCTATACTTACTGTTATGCTCAGCGGAAGAATCATCCTCCCAATCTCCTCACATAGCATCATCCACTCATGCAAATATATCATAAACGTTTTAAAGAGACCATTATATATAAATAACGTCCGAGATTTCTTCTACATTATTATTATTACTGAACCAAGTGGAAAGTGGGGTTATAAATCTGGGGCTGTTGTCAATATGAGTATCAAAACATTGGATTAAATTAGTGCTAACAAAAAAGCAAATATTCTGTCACCTCCCCTTTCCCCAGATAGAGATCCACGCCCCCTTTTTGACAATACATTTTAAACACATAAATAGAGCAAGATTATATACCAAGCACATTCCTTTCCTCAACCCCCAATGTGAGGGAGAGGGAATATCAATATGTCATGCCCAATGGGGGTTCCCTCGTTACAGGCAGGCAGGCAGGCAGGCCCTTTGTGGAGTGGATAGAGATCGAGGAATGCTTCAGTATCTTTGCTTTATAAATGGCTAAATGCAGGTATCCCAATGTTGCTGCACCCCCTTTGATGAATCAATGCTTGCTGTCCTTTTGATTAAGGAGAAAAAGCAGATGTGCAAGAGAATTCTTTTTGTTGGGGTTTGTAGGTTTGATGGGTTGGAATAGAATTGTAAACAAATCAAGCTCTTTATGAGTTACTCGAGCTTGACTTGTAAAATACTTGGGTCGATCTCAGTTGCCAGTAGAGCAGAATGATTTAAGCCGGTTGTCAAGTCGAACTCAGTGGTTGAGTGACATTAAAACCAGTTTTGAA
This sequence comes from Tetrastigma voinierianum, assembly GCA_016808115.1. Taxonomy (NCBI): domain Eukaryota; kingdom Viridiplantae; phylum Streptophyta; class Magnoliopsida; order Vitales; family Vitaceae; genus Tetrastigma; species Tetrastigma voinierianum. The sequence continues at coordinate 3,060,835 of JAEQBH010000821.1, forward strand.
TATCATAATCGCATTCATTTGCTTTCAGCGAGCTTAATCGAATTTTACTATTTCTTGTCGGGTCGATTAGGTACAATTATTTAATAATTTTTAATTAATTTGGAGTATTATCGAATTTGAGTTCGGGAGTAAGATCGATATTTTCGAGTCAAGTTTCTAACATTTAAAAGAAGACTGATCGGTTTCAGTCAGTTTGAGGCAGTTTTTATCGGGACGAGCTCGAGCTTGAGCTCTATATCGACTTAATTACCGTATGGGCGGGCGGGGAGCCAAAGCAATCGTTTTTAATCGAGTCAAGCTCGGCTAGCTCTGTGTCCTTTGCGATTACACCTTATATAGGCTAGGGCCAAGGGCAAAACATCCATTTTTTATTCAAGTCAAACTCGAGTTTGGATGCGTATCATTTCATTCGATTACACCTACGTAGGCGAGACAAAACATCCATTTTTAATCGGTCGAGCTCAGAACATTTGCGTGATGACTTGACTCGGTGCACACTGTGAGCGCGTGAAAGAGGCGAAAGCGTTCGTTTTTAATCGGGAGTAGAACTCAATCTTGCTCTATATTGACTCAGAGCTCAATTCGCCCTCGTAAGCCCGGAGCCAAGGGCAAAACATCCATTTTTTAATCGAGTCAAGCTCGGGCTTGGCTCTGTATCGACTCGACTTGATTACACCCTTGTATAGGCTAGGGCCATGGGCAAAACATCCCTTTTTAATCAAGTCGAACTCGAGCTTGGTTCTACATCCTCTCAACTCGATTACTCCCTACGTAGGTCAGGCCAAGGCCAAAACATCCATTTTTAATCAGAGTCGAGAACCAGTTTGACTCTATATCCACTCAACTCGATTACACCCCTAAATAGGCCAGCCTAGGGCCAAAACCAAAACATCCATTTTTTAATCGAATCGAGCTCAAGCTTGACTCTGTATCGACTCGACTCGATTACACCCCTCGTGGAGACGGGGCCAAGGGCAAAATCCTTATTAATGCGGCATGGTTTCCTGTATAGTAACACTGTAAATCGTTGCAACTGGTTCAAAAGATGTCTGGGCAGTATTAAGAGATCTGGTGGTACAGAAAAAAAAGGAACCATCAAACACAGTAGAGCTCCACACCTTGCTGATACAGCCACATTAGCTAATGGTTTTTCTGATCTGATCTTCAAGACAATGGCCTTTCAAAGTATGTGCTCTACTTGTGAGGAGGAAGCCTGTGTGCATCTTCAGCAGGAATGATGAGGCGAGCAAGTGCCTATCTAGCATAAGGATGGTACCGGCTGCTGCCACCGTAACCTGTTCTTCCTCCGTATAGTCCTCCTCCATAGCCAGCACTGGGACCTGCATCATAACCACCACTGGAGCCTGACCCGCCATAACCGCCATAGCCGCCTCCACCTCCTCGGCCATATGCCCCAAATCCACCACTTCCGCCATATCCCCCTCCAAACCCGACATCATAAGAACCATAGCGACTGGAAGGGCCAAATGAGGACTCTCCCCTGTAACCACCACCACCATAACCCCCATAACCGCCCCCAAACTCACTGCCGCCACCACCACCATAGCTGCCATACCTATAATCCACCCATCCTGCCATCGATACCTCCAAGTGCCGTGGGAGCCAATTTGTAACCACTTAGCCAGGCCCCTTTGTAAGAATTCGCTACCATACCACAAAGCCATCATTATACATTTGCGTCTGAGAGTCATTACCAAATGAAGGAGCGCGAGATGAGTTCGAGGAGGACTTCTTTGGTTCTGCCTTCTTTATCTCAACCTACAATAAACAAACATGTCAACCAGGGATTTTCGGGTTCAAGAAAGATAATAGACCTGATTAAATATCAAGAACTAATGTTAATCTAAGATCACAAATCATCATAAACATTCTAAAATTAAACTGAGAAACGCATGCCCAACTTTCAAAGTGAAAACTAATCCAAATGCAATAGGATTGCAGTCTTAAACAAAGAAGAGATGCATCTTTATGCATCCAGTATCAAGTATGAGCATGGCACTGAAGTCTGAACTAACCTGAGTACCCTCCATATCAATCATATTTCCATTTGCCAGGATATCATCAACAACCTGTTCATTGTCAAATACAATGAACCCAAATCCCCGGGAGCGTTTGGTCACATGGTCATGTATAATCTCGTGTTCCACCACCTTCCCATACTTTGAAAAGAAATTCTTCAACTCGTCTAATCAATTGATTGTTCAGAATGCAAACAAAAAGTAACAATTTACTAACAATACTTGCAGTAAAAGCAACACTAATAAAAAAAATATATGATATGGACGGTAAAAGAATATCAACTTTAACAATCATAACTCAAACCTTCAGAGAGACTTGTCAGAATTCCACCAACAAAAATCTTCCTTGTTTTGAAATCATTAGATTGTGAGGAACCTCTTGGAATTGTTCTTTTGATCTCAACCTGCTCAAAAATCCATTTTTTGTAAGTCAAAATTTTTCTAAGCCATCTTACTACCACGAAATTGTATTGTATCAAGAATTCCAAAAGGGGAATTTCAAATCTTCCTTCAATTCTACCCAAGCTTATGATTATGGGTACCGGGAACTTAAAACTTCATTCTGAAACATCAATCCATTAGCAGTGCAACAGAGTTAAAATTATGCCATTTCCTCTGGTTTCCAATCAAAAGGGGAAACCAGTTCAGTGCATAAAAGCAAACGTAAAACATGTTCTCTAATGAATTTGTTAGAACACAAGATAAAAATTTGACAATTTAACAACTGTGATTCCCATTAATGCCGGGAAAATTCCTCAGCTGTAAATAACCCTAAATATACTCCACTTCAACCCAAAAAGATCTTTCTATATATATATTTTTTGATTATAATTGGAAGAAAAGCACACACAATATTCATTGGGATTGGAATGACTGCCCTAAGATTGACTCTGTTCCTATTTTCTCTTATTTTCCCTCAGACTCTTCGTAGCGAAACAGAGACAGAAACTAATGATAAGAAAAAACATTACGGGAAGCTTGCTTGTTTACCATCGATGATATGGGTCTCTTGAATGACCTCGTCAACAACAGGATCAGCATATGTGATAAACCCAAAACCCTAGGGCGACCCGTTTGCCGATCCTTCATCACCACTGAATCGGTTATCTCCCATATTTCTCAAAATTACTTTGTGAAGTATCTACATTCACCACCACCGCCACCAACATTGTAACAATAACATTTGACATGTTTCAGTAAGATTGAAGGCTACCCATAACCAAACAAATAGCGATAGAAATAGAGAGAGAAACCCATTGAAGAAAGCTCTCACCCAAAGTTGGTCTCTTTGTGACCCTCCACGAAGATCTTTCTGTGGAAAACAACAAAAACCATAAATATTTTCCCATTTATCTCCAAATAAACATTATAGTTGGGGACAGAGATAGAGAGAACATACCCTGGACTGGCTCCGTCGTCTGAGTGAGCTTTTGGGCCTTCCTGGAACCCATGGCCTATAGCTGCGAGATCAGAGGTCCGAGACCAGAAATGTACTCTATGATAGATGAAGAAGAAGGCAGATACTGAACCGAGACTCGAATGGTCGGCGACAGAGTTGAGGTAGCCCCAAACGGGAATGACTGAGAAACGAGCGTTAGGGTTTTAGGAACACTACAATGAAAAAGGCTATCTCTTAATTTCCTTTTCCTTTTCCTTTTACCTTTTCTTTATTTTCATTCTTTCTTTCTTTCTTTCCATACTTCGCTTTTAATGAACTTTTGTATTATAAATGTTTTTCTTTTCTTACAAATTACAATATTGTAAATTGTCCAAACTCTCAAACCCTAGACCCCCTTCTCTCTTTATGTCCTATATTTTTAGGCTCTACTTAGAGCTATTGTTCCAAGTAATGAGTCAAACTAGTTCGAATTTTTGGTAATAAAATATGGCCCATGCAATACCCCAATTTCGGTGGATCAAGATCAAATTGTCTTATAATACTATCGGTCGAGTCGAGTCTTGGTCAGGTGATCAGGATTTTAATTTAATAAATAAGCATTTCGACCCTAAATTACAGTGGATCGAACTTAAATTACACTGCTCTAAACTCTCTATATAAAATTTAGGCATGATGAACTGTATTAGGTATGGGCAGAACCCTCAGCCATTTCGGAGTTAACCATTAGAACATATCTTGAGAAACAGTGGGTTGTCATTCGTTTTATTCCGATTAGCTTCCAACCAGCCCAACCCAACTCATGTAGGTTACGGGCCAAAATAGGCCAAAACCTTAAAACAATACTAAAAAAATTAATTTTACAAATTATATCATTCTTCAAATAAAATTAATAATGTAGTATAATAATAATTAATATATAAAATGTTAAGTCTAAATAATATAATAATAATAAATAAACTTAAATAAATAAATAATGGTAGAGCATTGTTATAACTAAAGTACCAAATAACTTATTTAAATAATATCAAAATATAAGTAATAACTATGCTTATCTGAAAAAAATTCTCATAAGCTTCTAATATTTATCTTTATCATATTATATCGATAACATATATAACTACATTCAAAAGATGAATGCTAGTTAAATCATAATCATATATTAATTAAATTTTTGAATGTTAACAACATAAATTTAATTTACTTGTTTAGTAAAAATATATTTCTTTATAAAAATTATCTCAGCATTATAATAATGAAATATCACATTTGTTTTAAAATTAAATGTATTCTGAATATAATCATATTATGAAATAAATAAGTGTATATTTTTTGTTAATTATTTTTTAAATAACAATATTTTGTTATTAACACTAGTTTAAGTAATAAAATTATTTAAAATATACTATAATTTAGTTATTTAATTTAATTTAATTTATAAACTAGTACAACTTTTATTTTATAAAAAAAAAAACATATATGATTGAACAAAATTTAAAGGATAAATACAAAAAAAATGAGTATAAATATTTGAAATGAGTTTAATGAGATAAATAAAAATATATTCATTATTAAAAGCGTAATTTATTTAATTGTAATTAAACTAATGTAGACAACTCTAGAAAAGGTTAGCTCACAGGTGAGATGGGTGAGAATTTTCTTTTCTAATTTGGGTTTAGGGAAAATGAAGAAGATTTTGAAATCAAAATATATATATATATATATATATATATATATATATATATATAAATAAAAGATATGATAGAAAATTACATAATACAAATAGAAAAAATATCGGGGATAAGTAGAAACCTTAAAATCTCACTAAGATCTTCCTAAAGAGTCTCACCTAGAAGCAATTCAATGAAGTTTTACAATTGGAAGTTGCAAATATTGCAAAAAGATAAAAATATTATTAGTCAAAAAAATTGTCCTTGACTTACATCAATTAGCCCTATTTATAGGCTTCTCTAAGAAATCCTAATATGACTCAAACCCTACTTTGAATATAACAAAAAGAATCATAGTTTCACTCTAAATGATAAACATGATTGAAATTGAAATTCCTCTCTAACTAATAATCATGAATTTGACTCAAACTACTAACCTAATTTGACTCTAGACATATTTATTAAAATCTCTCTTTTTATATATCTTAAAATCATCGCATCATATCTTAGCTTGAAAAAAACTTGTCCTCAAGTTTTAGTGATTTAGTCAATTACTATCCCAAACAAGGCCTTCCATCATTTATTTCTTGATATTCTTTGGAAGATGACAGACACTCTTATCTCACCGATATTTTAGTTTCATAAGTGATTATCATTTGACTTTCACTGTTGGCAAACAGATCGATAGTTCTCAAAATAATAACGTGTTTTCAACAAATGTGTAGAAAGTTGCTTCTCATATGCCTTTTGTAAATTATCTTGTGGAAAAACATGATTCTTGAATTTATGATGTTCAATAATTTCAGTAGTCTCTTCAAGTTTGTCATTGCTCATGATAAGCCTACGAAAGTTAAGTATCAAGTCCTTCAAAGCTTCTACAACTTCTTTCGGCTTTTATAATTTTGTGGGTACTAATTTTTCCTCTGGTTGCTCAACTAGTGGAATTTCCTTCATTGGACGAAGAATTTGTTTTTTCGCCTATCACGTATAAGTGTATAAGTGTTTTCATACCCATCATGTTGAACTCTTCTATAAAAAAGCCAAGGTCTTCCAAGTAAAATATGACTTACTTTTATTGGTAAGACCTCACACCTTATAGACTCTTCAAAGTCCTTACCAAAAAAAAATGTTACCAAACAACGACGACTTACCAAGATTGAAGTGTTATTAACCCATGCTACTCGAATGCCTCTCTAACAGAAGGTTGAGCTTCCAACAAGTTCTTGTGAAGCCATGTTCAAACTACTACCTCCATCAATGATTGTGGTGCAAAACCTCCTTGGTAAGAAACACGTGTTTGAAAGAGGTCAGTACGTCACCAATCTTATTCTCCCTTTACCGCAATAACAGTCGTACAATAAGACTATGCCCTTCTGTCATACTATCATAATAGTCACATTCTTTACTAAGCTCACCTTCATTATGGGTTTCTTCTTCCTTTGAGTAACTCTCCAACTTGGATTCTGGTTCTTCAACACAAAAGTGTAAACCTTTACTTGAGCACACAACCACATAATGAATATGTCCCCCACATTTATAGCATAAGGGAGTCCTATCTATAGTACTCATTGGAGTTTGACCCTTACTACCACCTTTATTCATAGTATTTGGGGTTTGTTGGTTGTTTACTCCACCATTTTCATTAGTAGAGGTTTTTAAACTTGATATGATTAAAGGTTTGCATGTTACCCAATTGTAGAAAGTGCTCCCAAGTTGTGAATTTAGGCTGACTAAGCACGAAACTTGGGCCTTATATGATCTTGAGGCTGGTTATTAAACATCATCCCGCGGTGTAAGTGTGTGCGATTATCATCTCTAGCTGAATGTCCATTCGAAGTTCGGCTTTATAATAGAGGTACAGGATTTAGCATCACTTTCCTTGATTACGAATGCTGACTCATGGAATTCTTAAATACATTCTTGTGAGCTTCGGTATCTTATTTAAAGGAGAATAATTTTGTACATGAGTTGTTCATAATCAGTGGAAGAAAGTGCTCTTTCATCTTCCTTCATCTCGTCCACATGTGTCTATAGGTGGTTGACTCGTTCTATAAGTTGATTCTCAAAATTATACCCTGTAAACATGCTTGCCCGCACTAATTTTTGCCTTCTGAACGAACTTTTCTGTTGTCCGACATGGCATGCCAA